>CM032916.1:4500025-5232134 GCA_019202795.1 Arabidopsis thaliana x Arabidopsis arenosa
AAACACTACTGAGGCCTTTAGGATATGGTTGCGGTTTAAGTTCTTATACTCAATCATACACATGACATCATGTCATATTCGACTCCAAAACACTAATCAAGCTTCTTCTTGCTTCTCAAACCTTTGATGGTTTAGCCGAAGTCCTTATGAGTCTTTGTGTTTGTATCTTTTAACAAGGAAACACTACTTAGGCTTTTAGGATAAGATTGCGGTTTAAGTTCTTATACTCAATCATACACTTGACATCAAGTCGTATTCGACTCCAAAACTCTAACCAAGCTTCTTCTTGCTTCTCAACGCTTTGATGGTTTAGCGGAAGTCCATATGTCTTTGTCTTTGTATCTTCTAACAAGGAAACACTACTTAGGCTTTTAGGATAAGGTTGCGATTTAAGTTCTTATACTCAATCATACACATGACATCAAGTTATATTCGACTCCAAAACACTAACCAAGCTTCTTCTTGCTTCTCAAAGCTTTGATGGTTTAGCCAAACTCTATTTGAGTCTTTAGCTTTGTATCTTCTAACAAGGAAACACTACTTAGGCCTTTAGGATAAGGTTGCGGTTTAAGATCTTATACTCAATCATACACATGACATCAAGTCATATTCGACTCCAAAACAATCACCAAGCTTCTTCTTGCTTCTCAAAGCTTTGATGGTTTAGCCGAAGTCCATATGAGTCTTTGTCTATGTATCTTCTATCAAGGAAACACTACTTAGGCTTTTAGGATAAGATTGCGGTTTAAGTTCTAATACTCAATAATACACATGACATCAAGTCATATTCGACTCCAAAACACTAACGAAGCTTCTTCTTGCTTCTCAAAGCTTTGATGGTTAAGCCAAATTCCAAATGAGTCTTTATCTTTGTATCTTCTAACAAGGAAACACTACTTAGACTTTTAGGATAAGGTTGCGGTTTAAGTTCTTATACTCAATCATACACATGACATCAAGTCATATTCGACTCCAAAACACTAACCAAGCTTCTTCTTGCTTCTCAAAGCTTTGATGGTTTAGCCGAAGTCCATATGAGTCTTTGTCTTTGTATCTTCTAACAAGGAAACACTACTTAGGCTTTTAGGATAAGATTGCGGTTTAAGTTCTTATACTCAATCATACACATGACATCAAGTCATATTCGACTCCAAAACACTAACCAAGCTTCTTCTTGCTTCTCAAAGCTTTGATGGTTTAGCCAAAGTCCATATGAGTCTTTATCTTTGTATCTTCTAACAAGGAAACACTACTTAGGCTTTAGGATAAGATTGCGGTTTAAGTTCTTATACTCAATCATACACATGACATCAAGTCATATTCGACTCCAAAACACTAACCAAGCTTCTTCTTGCTTCTCAAAGCTTTGATGGTTTAGCCGAAGTCCATATGAGTCTTTGTCTTTGTATCTTCTAACAAGGAAACACTACTTAGGCTTTTAGGATAAGATTGCGGTTTAAGTTCTTATACTCAATCATACACATGACATCAAGTCATATTCGACTCCAAAACACTAACCAAGCTTCTTCTTGCTTCTCAAAGCTTTGATGGTTTAGCCGAAGTCCATATGAGTCTTTATCTTTGTATCTTCTAACAAGGAAACACTACTTAGGCCTTTAGGATAAGGTTGCGGTTTAAGTTCTTATACTCAATCATACACATGACATCAAGTCATATTCGACTCCAAAACACTAATCAAGCTTCTTCTTGCTTCTCAAAGCTTTGATGGTTTAGCCAAAGTCCATATGAGTCTTTGTCTTTGTATCTTCTAACAAGGAAACACTACTTAGGCTTTTAGGATAAGGTTGCGGTTTAAGTTCTTATACTCAATCATACACATGACATCAAGTCATATTCGACTCCAAAACACTAACCAAGCTTCTTCTTGCTTCTCAAAGCTTTGATGGTTTAGCCGAAAGTCCATATGAGTCTTTATCTTTGTATCTTCTAACAAGGAAACACTACTTAGGCTTTTAGGATAAGGTTGCGGTTTAAGTTCTTATACTCAATCATACACATGACATCAAGTCATATTCGACTCCAAAACACTAATCAAGCTTCTTCTTGCTTCTCAAAGCTTTGATGGTTTAGCCGAAGTCCATATGAGTCTTTGTCTTTGTATCTTCTAACAAGGAAACACTACTTAGGCTTTTAGGATAAGGTTGCGGTTTAAGTTCTTATACTCAATCATACACATGACATCAAGTCATATTCGACTCCAAAACACTAACCAAGCTTCTTCTTGCTTCTCAAAGCTTTGATGGTTTAGCCGAAGTCCATATGAGTCTTTGTCTTTGTATCTTCTAACAAGGAAACACTACTTAGGCTTTTAGGATAAGATTGCGGTTTAAGTTCTTATACTCAATCATACACATGACATCAAGTTATATTCGACTCCAAAACACTAACCAAGCTTCTTCTTGCTTCTCAAAGCTTTGATGGTTTAGCCAAAGTCCATATGAGTCTTTATCTTTGTATCTTCTAACAAGGAAACACTACTTAGGCCTTTAGGATAAGGTTGCGGTTTAAGTTCTTATACTCAATCATACACATGACATCAAGTCATATTCGACTCCAAAACACTAACCAAGCTTCTTCTTGCTTCTCAAAGCTTTGATGGTTTAGCCGAAGTCCATATGAGTCTTTGTCTTTGTATCTTCTAACAAGGAAACACTACTTAGGCTTTTAGGATAAGATTGCGGTTTAAGTTCTTATACTCAATCATACACATGACATCAAGTCATATTCGACTCCAAAACACTAACCAAGCTTCTTCTTGCTTCTCAAAGCTTTGATGGTTTAGCCGAAGTCCATATGAGTCTTTATCTTTGTATCTTCTAACAAGGACACACTACTTAGGCTTTTAGGATAAGGTTGCGGTTTAAGTTCTTATACTCAATCATACACATGACATCAAGTCATATTCGACTCCAAAACACTAATCAAGCTTCTTCTTGCTTCTCAAAGCTTTGATGGTTTAGCCGAAGTCCATATGAGTCTTTGTCTTTGTATCTTCTAACAAGGAAACACTACTTAGGCTTTTAGGATAAGATTGCGGTTTAAGTTCTTATACTCAATCATACACATGACATCAAGTTATATTCGACTCCAAAACACTAACCAAGCTTCTTCTTGCTTCTCAAAGCTTTGATGGTTTAGCCGAAGTCCATATGAGTCTTTGTCTTTGTATCTTCTAACAAGGAAACACTACTTAGGCTTTTAGGATAAGGTTGCGATTTAAGTTCTTATACTCAATCATACACATGACATCAAGTCATATTCGACTCCAAAACACTAACCAAGCTTCTTCTTGCTTCTCAAAGCTTTGATGGTTTAGCCAAAGTCCATATTGAGTCTTTAGTCTTTGTATCTTCTAACAAGGAAACACTACTTAGGCCTTTAGGATAAGGTTGCGGTTTAAGTTCTTATACTCAATCATACACATGACATCAAGTCATATTCGACTCCAAAACAATCACCAAGCTTCTTCTTGCTTCTCAAAGCTTTGATGGTTTAGCCGAAGTCCATATGAGTCTTTGTCTATGTATCTTCTATCAAGGAAACACTACTTAGGCTTTTAGGATAAGATTGCGGTTTAAGTTCTTATACTCAATCATACACATGACATCAAGTCATATTCGACTCCAAAACACTAACCAAGCTTCTTCTTGCTTCTCAAAGCTTTGATGGTTAGCCAAAGTCCAAATGAGTCTTTATCTTTGTATCTTCTAACAAGGAAACACTACTTAGACTTTTAGGATAAGGTTGCAGTTTAAGTTCTTATACTCAATCATACACATGACATCAAGTTATATTCGACTCCAAAACACTAATCAAGCTTCTTCTTGCTTCTCAAAGCTTTGATGGTTTAGCCAAAGTCCATATGAGTCTTTGTCTTTGTATCTTCTAACAAGGAAACACTACTTAGGCTTTTAGGATAAGATTGTGGTTTAAGTTCTTATACTCAATCATACACATGACATCAAGTCATATTCGACTCCAAAACACTAACCAAGCTTCTTCTTGCTTCTCAAAGCTTTGATGGTTTAGCCGAAGTCCATATGAGTCTTTATCTTTGTATCTTCTAACAAGGAAACACTACTTAGGCTTTTAGGATAAGCTTGCGGTTTAAGTTCTTATACTCAATCATACACATGACATCAAGTCATATTCGACTCCAAAACACTAACCAAGCTTCTTCTTGCTTCTCAAAGCTTTGATGGTTTAGCCAAAGTCCATATGAGTCTTTGTCTTTGTATCTTCTAACAAGGAAACACTACTTAGGCTTTTAGGATAAGATTGCGGTTTAAGTTCTTATACTCAATCATACACATGACATCAAGTCATATTCGACTCCAAAACACTAACCAAGCTTCTTCTTGCTTCTCAAAGCTTTGATGGTTTAGCCAAAGTCCATATGAGTCTTTATCTTTGTATCTTCTAACAAGGAAACACTACTTAGGCCTTTAGGATAAGGTTGCGGTTTAAGTTCTTATACTCAATTATACACATGACATTAAGTCATATTCGACTCCAAAACACTAACCAAGCTTCTTCTTGCTTCTCAAAGCTTGGATGGTTTAGCCGAAGTCCATATGAGTCTTTGTCTTTGTATCTTCTAACAAGGAAACACTACTTAGGCTTTTAGGATAAGATTGCGGTTTAAGTTCTTATACTCAATCATACACATGACATCAAGTTATATTCGACTCCAAAACACTAACCAAGCTTCTTCTTGCTTCTCAAAGCTTTGATGGTTTAGCCAAAGTCCATATGACTCTTTATCTTTGTATCTTCTAACAAGGAAACACTACTGAGGCCTTTAGGATAAGGTTGAGGTTTAAGTTCTTATACTCAATCATACACATGACATACAGTCATATTCGACTCCAAAACAATAACCAAGCCTCTTCTTGCTTCTCAAAGCTTTGATGGTTTAGCCGAAGTCCATATGAGTCTTTGTCTTTGTATCTTCTAACAAGGAAACACTACTTAGGCTTTTAGGATATGGTTGCGGTTTAAGTTCTTATACTCAATCATACACATGACATCAAGTCATATTCGACTCCAAAACACTAATCAAGCTTTTTCTTGCTTCTCAAACCTTTAATGGTTTCGATAAAGTCCTTATGAGTCTTTGTGTTTGTATCTTCTAACAAGGAAACACTACTTAGGCTTTTAGGATAAGCTTGCGGTTTAAGTTCTTATACTCAATCATACACATGACATCAAGTCATATTCGACTCCAAAACTCTAACCAAGCTTCTTCTTGCTTCTCAACGCTTTGATGGTTTAGCCGAAGTCCATATGTCTTTGTCTTTGTATCTTCTAACAAGGAAACACTACTTAGGCTTTTAGGATAAGGTTGCCATTTAAGTTCTTATACTCAATCATACACATGACATCAAGTCATATTCGACTCCAAAACACTAACCAAGCTTCTTATTGCTTCTCAAAGCTTTGATGGTTTAGCCGAAGTCCATATGAGTATTTGTCTTTGTATCTGCTAACAAGGAAACACTACTTAGGCTTTTAGGATAAGATTGCGGTTTAAGTTCTTATACTCAATCATACACATGACATCAAGTTATATGCGACTCCAAAACACTAACCAAGCTTCTTCTTGCTTCTCAAAGCTTTGATGGTTGAGCCAAAGTCCATATGAGTCTTTATCTTTGTATCTTCTAACAAGGAAACACTACTTCGACCTTTAGGATAAGGTTGCCGTTTAAGTTCTTATACTCAATCATACACATGACATCAAGTCATATCGACTCCAAAACAATAACCAAGCTTCTTCTTGCTTCTCAAAGCTTTGATGGTTTTAGCCAAAGTCCATATGAGTCTTTCTATTTGTATCTTCTAACAAGGAAACACTACTTAGGCTTTTAGGATAAGATTGCGGTTTAAGTTCTTATACTCAATCATACACATGACATCAAGTCATATTCGACTCCAAAACACTAACCAAGCTTCTTCATATTCTTAATCCATGTCTAACTCTTATAATTAGTCAAAAGCATTAGATTGTGACACATTTTGACCATAGAAACACTAACAAAGCTATTTAGTGCTTCTAAGCAATGTTTTGTTAGTTTTAACCTCTTTTGGAACAAATTAGATATAAGTGTTGTTTAAACACTCATAATCCATCTCCAACCCTTATAATTAGTCAAATGCATTGAATTGTGACACATTTTGACCATAGAAACACTAAGAAAGCTTTTTGCTGCTTCTAAGCAATTTTTTGGGTTTTTATCTTCTTTTGGGATAAAATGGGTATAAGTGTTGTCTAAACACTTTTACTCCATCCCTAACTCTTATGATTAGTCCAATGCATTGGATTATGACATATTTTGAGCATAGAAACAGTAATAAAGCTATTGACTGCTTCTAAGAAATGTTTTGTTAGTTTTAGCCTCTTTTGGGATAAAATGGGTATAAGTGTTGTATAAACACTCCTAATTCATCTCTAATTCTGATAATTAGTCGAATGCATTGGATTGTGACACATTTTGACCATAGAAACGCTAACAAAGCTGTTTATTGCTTCTAAGCAATTTTTCGTTGGTTTTATCCTCTTTTGGGATAAAATGGGTATAAGTGTTGTCTAACCACTCCGAATCCATCTTTAACTCTCATAATTAGTCAAATGCATTGGATTGTGACATATTTTGACCAAATAAACCCTAACAAAGCTATTGACTGCTTCTAAGCATTTTTTTGTTGGTTTTAGCCTCTTTTGAGAGGAAATGAGTATAAATGTTGTCTAAACACTCCTAATCCTTCTTTGACTCTTCTAATTATTCATGTGCATTGGATTCTTACACATTTTAACCAAAGAAACACTAACAAAGCTATTCACTGCTTCTAAGCAAATTTTTTGTTGGTTTTAGCCTCTTTTGAGAGAAAATGGGTGTAAATGTTGTCTGAACACTCTTAATCCATCTCTAACTCATATAATTTTTCCAATGCATTGGATTGTAACACATTTTGACTAAAGAAACACTAACAAAGATATTGAGTGCTTCTAAGCAATATTTTGTTGGTTTTAGCCTCTTTTGGAAGAAAATGGGTGTAAGTGTTGTCTGAACACTCCTAATCCATCTCTAACTCATATAATTATTTAAATGCATTGGATTGTGACACATTTTGACCAAAGAAACACTAACAAAGCTATCGACTGCTTCTAAGTAATGTTTTGTTGGTTTTAGCCTCTTTTGTGACAAAATGAGTGTAAGTGTTGTCTGAACACTCTTAATCCATCTCGAACTCTTATAATTATTCAAATGCATTGGATTGAGACACAGTTTGACCATAGAAACACTAACAAAGCTGTTTACTGTTTCTAAGCAAAATTTTTGTTTGTTTTATCCTCTTTTGGGACAATTTTGGGTATAAGTGTTGTCTAAACACTGCTAATCCATCTTTAACTCGTATAATTAGTTAAATGCATTGGATTGTAACGTATTTTGACCAAAGAAACACTAACAAAGCTATTGACTGCTTCTATGCAATGTTTTGTTGGTTTTATCATCTTTTGGGAGAAAATGGGTATAAGTGTTGTCTAAACACTCCTAATCCATCTCTAACTCATATAATTATTCAAATGCATTGGATTATGACACATTCTAACCAAATAAACACTAACAACGCTATTGACTGCTTCTAAGCAATGTTTTGTTGGTTTTAGCCTCTTTTGGGACAAAATGGGTATAAGTGTTGTCTAAACACTCCTAATCCATCTTTAAGTCTTCTAATTAGTTAAATGCATTAGATTGTGACACATTTTGACCATCGAAACACTAACAAGGCTATTGACTACTTCTCACCAATTTTTTATTGGTTTTAGCCTCTTTTGAGAGAAATGGGTGTAAGTGTTGTCTGAACACTCCTAATCCATCTCTTATTCTTTTAATTAGTCAAATGCATTGGATTCTGACACATTTTAACCATAGAAACACTAACAAGGCTATTGACTGCTTCTCAGCAATTTTTTTGTTGGTTTTAACCTCTTTTGGGAGAAATGGGTGTAAGTATTGTCTAAACACTTCTAATCCATCTCTAACTCTTATAATTAGTCAAATGCATTAGACTGTGACACATTTTGACCATAGAAACACTAACAAAGCTATTTAGTGCTTCTAAGCAATGTTTTGTTGGTTTTAACCTCTTTTGGGACAAATTGGATATAAGTGTTGTCTAAACACTCCTAATCCATCTCTAACTCTTATAATTAGTCAAATGCATTGGATTGTAACACAAAAACTAACAAAGTTCTTTGCTGCTTCTAAGCAATATTTTGTTGGTTTTATCCTCTTTTGGGACAAAATGGGTATAAGTGTTGTCTAAACACTTTTACACCATCTCTAACTCTTATGATTAGTCCAATGCATTGGATTGTGACACATTTTGACCATAGAAACAGTAACAAAGCTATTGACTGCTTCTAAGAAATGTTTTGTTGGTTTTAGCCTCTTTTGGGACAAAATGGGTATAAATGTTGTCTAAACACTCCTAATTTATCTCTAACTCCTATAATTAGTCAAATGCATTGGATTGTGACACATTTTGACCATAGAAACACTAATAAAGCTGTTTAGTGCTTCTAAGCAATGTTTTGTTGGTTTTATCCTCCTTTGGGACAAAATGGGTATAAGTGTTGTTTAAACAGTCCGAATTCATCTTTAACTCTTATAATTAGTTAAATCCATTGGATTTTGACATATTTTGACCATAGAAACACTAACAAAGCTGTTTACTGCTTCTAAGCAAGTTTTTGTTGGTTTTAGCCTCATTTGGGAGAAATGGGTGTAAGTGTTGTCTAAACACTCCTAATCCATCTCAAAGTCATATAATTAGTCCAATGCATTGGATTGTAATATATTTTGACCTTTGAAACACTTACAAAGTTATTTACTGCTTCCAAACAATTTTTGTTGGTTTTAGCCTCTTTTGGGACAAATTGGATATAAGTGTTGTCTAAACACTCCTAATCCATCTCTAACTCTTATAATTAGTCAAATGCATTGGATTGTGATACATTTTGACTATTGAATAACTAACAAAGCTATTTCTGCTTCTAAGGAATTTGTTTGTTGGTTTTAGCCTCTTTTGGGTGAAAATGGGTGTAAGTGTTGTTTGAACACTCCTAATCATCCTCTAACTCTTATAATTAGTCAAATGCATTGGATTGTGACACATTTTGACCATAGAAACACTAACAAAACTATTTACTGTTTCTAACCAATTTTTTGTTGGTTTTAGCCTCTATTGGGACAAAATGGGTGTAAGTGTTGTCTAAACACTACTACTCCATCTCTAACTCATATAATTAGTCAAATGCATTGGATTGTGACACATTTTAACCATAGAAACACAGAGTTATTTATTGCTTCTAAGCAATTTTTTGTTGGTTTTAGTCTCTTTCGGGAGAAAATGGGTATAAGTGTTGTCTAAACACTCCTAATCCATCTTTATCTCTTCTAATTAGTCAATTGCATTGGATTCTGACACATTTTAACCATAGAAATACTAACAAGGCTATTGACTGCTTCTCAGCAATTTTTTTGTTTGTTTTAGCCTCTTTTGGGAGAAATGGGTGTAAGTGTTGTCTAAACATTCTTAATCGATGTCTAACTCTTATAATTAGTCAAATGCATTAGATTGTGACACATTTTGACCATAGAAACACTAACAAAGCTATTTAGTGTTTCTAAGCAATGTTTTGTTGGTTTTAACCTCTTTTGGAACAAATTGGATATAAGTGTTGTCTAAACACTCCTAATTCATCTCTAACTCTTACAATTAGTCAAATGCATTGGACTGTGATATATTTGTACCATAGAAACACTAACAAAGCTCTTTGCTGCTTCTAAGCAATTTTTTGTTGGTTTTATCCTCTTTTGGGACAAAATGGGTATAAGTGTTCTCTAAACACTTTTACTCCATCTCTAACTCTTATGATTAGTTCAATGCATTGGATTATGACATATTTTGACCATAAAAACAGTAACAAAGCTACTGACTGCTTCTAAGAAATGTTTTGTTAGTTTTAGCCTCTTTTGGGACAAAATGGGTATAAGTGTTGATAAGTGTGTATTTTGCATGTTTCGAGCATCCATTTGTCATCACTTTAGCATCATATCATCATTGTTTTATACCATTTCTCATCATTTGTCATCACTTTACATGTTTAGGATAGATTTGCATGCATGTTGCATATTTGCGTTGATTTCAGGTGATTTGGAGTTGTTGACGAGCTATCTGGAAGAAGCGGACTTGATCATGTCAAACCACTTGACCCCGAGGTCGAGTAGGAGTTTCAAGATCTCAACAGATCACTCTGATAATAGGTTTTTATTCAATTATCCTAAAACACCAATCATGTCATTGTAGTATTTTAGGTGTCAATCCAAATGAGTGTGATGCAAACAGATGAGATGTGATCAGAAGTCACTAAGTCAAGCCAAGCCATAAGAGTTTTGGGGTTTCTAACAGTCCTAAGTGAACATGCAGAAAACAGAAACAATAACAGAATCACTAAAATCACTCGACCACAACAGGCTGATGCCAGAAGTAGGATGCGGTCGAGTAACAGGCAGGATATGAAACAGATATACTCGATTGCACAGTCTGTTGCCAGACACTGCTGTGATCGAGTATACTGGTCGAGTAACAGACAGGAAATGAGACAACTGTACTCGACTGCACAGTCTGTTGCCAGACACTGGGTGTGGTCGTGTAAGTTGGTCGAGTAATTGTAAAAACTAAGAAACAGGCAATGAGAACGATTAAGCGATAACGATAAAAGAGAGAAATAATATAGACGAGAAATTCCTAAGGATGGGGTAATCGAATAGAGTGGTATCCTAGCCTATCTGAATGGTTAACAAGCGCAATCAAGCTATCCCTAGACAACAGGTTCAACAACAGATCAATTCACTCCCGTGATAGAAATCCTCAAGCAAAGCTAGCCCAGACTAATTCCCATTAACGGAATTTAACTATGCAGGCAATAAGAACAGACTGATAAAGTCAATAAACGGTCTAAATGGCCAATCCCTTGGGATAGAGACGAGTATCTCAGGAACTAGTGGATCAAGCATTCCATCGAACACCTTCTGGGTGCGGGAATGCTTGGGATCGAATTCCAGTTGATCAGAAAGAAATAAGCAGTAAACGCAACTAGTCCTGAAGGGATTCAATTAATTCTAAAACTTAACCATTCTACAGACTACGGATTCCACAACTACTCTATCCAATCCCTAAGAATTCTAAGTCACTACTCAGACAACATGCTCAAAGATATAAACGCAGATAAATGATAATATTGCATAAGTAAAGAGATAAAAAGTAGAGAAACAAGATGACAGATGAAATCAAATGTGGAATCTGAATAACTTGGAAAAATCTCGAATTACAGGTTGTAGAAGCAAAAGCGGCGCAGCAGAGTAAAACAGAAAATAAAACTGAAGCAAAAACTCAATGTCGACTAGATGTCAGGACAGAATCCTAAGAAATCTATTTATACAAAACGAAATAAAATGATAGTAGACGGGCCAATAACCTAATCGCTCGGCTCATAGAGTGATGATGGGCCGAGATGGGCCGAGATGGGCTTCGTGATCCGATGGAGGTCCAGGCCGCTTCCAAACACTTTGTCTTCTCCTATTCTCTTTCTTGTGCTCAGCTTGTCTGGTTGAGTGCGGATTTGAGTAGACTGTGAAGACGTGATCGAGTGTCCGGTCGAGTGACGGTGATGGTGGTGAGTGATGATACTCGACCAGGGGGTTGAGTAACATGGTAGAGTAAATGGCCGAGTGTGGTCAGGTGGTGTGGCGAAGTGATACTCGACCAGGGGGTCGAGTGGCGTCATCGAGTGGCCTGAGCTGAGGATACTCGACCAGGGGGTCGAGTAGATGGGAAGAATGGCTCCAAAGTCACTCGACCTGGGGGTCGAGTATGGTGCTGGATGCACACGACCAGGTGGTCGAGTATGTCTTCTGGTTCTGGCTCGTTTCTTCCAATTTGCTCGCAAACAGCTCCAAATCACCTGAAAACAACTCAGAAATGCAATATGTATGCAAAGTTATCCTAATCATGCAAAGTATGCAACAATGATGAGAAATGATATAAAACAGTGATGAATGATACGAAACTGGACTCAAAACGATGATGAATGGACACTGAAAACATGCAAATTATAGACATATCAACTCTCCCAAACTTAGTCTTTACTTGCCCTCAAGCAAATAAGAAGACATAGTTGAAGGAGAGGTTTGAAGGCGGGGACTCAGAACCAAAGCATATGATAGAGCTAATAAAATCAATGTCAAAGTTGGTAGTTTTAAGATGTGATATGATTGAATTTTACTCAAAAACGTTAGCCATGCCTTGTTATCAATCAATCCGTCTCTTATACTCGACCTACACATGCTTTCAAATCTACCAATCCCTTTAACATTCATCAGTTCTGGAACGTGAATCAAGCTATGCATCATCAATAAACTCATTTGGCTAAGGTGAAGCTCAAGAGACAAAGATGGTCCCTTACAGAATAGGCTTAAGTAACAGGGGATCTCTCAAGAATGATTGAGCTTTAGTAGAATGCTAAAGGTAAGTCCCAAGTTATGCATACAGAGATAAGATCCCATCTACCCAGAGTATAACAATGAAGGTCTAATGGTAATCCCAACTCCAGTCCCAATACAAGAACTTAACTCTACCCTTTGCACTCATGAATCTTTCAAACTCTTTTTCATATCATTCATTTCTTTTCTCTTAACTCTAGGAGAAGCTTTCTCAACACTGTGATACACCTAGCGGATTTGGATTTCTTTAACAAATAAGGTTCCTGTTTTTAATCTTTAAAACCAAAGGCTTTTAACCCTTCTTCTTTAGCTAACAAGAACCTCATTCTTTTCTTTAACATTCCCAAAACCTTTACTAGATTTTTTCCAACTTCTTTAGCTTACTTCTCCTAGAATTCTTTCCCTTTCCTTATCAACAATGAATTCACCCTTTTCTTTTAAACACATCCCAACCCATGATATAAGCGCCCACCTAGTCCTATCCAGTCCGAAAAATGTGAACTAGAACTACATGAGACACTATCTCTGTCGTTACGAACCTAACACTTTCTACCAAGCTCTATCGAAATAAGACCTCACAAACACTCACAAGTGATATAGGGTTTGAAAGAAAGTTTAGGTTTGGGTTCGGGTTAACTACTCTAATAAGGAGAGTCAGCTACTTGGACTAACAAGAGTGTTTAAAATGAGTAAGAAAATCCAAGTATTTTAGGGTATCCATGAGTTCAAATTCGATGCCAAGACATGATAATTCTAAATCAGATTCAAGTTCAAATTGATAGGGAATGGTATCAGATCCTAACAGTGTGGTCGAGTAGAGCAATCTAGGCATGGTGCAGTTTTACTTCAATTTCAATGACTACGCATCAGACAACTAACAACGAGGGCACTGAGCTTATCTGGTGAACCAAAATGCTTACAAGGCTATCTCATCATTATCCCCTATGCAAATGCAAAAATCCTACATGAAACACTCTAGACTCGATCCTAAATGCTTACAACTACATGAGCACTCTATTTTTGTGAAATCATTTTCTGAAATTTTTCATTTTTTTTGTTTTTTCTATGCCTTAGATGAATGCAGACTCAAAATTATATACAATGCAACACACACTTCCTGAGCCCTCCCCCAAACTTAAATCACACAGTCCATTGTGTGACCAAATTTGGAAGAGAGTACTCAGGACAAAACACATCACAAAAACAAAATAAAAACAAGAGATGGTATATTACAATGGTGGAGTGAGGTGCATACCTAAGTGGAAGAAGGAGCGGAGTTGGTCGTCAATAGCTGCCTGTGATTGCTCCCAGGCCATCGAAGAATCTCCCTGTTGTGTCTCAGCTTCCCCCTGGGGGTACTCGACCTCTGCTCCTTCGTCGCGCCCAGCACCGCTCAGATGATACTCGACCTCTCTTCTTCTGTTGCGGTCAGCACCGCGGTCGCATAAGCTACGCGACAGGAGAAGTCGTGTACTCCTACTGCCAGACCGAGCGAGTGCAGCCTTCTTCTTTCTCCCGAGCTCCCGAGGCTCGAATGATGAATGCCTCGCAGGGACTGGTGGGACTGCTCGATCACTAGGCTCAGGCCTGTGGTGACTTGGCTCAGGCCTGTGGCGACTTGGCTCTGGCGCATCATATCTCCTCGAGGGCATGTCCTGAGGAGGCTCTCCCTGCGGAATAGCTGTGGTAGAAGAGGAGCAGCTTAGCTTGTCTGTCAGAAACTTGATGGCCTTGAAGCACTTGATGAGTAGCCTCTCTTGTTTCTTGCACCACCTCTGCAACTTACTGTTGTTTCTGTGAGCTTCGCTCAAGCTCTTGCTCTCCCGCGCTGGAGGTACGTGCTCTCTGAAATGATATATGCTCGTATCGTACTCCTTCTCCCTATCCTCATCTGTCTCAGCAATCTCATCCTCTGTAGCTTCCGTCGTTTGTCATCAGTCGGATGAGCGCTCTCAATGTAGAGGTAATCACGCGCAGGTTTGAAGTCAATGTTTTCACTCTGAAGTATGGTTAAGGCCTCGATGCAGGGAAGCCGAATGTTGGCTGTTCGGGTCAAGGAGTGCTCGAATTTGTAGCGATAGAAATCGCCAACCATGTCGTTCTCCAGAAACTCACAACGACGCAAATGATCTAAATCCATCATCCTCGGATCAAACCCCGGAGACGTGAGAGGTACACCACATGCAATCAGAATCGGTGTCACAACACCTCCTACACAAAGGGCTCCTCGCGCCCTCTTCTTCCCTTTGGTGTGCGCCCACTTCCTGTATCCACACAGGTGGGTCAACAGAAGCATAACCGGTGGTGCATCATTGAGGTCGCCCTTCAGGACCTTCTTCACCTTTGTTCTGCGGAGAATGCCCTTGAGTGCAGATTCAATCATCTCCATGTCTGTGTTAGACACGGTGCCTGTAGATTCCCTAGAGTACAGAACATTCGCTACAGAGCGCTGATAGTAGCGGATCACAGTGCTTCAAATCTGGTTGCTCTTAGACCTCGCTGAGTTGAGCGCCATATCGTTCCCAAAGGTTAACCACAAATCCTTCAACTCTTCCCTCTCGAACTTGGGTTTAGTTCCCTTTCCACTGGGGAAACCAAACAATCCTTCCAAGCTCTTGATAGATAGCTGGTAACGCTGCTCGTTCACTGAAAAGGTCAAGAACTCCAACCCTTCACTCTCCAGCTTATCTGATGTAAGTCCCTGATACATCTCCACTTGTAGAGTGGAGAGAAACTCTATTGTTTCCTTCTTGGAAGCTATGTACGTCCTCCGGTAGCCCCAGCTGGGCTAAAGTCTCATAACAGGGGTACCTCGTTCCCCAGAAGTCGTTTAGATCGAAAAGTCTGATGTACTCCTCCACTGTAACTTCATCAGGCCTGTTCAACAGCTTCGTCTCTCTGTGCCATGACTCGGGCTCATACTTGACGTCAATATCTTCGTCGATCAACTCATATCTGCTGGTCATTGCTCTCTTTCCTCTAGCAATCTCAGCTCTCCTCTCATTGCGTCGAGCTACTGAGCGTTGGGTCTCAGCTCTGAAGCTCTCATAAGCTTGTCGCTCTCTCTCTGGTCCAGTTGACCAAGATTCAGCTTCATCGACGTTGTAATCCCCATCCATGGAGGATTCGCCGCTGTAGTTACTCATATTGATTTCCTGAAAAAGAATGTAACTCAAAGCCAAATATCAATATGTTAGTCCGAATAAAACGCAAACACTAAACCGGTCAAGTACGCGGTCGAGTAAAACGGTCGAGTACAGTGAGATTGTGGCTTCGAGTATAGCGTTCGAGTGAAAGTCAATGAGAGACGGTAACAGCGTGGTCGAGTGAATGGTGGCGAGGCTTGTTCGGTTGATTGCAACGGCGGTTTGAGGAGCGGTCGAGTGAAGAGATGAACGGAGGCGAAGTGAATGGCAAGGTCGAGTGAACGGTGGATAGTTAAGAGATCGTGAAGCCAGTCCGGTGGTCGAGTGAACGGAGGCGACGGAAGCACGGTGAATGGCGAGAAACTCCGGCGAAGATGTTGAGGCGAAGCGTAAAGTGGTCGAGTGAAGGAGAGACGGTGAGAGAGTACGCGAAGCTGGAACGACGAGGAGCTCCGGCGAAGTCGAGTAAATGAAGATGAAGATGAAGCACGGAGAGGTCGAGTTGCGGTCAAGTGAGAAGGATACGACGGTGAGACGGTGAAGCTTCCGGCGAAGTGAAGGGCGGAGTGGTCGAGTGAACGGCGAGTGGTGAGAAGGAAGAGATGGCAAAATCGAGTACCGTCTTCGAGTGAAGGAGAGAGTGAAGGCGGTGGCGCGAACGGCGATGGTTGTTTTGTGGTCGAGTGAAGGAGGGAGACGAAGCCGGAGGGGTGAGATCGAGTGTCTTTGTGTGGTCGAGTGTTTGGAGAGGAAGAGAGATGGTGAGGTTTGGTCGAGTGAGTGTTGTGAGGAAGAGATGGCGTCGGTGGGAAGAGATGAGGTTGGATCGAGTGGCTGTGATGAAGCCTTGGGATTTCCTTATCACTAAAAACGCGTGGGGGGGACAAAGAAGAGAGAAGGTGGGCCACACTTGGTCTGTTTGTCCTAAAGCACTGTTCCCTGTTGACTAGAACCTTCTATAATCCTTTGTAAACTTGTTAAACTCCCTGCAACTCTCTGTAGCTTCTGTTGGTCGAGTATAAGTATAATTTCAAAATTTTGGTTTTTTAAAATCATGGCCTCTGAGTGCAACAGAAGTTTTTCAAATTCTTGAATTTCTGACATACTCGATCCCCTGTTGCTCTGTAGAGTAAGATTTTTAAATTTTTACTCTACCTCCACGTTGTTTCTCTGTTCCTGAGAATCACAAACACAACCAAAAACAAATCAAAAAGAACAAGAAAATAAAAGTTTTATTTACAGAAACAGTCTTGGGAATTCCTCCCAAGTGAGCTTGTTTAAAGTCTCTAGCTTGACTCCTCACACTCATTAAGAAGAAAATGGGTGATAGAGAACATCTGCATAGTCTTCTCTGATCTCATCATCATATTCAGCATCCTCTCTTGAGAGATGTATAGCAGAATACTCAATTCTTCTTTCCTCGAAATAGGCCTCTTTCTCTTCTGGTGGATAATTTATCTCCTCAGACCATCTTGAAGTAATTTTTTTTCTTAGGATAGTGTTATTCCCGCATTTTGATTGAGCTATCTCTTGCATCTGATCCAGTTTACTCTTAAGTTCCTCAACCATCTGAGCTAGCTTCTCTATGGTTTCTTCTTCCTCATCAGATTTCTTTTTGAGATCTCGCAAATCAGGTGTAGAGGTTGTGCTTGGTCTGGTGATTGAATTCGAAGGTTGAGGTTGAGCCCTCATCTTTTCTTCTGCAGCTGTCCTTTGCGAAGTTTCGTTGATGTCAAACTACAACCATATGTGCTTCCCAAGGTTACGATTTATTCTCCCGTCTTTGACATCTATCATCGCTCCCACGGAGGCTAAGAAAGGTCTCCCTAGGATTAGAGGATCCTTAGGTTCTGCTTCCATCTCAAGCACAACGAAATATGTAGGTACTTCCACTCCATTAATCATTATTGGCAGATCTTGTAGAAGGCCAAAGGGTTTTCTTGAAGACCTATCAGCAAGGATCAAAGTCAGGTCGCAAGGCCTGTACTGAGTGAATTCCAGCTTCCTTGCCACGGAGAGTGGCATTAAGCTTACTGAAGCTCCCAAATCACAAAGACATTTGCTGAAAACCAATTGACCAATGGAACATGGTAGAGTGAAAGTTCCTGGTTCTTCCAGTTTTTCTTGAACACTCCTCTTAACAGTGGTCCTAGACGGAATAGCATCACATTCGTCTTCTGAATCTTGATGAATCTTGATCCTTTCCAGAATTGACTTTCTCACATCTTTGTGAGGATCCGGGATTAGGTTGAGAACTTCAATTAGAGGCATCACCGCTTCCATCTCATCAAGCTGCTTCTCTCCAAAAGAGAATTGTATCTTTCTATCCATGCTTTCCTGAATTTCCATGGAAGAGCACGTGAAGGTAATGGTGCTGGCTTGAATCGTTTTACCATCCTCTCAATGATGGTTGCTTTCTCGTCTAGGTTGGACTAGGTTTGAAAACGGGATCCAGATGAATGGTCGAGTTCAACAACTGAAATTTCAATCTGAGTAGAAGCCTCCCCGTCCTGAACATCACTGTCCTCGGTGATTGATGTGGAGACATGTCGAGTAGGCAGCTCTCGATCATGACAGATGGTGATAGCGTGAGCGGTGTCGTATTCCTTCGGTTCTGTATGGACTTTCCTGGAAGTCCTGTTACTTTTGGAGCAGAAGTTGACGCTGTTTGTCCTTCCATGTATCTGACCTTAGAGGTAAGTGCCTCAAGTTTGATATTCAGATCGTTGAAAGTGCAATCAACCTTGTTGTGGATTTCTGCCATCTTTTTGGCGAGATTTCTGCCTTCTTCAACGTCTTTGTTGAGGAAGTTCCCGTTAGAAGCGGTATCAAGAAGCATCCTTATCTTGGGAGGGACACCTCTGTAGAGGGTGCTAAGAAGTGAAGCTTTGGAGAAACCATGATGAGGACATTGTGTCTGGTAACCTTTGAAGCGCTCCCATGCTTCGCAGAAAGTCTCATTGTTTGTCTGTATGAAACCGGAGATATCATTCCTTAGTCTCGCAATCCTGGAGTTTGAGAAAAACTTAGCCAAGAAGGCTTTCTTGCAGTCATTCCAGGAGGTGATAGAGCCTTGAGGAAGCGACTTTTCCCACTGATGGGCTTTGTCTCCAAGAGAGAATGGAAACAAACTGAGCTTGAAGCCATCCTCACTAACTCCATTGATCTTTGTTAGGCTGTAGAGCCTATCAAACTCGTCCAGGTGATCGAGTGGATCCTCCATAGGGAGCCCGTGGAACTTGTTGCTCTGAACCATGGCAATGAGACCGCTCTTGATCTCAAAGTTGTTGTTCTGCACAGGTGGAGGCACGATGCCATTACGCTGATTGTGGTTGCGTGGTGCATCGCCTGCACTTATGTTGTTTGGTTGCACTTGCTCATCTACAACTACAGCCATTGTGTCTGTTTCTGTCTGTGTTCTGAGTTGGCATGCAATACGGTCGATGTTATCGTTGAACAAGAGATTCTGATTTCCTCGTGACCGTGTTTGCATACAACGAGTACCAACTGGTGAAGCTGGTGATTCGTAGTACCTGAATCAAAATAGATAAACAGAAAAAACACAAAGTTAGTAACTTTCAGAAAAATTGAAAAAGAACTTGATCTTAAATATTCCGAAATCTCAAATATAGCAAACAAACACCCAATTGGCAACGGCGCCAAATTGATAATAGGTTTTTAGTCAATTATCCTAAAACACCAATCATGTCATTGTAGTTGATAGTAGGATTTTACTCAATTAATCCCTAAAACACTATCTTGTCGTTGTATTATTTTAGGATGTCAATCCCATCCGGTGTGATGCAAACAGATGAGATATGATCAGAAAGCTCTAAGTCAAGCCAAACAGAAAGTTGGTTGGTTCTAACAGTCCTAGTATGCAATAACAGAAATGAAATGAAACTAAAAGCAGGAATGGCAATAGCAGGCAAGTGAATGACAAAGCAGAAATGATAACAGGCAATCAAATAGATAAACGATTCCTAAGGATAGGGGTAATCGAATAGTGTGGTCTACTTAATTTATTCAGGCGGTTGACAAAACTTCACAGAAGCTATCCCTAGACAACAAGTTCAACAACAGATTAATTCACTCCCGTGATAGAAATCCTCAAGCAAAGCTAGACACTGACCTAAATCCCTTTAGCGATCTCTAACTAAGCAGGCATTATCGAATCAACATGTTAAAGTCAATACCCTCTCTACAGCCAATCCCTTGGGGTAGAGTCAGATATCTCTGGAATTAATAGGATCCAACGCCCATTAAACGCCTTCTGAGCGCTGGACGTCTGGACTCATACTCCACATTAGCCAGTGAAATAAGCAATAAGCGCAACTAATCCAGAAGGGATTCTAGAATTCTAAACTCAACCACCTAAAACGACCAAGTAAACCACAACTATTTTATCCCATCCTCAGAAATACAGTTCACTACTCAGACATAATCAAAGACAATAACAAAGCAACAATTGAAAACATGATAACAGAAATGACGAAAGACTTAAACGAAAACTGAATATCAAATACTTGAAACGAAACTAGAAAGTCGCAGGAGAAACAGTGCGACTATCAAAGTTGCGAAAATGTAAAAGCGAGATAAAAACGGATAATAGCGGATGCCCTAGGGAAAACCCTAAGGGGCAGTTTATATAAGCGAGAAATGAAACAAATAAGGAAACTAAATATATAGCGAATCTTCACGTCATGATCCTGCGACCGAATGTGTCATTGGCATTTGACGGGCTGAAATGAGCTTCCTAGTGATCGAGTATGTCATTGATCAAATTGGGCTTTAGGGGCTCCGTCTTGCGATCGAGTGAGATGCAGTGAAGTCGAGATTGAATGGTCCAGCGACCCTATCATCGAGTGCGATCGAGTGGATGTCATGAGGTGGTGATCGGGTGGTTTCTTCGGCTTCTCTTCTCTTCTTTGTTCTTAGCTTGTCTGGTTGAGTGCAGAATGAGCAGATAGGCTTCCTGGTGATCGAGTGGTGATCGAGTGGTTCCGATGGGGTGATTCCTCCGGTTTCGCGATTGAGTGAAACTGAGCTGCTTGCTTCTCCGGGGTTGCGATAGAGTGATTTGCCCTGGCAGGGCTCCGAGGATGCGATAGAGTACTTTTGCTGAAGGCGTCATTGGGCATTCTGACTTCATGTTCTGTTTTTCCTCTGTTTGAACTCCAAAAGCATCCAAAGTACCTGAAAACAAACAAATATGCCATGCACATGCAATCCTAATGCAAAATCGTCCTAAGTATGTAAAACACACTAAAACGACTCCTAATGAGATGAAATGTGGATGAAACAATGACAAAGTGGTGAAGAATGAATGCCTAAATCATGCAAATTATAGAGATATCAACTCCCCCGAACTTAGTCTTTGCTTGCCCTCAAGCAAACAAGAAGACATAAGCGGAAAGAGAGGTTTGAAGTTGGGGATTCAGAACCAAAGCATGAGATATGACAATTAAGATCAATGTACCAGTTAACAGTTCTAAGATGCAGGTGATCGACTTCTACTCAAAAACTTTAGCCATGCTCTGTTATGATCCAAACCTACACTCAAATGCACAATGCGTCAAGATCAACCAATCCCTTTAACATTCTCAAAAACATGAATCAAGATATGCATCGCTAGTGAACTCATTTGGCTAATGACAGGTTATGAGACAAAGATGGTCCCTTTTTAGTGCTTCAGATTTTAATAGCAGGGGACTCTCAATGAAAAAGGACTGAGCTTTAGAGAATGCTAAAGGTAAGTGCCAACCTATCCATACAAGAATAGCACCTCATCTACCTAATGACATAAACCGTGAATAACAAGTAGATGGTCCTATCTCTAAACCCAATGATGATCCTAAGTCTACCCTTTTGCACTAAAGGCATATTTTGATTTTTTCTTGGATCAATGTTTCCTTTTCTTTTCTTTTGCTCTTGTTCTTAAGGAGAAGCTTTTCTTAAACTCTATGAGTATAGTCTAGTGAATTGGGTTTTTCTTAAACTCTAATGGCTTTTATCATATTTTTTTTCTTTTTTTGTTTTTTTTGCCATCTATTTTTTTAGAGCATATCTTAACAATTTTATGCTTCCCAAACATTCACTTGACCACAATATGATTTTCAGCTTCCTTCTCCTAAAGACTCTAACCCATTTTTTTTTTTTTTTTTTATTTTTCTTTTCACACTCAATCTCAATCCCCAAATAAGTTCCCACCTAGTCCTACCAAGTCCGAAAACGCGGATTGGAACTACATGAGATACTACTCTTGTCGGCTCAAACCTAACACGTTCTACCAAGCTCAATCCTGAAAATAGGCCTCACATGCTCTCACAAAATAACATGGCTTGAAAGAAGGGTTGGTTAAGGGTGGGGAAACTACTCCAATAATAGAAGCAGCTACTTGGATTAACAAGAGTGGTGAATAAGTGAAAGAAAATCCAAATATGTATTCTATCCACGAGTTCAAAAACGATGCAAACATGATAATTATAAGTCAGGTTCAAGTTCAAATTGACAGGAAAAGGTGTCATAAAATGCATCGAGTGGTTTCTATAGAACATGGTACGGTTTTACTTCAAAGTCATTTAAATGCCTCAGAGAACTAATAACTCATTTTAGTGAATCATCATGCTTACAAGGCTATTTCCTCATTATCCCCTATGCATATGCAACAATCCTATATGAAACACTCTAGACTCGATTCTAAATGTAATGCAACTAAATGATCACCCTGTTTTTGTGGAATTCATTTTCAAAAAAATTCAAATTTTTTGGTTTTTTTCTATGACTTAGATGATATGCAGACTCAAATGATATTCACAAAAAACAAGTCAAATACGTCTTGAACCCTCCCCCAAACTTAAATTACAAAGTCCCTTGTGTAATCAAAATTTATGAAAGAATTCAAGATAAATACAGAAACAAAAACAAAAGGGGTATTTACAAAGGGTTTTGTTGTGTTACCTCAGTAGAATGTCCTGGAGATGTAGTCATCCATATTTGCTTGAGTGTACTCCGCATGCATGGCCGGTTCTTGATGTGGCTCCGCCATCTCCTCGTCACTGTGCTCGATCGCAACCCCAGCAGGTTGTGGAGCACGACGCTCATGTGTTCTCCTGCCCGACATTATCCGGCCTTTGCTTGATGAATGTACAGTTCTAGCACTCTTCCTCCTCTTGTTTTCCATTGGCTCATGAGACGGGGAACTTGTAGAACGGTGTGATCCCTATGTTTATAGTAAATTGCCTTGGCGGAGCAATGTCATGGTGGGTGGATGACATGTCTTCAGGCGGGTTGTCATTGAAGTCATGTCGGGCATTTTCACTTCTCCTTGCGATTGAGTGGTTTGGGCAATTCCACTAGGAGACCACTTGATCACACCATTGCCATGTTGCGATCGAGTGGTATGACATTGTCGGTTAGAAAGATGTTGTCCCAAAACCACTAGATCGCACTCTCGAGCTTTTACTCTCGTCTTGCGATAGAGTGATTCATCAAAAATTTGAAATTTTTTATTTGAACACTCGGTTGCATCCTTGTTGTTGCTCCAGCTGTTATTCATTTCCTGAGAATCAAAAACAAAACCAAAATAAATCAAAAGTACCAAAAATAAAAACTATATACAAGGATAGGAATGGGACTTCCTCCCAAGTGAGCTTGTTTTAAGTCTCTAGCTTGACTCCTCACACTCATTAGGATCAAGGAGGGTGATAGAGTAGAATTAACGTCTCCTCTCCTTCCTTAAAAATACAACATCTAATTCAGCATGCTCTCGTGACAAGTCTGTAATTGAGTACTCAATGACCCTTTCTTGGTAAGCTCCTTTTTCATCATCTGGATAGTCGTCTTTTCTAGACTGTTTTGATGTGAATTCACATCCTTCTTCTCTAACCATAGGAATAACTTCATCATTTGGGACGTCCTTGATGTCGAGTGGAGCTTGGTTGGCTTTCCCATGGAACTCTTTAACTTGATCCTTCAGCTCTTTCACAGTGTGTGTTAGCTCTCTTATAGCTCTATCGTGCCATTTTGACCTCTCCTTGAATTCTAACCAATCATTTGATGCCCTCACGCTTGACTCTAGCTGTTTGGTTGAGCATTCTAGTCGAGTATTAGTTGAGCCTTCCTCGTTCAATGTAACATCCTCTGTTTCTGACGCAATGACACCTTTAAAGATCTCTGATCCTGGTACTTCGTTGTGTGAGTCTAATGACATCTCATAGCTCAAGGTCTCACTGGAGAGAAATTCAGCTTCACTACTTTTAGTTAAAGTAGTTTGAAGGTGATCTCTGTCAACAATCTCCTCTAGCAGTTCATTACCTAGCTGATCCATTTCCTCAACTAAGAAGGTTTGTCCTTCTATTGTTGGCTTCTTCATAGCGTCCCTGATGTCAAACTTCATTTTGACATCCTTTCCCAGATTAAGATTAATTTTTCCTTGCTTAACATCTATTACTGCTCCAACTGAAGCCAAGAAAGGTCTTCCTAAGATCAGAGGATCCTTAGATTCTTCATCCATCTCAAGCACAACAAAATCAGTAGGCACCTCTACTCCATTAATCATTACTGGCACATCCTCTAAAAGGCCAAAAGGTGTCTTTGAAGTCCTATCAGCAAGAATCAAGGTTAGATCACAAGGCTTATAATGAACGAATCCCAGCTTCTTTACAACAGAGAGTGGCATTAAGCTGACTGAGGCTCCTAGATCACATAGACAATTATTGAAAGTCAATTGCCTAATGGAGCATGGTAGAGTAAAAGATCCTGGATCTTTCAACTTTTCTTGAACAATCTTCTTCTAAGTGATTGCACTGCACTCATGACTTAACACCACCATTCCTTGGACATGTTTGATCCTTTCTGTAATCAGATCTTTCACGTACTTGTGCTCGTCAGGTATTAGCGCGAGACAGTCCACTAAAGGGATATCCTTTATGTGCTTTTCCAGGAGGGCTCTGTATTTTGCAACCAGAACTTTCTTGAAACGACAAGGGAATGGAAGCAGAGGTTTGTAAGGCGGTGGCACGAAGTCTATGTCTTTGGTCTTTGCAGCTTCCGGTTTTTCAACAAAGGGAGTAGCTGGGGGAGCTTGTGGTCGAGTGGGTTGACTGGTGAGTATGGGCTCTTCGATTGGGTTGTCAGCCAACACATCATCTTGATAAAAATTCTCCCCCTCTAGAATTACATTGTCCTCAGTGTTTGATGTAGGGACATATCGAGTTGGCAGCTCTCGATCATGTGTGATAGTGATGGCATGGGCAGTGGCATACTCCTTTGGATTCTGGATTGCTTTCCCTGGAAGCAGGCATGGGTTGTTGTTAACAGATGGTGAAGCGAGGATGCCTTCCACATATCTCATCCTATTGCTCATTGATTCGAACTTGCTGTTAAGTTTGACGCCTTGTCGGTCGACTTTGTTGTTTACTTCAGACAGCTTCTTAGCGATTTTCATTGCTCCTGTGGCTTGTCCTTGAATGAGCTGCTGGAGCACAGTCATTATGTCTGAATTCTGAGGTGCAGGTGCTTGTTGATGATGTGGTGTGAAACAAGGTGGTGGTTGTTGTTGTTGATATCCTCCTTGAAATTGCTGCTTTGGAGCGAACCCTTGGCTTTGGTTGTAAGGAACAAACGGTTTGGGTTGGTTCTGCTGCTGCTGCTGCTGCTGCTGCTGAGGGTAGACTAGATCCTGAGGGTTGGCGACATTGGTGCTTCTGTATGACAGATTTGGGTTGGGTCTGTAGTTATTGTACCCCTTGTTGTAGCCACCTTGATTATGAACATATCTGATTTCAGCACACTGATCGTTCTCCCCCTCTTGTACTTGGAATGGTTCATCTTGAGAGATGAAGTGAACATGTTTCTGTTGCATTTGGATGATTTTGTCTAGTTTGTCATTGAGAGCTTTCATCTCTCTGTGGTGCTTGTCATCAGTGTCAGAACTGGTGCAGATGCTTTTGTCATAGTCTTCATTGTAATTGCCATCCGATTGAGCAAAGTTTTCAACTAGCTCCCATCCTTCATCAGAAAATTCCCATTTGAAGCGGTGTCAAGGAGCATACGTATCTTAGGCAGGACGCCTCTGTAAAGTGTGTTGAGAAGAGAATCTTGGGTAAATCCGTGATGAGGGCATTTGGTTTGATAACCCTTAAAGCGCTCCCAAGCTTCATAGAAGCTTTCATTTTGCTTCTGAGTGAATCCGGATATCTCATTCCGGAGTCTTGCAGTCCTGGAGTTGGAGAAGAATTTTGCCAAGAAGACCTTTTTGCAGTCATCCCAGGTCGTGATTGAATTCTGGGGTAGTGTCTTTTCTCACAAATGGGCTTTATCTCCAAGTGAGAATGGAAACAAGCGAAGCTTGAAACCATCTTCACTAACTCCATTGATTTTAGTAAGGCCATAGAGCCTTTCAAACTCGTCAAGATGATCTAGCGGATCCTCCATTGGCAGGCCATGAAACTTGTTCCCCTGAACCATAGCAATTCCATGACGCTGGTTATGGTTATGAGGGAAGTCACCAGCACCAATGTTGGTAGGTTGCTCTTGCTCATCTACAACGTCAGCCATTGTGTCGGTTTCTGTTTGTTCTCTTAGTTGACGAGCAATACGGTCGATGTTATCGTTGAATAGGAGGTTATGATTTCCTTGTGACCGTGTATGCATGCAACAGATAGCAGTCGGGCTATAACTGATGAATCAGAGGTACGTCTGGAAAGCGGGTTGCAAGGTACCTGAAACACAAAGACAGAAAAGGCACAATGTTAGTTACTTTTGTAACAAAAACGAACTTGATCTTAACGTTTCTAATGATCTCAAATATAGCAAACAAACACCAAACTGGTAACGGCGCCAAATTGATAGTAGGATTTTACTCAATTAATCCCTAAAACACTATCTTGTCGTCGTAGTATTTTAGGATGTCAATCCAATCCGGTGTGATGCAAACAGATGAGATATGATCAGAAAGCTCTAAGTCAAGCCAAGCAGAAAGTTGGTTGGTTCTAACAGTCCTAGTATGCAATAACAGAAATGAAATGAAACTAAAAGCAGGAATGGCAATAGCAGGCAAGTGAATGACAAAGCAGAAATGATAAAGGGCAATCAAATGGATAAACGATTCCTAAGGATGGGGGTAATCAAATAGTGTGGTCTACTTAATCTATTCAGGCGATTGACAAAACTTCACAGAAGCTATCCCTAGACAACAAGTTCAACAACAGATTAATTCACTCCCGTGATAGAAATCCTCAAGCAAAGCTAGACACTAACCTAAATCCCTTTAGCGATCTCTAACTAAGCAGGCATTATCGAATCAACATGTTAAAGTCAATACCCTCTCTATAGCCAATCCCTTGGGGTAGAGTCAAATATCTCTGGAATTAATAGGATCCAACGCCCATTAAACGCCTTCTGAGTGCTAGACGTCTGGACTCATACTCCACATTAGCCAGTGAAATAAGCAATAAGCACAACTAATCCAGAAGGGATTCTAGAATTCTAAACTCAACCACCTAAAAGGACCAAGTAAACCACAACTATTCTATCCCATCCTCATAAATACAGTTCATTACTCAGACATAATCAAAGACAATAACAAAGCAACAATTGAAAACATAATAACAGAAATGACGAAAGACTTTAACGAAAACTGAATATCAAATACTTGAAAGCGAAACTACAAAGTCGCGGGAGAAACACTGCGGCTATCAAAGTTGCGAAAATGTAAAAGCGAGATAAAAACGGATAATAGCGGATGCCCTAGGGAAAACCCTAAGGGGCAGTTTATATAAGCGAGAAATGAAACAAATAAGGAAACTAAATATATAGGAAATCTTCACATCATGATCCTGCGACCGAATGTGTCATTGGCATTTGACGGGCTGAAATGAGCTTCCTAGTGATCGAGTATGTCATTGATCAAACTGGGCTTCAGGGGCTCCGTCTTGCGATTGAGTGAGATGCAGTGAAGTCGAGATTGAATGGTCCAACAACCCTGTGATCGAGTGGATGTCATGAGGTGGTGATCGAGTGGTTTCTTCGGCTTCTCTTCTCTTCTTTGTTCTTAGCTTGTCTGGTTGAGTGCAGAATGAGCAGATAGGTTTCCTGGTGATCGAGTGGTGATCGAGTGGTTCCGATGGGGTGATTCCTCCGGCTTCTCGATTGAGTGAAACTGAGCTGCTTGTTTCTCCGGGGTTGCGATAGAGTGATTTGCCCTGGCAGGGCTCCGAGGATGCGATAGAGTACTTTTGCTGAAGGCGTCATTGGGCATTCTGACTTCATGTTCTGTTTTTCCTCTGTTTAAACTCCAAAAGCATCCAAAGTACCTGAAAACAACCAAATATGCCATGCACATGCAATCCTAATGCAAAATCGTCCTAAGTATGTAAAACACACTAAAACGACTCCTAATGAGATGAAATGTGGATGAAACAATGACAAAGTGGTGAAGAATGAATGCCTAAATTATGCAAATTATAGACATATCAGTAGTAAGTTGGTCGAGTAATTGTAAAAACTAAGAAACAGGCAATGAGAACGATTAAGCGATAACGATAAAACAGAGAAATAATATAGACGAGAAATTCCTAAGGATGGGGTAATCGAATAGAGTGGTATCCTAGCCTATCTGAATGGTTAACTAACGCAATCAAGCTATCCCTAGACAACAGGTTCAACAACAAATCAATTCACTCCCGTGATAGAAATCCTCAAGCAAAGCTAGCCCAGACTAATTCCCATTAACGGAATCTAACTATGCAAGCAATAAGAATAGACTGATAAAGTCAATAAAGGCTCTAAACGGCCAAATCCTTGGGATAGAGACGAGTATCTCAGGAACTAGTGGATCAAGCATTCCATCGAACACCTTCTGGGTGCGGGAATGCTTGGGATCGAATTCCAGTTGATTAGAAAGAAATAAGCAGTAAACGCAACTAGTCTTGAAGGGATTCAATCAATTCTAAAACTTGACCATTCTACAAACTAAGGATTCCACAACTACTCTATCCCATCCCTAAGAATTCTAAGTCACTACTCAGACAACATGCTCAAAGATATAAACGCAGATAAATGATAATATTGCATAAGTAAAGAGATAAAGAGTAGAAAAAAAGGATGACAGATGAAATCAAATGCGGAATCTGAATAACTTGGAAAAATCTCGAATTACAGGTTGCAGAAGCAAAAGCGGCGCAGTAGAGTAAAACAGAAAATAAAACTGAAGCAAAAACTCAATGTCGACTAGATGTCAGGACAGAACCCTAAGACATCTATTTATACAAAACGAAATAAAATGATAGTAGACGGGCCAATAACCTAATCGCTTGGCCCATAGAGTGATAATGGGCCAGATGGGCTTCGTGATCCGATGGAGGTCCAGGCCGCTTCCAAACACTTTGTCTTCTCCTCTTCTCTTCCTTGTGCTCAGCTTGTCTGGTTGAGTGCGGATTTGAGTAGACTGTGAAGATGTGATCGAGTGTCCGGTCGAGTGATGGTGATGGTGGTGAGTGATGATACTCGACCAGGGGGTCGAGTAACATGGTAGAGTAAATGGCCTAGTGTGGTCAGGTGGTGTGGCGAAGTGATACTCGACCAGGGGGTCGAGTGGCGTCACCGAGTGGCCTGAGCTGAGGATACTCGACCAGGGGGTCGAGTAGATGGGAAGAATGGCTCCAAAGTCACTTGACCTGGGGGTCGAGTATGGTGCTGGATGCACACGACCTGGTGGTCGAGTATGTCTTCGGGTTCTGGCTCGTTTCTTCCAATTTGCTCGCAAACAGCTCCAAATTACCTGAAAACAACTCAGAAATGCAATATGTATGCAAAGCTATCCTAATCATGCAAAGTATGCAAGAATTATGAGAAATGATATAAAACAATGATGAATAATACGAAATTGGACTCAAAACGATGATGAATGGACACTGAAAACATGCAAATTATAGACATATCACACTCGACCCCCCTGGTCGGTTAGAGGACATCACTACTTCACCACATCACTCGACCCCGATGTCGAGTGTCTTCATCTCATCACCTGACCATCACTCGATCACATCACTCGACCCCGAGGTCGAGTGTCTTCACCTTCATCGCCAGACCACTACTTGATCTCGCTACTCTAGCTTGAAGTCAAGTATCTCCATCACAACCACTCGACTACAGACTCGATGGCAAGCTTCAGAGTCTTCTTCATCCCGCACTCAACCAGACACTCGAGCACAAGGAAGAAAAGAAGACTCCAGCTATTCACTCGACCTCCCACTCGACCACTTGGGTCGAGTACAGTTATTAATCCGTCCTAATACTTCGTCGTTTTGAGTATTAGGATTTCAGAATATTTGGCTATAAGTAGCATGTACTTCACATTTTCGCAAACAAGTTTTTATCTAGTTTTATTCCGCAGACACTGTGTTCTAGACCTTTTGTAATCCGGATTTCTCTTTATCTATTCAGTATTCAGTATTTAGCATTTGTTCTTGATTTTGTTTACTGTTGTTCATTCTGTTATCATCCTGTTGTTACACTGTTGTTATCATGTTTTCAACTTGTTCAACGTTTATGGTTTCTGTTATGATGTCTGAGTAGTGAATAGGTTTCTGAGGATGGGTTAGAGTAGTGTAGAATTCTCGGTATGCTAGGTGATTGAGTATTGATTGATAGATCCCTTCTGGATTAGTTGTTCTTAATGCCTATTGCTTTCTAATCAACTGGAATTTGAGCTGAGACATTTCCGCGCCCAAAAGGTGTTCGATGAAATGTCTCAACCACTAATTCCAGAGATTCGTGACCCTGTACCAAGGTATTGATTGCAGGGAGCATTTTGGCTTTAACTTGTTGATTCGTAATGCCTGTTAGGTTAGCTCTCGTCAATGGTGATTGAGTCTGGGACTAGGTTAACTTGAGGGTCTCTGTTGCGGTGGCACTTAGATTTGGTTAATGAACTTGTTATCTAGGGTCAATTTATTGAGCATGTCAATCACCTGTAAACTGAGGAAACGAAACTACTCAATTACCCCATCCTCGGGAATTCTTTATCTGATTGAATTCTTTGTTTACTCTACTGTTGTTTACTGCATCTTGTTATCTGTCGCTTAATTTCTGAAGTTCTTTCTTGTTACTTGACCTCATACTCGACCACCCAGTTGTCTGGCAACAGACTGTGCAGTCGAGTATCTGTGTTTTATTTTCTGTCTTTTACTCAACCTCACTCAGTGCTCTGCAAGGAGCTGTGTTGGTCGAGTGTTTTATTGTTTCTGCTTGAATTTCTATTTTCTGCATGTTCACTTAGGACTGCTAGAACACACCAAAACCTGTTATTGCTTGGCTTGACTTAGTGACTTCTGATCACATCTTGATTGTTAGCATCACACCCATTTGGATTGACAACTTTCAGTACTACAACGACATGATAGTGCTTTAGGTTTAATTGACTAAAAAAGCGATTATCAATTTGGTGTCGTTGCCAATTGGGTGTTTGTTTGTTACATTTGAGATTTCAGACTTGCTTAGATCAAGTTCTTTTTCAATTTTCAAATCGGTTGCTAACTGTGTGTTTTTTTTGTTGTCTTCTTGATCCAGCTACACCTCTGCTGTATGCGAACTCAATCAACAGGCAATCAGAACCTCCTTTTCAACGACAATATCGACCGCATAGCTCGCGAACTCAGAGAAAGGAGAAACACAGTCAACCTTGTACCTCAGCAACCACTCGAAATGGCTGACGAACAGAATCTACAAAATGGCCCTGCAAACATTGGTGCTGGAGATGCACCACGTGATCACCGTCAAAGGAAAGGAATTGCACCTCCTGCTATCCAGAACAACAACTTCGAGATTAAGAGTGGTCTCATCTCGATGATTCAGGGGAACAAATTCCATGGTCTACCAATGGAGGATCCACTCGATCACCTTGATGAATTCGAGAGGTTCTGCAACCTGACAAAGATTAATTGTGTCAGTGAAGACGCATTCAAGCTCCGTTTGTTTCCATTCTCCTTGGGCGACTAAGCACACATCTGGGAGAAGAATTTGAACTACCTGGGATGATTGTAAGAAGGCTTTTCTATCAAAGTTCTTGTCCTATGCCAGAACTGCAAGACTAAGAAATGAGATTTCTGGTTTCTCACAAAAGACTTGTGAAAGCTTCTGTGAAGCATGGGAGCGTTTCAAGGGTTACACCAACCAATGCCCTCATCATGGCTTTACTAAAGCCTCTCTGCTCAGCACTCTTTACAGAGGAGTCCTACCACGCATAAGAATGCTTCTGGATACCGCCAGCAATGGAAATTTCCAGAACAAAGATGTTGAAGAAGGCTGGGATTGGTTGAGAACCTTGCTCAATCAGATGGTAATTACAACGAGGACTGCGATAGAACCGTCAGAGGCACATCTGACTCTGATGACAAACACAGGAAGGAGATCAAAGCGCTGAATGACAAGCTGGACAGGATTCTTCTTAGCCGGAAAAGCATGTGCACTTCCTTGTTGATGACGAGCAGTTTCAAGTCCAAGATGGGGAGGGTAACCAGTTGGAAGAAGTCAGCTACATCAACAACAACCAGTGTGGCTACAAAGGATACAACAACTTCAAAACCAACAACCCCAACCTCTCCTACCGCACCACCAACGTCGCTAATCCTCAGGATCAGGTGTATCCACCACAGCAACAACAAGGTCAGAACAAACCTTTTGTTCCCTACAACCAAGGTTTCATTCCAAAGCAGCAATTCCAGGGGAACTACCAGCCGCTACCACCACCTGGGTTTGCAACTCATCAAAACCAAGGTCCTGCTGCTCCTGATACTGAAATGAAACAGATGGTACAACAGCTGCTATAGGGACAAACATCTAGCTCAATGGAAATTGCTAGGAAATTATCTGAATTGCACCATAAGCTGGACTGCAGCTACAATGACCTGAATGCCAAAGTGGAGGCATTGAATACCAAAGTCAGATACTTGGAAGGCCAATCAGCATCTACCTCTGCACCTAAAGTTACAGGACTTCCTGGGAAGTCGATATAGAATCCCAAGGAGTATGCAACTGCTCACGCCATCACCATCTGGTAGGACCGAGAGCTTCCAACTCGACTTGTCCCTGATTTCATCACTGAGGACAGTGATGTTCAAGATGGGGAGGCTTCTACTCAGGTTATAGTCTCTGTTGTTGAATTCAACCATTCTGCTGGTTCTCGCCATCTCATTCAATCCACCTCGGAAGAGAAGGCCACCATAATCGAGAGAATGGTGAAACGATTCAAACCTACTCCATTACCCTCACGTGCTCTTCCGTGGACATTCATGAAGGCGTGGATGGAGAGATACAAGTCTGTTGCAGCGAAGCAGCTGGACGAGAATGAAGCGGTGATGCCACTGATGGAAGTTCTCAACCTGATTCCTGATCCTCACAAAGATATGAGAAATTTGATACTGGAAAGGATCAAGATGTATCACGATTCAGATGATGAAAGTGATGCCACTCCATCTTGAGCTGTTGATAAGAGGATTGTTCAAGAGAAGTTAGAAGATCCTGGATCTTTCACTCTACCATGTTCCATTGGGGAATTTGCTTTTAGCGACTGTCTGTGCGATCTCGGAGCCTCTGTCAGCTTGATGCCACTCTCTGTGGCAAGAAGGTTAGAGTTTATTCACTATAAACCTTGTGACCTAACTTTGATCCTTGCGGATAGGTCTTCCAGAAAACCCTTATGCATGTTGAAAGATCTACCAGTCGTGATTAATGGAGTAGAAGTGCCTACATACTTCGTGGTGCTGGATATGGAAGTAGAGCATAAGGATCCCTTAATCCTGGGAAGACCCTTCTTAGCTTCAGTGGGAGCAGTGATAGATGTCAGGGAAGGGAAAATAAGTCTCAACCTTGGAAAGCACATCAAGTTGCAGTTTGACATCAACAGAACTCCACAAGGGTTAACACAAGATGGAAAAACTTCTGGAAATAATAGAGTGATCTCAGAAGAAGGATATGAGACTGAAAGAGTGAAAGAACTTAAAAAGAGGTCTGATAAGCAAGATGAAACTATAGAGAAGCTAGCCCACACTGTTGAGGAACTTAGAAGTAAGCTGAATCAGTTGCAGAAGGAAGCTCAACCTAAAGGCGGGATTGACACTATCCCGAGAAAGAAGTTCACTTCAAGATGGTCTGAAGAGATAGATTACCCTCCCGAAGAGAAAGAAGCATATTTTGAAGAGAGGAAAATTGAGTATTCTGTTGCAGACCTCTCCAGGGAGAACGCTGAGTATGATGATGATATCAGAGAGGATTATGCAGACCCTCTCTATAGTTCATTTTCTTCTTGATAAGTGTGAGGAGTCAAGCTAGAGACTTTAAACAAGCTCACTTGGGAGGAAGTCCCATGATTATCCTTGTAAATAATTTTTACTTTCTTGTCATTTTTGATTTGTTTTAGTTGTGTTTGTGGTTCTCAGGAAAAAAGAGAAACGTGAAGGCAGAGTAAAAATTCAAAACTTTTACTCTACTGATGGCCTATAGATCGAGTACATTGGTCGAGTATGAGTGATGTTTTAAAACCTGGATTTTTTTTTTTAAATCATCATTTTACTCGACCAACAGAAGCTGCAGAGTCTTACAAAGAGTTTATCAAGTTTACAGAAGATTGCGGGATTTCCTGGGTTTTTTTTACAGTAAACAGAGAGCACAGAAGAAAGACAAGAAAACACAGCGGAACCCACCACTGACGCCCATGTCGTCCATGAAGCAGACCAAGAGACATGGAATCTCTTCACACCCACTCGATCTCCACGCAACCCCATCTTCACTCGATTTCTCCTCCATCACTCGACCTTGTTTTCTCCTCCATAACCCAATAAACTCGAGCCCATTCCTCCCCTTATTCATCACCACCAACAAACCCATCCTCATCAAAGCCACAAAGAACTCGACCTCTTCACCACTTGACCGAGCTCCCCGTTCGCATAAACACTCGACCACCGCTTCTCTCTCATCTATCCAGTCACAAAATCACTCGACCTCGCCTCCCACTTCACCATCTCCACATCAGCTCTTGTTCTTCGTTTACTCGACCACTACACAGCCTTCTCTAGCTCACGAATCCACTCGACTTCACGCAAGAGCGCCTCCGCTTCTCCACCACCGATTCAATCACTCGAATCACCGCTCCTCTAACAACACTCGACCTCCGCCATCAATTCGCCTTCAACACTTCTCGCTCAAAATCACTCGGCCACAGCTCTCATCACCTCTCCACTACCACAACCACTCGACCCCTTCACACCACCGTCTTCTCTTCTTCCGCGAGCTCCACTTTACTTGATCCCCAATCACCATCTTCTTCATCGTTTCATCACTCGATTGCATCTACCAACCGTCTACAATCACTCGACTTCTTCTCACATCATCTCATCACCAATCCGTGTCTCTACACTCGTCATTCACTACTCGACCGCCTGCTCTCTCCAAGGACACTACTCGACCTTGCCGTTCGGTTTACTAGACCGAAGCTCCTGCATAGCCTCGTCGTTTTCACCACTCAAGCTCCATCGCTTCACTCGGCCTTCCATAATCACTTGACCAACTACCCATAAAACGAAAAAAAAAATAAAAAAAAAATTTCAAAACCGGCTTTGGTATACTCGACCGGTTTACTCGACCTGTTTTTGCTTTGTGTGGTTTGTGTTTTTGGTTTTGTTGGAACTAACGTATTAACGTTTATTTTTGAGTTACATTTGCTTTCAAGTTTCGTAATGAGTAACTACAGTGGAGAATCCTCTATGGACCCTGATTACAATGTGGATGAAGCTAAGTCCTGGTGCGCTAGACCGAGAAAGCAACATGTTTACCAGAGCTTCAGGGATGAATTCGAACGCTCTGCAGCCCGACGTAATCAGAGAAGAGCTGAAATCGCTAGAGGAAAGAGGGCGATGTCAAGTAGATATGAGCTGATTGATGAGGATATCGAAACTGAGTATGAGCCAGAGTCATGGCGCAAGGAGACGAAGCTGCTGAACAAACCCGACGAGGTTACAGTGGAGGAGTATATCAGGTTCTTTGAGATGAATGACTTCTGGGAAACGCGGTATCCGTGCTATGAGACTTTAGCCCAGCTGGGGTTACTGGAGGACGTGCAGCATCTGTTCGAGAAGTGTCATCTGGAGACACTCATGTCTTACCCTTACGCTGCTTATAAGGAGGAGACAATCGAGTTTCTTTCCACGCTGCAAGTGGAGATGTAGGAGGCATTCACAGACTTTGAGCTGGATACCATGGGGTTAGGCTTCTTGACGTTTTCAGTGGATGAACAGCGGTATCAGCTTTCGATCAAGAAGTTGGAAGAACTGTTTGGTTTCCCTAGTGGAAAGGGAACCAAACCCAGATTTGACAGAGAGGAGCTTAAGGATTTGTGGGCCACTATAGGGAACAATCTACCGCTAAACTCGGCGCGGTCCAAGAGCAACCAAATCCAGAATCCTGTGATCCACTACTTTCAGAGATCGGTTGCCAATGTCTTTTACTCCAGGGAGTCTACAGGCACCGTGTCTAACAAGGACATGGAGATGATAGATTCTACGCTTACAGGGATTCTCCGCCGGACGAACGGAAAGAATGTCTTGAGAGGCGATCTCAACAACGCACCACCAGTAATGCCTCTGTTGATCCATCTGTGTGGATACAGGAAGTGGGCATTGACGAACGAAAAGAAGAAGGTGAGAGGAGCACTATGCGTGGGTGGCGTTGTGACGCCAATTCTGGAAGCTTGTGGAGTACCGCTCAAGGAACCAGGGTTAGCACTGAGGATGATGAACTTGGATCATTTACGCATATGTGAGTTCTTGGAGTTTGACATGGCTGGCGACTTTCACCGCTACAGGTTCGAGCAATCATCGATTAGAATCGCCAACTAGGATTCTCGAGGGCAGGAACATTGACTTCAAGTGCTGCGCTTGAAGATCTTTATTTCGAGGGCAGTCCGCCAACTGAGGAGATCAGTCACACAGAAGGAGCTAGAACAGAAGATGTTGATGAGACGGATGAAATAGATGAGGCGGAGTTTGACACGAGTATGTATCATTTCAGTGAGCATATACCTCCTGCGAGGGAAAGCAAGAGTTTGAGCGAAGCTCACAGGAACAACAGCAAGCTGCAGAAGTGGTGCAAGAAACAGGATAAGTTACTCGCCAAGTGCCTCAGGGCTATCAAGTTTCTGGAGGACAAGATCAGCTGCTCCTCTTCCACTACAGCAATTCTGTAGGGACAGCTCCCTCATGACATGCCTTCGAGGAGATATGACGCGCCCGAGCCAAGTCAGCGCAGGCCTGAGCCTAGAGAGCAGGAGATTCGGCATGTCCCTGCGAGGCATTCATCATTCGAGCCTCGTGAATCTGGGAGGAAGAGGAGGACCACACTCACTCGATCTAGCAGCAGGAGCAGACCACTTCTGCAAACTAGTAGTTTACTCGACCGCGGTGCTGGCCACAGCAGAAGGAGAGAGGTCGAGTATCCTCAGAGCGGTGTTGGCCGCCACAGAGCTGATGAGGTCGAGTACCCACCTGCTGGAGCTGATACAGAACAAGGCGGTTCGTCTATGGCCTGAGAGCAATCACAAGCAGCCATTGACGAGCAACTACGTTCATTCTTCGACTGGGGTAAGCGCCTCAATTTACCATTGTATTATATCATCTGTTGTGATTTGTTTCTTCATTTTGTTTCTGTGATTGGATTTGTCCTGAGTACTCTCTTCCAAGTTTATTCGCACAGTGGACTGTGTGATTTAAGTTTGGGGGAGGGCTCAGGAAGTGTGTGTTGCATTGTGTATATTTTTGAGTCTGCATTCATCTAAGGCATAGAAAAACCAAAAAAATTTGAAAAATTTCAGAAAATGATTTCACAAAAAAAAGAGTGTTCATGTAGTTGTATTACATTTAGGATCGATTCTAGAGTGTTTTATTTAGGATTGTTGCATATACATAGGGGATAATGATGAGATAGCCTTGTAAGCATTTTGGTTCACCGGATAAACTCAGTGCCCTCGTTGCTAGTTGTCTGTTGCGTAGTCAATGAATTTGAAATAAAATTCATTTTGTACCACACTGTCATGATCTTATACCATTCCCTATCAATTTGATCTGAATCTGATCTTTACTTATCATGTCTGCATCAAATTTGAACTCATGGATACCCTAAAATACTTGGATTTTCTTATTCATTTTGATCACTCTTGTTAATCCAAGTAGGTGACTCTCCTTATTAGAGCAGTTAACCCAAACTCAAACCTAGACTTTCTTTCAAGCCCTATATCACTTGTGAGTGTTTGTGAGGTCTTATTCCGATTAAGCTTGGTAGAAAGTGTTAGGTTCGTAACGACAGAGATAGTGTCTCATGTAGTTCTAGTTCGCATTTTTCGGACTAGATAGGACTAGGTGAGCGCTTATACTTTGGGTTGGGATGTGTTTAAAAGAAAAAAAGGGTTGATTCATTGATAAGAAAAGGTAAAAGACTCTAGGTGAAGTAAGCTAAAGAAGCAAAAAAAGTATAGTAAAGGTTTTGGGATTTGTAAAGAAAAGAAAGAGTTCTTGTTAGCTATTGAAGATGGGCAAAAGCCCTTGGTTTTGAAATGTTAAAAACAGGAACCTTAGTTGTTAAAGAAATCCAAATCCGCTAGATGTATCAAAGTGTTGAGAAAGCTTCTCCTAGAGTTAAGAGAAAAGAAAAGAATGATTAGAAAAAGGGCTTAAAAGATTCTTGAATGCAAAGGGTAGAGTTAAGTTCTTATATTGGGATTGGAGAAGGGATTACCATTAGAGCTTCATTTGATGTACTCTGGGTAGATGGGAACTTATCTCTGTATGCATAGCTTGGGACTTACCTTTAGCATTATACTAAAGCTTAATCATTTTTTGAGAGATCCCCTGTTACTGAAGCCTATTTTGTAAGGGACCATCTTTGTCTCTTGACTTTTTACCTTAGCCAAATGAGTTCATTGATGATGTATTGCTTGATTCATGTTCCAGAACTAATGAATGTTAAAGGGATTGGTAGATTTGAAAACTTGTGTAGGTCGAGCATATGAGTCGGATTGATTGATGATGAGGCATGGCTAACGATTTTAAGTAGAATTCGATCTTGCAGCTTAGAACTTTCCACTTGGACATTGATTTCATCTGGTTTATCTGGTGCTTTGGCTCTGAGTCCCCGCTTTCAAACCTCACCTCCAGCTTGTTCTTCATTGTTTGCTTGAGGGCAAGCAAAGACTAAGTTTGGGGGAGTTGATAAGTGTGTATTTTGCATGTTTTGAGCATCCATTTGTCATCACTTTAGCATCATATCATCACTGTTTTATACCATTTCTCATCATTTGTCATCACTTTACATGTTTAGGATAGATTTGCATGCATGTTGCATATTTGCGTTGATTTCATGTGATTTGGAGCTGTTGACGAGCTATCTGGAAGAAGCGGACCTGATCATGTCAAACCACTCGACCCCGAGGTCGAGTAGGAGCTTCAAGATCTCAACATATCACTCGACCCCCTGGTCGAGTAGAGGACATCACTACTTCACCACATCACTCGACCCCGAGGTCGAGTGTCTTCATCCCATCACCTGACCATCACTCGATCACATCACTCGACCCCGAGGTCGAGTGTCTTCACCTTCATCGCCAGACCACTACTCGATCTCGCCACTCTACCTTGAAGTCGAGTATCTCCATCACAACCACTCGACTACATACTCGATGGCAAGCTCCAGAGTCTTCTTCATCCTGCACTCAACCAGACACTCGAGCACAAGGAAGAAAAGAAGACTCCAACTATTCACTCGACCTCCCACTTGACCACTTAGGTCGAGTACAGTTCTTAATCCGTCCCAATACTTCGTCGTTTTGAGTATTAGGGTTTTGGAATATTTTTTTTTTTTGAAAGTAATGTTAAATTAGATTCAAAAGAAAATTGCGTTTTTACAACGAGTGCAACTTATTATTTATACGAGAGAGATTAAAAACAGGAAGTAGAAAGAGTAAGCTTTGCGATTAACTTCGACTTTGAAGCCATCGTTGGAAGGTGGCCTCATATCGATGGTCCTTGTGGCGTTGAATGGAGGTGATTCTGTTGCGCATTTGTTTGTCGATCCATTGAATAAGAATGAGAGCAGATTTTGGAGCTTCATTATGACGTCTTCGATTCCTCTCATGCCAGATGGTATAAACGGAGGTTTGGAATATTTGGCTATAAGTAGCATGTACTTCACATTTTCGCAAACAAGTTTTTATTTAGTTTTATTCCACAGACACTGTGTTCTAGACCTTTTGTAATCCGGATTTCTCTTTATCTATTCAGTATTCTGTATTTAGCATTTGTTTATTGATTTCGTTTACTGTTGTTCATTCTGTTATCATCCTGCTGTTACACTGTTGTTATCATGTTTTCAAGTTGTTCAACGTTTATGCTTTCTATTATGATGTCTGAGTAGTGAATATGTTTCTGAGGATGGGTTAGAGTAGTGTAGAATTCTCAGTATGCTAGGTTATTGAGTATTGATTGATAGATCCCTTCTTGATTAGTTTTTCTTAATGCCTATTGCTTTCTGATCAAGTGGAATTTGAGCCTAGACATTTTTGTGCCCAAAAGGTGTTCGATGAAATGTCTGAACCACTAATACCAGAGATTCGTGACCCTGTTCCAAGGTATTGGTTGCAGGGAGCGTTTTGGCTTTAACTTGTTGATTTGTAATGGCTGTTAGGTTAGCTCTCGTCAATGGTGATTGAGTCTGGGACTAGGTTAACTTGAGGGTCTCTGTTGCGGTGGTACTTAGATTTGGTTAATGAACTTGTTATCTAAGGTCAATTTATTAAGCATGTCAATCACCTGTAAACTGAGGAAACGAAACTATTCAATTACCCCATCCTCGAGAATTCTTTATCTGATTGAATTCTTTGTTTACTCTACTGTTGTTTACTGCATCTTGTTATCTGTCGCTTAATTTCTGCAGTTCTTTCTTGTTACTCGACCTCATACTCGACCACTCAGTTGTCTCGCAACAGACTGTGCAGTCGAGTATCTGTGTTTTATTTTCTGTCTTTTACTCGACCTGTCACTCGACCTCACCCAGTGCTCTGCAAGGAGCTGTGTTGGTCGAGTGTTTTATTGTTTCTGCTTGAATTTCTATTTTCTGCATGTTCACTTAGGACTGCTAGAACACACCAAAACCTGTTATTGCTTGGCTTGACTTAGTGATTTCAGATCACATCTTGATTGTTAGCATCACACCCATTTGGATTGACAACCTTCAGTACTACAACGACATGATAGTGCTTTAGGTTTAATTGACTAAAAAACCGATCATCAAGTGTTGTCTAAACACTCCTAATTCATCTCTAACTCTGATAATTAGTCATATGCATTGGATTGTGACACATTTTGACCATAGAAACACTAACAAAGCTGTTTACTGCTTCTAAGCAATTTTTCGTTGGTTTTATCCTCTTTTAGGACAAAATGGGTATAAGTGTTGTGTAACAACTCCGAATACATCTTTAACTCTTATAATTAGTCAAATGCATTGGATTGTGACACATTTTGATCAAAGAAACATTAACAAAGCTATTGACTGCTTCTAAGCAATTTTTTGTTGGTTTTAGCCTCTTTTGGGAGGAAATGAGTATAAATATTGTCTAAATACTCCTTATCCTTCTTTAACTCTTCTAATTATTCATGTGCATTGGATTTTGACACATTTTAACCAAGAAACACTAACAAAGCTATTGACTGCTTGTAAGCAATTATTTTGTTGGTTTTAGCCTCTTTTGAAAGAAAATGGGTGTAAATGTTGTCTGAACACTCTTAATCCATCTCCAACTCCTATAATTAGTCAAATGCATTGGATAGTGACACATTTTGACCATAGAAATACTAACAAAGCTATTTAATGCTTCTAAGTAATTTTTTGTTGGTTTTATCATCTTTTGGAAGAAAATGGGTATAAGTGTTGTTTAAACACTCCTATTCCATCTCTAACTCTTATAATTATTCAAATGCATTGGATTGTGACACCTTTTGACCATAGAAACACTAACAAAGCTGTTTACTGTTTCTAAGCAAAAATTTTGTTTGTTTTATCCTCTTTTGGGACAATTTTGGGTATAAGTGTTGTCTATACACGCCTAATCCATCTTTAACTCGTATAATTAGTCAAATGCATTGGATTGTAACTTATTTTGACCAAAGAAACACTAACAAAGCTATTGACTGCTTCTATGCAATTTTTTGTTGGTTTTATCATCTTTTGGGAGAAAATGGGTATAAGTGTTGTCTAAACACTCCTTATCTATCTCTAACTCATATAATTATTCAAATGCATTGGATTGTGACACATTCTGACCAAAGAAATACTAACAACGCTATTGACTGCTTCTAAGCAATGTTTTGTTGGTTTTAGCCTCTTTTTGGAGAAAAGTGGTGTAAGTGTTGTTAGAACACTCCTAATCCATCTCTAACTCTTATAATTATTCAAATGCATTGGATTGTGACATATTTTGACCATAGAAACACTAACAAAGCTGTTTAGTGCTTCTAATCAATTTTTGTTGGTTTTATCCTCTTTTGGGACAAAATGGGTATAAGTGTTGTCTAAACACTCCTACCCCATCTCTAACTCTTATGTTAGTCCAATGCATTGGATTATGACACATTTTGACCATAGAAACACTAACAAAGCTATTGACTGCTTCTAAGAAATGTTTTGTTGGTTTTAGCCTCTTTTGGGAGAAAATAGGTATAAGTGTTGCCTAAACACTCCTAATCCGTCTTTAACTCTTCTAATTAGTCAAATGCATTGGATATCCTGGCACATTTTAACCATAGAAACACTAACAAGGCTACTGACTGCTTCTAAGCCATTTTTTGTTGGTTTTAGCCTCTTTTGGGAGAAATTGGTGTAAGTGTTGTCTAAACACTCCTAATCTATCTCTAACTCTTATAATTAGTCAAATGCATTGAATTGTAACATATTTTGACCATAGAAACGCTAACAAAGCTATTTTTTACTTCTAAACAATGTTTTGGAAGTTTTAGCCTCTTTTGGGACAAAATGGGTATAAGTGTTGTCTAAACACTCCTAATCCATCTCTAAGTCATATAATTAGTCCAATGCATTGGATTGTAATATATTTTGACCTTTGAAACATTAAAAAAGTTATTTACTGCTTCCAAGCAATATTTTGTTGGTTTTAGCCTCTTTTGGGACAAATTGGATATAAGTGTTGTCTAAACACTCCTAATCCATCTCTAACTCTTATAATTAGTCAAATGCATTGGATTGTGATACATTTTGACTATTGAATAACTAACAAAGCTATTTACTGCTTCTAAGGAATTTTTTTGTTGGTTTTAGCCTCTTTTGGGAGAAAATAGGTGTAAGTGTTGTTTGAACACTCCTAATCCATCTCTAACTCTTATAATTAGTCAAATGCATTGGATTGTGACACATTTTGACCATAGAAACACTAACAAAACCATTTACTGTTTCTAACCAATTTTTTGTTCGTTTTAGCCTCTGTTGGGACAAAATGGGCGTAAGTGTTGTCTAAACACTACTACTTCCTCTCTAACTCATATAATTAGTCAAATGCATTGGATTGTGACACATTTTGAGCATAGAAACACAAAGCTATTTATTGCTACTAAGCAATTTTTTGTTGGTTTTAGTATCTTTCGGGAGGAAATGGGTATAAGTGTTGTCTAAACACTCGTAATCCGTCTTTAACTCTTTTAATTAGTCAAATGCATTGGATTCTGATACATTTTAACCAAAGAAATCTTAACAAGGCTATTAACTGCTTCTCAGGAATGTTTTGTGCGTTTTAATCTCTTTTGGGAGAAATGGGTGTAAGTGTTGTCTCAACACTTTAGGTGGATAATTTCTTGGCTTCTCCGGTTAGTATTAGCTATAGATATAGGGAGTTTCGCGGCATGCCCACCGGTTATTCTATAATTAGTGTTTGTGTTTAAGAATGGTTCGATAACAACCTAGCTTTCATTAGATCTACTAACCAATAGTTTCCTGAGAATACCCTGTTCCTAGCTCTTTATTAAATCGTTCACAACACAATCATCTTGCTGTTTTCTTACTTTGTTTTCTAACTATTTCACTCATACCCTGCTAGCTTAATCTCAACATTTAACTCACTGTTTGAACAAAAGAACTCCGTGAATTCGATCCTAAAATACTGCAATTGATCTCTTATTTGAGAGAGTAGTTCTAGGTAATTTAAACCATATCAAATTTGGTGCCGTTGCCGAAGTTCTTGGGAATCATCATTGAGTTTAGTTTAGAGATTTCGTCTAGTTTCTACTTTTATTTTGTTAGTCACGCGTTTCTTGTTTTCTTCTTTTCTGTGTTTCAGGTGTATGCCTAGGCAAACAAGGAGCACAAAACAGAAGGTGCTTATCAACTTGGGAAAACTTGAACGCACCAACCGAAAAACTCAAAAATTAGCAATGGCTGACAGAGTCATCAGAGCTGATGCAGAAGAAGTTTTGAGAGATGAGGATGGGCAAGCCTACAATGAGGCTGGTCAGAGATTGGATGATCATGGACTCATCCTACCTAATGACGTCGATGAGAATCAGGCGCGCCTCAACGCGCAAATAGCTGCCAGAGACACAGCAGGGCTCGCTGTCGATCGACATAATAGAGGTGTCGATCGACACCATCGGGAGTAGAATGACGATGGTGATGGTGTCGAACGACACAACAGAGGTGTCGATCGACACCAACACCAGATTCCTGCAGCTATTCCTCCAGTTGCGGAACCACGTCGTACTCTTGGGGATTTTAACAGGCCTAACCTGTTCAATGCTAATCGATCAGCGATTGTACCCCCACCATTCTAGAGGAACGACTATTAGCTAAAGCTTGGCTACTTTGCTTTAGTTGGCAAGCATCATTTACATGGTTTATCCCATGAGCAGCCAATGGATCATATCGAGTGATTTGAGGACCTAGCATCAAGGCTAATGAAGTCTCAGAGGACTACCTACTGTGCAAGCTCATCCCTTATTCACTTGCTCGAGAAGCAGCTTCTTGGCTGAAAAACTAAAAGCATGTTCCCTCAAGAGTTGGAGAAGCATCAAGATAGCCTTCTTGAACAATTTATACGATGATGCTAAGTCTGAGGAGTTGAGAAACAAGCTGTCTACCTTCACACAGGGTCCAGCTAAAGCTTTCAAGGCTGCTTGGGTTCGTTTCAAGGAGTACCAACGGGACTGCCCACATCATGGTTTCAGTGAGGTACAACTTCTCGGTACCTTCTTCAGAGGAGTCGATTGGAGATACCAGATGGCTCTAGATGCAGCGAGCAATGGTAACTTCAATACACGTTACCCAGGTGATGCTACAGCCTTGATACAGAACCTTGCTTGTAGCAACAGTACCAAGAATGCTGATTTTTAGAGGAAGAAGATTGTTGGAGCTATTTCAGGCAATAAAATGGCAGAGGTGAATGCTAAGCTAGATTCGGTTCATAACTTGCTCACAGGGAAGAAGCATGTCCACTTTGCAGCCGAGGAAGAGACTATTGAGCATGAGCCTGAGTCAAAGGAAGGAGTCTTCTATATAGATGGTCAGGGATACAGGAAGTTTGGGCTGCCACAAGGCAACTTCAGTGGCAACAGATTTGCAGGGAACTAGGGTTCCTCCAACTACACTCCAAAGCCTGCTTTCCAGAAGACTTTTCCTCAGAACAACTTTCAGAGAACCTATGGTAATTCAGCTTACCAAGCCCCCCCTCCACCCTTTGTAGAGATAAGAATGGAATCGATGCTTGAGCAGATTCTGAAGAGCCAAACAAAGCTTGTTGTTGAATTTAATGGAAAGTTTGATGCTGTCTACATAGATCTTAATGGGAAGATCGATAATCTGAGCTCTCACTTGAAGAAACTGGATGTACAGGTAGCTCAAACTGCACAATCTATCAAGAGACAAGAGGGCTTTCTTCCTGGTAACCCTGATGCAAACCCAAGGAAGAGCTGTAATGCCATCTTGATTAGAGAAAGAGATGATGTGTGGGAGGAATTGGACACTGAAGACGAGTTGGAGCTCGCAGTTGCAAAGATGGTGTCGACCGACACCGTCCAGTGTCGATCGACACCATACGGGACTCTTTTCTCAGAGACGACACAGTACGACGGTGTCGATCGATACCCCTCCAGTGTCGATCGACACTGGATCCGGACTGCACCTTGTGAGGTGCAAATACCTATGTAGCTCGAGTCTGTTTACACTCCTCCTGTCCCTTATCCGAGGAAGCGTCGTTCTAAACAGGATATTCATGCTGCTAAGTGCATAGCAATAATGGAGAAGATGCTCCACACTTTTCCCTAAGGATGCTTCAGAGACATCTTCTGCTTCACTCAACAAGTATGTCAAATGACTTGTTGACCATGAAATTAGCTCAGATGAAGCTAAGCTGCTTACCAGAGACATTAGTGCAATCATGCTGCCTAATGCCAAGAAGGAGAAGGCACAAAGAGTAGACATTGCTGAGTACATCCGCACCATCACTCCTGGTCAGACCACTGAGAAGCTTCCCGATCCAGGTAGCTTTGTTCTTGATTGCTCTATCTCCACAAGCAGGTTCAGCCGTTCTTTGTGTGATTTGGGATCAAGCATCAATCTCATGCCTAAGTCTGTTGCTGAGAGACTAGGCATGACTCACTACATGCCTACTCGCATCACTCTCCTCTTCGCGGATCGTTCCAAGCGAATCCCTGAAGGAATCCTTGAAGATGTTCCTGTTAAAGTTGGTAACTCTATTATCCCATCTGATTTTGTGGTCCTGGATTATGAGAAGGAACCCAAGGATCCTCTTATCCTTGGGAGAGCGTTCCTAGCTACAGCTGGTGCTAGGTTTAATGTGAAAAGAGTGAGAATCTCTCTCAAGGTTTGTGATTTGGAGATGGAGTTTGGCATGGATGGTTCAGAGCTTACTAAGCCTATCAGTTGCATTGCTTCCAGCACAGACACACCTCCTCAGACTGCTGAAAATCCCACCACATAACCACACACAACGCTCCCATTCGCTCAGCTCACAAATGAGAGTTGCAGAGCAACAGTATCGATCGACACCCCTACCCCTGTCGATCAACACCCTCGGGTTTCACAGATGATTCTGCACATTCTCTTCAGCCCACACCACTTGAAGATCTTTGTGATAAGTTCTCTTCTCTCGATTCTCCTGCTTTACCTTTGATTAATTCTTTAGATTATTCGAAGACTTCTTCAGAAGATAACAAGCCTAGAGTTCCTCGAAAGCTTGTTTCTCTTGTTGTTCTTGCAGGTGACGAGAAGAGCGTCAATCGACACACCCCTAAGTGTCGATAGACACCTGCAGCTGCCCCAACCAGATCCGTTTACACACCGCCTTGGAAGGCGAGGAGGCAGCAGCAATCCTCCACCATTCCACCCACATCTTGAACTCCGCCAAGTCAAGCTATTGACTCAAAACAAGCGCTTAGTGGGAGGCAACCCACTGGTTTGATTTTTCTTACCCTTTCTTTTATTTTCTTTCGTTTTGGATTTATTTTTCCCGCTTTCTCTAGATTTCAATGCCACTGGGAACAGTGTCGTTTAAGTCTTGGGAGGTTCTTACTAATGATGCTTTTATTTTTGATTTTTATTATTTTTCGTTTTTCAGTTTATTAAGTAAAAAAAAAAAAAAAAAAAAAAAAAAAACCGTTTTGTTTAGTTTAGTTAGGAATCATGATCTATATTTCTCTTTTTATTGTCTGATTGATGAGTGCAGCAGGTTCGAGTCAATCCGACTAATGGAAAACCTAGATGGCAAACCAACAGACTTGAGGATATCCTAGTTTCCAACTCAACCACTAAGGCTAGAGCTAATCTCACTGCTCTTCCTTTTACCTCTTCAAATGGTTAGTATTCATAGATTTTGACTCCTACTTCATACCTGATATTGAGACCAATGTGATATAAAGAATATGTTCCTCTCCCCTTATAAAAAATATATATATATATATATAATGAGAGATTGAGACAACTTTCAAATAGTGTATAGGGGTAGGAATGTTTTTTATGACCCCATTATTATACATTATTTGGAATGATCAATTACAAAGGTTGGAAAATGTCGAGGGTGTCGATCCAGTATGCAAGTTCCCCTTTGTTTACTCTCTAAAAAGAATAAGTTTGGGGGAGAGAAAGAACACCGAAAAAGAAAAAAAAAAGAAAAATATATAAAGAATGGTCAATTTATCATGGTAGAGTACAGGAATGAGTTTAGAAGGGATGTTGGCTTGTTTGATGAGACCCAACGATGAAAGCCTGGTGGACATAATTGTGGAACTTAGGTATGGAATCTAGAAATGTTGTGTAAGCTTGCAGAGAAGTACATGTTGGTTAGGATTTGATTAGACTTGTTAGGTATATGGACTTAGTTTGAATGATCATGGCAATAGGCTAGAGAATGTTGGGAGTTCCTTTGTTTTCAAAACCTTTTCCACGGGTTCGGCTTTTGTGTTTTGCTTGAGGGCAAGCAAAAGCTAAGTCTGGGGAGTTGATATAACCCGATTTTCATTGATTTTATCTATGTTTTAGGTATATGATCTTGAGTCTTTATAATATTTCTCGAGTCTTTCTAGTGTCTTTTCAGGTATACTATGCAATGGGACAACAATGGAGATAAGGAGACATTTTGGAGCAAGAGCTAAAGAAAAGGAAGCTAAGGACGATTTTGGATTCAGGAATCAGCGAGGAGTGTCGATCGACACACTCTTGGTGTCGATCGACACCAGTTTCAGCCCAGCAAAATTCTTAGATGCTTTCGAGTTTACAGAAGAGGAATTTACCTCAGAAGACTTCCCTATTTGCATTATTAGTCCGTAGACGTTTTTATGGTCTTTATATTGTTTTTAGACCTAGTTTTCATTATCAAGTCTTTCATCTAGTTTTTAATCATTAAGTTTTCTACAAACCCTGTTACTGAAAGACATAAGTTATTCATCGATTGTTTTCAGAGTTTCATTCAGATCTTACTACAGTGAAGAGATCCCTTCTTTTCCCTTCTCTATTTACTGTGTTTACGTTTTCACACTCAAATATGTTGCTTCTTTCAATCATTATGTCTGAGTAATCTTCTTGTAAGGAATAGAGTTTCTCATTAGGGATTCATATGGTTTAGTATATTGCCCCCTTTGCTAGGTTATCTGTAGAATTCTTCATCTTTAATTATGATTAATGTTAGATGAACAGTAATTAACTAGATTTTGAATCCAGACAATAGATATGTCCGCCATAGGTATCTGTAGTTGGATCTATTATTTGATGAGTCTGGTTTATAGGTGTGTAATAGAATCGGCCTATCTACTAAGATGAACAATTGAACTCGTTAAGAATGCATATTTAGGTTAATAGTTTCTCGGCTTCTCCGGTTAGTATTAGCTATAGATATAGGGATTTTCGCGGCACACCCACCAGTTATTCCATAATTAGAGTTTGAGTTTAAGAATGGTTCGATAACAATCTAGCTTTCAAGAGATCTATTAACCAATAGTTTCCTGAGAATACCCTGTTCCTAGCTCTTTATTAAATCGTTCACAACACAATCATCTTGCTGTTTTCTTACTATTTCACTCATACCCTTCTAGCTTAATCTCGACATCTTAACTCACTATTTGAACAAAAGAACTCCGTGATTTTGATCCTGAATACTGTAATTTGTCTCTTATTTGAGAGAGTAGTTCTAGGTAATTTGAACCATATCACTTATGATTAGTCAAATGCATTAGATTGTGACACATTTAGACCATAGAAACACTAACAAAGCTATTTACTGCTTCTAAGCAATGTTTTGTTGGTTTTAGCCTCTTTTGGGACAAATTTGGTATAAGTGTTGTCTAAATACTCCTACTCCATCTCTAACTCATATAATTAGTCAAATACATTGGATTGTGACACATTTTGACCATAGAAACACTAACAAGGCTATTGACTACTGCTCAGCAATTTTTTATTGGTTTTAGCCTCTTTTGAGAGAAATGGGTGTAAGTGTTATCTGAACACTTCTAATCCATCTCTAACTCTTATAATTAGTCAAATACATTGGATTGTGACACATTTGATCATAGAAACACTAACAAGGCTATTGACTACTTCTCATCAATTGTTTGTTGGTTTTAGCCTCTTTTGGGACAAAATGGGTATAACTGTTGCCTAAACACTCCTAATCTATCTTTAACTCTTATAATTAGTCAAATGCATTGAATTGTGGCATAGTTTGACCATAGAAACGCTAACAAAGCTATTTAATACTTCTAAGCAATTTTTTGTTGGTTTTACCCTCTTTTGGAACAAAATGCGTATAAGTGTTGTCTAAACACTCCTAATCCATCTCTAACTCATATAATTAGTCAATTGCATTAGATTGTGATACATTTTGAGCATTGAAACATTAACAAAGCTATTTATTGCTTCCAAGCAATTTTTTGTTGGTTTTAGTCTTTTCTAGGACAAAATGGGTATAAGTGTTGTCTAAACACTCTAATCTATCTCTAACTCATATAATTAGTCAAATGCTTTGGATTGTGACACCTTTTTACCATAGAAACACTAACAAATCTATATACTGCTTCTAAGCAATTTTTTGTTTGTCTTAACCTCTTTTGGGAGAAAATGGGTGTAAGTGTTGTCTGAACACTCCTAATCCATCTCTAACTCTTATAATTAATCAAATGCATTGGATTGTGACACGTTTTGACCATAGAAACACTAACAAAGCTATTTATTGCTTCGAAGCAATTTTTTGTTGGTTTTAGCTTCTTCTAGGACAAAATGGGTATAAGTAAAAAATAAACACTCTAATCTATCTCTAACTCATAGAATTAGTCAAATGCTTTGGATTGTGACACATTTTTACCATAGAAACACTAGCAAAGCTATTTACTGCTTATAAACAATTTTTTGTTTGTTTTAGTCTCTTTTTGGAGAAAATGGTTGTAAGTTTTGTCTGAACACTACTAATCCATCTCTAACTCTTATAATTAGTCAAATGCATTGGATTGTGACACATTTTGACCATTGAAACACTAACAAGGTTATTGACTACTTCTCAGCAATTGTTTGTTGGTTTTAGCCTCTTTTGGTAGAAAATGGGTATAAGTGTTGTCTAAACACTCCTAATTCATCTATAACTTTTCTAATTAGTCAAATGCATTGGACTCTGAAATATATTAACCATAGAAACACTAAGAAAGCTATTTACTGCTTTTAAGCAATTTTTTGTTTGTTTTACCCTCTTTTGGGAGAAAATGGGTATAAGTGTTGTCTAAATATTCCTATTCCATCTCTAACTCTTATGATTAGTCAAATGCATTGGATTGTGACACATTTTGAACATAGAAACACTAACTAAGCTATTTACTGCTTCTAAGTAATTTTTTGTTGGTTTTAACCTCTTTTGGGAGAAAATGTGTATAAGTTTTGTCTAAACACTCCTAATCTATCTCTAACTCTTATAATTATTCAAATGCATTGGATTGTGATAAATTTTGACCATTGAAACGCTAACAAAGCTGATTATTGCTTCCACATTTTGTTGGTTTTAGCCTCTTCTAGGAGAAAATGGGTATAAGTGTTGTTAAAACACTCCTAATGTATCTCTAACTCATATAATTAATCAAATGCTTTGGATTGTGACAAATTTTGACCATAACAACACTAACAAAGCTATATACTGTTTCTAAGCAATTTTTTGTTGGTTTTAGCCTCTTTTGGGACAAAATGGGTAAGTGTTTTCTAAACACTACTAATCCATCTTTAACTCGCCTCATTAGTCAAATGCATTGGATTCTGACACATATTAACCATCGAAACACTAACAAACCTATTGACTGCTTCTAAGCAATGTTTTGTTGGTTTTAGCCTCTTTTCGGACAAAATGGGTAAGTGTTTTCTAAACACTCCTAATCCATCTTTAACTTGCCTAATTAGTCAAATGCATTGGATTCTGACACATTTTAACCATCGAAACACTAACAAACCTATTGATTGCTTCTAAGCAATATTTTGTTGGTTTTAGCCTCTTTTGGGAGAAAATGAGTGTAAATGTTGTCTGAATACTCCTAATAAATCTCTACCTTTTATAATTAGTCTAATACATTGGATTCTGACACATATTAACCATAGAAACACTAAGAAAGCTATTAACTGATTTTAAGCAATGTTTTGTTGGTTTTACCCTCTTTTGGGAGAAAATGGTTATAAGTGTTATCTAAACATTCCTACTCCATCTATAACTCTTAAAATTAGTCAAATACATTAGATTGTGACACAATTTGTCCATAGAAACACTAACAAGGCTACTGACTACTTCTCAGCAATTTTTAATTGGTTTTAGCCTCTTTTTAGAGAAATAGGTGTAAGTGTTGTCTGAAAACTCCTAATCAATCTCTAACTCTTATAATTAGTCAAATGCATTGGATTGTAACACATTTTGACCATAGAAACACTAACAAACCTGTTTACTGGTTCTAAGCAATTTTTCGTTGGTTTTAACCTCTTTTTGGAGAAAATGGGTATAAGTGTTGTCTAAACACTCCTAATTCATCTCTAACTCTTCTAACTAGTAAAATGCATTGGATTTTGACATATTTTAACCATACAAATACTAATAAAGCTATTGACTAATTTTAACTCTTATAATTAGTCAAATTCATTGGATTGTGACATATTTTTACCATACAAACACTAACAAAGCTATTTACTACTTCTAAGCAATTGTTTGTTGGTTTTAGCCTCTTTTGAGACAAAATGGGTATAAGTATTGTCTATACACTCCTAATATATCTTTAACTCTTAGAATTAGTCAAATGCATTGGATTGTGACACATTTTGACAATAGAAACGCCAACAAAGCTATTTACTACTTCTAAGCAATTTTTTGTTTTTTTTACCCTCGTTTGGGACAAAATGGGCATAAGTGTTGTCTAAACACTCCTAATCAATCTCTAACTCATATAATTATTCAAATGCATTGGATTGTGATACTTTTTGACCATTGAAACACTAACAAGGCTATTTACTGCTTCTAAGCAATTTATTGTTGGTTTTGGCCTCTTCTAGGAGAACATGGGTATAATTGTTGTCTAAACACTCTAATCTATCTCTAACTCATATAATTAGTCAAATACTTTAGATTGTTACAAATTTTCACCATAGAAACACTAACAAAGCTATTAGTGCTTCTAAGCAATTTTTTGTTGGTTTTAGTTTCTTTTGGGAGAATATAGGTATAAATGTTGTCTAAACACTCCTAATCCATCTTTAACTCTTCTAATTAGTCAAATGCAATGGATTCTGACACATTTTAACTATAGAAACACTAACAAAGATATTGACTACTTCTAAGCAATTTTTTGTTGGTTTTAGCATCTTTTGGGAGAAAATGGGTATAAGTGTTGTCTAAACACACCTAATCCATATTTTAATCTTATAATTAGTCAAATGCATTAGATTGTAACACATTTTGACCATAGAAACCTTAACAAAGCTATTTAGTGCTTCTACGCAATTTTTTGGTTGTTTTAGCCTCTTTTGGGATAAAATGGGTATAAGTGATGTCTAAACACTCCTAATCCATCTTTAACTCTTCTAATTAGTCAAATGCATTGGATTCTGACACAATTAACCGTAGAAACACTAACAAAGCTATTGGCTGCTTTTAAGCAATGTTTTGTTGGTTTTAGCCTCTTTTGGGAGAAAATGGTTGTAAGTGTTATCTGAACACTCCTAATCTATCTCTATCTCATATAATTAGTCAAATGCATTGGATTCTGACACAATTAACCATAGAAACACTAACGAAGTTATTTAGTGCTTCTAAGCAATGTTTTGTTGGTTTTAGCCTCTTTTGGGAGAAAATAGGTATAAGTGTTGTCTAAACACCCTTAATCCATCTGTAACTCATATAATTAGTCAAATGCATTGTATTGTGATAAATGTTGACCATTGAAAAAGTAACAAAGCTATTCACTGCTTCCAAGCAATTTTTTGTTGGTTTTAGCCTCTTCTAGGGGAAAATGGGTATAAGTGTTGTCTAAATTCTCATAATCCATCTCTAACTCATATAATTAGTCAAATGCATCAGATTGTGTTACATTTTGACTATAAAAACACTAAGAAAGCTATTTACAGCTTCTAAGCAATTTTCTGGTTGTTTTAGTCTCTTCTAAGAGAAAATCGGTATAAGCGTTGTCTAAACACTCCTAATCTATCTCTAACTCATAGAATTAGTCAAATGCTTAGGATTGTGATAAAATTTGACCATAGAAACAATAACAAAGCTATTTAGTGTTTTTAAGCAATTTTTTGTTGGTTTTAGACTCTATTGGGAGAAAATAGGTATGAGTATTGTCTAAACACTCCTAATCCATCTTTAACTCTTCTAAGTAGTCAAATGCAATGGATTCTGACACATTTTAACCATAGAAACACTAACGAAGATATTGACTACCTCTAAGCAATTTTTTGTTGGTTTTAGCATCTTCTGGGAGAAAATGGGTATAAGTGTTGTCTAAACACACCTTATCCATCTCTAACTCTTATAATTAGTCAAATGCATTGGATTGTAACTCATTTTGACCAAAGAAACACTAACAAAACTATTGACTGCTTCTAAGCAATTTTTTGTTGGTTTTAGCCTCTTTTGGGAGAAAATAGGTATAAATGTTGTCTAAACACTCCTAATAAATCTTTAACTCTTTTAATTAGTCAAATGCATTGGATTCTTTCATATTTAAACCATCGAAGTATTATCTAAACACTCAGAATCCATCTCTAACTCATATAATTAGTCAAATGCATTAGATTGTGATACATTTTGACCATTAAAACACTAACAAAGCTATTTACTGCTTCTAAGCAATTTTTTGTTGGTTTTGCCCTCTTCTAGGAGAAAATGGGTATAATTGTTGTCTAAACACTCTGATCTATCTCTAACTCATATAATTAGTCAAATACTTTAGATTGTTACAAAATTTCACCATAGAAACACTAACAAAGCTATTTAGTGCTTCTAAGCAATTTTTTGTTGGTTTTAGCTTGTTTTGAGACAAAATGGGAATAAGTGTTGCCTAAACACTCCTAATCCATATTTAACTCATCTAATTAGTCAAATGCATCGGATTGTAACACATTTTGACCATAAAAACACTAACAAAGCTATTTACTGCTTCTAACAATGATTTGTTGGTTTTATCCTCTTCTAGGAGAAAATGGTTATAAGTGTTTGCTAAACGCTCCTAATCTATCTCTAACTCATATAATTAGTTAAAAGTTTTGGATTGTGACAAAATTTGACCATAGAAACACTAACAAAGCTAATTAGTGTTTCTAAGCAATTTTTTGTTTGTTTTAGCTTCTTTTGAGACAAAATGTGTATAAGTGTTGTCTAAACACTCCTAATCCATCTCTAACTCAACTAATTAGTCAAATGCATTGGATACTAACATATTTTAACAATAGAAACATTAACAAAGCTATTGACTGCTTCTAAGCAATTTTTGTTGGTTTTAGCGTTTTTTGGGACAAAATGGGTATAAGTGATGTTAAAACACTCGTAATACATCTCTAACTCATATAATTAGTCAAATGCATTAGATTGTGACACATTTAGACCATTGAAACACTAACAAAGCTATTTACTGCTTCTAAGCAATTTTTTGTTGGTTTTAGTCTCTTTTGGGACAAAATGGGTATAAGTACTGTCTAAACAGTCCTAATCCATCTCTAACTTTTGTAATTAGTCAAATGCATTGGATTATGACACATTTTGACCATAGAAACACTAACAAAGCTGTTTACTGCATCTGAGCAATTTTTTGTCTGTTTTATCTACTTTTGGGACAAAATGGGTATAAGTGTTGTCTAAACACTCCTAATCCATCTTTAACTTTTATAATTAGTCAAATGCATTGGATTGTAACACATTTTGACCAAAGAAACACTAACAAAGCTATTGACTGCTTCTAAGCAATTTGTTTTTGGTTTTAGACTCTCTTGGGAGAAAATAGGTATGAATGTTGTCTAAACACTCCTAATCCATCTTTAACTTTCCTAATTAGTCAAATGCAATGGATTCTGACACATTTTAACCATAGAAACACTAACAAAGATATTGACTACTTCTAAGCAATTTTTTGTTGGTTTTAGCATCTTTTGGGAGAAAATGGGTATAAGTGTTGTCTAAACACACCTAATCCATATTTAAATCTTATAATTAGTCAAATGCATTAGATTGTAACACATTTTGACCATAGAAACCCTAACAAAGCTATTTAGTGCTTCTAAGCAATTTTTTAGTTGTTTTAGCCTCTTTTGGGATAAAATGGGTATAAGTGTTGTCTAAACACTCCTAATCCATCTTTAACTCTCCTAATTAGTCAAATGCATTGGATTCTGACACAATTAACCGTAGAAAAAATAACAAAGCTATTGGCTGCTTTTAAGCAATGTTTTGTTGGTTTTAGCCTCTTTTGGGAGAAAATGGTTGTAAGTGTTATCTGAACACTCCTAATCTATCTCTACCTCATATAATTAGTCAAATGCATTGGATTCTGACACAATTAACCATAGAAACACTAACAAAGTTATTTAGTGCTTCTAAGCAATGATTTGTTTGTTTTAGCCTCTTTTGGGAGAAAATAGGTATAAGTGTTGTCTAAACACCCTTAATCCATCTATAACTCATATAATTAGTCAAATGCATTGTATTGTGATAAATGTTGACCATTGAAAAAGTAACAAAGCTATTCACTGCTTCCAAGCAATTTTTTGTTGGTTTTAGCCTCTTCTAGGTGAAAATGGGTATAAGTGTTGTCTAAATACTCATAATCCATCTCTAACTCATATAATTAGTCAAATGCATCAGATTGTGTTACATTTTGACCATAAAAACATTAAGAAAGCTATTTACAGCTTTTAAGCAATTTTCTGTTGGTTTTAGTCTCTTCTAAGAGAAAATGGGTATAAGTGTTGTCCAAACACTCCTAATCTATCTCTAACTCATAGAATTAGTCAAATGCTTTGGATTGTGATAAAATTTGACCATAGAAACAATAACAAATCTATTTAGTGTTTTTAAGCAAATTTTTAATGGTTTTATACTCTATTGGGAGAAAATAGGTATGAGTATTGTCTAAACACTCCTAATCCATCTTTAACTCTTCTAAGTAGTCAAATGCAATGGATTCTGACACATTTTAACCATAGAAACACTAACAAAGATATTGTCTACTTCTAAGCAATTTTTTGTTGGTTTTAGCATCTTCTGGGAGAAAATGGGTATAACTGTTGTCTAAACACTCCTAATCCATATTTAACGCTTATAATTAGTCAAATACATTAGATTTAAACACATTTTGACCATAGAAATACTAACAAAGCTATTGACTGCTTCTAAGCAATTTTTTGTTGGTTTTAGTCTCTTTTGGGAGAAAATGGGTGTAAGTATTGTCTGAACACTCCTAATCTATCTCTAACTCTTATAATTAGTCAAATGCTTTGGATTATGACAAACTTTGACCATAGAAACCCTAACAATGCTATTTAATGCTTCTAAGCAATTTTTTGTTGGTTTTAGCCTCTTTTGAGACAAAATGGGTATAAGTGTTGTCTAAACACTCCTAATCTATCTTTAACTGTTCTATTTAGTCAAATGCATTGGATTCTGATACAATTAACCGTAGAAACACTAACAAAGCTATTGACTGTTTCTAAGCAATTTTTTGTTGGTTTTAGCCTCTTTTGGGAGAAAATGAGTGTAAGTGTTGTCTGAACACTCCTAATCTATCTCTATCTCATATAATTAGTCAAATGCTTTGGATTCTGACAAAATTTGACCATAGAAACAATAACAAAGCTATTGAGTACTTCTAAGCAATATTTTGTTGGTTTTAGCCTCTTCTGGGTGAAAATAGGTATAAGTATTGTCTAAACACTCCTAATCCATCTCTAACTCTTATTATTATTCAAATACATATGATTGTGACACATTTTGACCATAGAAACACTAACAAAGCTGTTTACTACTTCTAAACAAATTTTTGTTGGTTTTATCCTCTTTTGGGACAAAATGGGTATAAGTGTTGTCTAAACACTCCTAAGAAATCTTTAACTCTTCTAATTAGTCAAATGCATTGGATTCTGACACATTTGACCATAGAACACTAACAAAGCTATTGACTGCTTCTAAGCAATATTTTGTTGGTTTTACCATCTTTTGGGAGGAAATGGGTATAAGTATTGTCTAAACACAACTTATCCATCTCTAACTCTTATAATTAGTCAAATGCATTAGATTGTAACTCATTTTGACCAAAGAAACACTAACAAAACTATTGACTGCTTCTAAGCAATTGTTTGTTGGTTTTAGCCTCTTTTGGGAGAAAATAGGTATAAATGTTATCTAAACACTCCTAATAAATCTTTAACTCTTTTAATTAGTCAAATACATTGGATTCTTTCATATTTAAACCATCGAACCACTACCAACGCTATTGACTGCTTCTAAGCAATGTTTTGTTGGTTTTAGCCTTTTTTAGGAGAAAATGGGTGTAAGTGTTGTCTAAACATTCTTAATCTATCTCTAACTCATATAATTAGTCAAATGCTTTGGATTGTGACAAAATTTGACCATAGAAACCCTAACAAAGCTATTTAGTGCTTCTAAGCAATTTTTTGTTGGTTTTAGCCTCTTTTGGGATAAAATGGGTATAAGTCTTGTCTAAACACTCCTAATCCATCTTTAACTCTTCTAATTAGTCAAATGCATTGGATTCTGACACAATTAACCGTAGAAACACTAACAAAGCTATTGACTGCTTTTAAGCAATGTTTTGTTGGTTTTAGCCACTTTTGGGAGAAAAAGGGTGTAAGTGTTGTCTGAACACTCCTAATCTATCTCTACCTCATAAAATTAGTCAAATGCTTTGGATTGTGACAAAATTTGATGATAGAAACACTAACAAAGTTATTTAGTGCTTCTAAGCAATGTTTTGTTGGTTTTAGCCTCTTTTGGGAGAAAATAGGTATAAATGTTGTCTAAACACCCCTAATCCATCTGTAACTCATATACTTAGTCAAATGCATTGTATTGTGATAAATTTTGACCATTGAAAAAGTAACAAATCTATTTAGTGCTTCAAAACAACCTTTTGTTGGGTATAAGTATTGTCTAAACACTCTTAATCCATCTCTAACGCATATAATTAGTGAAATGCATCAGATTGTGACACATTTTGACCATAAAAATCTAACAAGCTATTTACAGCTTCTAAACAATTTTCTGTTGGTTTTAGTCTCTTCTAGGAGAAAATGGGTATAAGTGTTCTCTAAACGCTCCTAATCTATCTCTAACTCATAGAATTAGTCAAATGCTTTGGATTTTAACAAAATTTGACCATAGGTATGAGTGTTGTCTAAACGCTCCTATTTAGTGTTTCTAAGCAATTTTTTGTTGGTTTTAGCTTCTTTTGGGACAAAATGGGTATAAGTGTTGTCTAAACACTCCTAATAAATCTTTAACTCTTCTAATTAGTCAAATGCATTGGATTCTGACACATTTAACCATAGAAACACTAACAAAGCTATTGACTGCTTCTAAGCAATATTTTGTTGGTTTTAGCATCTTTTGGAAGGAAATGGGTATAAGTGTTGTCTAAACACACCTTATCCATCTCTAACTCTTATAATTAGTCAAATGCATTATATTGTAACTCATTTTGACCAAGGAAACACTAACAAAACTATTGACTGCTTCTAAGCAATTTTTTGTTTGTTTTAGCCTCTTTTGTGACAAAATGGGTCCAAATGTTGTCTAAACACTCCTAATATATCTCTAACTTTTATACTTATTCAAATGCATTGGATTGTGACACATTTTGACCATTGAAACACTAACAAAGCTATATACTGCTTCTAAGCAATTTTTTGTTGGTTTTGCCCTCTTTTAGGATAAAATGGGTATAAGTGTTATCTAAACACTCAGAATCCATCTCTAACTCATATAATTAGTCAAATGCATTAGATTGTGATACATTTTGACCATTGAAACACTAACAAAGCTATTTACTCCTTCTAAGCAATATTTTGTTGGTTTTGCCCTCTTCTAGGAGAAAATGGGTATAATTGTTGTCTAAACACTCTGATCTATCTCTAACTCATATAATTAGTCAAATACTTTAGATTGTTACAAAATTTCACCATAAAAACACTAACAAAGCTATTTAGTGCTTCTAAGCAATTTTTTGTTTGTTTTAGCTTGTTTTGAGACAAAATGGGAATAAGTGTTGCCTAAACACTCCTAATCCATATTTAACTCATCTAATTAGTCAAATGCATTGGACTGTAACACATTTTGACCATAAAAACACTAACAAAGCTACTTACTGCTTCTAACAATTATTTGTTGGTTTTATCCACTTCTAGGAGAAAATGATTATAAGTGTTTGCTAAACCCTCCTAATCTATCTCTAACTCATATAATTAGTTAAATATTTTGGATTGTGACAAAATTTGACCATAGAAACACTAACAAAGCTATTTAGTGTTTCTAAGCAATTTTTTGTTTGTTTTAGCTTCTTTTGAGACAAAATGGGTATAAGTGTTGTCTAAACACTCCTAATAAATCTTTAACTCTTCTAATTAGTCAAATGCATTGGATTCTGACACATTTAACCATAGAAACACTAACAAAGCTATTGACTGCTTCTAAGCAATATTTTGTTGGTTTTAGCATCTTTTGGAAGGAAATGGGTATAAGTGTTGTCTAAACACACCTTATCCATCTCTAACTCTTATAATTAGTCAAATGCATTATATTGTAACTCATTTTGACCAAGGAAACACTAACAAAACTATTGACTGCTTCTAAGCAATTTTTTGTTTGTTTTAGCCTCTTTTGTGACAAAATGGGTCCAAATGTTGTCTAAACACTCCTAATATATCTCTAACTTTTATACTTATTCAAATGCATTGGATTGTGACACATTTTGACCATTGAAACACTAACAAAGCTATATACTGCTTCTAAGCAATTTTTTGTTGGTTTTGCCCTCTTTTAGGATAAAATGGGTATAAGTGTTATCTAAACACTCAGAATCCATCTCTAACTCATATAATTAGTCAAATGCATTAGATTGTGATACATTTTGACCATTGAAACACTAACAAAGCTATTTACTCCTTCTAAGCAATATTTTGTTGGTTTTGCCCTCTTCTAGGAGAAAATGGGTATAATTGTTGTCTAAACACTCTGATCTATCTCTAACTCATATAATTAGTCAAATACTTTAGATTGTTACAAAATTTCACCATAAAAACACTAACAAAGCTATTTAGTGCTTCTAAGCAATTTTTTGTTTGTTTTAGCTTGTTTTGAGACAAAATGGGAATAAGTGTTGCCTAAACACTCCTAATCCATATTTAACTCATCTAATTAGTCAAATGCATCGGACTGTAACACATTTTGACCATAAAAACACTAACAAAGCTACTTACTGCTTCTAACAATTATTTGTTGGTTTTATCCACTTCTAGGAGAAAATGATTATAAGTGTTTGCTAAACCCTCCTAATCTATCTCTAACTCATATAATTAGTTAAATATTTTGGATTGTGACAAAATTTGACCATAGAAACACTAACAAAGCTATTTAGTGTTTCTAAGCAATTTTTTGTTTGTTTTAGCTTCTTTTGAGACAAAATGTGTATAACTGTTGTCTAAACACTCCTTATCCATCTCTGACTCAACTAATTAGTCAAATGCATTGGATACTAACACATTTTAACAATAGAAATATTAACAAAGCTATTGACTGCTTCTAAGCAATTTTTGTTGGTTTTAGCGTTTTTTGAGACAAAATGGGTATAAGTGATGTTAAAACACTCCTAATACATCTCTAACTCATATAATTAGTCAAATGCATTAGATTGTGACACATTTAGACCATTGAAACACTAACAAAGCTATTTACAGCTTCTAAGCAATTTTTTGTTGGTTTTAGTCTCTTTTGGGACAAAATGGGTATAAGTACTGTCTAAACAGTCCTAATCTATCTCTAACTTTTGTAATTAGTCAAATGCATTGGATTGTGACACACTTTGACCATAGAAACACTAACAAAGCTGTTTACTGCTACTGAGCAATTTTGTTTTGGTTTTACACTCTCTTGGGAGAAAATAGGTATGAATGTTGTTTCAACACTCCTAATCCATCTTTAACTCTTCTAATTAGTCAAATGCAATGGATTCTGACACATTTTAACCATAGAAACACTAACAAAGATATTGACTACTTCTAAGCAAATTTTTGTTGGTTTTAGCATCTTTTGGGAGAAAATGGGTATAAGTGTTGTCTAAACACACCTAATCCATACTTAAATCTTATAATTAGTCAAATGCATTAGATTGTAACGCATTTTGACCATAGAAACCCTAACAAAGCTATTTAGTGCTTCTAAGCGATTTTTTGTTGGTTTTAGCCTCTTTTGGGATAAAATGGGTATAAGTGTTGTCTAAACACTCCTAATCCATCTTTAACTCTTCTAATTAGTCAAATGCATTGGATTCTGACACAATTAACCGTAGAAACACTAACAAAGCTATTGGCTGCTTTTAAGCAATGTTTTGTTGGTTTTAGCCTCTTTTGGGAGAAAATGGGTGTAAGTGTTGTCTGAACACTCCTAATCTATCTCTACCTCATATAATTAGTCAAATGCATTGGATTCTGACACAATTAACCATAGAAACACTAACAAAGTTATTTAGTGCTTCTAAGCAATGTTTTGTTGGTTTTAGCTTCTTTTGGGAGAAAATAGGTATAAGTGTTGTCTAAACACCCTTAATCCATCTGTAAGTCATATAATTAGTCAAATGCATTGTATTGTGATAAATGTTGACCATTGAAAAAGTAAAAAAGCTATTCACTGCTTCCAAGCAATTTTTTGTTGGTTTTAGCCTCTTCTAGGGGAAAATGGGTATAAGTGTTGTCTAAACACTCTTAATCCATCTCTAACTCATATAATTAGTCAAATGCATCAGATTGTGTTACATTTTGACCATAAAAACATTAAGAAAGCTATTTACAGCTTCTAAGCATTTTTCTGTTGGTTTTAGTCTCTTCTAAGAGAAAATGGGTATAAGTGTTGTCTAAACACTGCTAATCTATCTCTAACTCATAGAATTAGTCAAATGCTTTGGACTATGATAAAATTTGACCATAGAAACAATAACAAAGATATTTAGTGTTTTTAAGCAATTTTTTGTTGGTTTTAGACTCTCTTGGGAGAAAATAGGTATGAGTATTGTCTAAACACTCCTAATCCATCTTTAACTCTTCTAATTAGTCAAATGCAATGGATTCTGACACATTTTAACCATAGAAACACTAACAAAGATATTGACTACTTCTAAGCAATTTTTTGTTGGTTTTAGCATCTTCTGGGAGAAAATGGGTAGAAGTGTTGTCTAAACACACCTAATCCATATTTAACGCTTATAATTAGTCAAATACATTAGATTGTAACACATTTTGACCATATAAATACTAACAAAGCTATTGACTGCTTTTAAACAATTTTTTGTTGGTTTTAGTGTCTTTTGGGAGAAAATGGGTGTAAGTATTGTCTGAACACTCCTAATCTATCTCTAACTCTTATAATTTGTCAAATGCTTTGGATTGTGACAAACTTTGACCATAGAAACCCTAACAATGCTATTTAATGCTTCTAAGCAAATTTTTTGTTGGTTTTAGCCTCTCTTGGGACAAAATGGGTATAAGTGTTGTCTAAACACTCCTAATCTATCTTTAACTAATCTATTTAGTCAAATGCATTGGATTCTGACACAATTAACCGTAGAAACACTAACAAAGCAATTGATTGTTTCTATCAATTTTTTGTTGGTTTTAGCCTCTTTTGGGAGAAAATGAGTGTAAGTGTTGTCTGAACAGTCCTAATTTATCTCTATCTCATATAATTAGTCAAATGCTTTGGATTCTGACAAAATTTGACCATAAAAACAATAACAAAGCTATTTAGTACTTCTAAGCAATATTTTGTTGGTTTTAGCCTCTTTTGGGTGAAAATAGGTATAAGTATTGTCTAAACACTCCTAATCCATCTATAACTCTTATTATTATTCAAATGCATATGATTGTGACACATTTTGACCATAGAAACACTAACAAAGCTGTTTACTGCTTCTAAACAAATGTTTGTTGGTTTTATCCTCTTTTGGGGCAAAATGGGTATAAGTGTTGTCTAAACACTCCTAAGAAATCTTTAACTCTTCTAATTAGTCAAATGCATTGGATTCTGACACATTTAACCATAGAACACTAACAAAGCTATTGACTGCTTCTAAGCAATATTTTGTTGGTTTTACCATCTTTTGGGAGGAAATGGGTATAAGTGTTGTCTAAACACACCTTATCCATCTCTAACTCTTATAATTAGAAAAATGCATTAGATTGTAACTCATTTTGACCAAAGAAACACTAACAAAACTATTGAGTGCTTCTAAGCAATTTTTTATTGGTTTTAGCCTCTTTTGGGAGAAAATAGGTAAAAATGTATCTAAACACTCCTAATAAATCTTTAACTCTTTTAATTAGTCAAATGCATTGGATTCTTTCATCTTTAAACCATCGAACTACTACCAACGCTATTGACTGCTTCTAAGCAATTTTTTGTTGGTTTTAGCCTTCTTTGGGAGAAAATGGGTGTAAGTGTTGTCTAAACATTCTTAATCTATCTCTAACTCATATAATTAGTCAAATGCTTTGGATTGTGACAAAATTTGACCATAGAAACCCTAACAAAGCTATTTAGTGCTTCTAAGCAATTTTTTGTTGGTTTTAGCCTCTTTTGGGATAAAATGGGTATAAGTGTTGTCTAAACACTCCTAATCCATCTTTAACTCTTCTAATTAGTCAAATGCATTGGATTCTGACACAATTAACAGTAGAAACACTAACAAAGCTATTGACTGCTTTTAAGCAATGTTTTGTTGGTTTTAGCCTCTTTTGGGAGAAAAAGGGTGTAAGCGTTGTCTGAACACTCCTAATCTATCTCTACCTCATATAATTAGTCAAATGCTTTGGATTGTGACAAAATTTGATGATAGAAACACTAACAAAGTTATTTAGTGCTTCTAAGCAATGTTTTGTTGGTTTTAGCCTCTTTTGGGAGAAAATAGGTATAAATGTTGTCTAAACACCCCTAATCCATCTGTAACTCATATAATTAGTCAAATGCATTGTATTGTGATAAATTTTGACCATTGGTTTTAGCCTCTTCTAGAGGAAAATGGGTATAAGTGTTGTCTAAACACTCTTAATCCATCTCTAACTCATATAATTAGTGAAATGCATCAGATTGTGACACATTTTGACCATAAAAACACTAACAAAGCTATTTACAGCTTCTAAACAATTTTCTGTTGGTTTTAGTCTCTTCTAGGAGAAAATGGGTATAAGTGTTGTCTAAACGCTCCTAATCTCTAACTCATAGAATTAGTCAAATGCTTTGGATTTTAACAAAATTTGACCATAGGTATGAGTGTTGTCTAAACGCTCCTATTTAGTGTTTCTAAGCAATTTTTTGTTGGTTTTAGCTTCTTTTGGGACAAAATGGGTATAAGTGTTGTCTAAACACTCCTAATAAATTTTTAACTCTTTTAATTAGTCAAATGCATTGGATTCTGACACATTTAACCATAGAAACACTAACAAAGCTATTGACTGCTTCTAAGCAATATTTTGTTGGTTTTAGCATCTTTTGGGAGAAAATGGCTATAAGTGTTGTCTAAACACACCTTATCCATCTCTAACTCTTATAATTAGTCAAATGCATTAGATTGTAACTCATTTTGACCAAGGAAACACTAACAAAACTATTGACTGCTTGTAAGCAATTTTTTGTTGGTTTTAGCCTCTTTTGTGACAAAATGGGTACAAATATTGTCTAAACACTCCTAATATATCTCTAACTCTTATACTTATTCAAATGCATTGGATTGTGACACATTTTGACCATGGAAACACTAACAAAGCTATTGACTGCTTCTAAGCAATTTTTAGTTGGTTTTAGCCTCTTTTGGGAGAAAATGGGTGTAAGTGTTGTATGAACACTCCTAATCTATCTCTACCTCATATAATTAGTCAAATGCTTTGAATTGTTACAAAATTTGACCATAGAAACACTAAAAAAACTATGTAGTGCTTTTAAGCAATGTTTGGTTGGTTTTAGCCTCATTTGGGAGAAAATAGGTATAAGTGTTGTCGAAACACCTCTAATCCATCTCTAACTCATATAACCAGTCATATGCATTGGATTATGACACATATTGACCATAGAAATACTAACAAAGCTATTTACTGCTTCTAAGCAATTGTTTGTTGGGTTTAGCCTCTTTAGGAGAAAATGGGTATAACTATTGTCTAAACACTCTTAATCCATCTCTAACTCTTACTATTATTCAAATGAATAGGATTGTGACATATTTTGACGATAGAAACACTAACAAAGCTGTTTACTGCTTCTAAGCAATTTTTTGTTGGTTTTATCTACTTTTGGGACAAAATGGGTATAAGTGTTGTCTAAACACTCCTAATCCATATTTAACTCTTATAATTAGTCTAATGCCTTGGATTGTAACACATTTTGACCAAAGAAACACTAACAAAGCTATTGACTGCTTCTAAGCAATTTTTTGTTGGTTTTTGCCTCTTTTGGTTGAAAATGGGTATAAATGTTGTCTAAACACTACCAATCCATCGCTAACTCTTATAATTATTCAAATGCATTGGATTATGAAACATTTTGACAATAAAAATACTAACAAAGTTATTGACTGCTTCTAAGCAATTTTTTGTTGGTTTTAGCCTCTTTATGGAGAAAATGCGTATAAATGTTGTCTAAACAATCCTAATAAATCTTTAACTCTTTTAATTAGTCAAATGCATTGGATTCTTACATATTTTAACCATCGAAACACTAACAAGGCTATTGACTACTTCTAAGCAATTTTTTTTTTTGGTTTTAGCCTCTTTTGGGAGAAAAGGGTTATAAGTGTTGTCTAAACACTCCTAATCTATCTCTTACTCATATATTTAGTCAAATGCTTTGGATTGTGACAAAATTTGACAATAGAAACCCTAACAAACCTATTTAGTGCTTCTAAAAAATTTTTTGTTGGTTTTAGCGTGTTTTGGGACAAAATGGGTATAAGTGTTGTCTAAACACTCCGAATCCATTTTTAACTCTTCTAATTAGTCAAATGCATTCAATTCTGACACAATTAACCATGGAAACACTAACAGAGCTATTGACTGCTTCTAAGCAATGTTTTGTTGGTTTTAGCCTCTTTTGGAAGAAAATGGATGTAAGTTTTGTCTGAACACTCCTAGTCTATCTCTACCTAATATAATTAGTCAAATGTTTTGGATTGTGACCAAATTTGACCATAGAAACACTAACAAAGCTATTTAGTGCTTCTAAGCAATGTTTTGTTGGTTTTAGCCTCTTTTGGGAGAAAAAAGGTATAAGTGTTGTCTAAACACCCATAATCCATCTGTAACTCATATAATTAGTCAAATGCATTGTATTGTGATACATTTTGACCATTGAAAAAGTAACAAAGCTATTTACTGTTTCCAAGTAATTCTTTGTTGGTTCTAGCCTCTTCTAGGAGAAAATAGGTATAAGTGTTGTCTAAACACTCCTAATCCATTTCTAACTCATATAATTAGTCAAATGCATCAGATTGTGACACATTTAGACCATAAAAACAATAACAAAATTATTTACTGCTTCTAAGCAATTGTTTGTTGGTTTTAGTCTCTTCTAGGAGAAAATGAGTATAAGTGTTGTCTAAACGCTCCTAATCTATCTCTAACTCATAGAATTAGCCAAATGCTTTGGATTGTGACAACATTTGACCACACAAACACTAACAAAGCTATTTAGTGTTTGTGAGCAATTTTTTGTTGGTTTTAGACTCTCTTAGGAGAAAATAGGTATGAATGTTGTCTAAACACTCCTAATCCATCTTTAACTCTTCTAATTAGTCAAATGCAATGGATTCTGACACATTTTAACCATAGAAACACTAACAAAGATATTGACTACTTCTAAGCAATGTTTTGTTGGTTTTAGCATCTTTTGGGAGAAAATGGGTATAAGTGTTGTCTAAACACACCTAATCCATATTTAAATCTTATAATTAGTCAAATGCATTAGATTGTAACACATTTTGACCATAGAAACACTAACAAAGCTATTGGCTGCTTCTAAGCAATTTTTTGTTGGTTTTAGCCTCTTTTGAGACAAAATGGGTATAAATGTTGTCTAAACACTCCTAATCCATCTTTATACTTATAATTAGTCAAATACATTGGATTGTAATGCATATTGACCAAAGAAACACTAACAAACCTATTTACTGCTTCTAAGAATATTTTGTTGGTTTTAGCCTCTTCTGGGAGAAAATGTGTGTAAGTGTTGTCTGAACACTCCTAATCCATCTTTAACTATTATAATTACTCAAATACATTGGATTGTGACACATTTTGACCATAAAAACACTAACAAAGTTATTTACTGCTTTTTAGCAATTGTGTGTTGGTTTTAGCCTCTTTTGGGACAAAATGGGTATAAGTATTGTCTAAACACTCCTAATCTATCTTTTACTCTTATAATTAATCAATAAATTGGATTGTGACACATTTTGACCATAAAAACACTAACAAAGCTGTTTTACTTTTAAACAAATATTTGTTGGTTTTATCCTCTTTTGGCACAAAATGGGTATAAGTGTTGTCTAAACACTCCTAATCCATTTCTAACTCAGATAATTAATCAAATGCATTGGATTATGAAACATTTTCACCAAAGAAATACTAATAAAGATATTGATTGCTTCTAAGCAATTGTTTTTTTTTGTTTTAGCCTCTTTTGGGAGAAAATGGGTATAAGTGTTGTCCAAACACTCCTAATCTATCTCTAACTCATATAATTAGTCAAATGCTTTGGATTGTGACAAAATTTGACCATAGAAACCCTAACAAAGCTATTTAGTGCTTCTAAGCAATTTTTTTGTTGGTTTTAGCCTCTTTTAGAACAAAATAGGTTTAAGTGTTGTCTAAACACTCCTAATCTATCTTTAACTCTTCTAATTAGTCAAATGCATTGGATTGTGATAGAATTAACCATACAAACACTAACAAAGCTATTGACTACTTCTGAGCAATGTTTTGTTGGTTTTAGCCTCTTTTAGGAGAAAATGGGTGTAAGTGTTGTCTGAACACTCCTAATCTATCTCTACCTCATATAACTAGTCAAATGCTTTGGATTGTGACAAAATTTGACCATAGAAACACTAACAAAGCTATTTAGTGCTTCTAAGCAATTTTTTGTTGGTTTTAGCCTCTTTTGGGACAAAATGGATATAAGTGTTGTCTAAACACTCCTAATCTATCTTTAAGTCTTATAATAAGTGAAATGCATTAGATTGTGACAAATTTTTACCATAGAAACACTAACAAAGCTGTTTCTTGCTTCTATGCAATTTGTTTATGGTTTTATCCTCTTTTAGGATAAAATGGGTATAAGTGTTATCTAAACACTCAGAATCTATCTCTAACTCATATAATTAGTCAAATGCATTAGATTGTGATACATTTTGACCATTGAAAAACTAACAAAGCTATTTACTGCTTCCAAGCAATGTTTTGTTGGTTTTAGCCTCTTCGAGGAAAAAATGGGTATAAGTGTTGTCCAAACACTCCTAATCTATCTCTAACTCATATAAATAGTCAAATGCTTTGGATTGTGACAAAATTTAACCATAGAAACACTAACAAAGCTATTTAGTGCTTCTAAACAATTTTTTGTTGGTTTTAGCCTCTTTTGGAAGAAAATGTGTGTATGTGTTGTCTGAACACCCCTAATCCATCTCTAACTATTATAATTACTCAAATGCATTGGATTGTGACACATATTGACCATAAAAACACTAACGAAGCTATTTACTGCTTTTAAGCAATTTTTGTTGGTTTTAGCCTCTTTTGGGACAAAATGGGTATAAGTATTTTCTAAACACTCCTAATCTATCTTTAATTCTTCTAATGAGTCAAATGCATTGGATTGTAACACATTTTGACCATAAAAACACTAACAAAGCTATTTACTGCTTCTAAACAGATTTTTGTTGGTTTTATCCTCTTTTGGGACAAAATGGGTATAAGTGTTGTCTAAACACTTCTAATCCATCTCTAACTCAGATAATTAGTCAAATGCATTGGACTCTTCCTTTTTCATAGGTTGTCGAAAATATTTTAGTTCATTATTCGCTCCTCATTCACCTTGGTCATCTATAGTATCTTTGTCATGAGTGCTTATGTTAGTCTTATAAAAGAAATCTTTTGATTTGGCTGCCCGACCTCCAATTTCTATCCCTTTGAGAGCATTGATCAACCGGTCCTTCCACTAGAGAAAATTGACAACATACAGAAAATTGCAAGTTAACTACGAAAATCAACTCCATGAAAAATACACAATCACAAAATTTATAAGAATGGGTTATACCACTATTAGTTAATTACAAATCAGATAAGTAGTACACATAATTCATTACATCCGAGCACATAAACTAACAATGTACAGCAAAACATTGGAAAAATCAGATAAAAAGCATGGGACGATGGTCGTTTAGTTGCAATAACAATATATACCAGCTCAACAAAATGAAATAAATATCTAAAATAAATTACAGGTGCATTAGCTAGATGTGTACCTTTCAAGCATGAGAGAAATACTGTCACAAGGTATGATTTGCTGTTGTAGCATGCACTTGTTTGAAAAAGCTTAGGGGATCCAAGCTTAGTAGAACATGTAGATTTTGTCCACAACGTGCTGGACGTTTCCTTGCATCTGATGAAAGACTATATAAGAAACAGAACTAAAAGTCAAATCTAAATTTTTCATCCATGTTCAAATTATAAAGATCTTCTAGACAAAAATGAACCAAAACGAAAGTAATAGAACAAACATATACTCTTTCCAAGCTTCAAATTGATCTTCAAGACAAAAGAAACTTTGACGAGAAACGTGTTCGGCGACTAGTTACCACATTCTTGATTCTTCTAATATTGGTTTACATGTTATTTGATATATCCCTATTTTTACTGATTTTATCTATGTTTTAGGTATAGGATTTTGAGTCTTCATGTTATTTCCCGAATCTTTTTAGTTTCTTTTCAGGTATTTTATGCATTGGGACAACAATGGAGATGAAGAGACATTTTGGAGCAAAAGCTAAGGAAAAGGAAGTTTAAAACGATTTTGGATTCCGGATTCAGAGAGAGTGTCGATCGACACACTCCTGATGTCGATCGACATCAGTTTCGGCGCAGCAAAGTCCATGACGCTTTCAAATTTGCATAAATGGAAATTTACCCTAGAAGACTTTCTTGTATGCATTATTAGTCCCTGGACGTTTTAAAGGGCTTATATATAGTTTTAGAGGTCAATGTTTAGACCTAAGTTCCTTTTATCAAGTTCTTTGCAATCCCTATTTTCAGAGACATAAGCTATTCATCCATTGTCTTCAGAGATTCATTCAGTTTTCAATACAGTGAAGAGATCCTTTCTTACTCTTATCTTATTTGTTGTGTTTATGCTTTCTTACTCAATTATGTTGTTTGTTTCATTCAATATGTCTGAGTAGTTTGCTTGTTAGTAATAGGGTTTCTCATTAGGGGTTCATATGATTTAGTAGATCGCCCCCTTTGCTAGGTTATCTGTAGATCTAGAGTAATTAAATATATCTTGAATCCAGACAATAGATATGCTCACCATAGGTATCTGTTGGTTTTATCCTCTTTTGGGACAAAATGGGTATAAGTGTTGTCTAAACACTCCTAATTCATCTCTAACTCAGATAATTAGTCAAATGCATTGGATTATGACACATTTTGACCAAAGAAATACTAACAAATCTATTGACTGCTTTTAAGCAATTTTTTGTTGGTTTTAGCCTCTTTTGGGTGAAAATGGGTATAAGTGTTTTCTAAACACTCTTAATTTATCTCTAACTCAAAATAACGAGTCAAATACTTTGAATGTGACAAAATTTTACCATAGAAACCCTAACAAAGCTATTCAGTGCTTCTAAGCAATTTTTTATTGGTTTTACCCTCTTTTGGAACAAAATGGGTATAAGTGTTGTCTAAACACTTTTAATGCTTCTTTAACTCTTCTAATTAGTAAAATGCATTGGATTGTGACACAATTAACCATAGAAACATTAACAATATAAATAACAATATTTTTAAAAATATGAGTTGTTAAAAAGAAAGTATAGATAAGCTTATGAATATAATTCTGTATATAATTTTATTTTTATAAGAGTTATACTAACTAATGCATCAAAAATAAAAGAAACAAAATAGTGAATTTTTGAATACCAATATGAGAAAGTCATCAAAGTTTTTCTCCATAAAACAATTTATTTCATGAGATTCAATTAAAATGTCTTATGTAAAAAGACGCGGTCATCCAATATATCTAAAACTATAGAGAGAGTTATTAACCAAAAAAAAATTCTTTTGATAAATGTTGTAAAACCTAAAAGTTGTATTAGAGTTATTTTTATTTATGTATTTCAATTATTAATAATAAGTAGATATATAAAATATATATCTCAAAATTTTCAATATATATTTTTATTCACATCAAAATTTATTAAAAATTATAAAAATAGATCACGCGTAGCGTTGCTTCGTAATCTATAAAAGTAAAAATAGAGATGGGATGGAAATGCTCTACATAATACATTAAAAAAATATAGCAATTTAATCGATGAAAACCTCCCAAAAAAAACATAAGTTTTAATAAAAAAATGCCTCAAATAGTTTTTTGCCTTAAGGTATTGAATATTGTTGGGCCGGGGCTGGCTGGATGCAGTGTATATATATGATTGGAAAAAATCGGTTTTGTTTATACTACTAAGTCTTTTTAAAAGTTTTAATAAGATAGTCGATAAAAAATGTCAATGGGTTTGGTAGGAATGGGGTCATCCTCTGCTCATCTCTCTTTATCTTTTTAGTACATTTAATGATATTAACCCATCAAATGCAGTGGACGTGGAGGAATGGTGCCCACTCCACATAATTTATATGATGGTCCCTCCGTGGTTCTACTTACATTAGCACTCAATATAATAACAAATCATCATTAAGATTTTACACTGTTTCTTATAAAACTAATTATGTTTGTTTGTATCCCTTTGTTGAAAGTTTCACAATTATTTCACATTCAACAAATGAAATCATAGGAAAGATTTGAAGAAGCTTGTAGTGATCCTAAGATCATGATAGAAACGTGTGTTACATTAGAGACGTATCCCTAGTGACATTGCTTTTATACTTATAACATTGACCTTATCTTTTCATCATGAGTCATGAGTATGTCATGAATGTATAGGACATGACTCAAGATGGTATTAGTTTACTCATTAATGGACATGTAAACAATACTAGCTACCAAAACAAAAAAAACTTTATACTCCTTATACATGTATTTTGCAACACAATCACCATTATGGCCCTTCCGTTAGCATAATTTTCTTGGTCGAAACATAATCCGATTATTTTTCCTTACAATAAAAGTGATCAAACACGTTTATGATGATGAACATTAAGGAGAGGGAGCCACCATGGGCATGAAAGCACTAGAAGAGGAAGAAGATATGTGAGAATATCTACAAGAGAAAAAACTATGGAACCACATGTGAGGACAGTAGTACTTCTTAGGTTTTACAAAGAACTCCGCACATTCTTGCATCGATCTTTGTCCTGGGAAGAAAGGTATGCAATTGTTACCAACGTCAAGAACACCTTTTTCAAGTAAACCCCTACACCAAGGCCCTACGTGCGTGAAATAGTTATCCGACAACGACAAGTTGACAAGATTGTCCCGGAGCAGCATGCATACTGCCTCCGGGACGGCACCAAACAATAGATTCCCAGCAAAGTTGAGCTGCTCTACTTTCTCTAAACACATTAGGGAAAGCGGCAAAGGACCCGTGAGCTTGTTTCCACCGATATCGATCACTGATGCTCCGGTGAGGAACCCGATCTCGTGAGGGATACAACCCGTAAAATCGTTATTGAGGAAGAGTACTTCGGTTAAAGTTGACATTGATCTTAAGATGCTTCTTGGGAGAGGACCGTTGAACTTGTTGTTTGCTAAAGTCAAGAAGAGAATGTGTGTTGTACCATCACCAGGTATCTCCGGGAGGCTCGCAGTGAAGCCGTTGTCATTGATGAAGAGAACTTCGAGGTTCTGACCGAGGATTTGTGGTGGGATTGAACCAGAGAAAGAGTTGAACCGGATGTCAATAAACGTCAAACCGGACATTCCAACAACAGCTGTCGGAAACTGACCGGTGAATCTATTGTTGCTGATGTCGAGTTCATAGAGATACCGGAGGTTGACTATCTTGGAAGGCACCGTACCTCCAAAATTGTTTGAGTTAACATGAAACAGAGCTAGGTCAGCGAATTGATCGATAAATCCTTCGATGGATGGAGCAGAGAGCTGAAAGCCATTGAAATCGATGGAAGCAACAGTAACTGCGGTTTTGTTGTGAGGAGGATTGTCACAGTGGAAGCCTCTATAACTGCAGATGTCTGAACCAATCCATGTCTTGGTCACGTTATAAGGGTCGAGAGTGATGAGTGACTTGAATCTCTGGATCACTGGGTACACCACTGCAAGTCTTTGGTCTAAGAAAGAGAGTATCTCTCGCCTCGCGCCGGTGAGGCCATCGTTGGTCAATTGTTGAGTTCCTCTATCTGGTAAGGCGATGGTTCCAACAAGGAAAAGAGCCAAAAGCAAATGATTCATCATCTTTGCCACTGAACAAAGCTTTGTCGGCGATACAAGAGAAGTGGTAGTTTTAGTGTTTAGTGCCTTACTATTCTTTTGTTTTGTTTTTCTCTCTTTTTAGGTGGGTAGGTTTCTTGAGAGTATCATATCACTAGCCACTAGGTTTATGAAATTCAAAACGTTATAAAAATTGAGAAATCATTGGGAAGTAAAATACAAAATGATAACTCCCACTTTATATCAAAACCTGCCCAAGATTTTACATGTCACTTTCTCAAAACAAAGTATCAAACACATCTAATTTTTATAACATCAACAAATAAATATTATGCAACGGAATTTGGACATATCCCTTATAGTGTACTTAATTGATAATCATCTAGTTATGTTCATATTATGAATAAAACCTATTACAATTTTTTCATTTACTCTCCATCTTAAGTTTCATTCTGTTTTGCTTTTATAATTTTAAATTAACTTTAATATTTCACTTCTTAAAAAAGAATCATAATATGTTAAAATATATATATATATATATATATATATGAATAAGAATAGCATATTTAAAAAATATATATATAGTCTTTAAATTTTTTGCCAATTATTTTTTCTATTTGATCTTTTTTTAAGGTTAATCATTTTCTTTCACATAAACAAGTGATAAACACTAGAGATCAAACTGTATTATGTATTTTAAAATTCATTTGTTTTATATATCGTACTATGATCTTTTGGTTTAAACAGAAATTTTGGGTTTGCAAATTGCGATGATCTATGTAACCTTGGGGTGGGCGTACAGTTTTTCGGTTTGATTTCGGTTCTTTTTTTTTTTTACGATTTTACAGTTTTACCAAAACTATAACAATGTAAAAACCGTATGTAATTCGGTTTGGTTACGATTTGGTTTTTACGGTTTTACGGTTTTTCGGTTTCATAAATATTGAAACCATATATAAACAATGTGTATCTTCGTTCGGTTTGGTTTCAGTTTAGGCCCGCTTTTCTTTTGATAATTTCATATTTTTACCAAGGATAAATAAATTTGATGATGCATAAATGAAAATAAACTTAAAATAAAAATACTATATCAACCAATAAGTAAAATGTAATGGATTTTTTTCTTATATAATTATTTGTTATTTTCTAAAATTACTAAAAGGATCAATAATACTAAGCCTGGTGAAATTAATTTTAATAAACAAAAAAGCAAAAAAAAACATTCGGTTTTACGTTTTTTTAACCAAACCAAACCTAAATCGAAATCTTAATAAAATTATAAATGGATTTTTATATAAAACTATAACCAAACCAAACTATTTATTTCGTTTCTATATGGTTCGGTTTTCGGTTTTTGGCTTTTTTCCCACCTGATCGAACCGACAAGAAGTTAATTGTTGGGAGATTAAACTTTGCCAAGAAAGGAATTTTAAGTGCCTCGGAGAGCATCTAAATTAACTTTGCCAACAAACATTTTTCTTTTAATAATTAAACAAGCTAAGCCCAGAATAGGCCTAAAGGCTAAAGGGATTGAACCTTTTTGAATCGTTTATTTTACAAAAGTTTTAGATAAACGGATCACATAATTAAATTTACATCACATGCCCGTTTAGGCCACCAGGCTATGGGCCCATGCAAATCCAATTTGGTATCTCATGGATAAAACCCCAATCAATATGTGGAGCTGCCTTTGCTGTTCCATTAGAAGACAAGACTTTACGGTCATGAAACGAAGACAATGGTTTCACTTCTCCCTATTCTAACAAAGTCGGGAAGACAGTTTCATACAACTGTTACACATCATTGGTTATAACAAACCAAATTGTACTTAATCATCCGTTATAATCATTGGTTCTTAGCATTTGTTTCGTTATTTGTTTGTTTTTTCAGGATCCATGTTATGACATAATTACTATGCTCAAAACAAAAATTACTATATTAACTATATTATGCCTCATATGAGTCAGAGAACCTCTGTTTGACTCTGTCTCCGGGCAATCTCCAACCTATAAACTACCAAACTATAAATTACAATCCATATGCCTCCGGCAACTTATTCATGTCTAAGTTCTCAACCATCCTATTCTCTAACCGCAACTCTGCGTCGACTTTAGCTCCCACCTCAGCCGCCTTCTTCCGTATCAACGTCGGAGACATATCTCCTCCTAAGCCTTCACCGCCGTTTCCATCCTTAAAGACCTCTTCAGGGAAATTGAGTCTCGCCGAAGGACCACGTAAGTAAAACACAGCGGTATCGTAGGCCCGTGCCGCGGCAACGGCGGTTTTGTATGAACCAAGCCAGATCCGTGATCGTTTATTAGGCTCTCTTATCTCAGCCACCCACTTGCCCCACTTCCTCATCCTTATTCCTTTGTATCGCTTCTCATTAGAGCTTATGAGATTCCTCTTTGGCTTCTCGGTCATGACCATTCCTTCTTTCACCATAGGAAACTCTTGTTTTCGTTTGTATTGAATCACCATCAAACCCTAACCAAACGTGACATGTCTACGTGTGTAATATATAAAGAGAGGATTACATGAGGGAGAAGATATGTGTCACGTTAGGCGGCTAGAGATATGCGTTATGTGGCTGCGCCGTCACTTTTTTCTTTCCCAAATTTTTTATATTAATTAAAATTAAAATATAGCCGACATAGACAAGAACCGCCTCTCTTTCCAGTTTTACTATTGAACCTAAGAACTCTTGTTTGACTTTTAGTGTTGAAGACATCTGACTGTTTGGCAGTGCGGTTTAATAAACGGCTGAGAAAGTCTCTGTGAAGGCTGTCGACATTTGGACACCCGACGTGGCAGCACATTCTTTAGGTTACCACAATGCAACACATTGTATTCTATCAGTTTTGTCTTAACTATATAAATATATTAGGTCCGAACATAATTTTTTAATAACATTTACAGCAATTCACATATCTATATATCTATTTTTGTAATATTTTTCCATTTTTTTATATATTTACAAAGAATATTATTAGCATTAAATGTTTCTTTTAAAAATTATTTGATTTTACTTTCAATTCTTGATTTAAAATATCAATCACATTATCATTCAAATTTAATCCAAACAACAAACTTCAAATCAATTTCTTAAAATTAGCTACACATAATCGTACACAACAATCTAAAACAACTTAGAAGATATTTATTTCTAAAATATTTTCAAGTAAAATATTTGAAATTAATCAAACTTTCCAAAATCAAACTCAATTCAAGAATTTAAAGCAAGATTTACGCTAACAACATTTTCCCCAAATTTCTCCGTATTGACTCCACTAATTTTATTCAAATTTTACATACAAAATTCCAAATCTCATTTACTAACTACAAATTTGTATTTGCGATAATATTACTATCCACATATAAAACACTTCTCCAATTAGATTCATTCTGAGATTTTGTATTATATGTGACGAGATGTTTTTTAATTTTAAACACTCTGCATTAACTAAAATAATTCTTTCCTTCAATATACCTAAAAAAATTTAGATTATGAAGATAAATTAAATACTCGAATACACGATTGATCCTAACATATTCCGATCATAAACTAATCAAAATAATTTGTTCCCTAAAATCTTGCATGATATTATATTTTTTCGATCGGTTGCTATGTATTAATGAAACCTATCTAGCTTTCCTATAAATACTATACACATAAATCTCATTTCCCATCACTAAACACAAATATCACAAACGTATTACTTTAGATTGGATTCATGTCTCTTTCCTTTTAGAAAGAGAAGCAAAGTTTGAAGAGAAAAAACATTCACAAGACAGGAAGATGACAAACAATTTAACAGAAAAGTAGTGTGGGGATTTTTTTTTTTTTTTTTTAAATACCAATGTGATATATTTTGTATAGCTTTGCATAAAATGAATATTCATAACATCGTCACGAAAATACCAATATTATTTCTTTTGTCTTTTCATTTTTTCATATTATTTTTATTTTATTTTTCAAATTATGTTTTATAGTTGGGATGTTCTTGGTAATTCTTGATCATTTTAAAAATATGTTAAGAAGAACAGATTTAGTATTTAGATATATTTAAGAAGAACATATATACAATGTCTTTTAAATAAAAGTATTATTTTAAAAAATAAATAATAATTTTTAATTTCATAGGACAGAGTGTTATAATAGGACGGGGTTGGTCGATATTAAAACGAGATTGTACACCACGGGTGAGAGCCTAGAACTAACATTTAAAATAAAATTACAGATATAATTTAAAACATATAACAAAACAAACTATCTTAACAAAATATATCTAATTTAAAATTTAAGTTATAAAAAATCGACTTATGGTGTACCGCATGACAAAATCAAGGGATTGTACACAAAATAATATATAGAAATTAGGGTTGTATATTTATAAAATACAAAACAGTATATTACATATAGATAATATATAAACAAATTAAAGTTTTAGTTTCTATTAAAAAATAGTCTCTTGGTGTACCGCGGGTTAAAAATATAGTTTCCTATTAGTGAATAAAAAGAAATTCTATATATTATATCTCATTATTTTATTTTATTTTTGATAATATTTAGTTTTTAAATAGTAATCCACACTTTTTCAGTATCTAGTATTCTGACTTTTTATTTATTTATCTATTTTTGAATAAATAATGACTTAAGTTATTTTTATTGTTCACTATATAACTACTATTATATGACATAATTTAATATTATTAAAATAGTCCTTAATATTTTACTTAAACAAAACTATATTTAGTTTTCATTTGTCTCCAACACTAATGAGTTTTTCTATTATAATCTTTATCTATGCATTTTACCATTTTATTTGTTTTGTTGACATCTATATTTCAAAGTTATCTTAATAAAACAAAAACAAAAAGATAAATAATTTGACAAAATATACAAACACATATTTGAACGTAGGCTATTTTTTCTAAAAACCTATTATATTTTTAATTATCTTATTATCTAATATATAATTAAAAACTATGAATATATAATTCTCGATAGGGTTAGTAAATTTTCTATTTTATGTTTTTAAAATATATTCACAAAATTAGATTTGACATATGTCGATATCTCATCAATGTATTTGATATTTGTCGTGATCACGTGAGTTAGCAACTTTGAAAACTCTATTTTATATAGTAAAACTAGATTTTGGCCTGCGGTAAACCGCGAGCCTAATTTGTTTACATAATTTATATATTGAGGATATTTTGTATAATTAAATAATATATTTTATAATTGGGTTTAATTGTATAATATGTATTTTTTAGTATGTTACGTGGGATTACGGTTGAAATTTACAGTTTATTTACAAAATCTGTATATAATCTGTATTTTGTAAAATACAATTTTCTTTCTATTCGGAATGTAGACAAAATTGGAATGTTGAAGAGTTGTGTATATATGTCGACTTTATGACATTTTTGTAAAATATAATTTAATTTGTTTTCTATTGAATTTTCGAATATCGTAAGAGTGTTTTATAAATAGTGTCTAAATTTTAAAATTTTGGCAGACTAAAAAACTTTAGTAAAAAAAAAAATTCAAAATGGTTTTCTAAAACATTTAGAGAAGATATGTGTTTAGAAAAGAAACAAATTAGTGATCTTCGGCACAAAACAAATTAGTGATCTTAAGCCCAATAATAAGAAAATCCCATATATAGTTTTTTGATTATAAATGATATTCTGTTTTGGGCTGGAAGCATGTCTGATATGCATAAAAGGTAATTAATCGGCCCAAACGGAAAAAAACACACACCTTACCTTCCTGAAATTTGTTGTCGGTAAGAGAGATTAAGGAATCTCATCTGAGATCCTGAAAATTTCGCCTTCTTCTTTGTTTCAATTCCAAAAATTCCGACTGACAATTCTGTTGTAATTAGTTATTTCTTGATGTGCTTCCCGCGAGTATAAATCAATACAAAAGACCTTCATTAGATGCTAAAACTCTGTCTGCTTGTTTTCGGATTAGGAACTACAGTTTACAGCTCCATCAAATCGGGCTAAATTCAGGTGAACATATTAATAAATGTATATTTCTTTTAAATCTCACATGTTGTGACTTAAATCTGGTTATTGAACCGCTTATTATTGTTGTTAATCTGCATTTTGAACTACGTTTTTTAAGTCCATTAACACGGTTCAGATTCTGAATTTTGATTTTATAAGATTTTGCTCTATTTATGTAATTGTGTTTTGTTTCTGGGTTTTCAGTAAACCGTGCACCTTCTCTAGCAACAGCTCAGCCTAGTATATGTGGTTCTTTCTAAGGATTTATTGGTGCATCCATAACTGATGGTTTGTGCTTTTTATCTGTTTCTTTTGGTGATTTTCTAAAGCATTTGTGTTTGTGCCATTGCATTGTAAAAACATTCTGTCTTTTTGTGTTTGTTTAGGTCGGATCTGTTAGTGATGAATTTTATTAAACATTCGACTTTGTTGGATCAAATCGAACTTGAATTCGAAGGTATCTCAAGATCTTGATCTTATTGATTGTGTTTATGGTGTGGAACATGGAAGCTAAGGCCATTTAAATAAAAACATGACAAATTATTTTTCACTATATAGTTAATCAGAATTTGGTGTTTAGTAAAGCGTGTGTATATAATTGTCTATCATGATTAATTGTAGCTCATCACAATATTCTTAACCAAGCTGGATCTGATGTTGTAAAGGCTAAATCGAAGAATGATGATGAAGAATTATGTAAGATTTTCTATTTATGAAATTTTTAGATTCTTCAAGAGTTATTTATCATTTGTTGAGGTTGTTGATATATTGTGTCTTGTTTCAGCTGCTCATAGACATCAAATGTTGGAAGAAATCGAACGAATTTGAAGGTTGTCTCATAGATTATATTTATCTAGCAAACGCTATTATTTTCACGTACTTCACTTATAAAAAAAGGTTTGTTAATCTGACTTCTTTTGCTTCTCCTACTTGTTGCAGCTGCTTCAAATAGTCTTAAACACTAAAGAGTGATGAAATAAACTCCAAAACTGATCAAGAACATTGTAAAAGACTCTTTCTCTTGAATCCATTTTCTCCTTGCCATAGTATGATACATTGAAACAGGATCTGTGTCACTTGTTACAACTACAAAGAGGCAATGTTTGTTGGCTGTTATTGAACGTGAGTTTGAAGGTTTATATTCTTACACCATTTTTCTTAAATGGTTACTCTGTTTTGAGATTAGCTCTTGAATGTAAGAGTCTGCTTTGTCTTTAGTTCATATCCTACCTTAGCCGCTACACAAGAGCTCGAACAACTAAAGGTTAATGACTTCACCGGGGACAAAGACGAAGAAGAAAACTGTAGTAAACATCTTCAATTTCAGATTTCTCTGTTCACTTTGTCTCTATTTGAGTATTTGTGTTGCTGATTTTGTGTCTTTGTTACAGATGCAAAGAGGAAAAAGTATCTTTGAAGCTATTGAAAGCGAGTTTGAAGGTATCTTGGGACACCTTAGTAGTTTCAATATGTTCTAAGAAGAATGCAGAAACCATTATAAATCAATCTGAGTATCATGAGTTTTTTTGTGTGATTTTCTATTTCAATCTCCTACTTGAAGCTGCTATGGAAGGTATTGAAGAACTTAAGGTTTCTGATTCCATAGGAAGTGGAGACGATGAAGAACAATGTAAAGTCTCATATAGTCTTTTTTGTTTTTTCTTATCCATTTTCACAGAAGCTGCTATCTTGTTACTGCTACAAAGAATTAGCTCTTTAAAGTAGTACTCATTATACTATATACTAATTGTCATATTTCTACAAATTTTTATCTCTTTCCTTTAGGTGCAAGTGGATTATTGTAAGGAAACTGAATTACACACAGAAGCTGAAATCAAGTTGTAACATCATATGGATAGGATTCCTACACAATCTATATAGCGTCATTTAGATTAATAATTGAATTTCAGATTGAAATCTAATTGCAATGCTCATTCTCTGAAGTAATGAATATAGTTGTTTTAACCAAATGCTGAAGTTGTAAACCGAATGTATGACATGTTTGCTTAAAACTAAGAGTTGTGATTAAACTTTAAGTGGAAAAAGAGACGTTTTTGAATATAGAACGTATTGCTGCGTTCATCAGAGAAAACGAGCTCAAGTAGGGGCGGACGTTTTTTGTGTATATTGTTTTCAGGAATGGAAACTTTGACTTGAACTCTCCATGCTGTGGTGTAGGGGCGGACGTCTTTGAGGTATGCAAAGGTTGCATCCATTTTCTGTGGATGTTTTTTTGTTCTTGCTTTAATGCTAATGGTAATGTGGGTGGTGATGAGAGAATGCTCGTTGGTTCTTTATATAGTGGAAAGGAAAATAGGTTAAAATCGTGTATGGGGAGTAAATTAGTCGCTCGACTTTTTGTGGATATTCCTTTATTTGAAGGTTTTGATTTGATTTGATTTGTTGTGATTTATATTTTATGCTGAAAAATTTATAGTATTTAATTCGTATGATTATTTAAACGAAGATATCGAATGTATTTAGGTGTGATTAGCTCATTTTAAGCGATTTTACGATACACCCAATTTCTCCTTATAATTTTTGTTTAAAATACTATCCGAAACTCTAGTTCAAATTTTGGATAAATAAGATTTAGCAAATAGATTAGAAATGTTTTGTTGTGCGTTTGCTCGTTTTAAGGGATTGTAATTGTATTTTGGTTTGAGTTAATAGCCAAGGAATGTTTTGTTATGTGTTTTGCACATTTTAATGGATTCGACTTTAATTACGTAATATAGGCATTGGCGCTGTTCGTTTGAAATATAAGTCGTTGCCGCAAATAATTTAGTCGTTGGGACTTCTTTTTTTAAAGCCCAATAGCATTTTGTTTGGCCCAAAAGATTGATATGGCAATCAAAGCATGTATTAAAACAAATGGCCCAAATGACCAAAAATGTCGAACGTATGGAATTGGTTAAACAAAATCTTGCCGAAAAAAAATATTAATTAAATGCTAATGACAGCCACTGTAAATATGTCTCAATTCCAGGATTTATTTTACAAAGTGACTGCAAAAATATATATGTAGATACTAAAATTTAATTTTATATAAAAAAATAAATTTAACAAAATCAGAAATCCAAAATTAATATAATTAGAAATAGTAATTATCGTTTAAAAGTAATTTTTATTTATAAAAGTATTAATTTGATATTCTTTCTTTTTTTAATATATTTATTTGAATTTCTATACTTTACGACAAAAAACGAAATGTGTTTTAAATTTCTATACTTTAAATTTTTTGTAACGTGTATTATAATAATTTAGTAAAACAAATTATCAATCACCAAAATTTTAAAATATTTGTCATTATTATTATTGCCACAAAGTAATTTTACATTCTTGCCAAAAACTAATTTAACAACTTTCTTAAAAAATAATTTAGATGCAAACTATATGTTAAATCTTGTCTTCTTTACATTTATTAACAAAAAATTTTATTTTACTTTACAAATAAATTTTTTTATCAAACATTTTAAAATAATGAAGTATGTTTTTAATCCAAAAACAGACATTTCTTGTTATTGCAAACGATTTATTTCTCTCTCGTTTTTCAATTCCAAAATCCTTAAAAACTAATTTGATATGTATATCCAATTCACGGCTCTTTTTGCTAGTGACCGGAGAAGCTATACACGACTCGGTGGTAAGCCTTGTATCTGATAAAGATGGTCGCTTCACAAGCTGGCGGTCGTTTTTCTCTTGTGAAGGGATGATGTAGATCTGACACGATGGCGATCTCTTCTCTCGTGTGGGATCGAAAGGAGGGGGAAGTGCTGGCGGATTGAGGTACACCACATAAATGTGATAAGTCTCTGATACAGTACAAGAACTTAGTCTTGGTAAATCGCACACACAAGACAAAGAACAAGCTTATTCTCTCAAGAACACTTAAATAGAAGAAGTAAGAAAATTTGGTTCTTTATTGATAATCAAGTGTGAAAAATCGTACAACTGCTGCCGGGGGACTTTATAAGAGTCCTTCAACTATCCCTACGACCGAAAATAAATGCAAAAAAACGCAACAAGGAAACAAATAAAATCAAAACACAAAAATCATTGTTTTTAGAGAGAAAAATAAACTAAAAATGAAAGTACTTAAATTCTCTTGAGGAGCACGTTTGATGACGCGTCTAGCCATTGTGTGGGCTGTGTGAACCTACAAAGATAGTATAAATTGAATAAACCTTACCTGCATGCGCTTTAGGCCCAATAGATGTTGCATGAGTCACTTTCTGTAGTACTTCTTGAGGTACTTCTGGAATCACGTCTTGTGCTAGTTTCCTGGCTGGTTCCTTGAAGTAGGAGTCTTTCTGGAGTTCCTCTTGAGTAGCTTGATCAGTGTCTTCGAGCTCTTCCATGTCCTTGATCTCTTGGTCTTGATCTTTACTCTCTTGATCACTTTTAGATGTGACACTTGGATCGTCCCCTCTTGCGGCTCCAAAGTCTTCTCTTGGATTCTAAGGGTTCTTGAACCTGTCAAATGAGATTTCATACATGGGGGAGTTGTTCGTTCAAGAATCATTTGGGTGAATGCTTCAGCAAACTCTTCTTCAGCAATTAGATCATATCCGATATGGGGTGCTACAGCCCAGTTTACTCCTTCTAGCTCTAGAGAGCTCATAATATCTTGCACAACTAAGTTAAACCTTTTCTTGAGTTATTTAGCCTTTAAACGTGTCCTGATACCTTCTAAGACTTCTGGTATAGGATGTAATTTAGGACGTGGTACATGATGTAGTTCAGCAGTTTGTGAAGTAAGATTGATATCTGCATCAAGAAGACTCCTTTTCCTTTAGTCTTTACCGATGTGATCTCATTTCAATTTTCTTCGTGGGAAAGACCGTAGCATTTGGCATTTCTCCATCAACTTCATCAACATGAGTTTTAGCTTAAGTATGTTTTAGAGGTTGTGGTGTGAGGAGGTTCATGTCCCTGGCGGTCTGAGTTTCTGCTCGATAAAACTTTCTTCACCTATTGAGCAAAAAACATTTAATATGTACGTAGCCTTCAATTCTATTTTTTGTTTTGTTTGAAATAAATTAATATTTAGATAAATAAGTATAGGATTAGGTTTAAGAAAAATAGTTTTTCATCAAGTAAGAGAAAATTTATTCATGTAAGCTATTTTTTAAAAACAAAATTCTCATGTCCCACTTTCTTCTACCGTTCGACGATAAACGTTTTTTGTTTAGCTGAGCTAGTGTTATAAATTCTTTGTTTGTATTTTGAACTTTTATTCACATGTTTTTTTTGATAGTAGATATTCTAAAAATTAAAATAAAAAAATAAAATTAGCGGTAATTAAATTTAAAGAACAACCAAGAATATACATATAATTCATAAAAATATGGTCTTAGTTACGTAAACATATGAACAATTATGTATTGACAAAGACTAGTTATGTAAACAAAGAAACACTTAAAAGAATATATTGACAAAGATTAGCCTCTTAATACCGTTATGACAAATAGATATCAATATATCATCTTCTAGGATTGGCCTCTTAATACTGTTATGAGAAAATATGATACTATCTATTTGTTTATATAGAGGTGAGTATTTATAATCATTTTTCTTCTAGGATTAATAATAAAAATGTATAATTTCCTTAATTATAGTATTTTATTAATTGATTGTATAATTTCATAAACCCCTTCTTAATGTTAAAGGCAAAAGTATTAATTTCTTTTAGAATGGTAACTTTAAATTTGAATAAGTAAATGATTATCTATTTTTATATTTTATATTGGGAAAAAAACTAGATTAACCCAAATAATGAGATTAATTACTAGAATGTCTTATAAAATATTGGGGTTAAATTGGTTATTTTCTTGTCTAAAATACCCTTTTCTTATGTGTTAAAAATAAAATAAATACAAAAATACCCTTTAAAAAAAATTCCAGAAATTTTATAATAGTCTATTGTTTAGTTACGACAGATTTATTTTTATTCCGCAGACTTTTTTAATTGCGACAGATTTTCTATGACAGACTTTTTTGGCTGACAGACTTTTTAGAAGATAGGGATGACAGATTTATAACTTATAGCTGATTTAATTTGATTGACAGATTTTTAGTTTATTCAACCACAGACTTTCATATAATTTGATAGACTTATTTTTTTGTCGATGTATTTTCACGGTAAGTGATGGTAGATTTATGATTTTGTTAAATAAATCTGTTACATTGTAACAAATTTGTTGTTAAAAAATTAATTACTAGAATGACGTCTAACGATAACCAATTTTTTTAATGTTATGACAGACTTATTTTATGTTATAACAGATTTATATAATTTTACACAATATCTGTCGTTTGTTGGCAGATTTATTTTCTAAAATATGATGTTTTGTGTTATGACAGAGTTGTTTTATGTTGTGACAGATAAATTTATATTACCATAAATCTGTCGTTTGATGGCAGGTTTAATAAATAAGAAAATAAATTGCTGGAATGACCTTAAAAATATTTATGTTACGACAGATTTGTAATTAGGAATTCTTATGGTGACCGATTTTTAGTTTTCTTGTTCCATGATTTTTTGTAGTAGAATAATACTAACTGTTGTGACAGTTTTTTTCTTTCCTTTTAGCTTGTTATGACTGATTTACTAAAATTAGTTACCATATTTAACTATTAATGTCGAGATACAACTAAGGTTTTGGTTACAAAAACTTAGCCTCCTTACAAAAAATGTGGCTTCCTTTCTTGTTTTAGGGTTTTTTCTTTTGTTTATCTTTTTTTTTTCTTTGGAAATCTCTTTTCAGTTTTTGGAGTAGTGGAAGCAATAAATTGTTTCATCTCTTTTCCTCGTGTGTGGGTTAAAAAAAATATGAAACCTATCAACTCAGAATTTTGGACGACATTTTTTTATTTTTTTAATTTTATTTGTTTTTTATTTTATTTTTAGTTTCATTTTACAATTTGTTTTTAATATCACATGTTAAAAATTCCAAAAATAAAATAAAGACCAAGTTTTTTTGGTCATTATACACAAAAATTGTGTCAATCTAATTCTCTAATTAAATAGAGAGTCATTCTATTTATTATTGGCTATATTTGTGTCAATCTAGGTAATTTTCAGTTTTATATAAAATAATAATATCTGAAAATATAACGGATTAGACATGTCAGTAATCATCGTTCCTGCAGCTTTTTTAGTAACAGACCCAACAAATCGTTCCTGCAGCTTTTTTAGTAACAGATCCAACAAAGTTTGTTGTTGCAAGGGTCATGCATATATATGGTGAAATTGGACTTGGCTCAATGTCTTTTGGGATCTTGCAATCACTACAGGAAAATTGATTATTCTTGGCGTCTGAAAAACGCTATTTAACGAAACGAGAGCGAAGTAGAAAGCGATATATCTGCCACCATGATAATAGGTCGACGTCTTATGATAACGGTTTAGAGTGGTGCTATTGTTTGTCTATATAGTATAGCGTTTTTCGTGATGCAATGTCATTAGTTTTTATAGCGTGTATTGTTTGCTATTAATTATCAAATAACAGCGGTTACTTATTGTTATTTTAACTTGTATAATAGTAGTTATGGCACGCTATAACTTATATAGAAAATAGCTGATAAACTATGCAATTATTTGCACTAAAATAGCGTTTGTAATTTGTAATCAATCCAATTATAATAACGTTTATTAGTACGCAATGTATTTAATCTAATTATAATAGCATTTATTAGTATACAATTTATTCAACTAAAATGGCAATTGTTTTATTCAATAATTTTTCCTTTTTTTGGTCTTTTGCTCTTTTCGTGATACCCAATATAAGAGTGAATAGATGAAGACTAACACAATTTTCTTATTAGCCACATTAGGTTCGATACAAAACCAATACTAGTGTAAAAAAAACAATAAGTTTCAACTTAAACTACCTAACGTATAGTGACTTGTTTCGGAGAAGACCTCTTCAATACTTTTCCAGCACCCACCTGCAACTTCCTCTCGCCAATCTTCTTGAACGTCTTGATGTCAAATTCTGCACGAGAGAAAAGAACAATGTAAAAACCCATACCGAGTCAAACAAACAAGCTAAACTCAAGTAAGACTAAAGAAAAGAAAACGTACGTGCCTTATTTTAATGTACTATTATTCAGCTACTATGACACCTTCACAATCCTCTCTAACACAAAGATTCTCATCATCAGAAGATTGATCCTCCAAATCACCAAAATCTCGGATTGACACTGATTCAACAACAAACTTCTCTTCTGTCTCTAGCTCGTGATACCCTCTAGGAAGCGCCCTCATAACTACTGACCAAGGTGAAGAGTCATCTTCTACTGAATAGAAAACTTGTCCTGCTTGAGATGCCAAAATATATGAATCTTTAAGGAATGCAGATTGGTTTAGATGGAGATTAACAAGAGTGAACCCGTCTTCTTCTTTTACTCTATTTCCTTTGTTGGCTCAATTACACATGAATATTGGAATCTGGAACATGTGATAATCTAGTAGAACTATCTGCGTTATTACTTCATAGTATGTAACAATGTCAACCATATGGTTGGTATCACGAGCACTAGACCGACCCATACTAAAAGCTTCACAGACGACTCCACTAATTTGTATCTTAAGCTTCACGTCATTCGTTAAAAATCGATGACCTTTTATGACATATCCCTTATACGATTGTGCAATATTTCTGGTCCAAATGCCAACCATCTCAACTGTGTGCAATACTCTTTTGAGTTAGTCGGAATGTGTACATGAAAGACAAATATAAAGCAAATTAATAAAATAAATAGCTAAGTAATCAGAAAAACACTTTGAGGACATAATTAAAGTCAGACCTTATCCTTAACCCACTCCGGGAACTTTTCCAAATGAATTTTCCATAATAAAGTTTGATTCCTTCGCAATCTAACATCATTGTCTTGCAGCTCTTCTAAATGCAACCTAGTTTCATAATTCCAGAAAATTAGTTAAAATTCAGTTACAGTAAATAATGAATTAAAGTAGAGGATGGATTAACTTACTCAATATAGGATGGATTAACTTACTCAATATATGTATTTATAATTGCCATGTTCATTAAAACATACCGATGCGCTATATCATCTCTTTAATACTAAGTGTAACTTCAGTTGCCTTTTGCAAAGGCCGGCCTTCAAGTATGAGTGGATCTACCTCAACATCTTCATTTTGGTTGGTCGGTTCTTCAATTGGTAGACAATCTTTCAAAAACTCTAAACAAAAGGCCATACATTCTCCAGCCAAGTATCCTTCTACAATGCCTACTTCTGGCCTTACATAGGTTTTCACATATGCCTTTAGTGTTTTCATATACCTGCATGTGAATAAAGAAAAATAATTGTAAATACTTATTTAGAAAAAAAAAAAATATGTAAACACATATACGAGAGTACCTCTCAAATGGATACATCCATCTAAAATGGACCGGTCCACCCAACCGAGCCTCCCTAGCCAGATGTAGTGGAAGATGAAACATGATGTCAAAAAGCAATGGAGGAAAGAACCTCTCCAGTTGACACAATGTCTCTACAAGCTCAGACTCTAAGGTTATCAGCTTTTCAACGTCAATAACAAGTTGATACAATCTGTTAAAGAAGTTGCATAATCTACTTATTGTAAACCTAGGTCTTTTTGGAAGCAAACCTCTCAAAATAACATGTAGTAGATTCTGAAGAAGCACTTGGTAGCTAGAAGACAAAAGGTTTATAGAATTAAAATAAAAATTTATTCTCCCACCTAATATTTGTTTTCGGTACGCGGGTTTTTAATTTTAGGCGGTATAACGTTTATTAGGTAGTAATGCAATAAAATCTAGTGTTATTAAAACAATAAAGAGTGAAAAAACAGATTCCGCGAAATATTTTCCCAACGAAACAAAGCATAGCGTTTGTAAATTGCCAAACGCTATATTTAGTACATGCTTAAAGCTAATGTATAGCAGAACCATACAAATTGCTATCTTCTAATGCTATCAATAATATCTATTCTTGTAGTGAATTGTATAGATTCTCCCCAGCCGCATTTACAATAATGAAGTTACCATATTAAACCGAGAGATATATTGTATATATTTCATATCTTTTTCAATTAAGAAATATGAAATTTTATACACAATCTAAGAGAATATTATAACTACTATTCCATATTATAACCAACATAATTCCATAGTAAAATTCTAATCTATCAACAATCAGATCTTTCAATTGAATCATAAAACTTGTTTCAGGAAAAAGCTATTGTATCAGCAATAAAATCTTCAATTTAAACCTTAGCCATACAAGAAAAAGCAAGATGTCAAATTCTTTTGTTGTTACACTTGAATATAAGATAACTTATTTAAAAACTATGTAATAAGAGAGGAAAATCACAAGAATCTTTTGGACACTTGAATAACAAAACAAATTCAAAATGACCAAATAGCAGAATAATAAGAGAGGAAAATCACAAGAATCTAATCCAGCAAACTTACTATGTACCTAGCGGACACTCTCTCTATTGATGCCGGAACCACCACCTCTTCGTCATTGTCTTATCTGAATCGAAAAAGACTGCAAAAAAATAAGCTGATATTGCTCATTGAGTATGCTACATTTACAAAATCGAATTCAAATCAAATTATATGATTATCTCGAGAAAATGATAATTTAGAGTTTTTATCGTTCAATGTATTTATAGTTATATTTTTATATTTTTAAAATTAATAAAAAGTTTTTTTGTTTTACACATGTCAAAATATGATTTTAGTTTCTCAAAATTTACCATTAACATAATTATGGTACATGTTGATTTATTTCCTATATTATCATATTATCCCATATATTAAAAAATCAAAATTTCTTTATTTTAATGAAAGAATTTTTTTCTCATAAAACTAATTTGCATGTATTTTTTAAGAAAAATTCTAATGCCCTTTTCACACTACCCCTTTTCAATTATACCCTTTTCTATTTACTATTTTCATTTATACCCTCTTTAAATTTTTAATGACCATTTTACCCCTATTTGTAAATTGATTTAGGTTAATAAAATGAAGTATTAATATTTTTTGCCTAAAACATTCCAAAATAAAATTTCCCGCCAAATTCCGGCCAAAAAATTTCGGAAAAAAACTTTCCGCCAAAAATTTCGTGAAAAAAATCTCCGCCAAATTTTTTTTCAAAAACATTTTCCCGCCAAAAAATTTCCCGCCAAAGTTTTTTTTTGAAAATATTTTTCCCTTAAAATTTTTGTTTTTGGCAGAAAATAGATTTACTAGAGATTTTAAAAGGGTTTTAAAAGATTTATAAGAGATTTTAAAAGGGTTTAAAAGATTTACAAGTGATTTTAAAAAGGTTTTAAAAGATTGACAAGAAATTTTAAAGGGCTTTAAAAGACTTACAAGAGTTTTTTTATAGATTTTTAAAGGGTTTAAAAGTGTTTTAAAAGATTTACAAGAGATTTTTAAAGGGTTTTAAAATATGTACAAGAGTTTTTATAATATTTTAAAAGAATTTATAAGAAAAACTTTTAAAAAGTCTTGTAAATCTTTTTAAAACCTTTTGTAAAGGTTTACAAGAGATTTAAAATGGTTCAAAAAGAGTTATAAATGTTTTAAATACTTACAATTCTTTTTTTTAAGAGTTAAAAATGCTTGTAAAGACTTTATAAGAGTTTTAAAAGGATTTACAAAGGTTTAAAATCCCTTGTAAATCATTCTTTGACAGTTACTTATGCTTTAAAAACAATTGTAAACCATTTTAACCCCTTTTAAAATCCCTTATAAATCATTCAATATCACTTACTTATGCTTTGAAACGATTGTAAACCATACAAACACTTTTAAAATCCCTTGTAAATCATTCTATGCCACTAACTTATGCTTTAAAAACGATTGTAAATCATGTTTTACCCTTTTATAAGCTTTTAAAATCCCTTGTAAATCATTCTATTTTACGAGAAAAATTTTTGGCGGGAAATTTTTTTTTGGCGGGAAAAAAAGTTTGCTGGAAATTTTTTTTTTGGCGGGAAAAATAAATTTGGCGGGAAACTGAAAGTTTCCAAGTACTTGTTATTATTAAATGAGAGTAATTTGGTCATTCTATTCAAGGAAAGATATATTTTTAAAAATAAATAATATAAAAGGGTAGTAAAAAAAGGGTAGTTTTGCAAATCTTCCATTTTTTAAAAACTTTTTTAATATATACTTAGTTACGTTCATATATCGAAAAGTTTTTTTAAAATCTTAACCTATAATAAAAACTAACAAATGTCTTAAAGATGATATTAGTTATTATTTTGTTAAAAATAATATAATCAATACTAAAATAAAAATAAAATATTATTGTTATAGTTTTAAAGTGTAAGATATCTTGCAACCTCTTTTCACAAATATAATGCATATTTTCAAGTAACACATAAATAGAATGAAACAAAATTGGTTCATGCATGGAGTCTAGTTCTATTTTCCACCACATCCGAGTAGTTTTGAATTTGTAAAATTTTGTTTTTATTTTGCTTTTAAGTAGAAAAATTTGTTTTAAACTAGTAGCTGAATCATTGAGAAAACAAATGCTAAAACCCTATTGAGGTAGGTTTTCTATATTCTCTCTCTTGAATTTTTCAGAGCGAGGCCGACTAACTTATTTTCGTCTGAATTTTTTCCGGTTATCAAATCTTGTTTAGCGGGCTCTCTTCCAACATGCACTAGATCCTTTGTAGTATTTCGTTGACTTTTATCTGATATCAATTTGACCTTTGTAATTCTTGTTTCCCCTGGTAAAATATCTGGACACTTGCATGTGTCCTCCTGATTTGTATTGTACTTGTGTTTCTCTTCCTAGGGATTGAATAAATGTTCGATTGTGAAAAAATCATTGATTTTTTTTTTTAAACATTTTACGATCTAAAATTAAAGGAATCTTATTTTATACATAACTGTCCATTAATTTTAAATTGTCATATTGAGTCTATTGAAGATGAAAAATGCTCTCCCTCTCTTTAACACGGGTTATGAATCTAAATCGTTTATTTGTGGGTTGAAATTGTAACACGGGTTATGAATCTAAATCGTTTATTTGTGGGTTGAAATTGTATTAATGCAATGTGAGATTTCACACTTTTCATTTTGCAAATTTACCTCACTTACTTTTCATTTTATACATTTCTCATTGTTCTTCTTTTTGAAAAAACAAATGTAAACTTAAATGATAAACTAAATTAAAATCCAAAAATAAATGATAAACTAAAATTTTTTTCAATAAAACAACATGCACACTAAATATTTTTGCTTAAGATCTCAAAACTATACCCTTTAACAGATACTATATTATGGAAAATAAGATCTTCGGTAGATTTGATAACTTAATATATATATCTCTTTAAAAATATCATCAAAGATATTTATGCTCAAAAACAAATTAGCATCAAATCGTTAAAGACATAAACAAATTTTCTTAAAATAATGAAGACATTATTTTTTAAAAACAATGAAGAAATTGTGCACAAAAAATATAGAAAGTCATCAATTACACCTTCTAACCATTTTTGAGCCATTTGTAAATTTTAAATACGTTTTTTTCTCTTCTTTCAGTCGATATAACAAAACTCCAACATATGACAAAACCAGAAAGAAAAAAAACATGCATGAGATGAAAGCGAATAAAAGAAAAACAATGAGAGAGACTAACTATCATGTTTGATGTTTGGTGGTATGTTAGAAGATGTTAAAATGGTTGATTCAACTTGAGAGAACTTGTTTCAGATTTTATTTTAGTTACCTCCTCTTTTGAACATATGAATATTTTCTTCGTCATATTGCAAAACTCACTGCATGAATGAAACCCTCAACATCAACATTTTTTTCAATTCCTTAACATATTTTTAATAAATAGCAAACTAAAGGAAACATAAAGTCATGTATCATCCCAACAAGAATTATATCTCATTCATTGTCTTTAAAGGTCATTTCCCATTGATTGTGGATTCGTAACTTGCTTTTAAGATCAAAAAGTTTCTCTAGTTCCACTTTCAATTGATCATATCCATGTAAAGCATTTAAATCTACAATTTTTCCTATGGCTACACATCATATCTGAAGATGTTTAATAACACCACATAAAGATCATGTGAGCCGAGTTGAGTCATCAAAGCTGTACACATATTTCTTTCTAATATATTTTTGATGTCTTAATATATTGAGGTACAACAAATGTTTGTTCAAATACACTAGTTTCACATAATTACAAAAAGAGATGTTGTAGATATATAGTACGAAAATGATGATTTTATGCTTACCTTAGTACGACCTACTGTAGAATTGAATTGTGTGATTTGGACCTCTTTTAGTGATGTATGGGTTTTGAATATGGCCAGTCATTTTATTTGTAGAGAGTTTAGAAACTTCAGATTTTTGATTTGATCTAATTAGACCCATGGGTATGTTGAGTAAGAAATAATTGATGAAAGCATTAAATGCTCGATTTTCCATATTGAAACCTTATCAGGTAAAAATGAAAGACATGATAAAGTTTCACCATGGGAAATCGAGTATTTAATCCCTTCATCATATTTCCAATCATCTTTGCTGAAGAAAAAACATTTTTCATCGATTCAGTGAAATTGGTAAAATGCAAAAAATCTTAAAATCATTTGTTTCATAAGCTAAAACTTCTTTGAAAGTACCTTTCACATTTATCTATTTTCGTATATGTGTTCCAAATCATCGAATCTTTGGACATGCCAAGAAATTAGACAACCAAACATGAATTCTCCCTTTAGTATTTTTCGGAAACTGTTAAATATTTCAAGTGTCGTTCTTTTTGGCTAATGAGTTACACAACCCAACCATGACCAAACCAAACTATAATAACAACCAAATGGTTCAACCAATGAAAGAAAAAATTAGTTGCATATTGTTTGGAGTTGATATGACAACACTTCAACTAACAAATATTTCATGGCTCCAATTGAATCAAACCAAAAATCCAAAATTTCTAAATTTCCTCAAAATAAAATGCTTGACCATAAATCCAAACTCTAACATCACTAAAAGAGGTCTGAAGGACATAATTCTGATTTAGTAGGAGTCGTACTAAGGCAAACATAAAATCACCATTCGTACTATTTATCTATGACATCTCTTATTATGTGAAACTAGTGTATTTAAACAAGCATTCCATGTACTTCACATTTTAAAAGTATCAAATATATTTTTAGAAATAAATTTGCGTAAAGCGTTGATGACTCTACTCAGCTCACATGATCTTTATGTGGTGTTATTGAACATGTCTAGATCCAATGTGTATCCATGGGCAAAACTGTAGATTTAAATGCTTTACATGGATATGATGAACAATTGAGAGTGGAACTAGAGAAACTCTTTGATCTCAACAGTGAATTACAAATCCCACCGTGCACCGTTAATGACTCCATCAGACATGGTGCAAATATCCATTCCAAGAGTAAATATTCTTGCCATCAACAAAGTCCAGTGGATAAGCTTCTATAGAGATCATATTTAATCCTGATCAAAAGAATTTAGACAGATTTGGTGGTAACAGCTTTGCGAGGAGGGATGTGAACAGAGGGAGGAAAGAGAGAGGAGTCACTGGGTATCTTCTTTGTCTTCTATAACTGTTGTTTGAGCTTTGTTTGAAACTTTCCAGGAGAACAAAAATATTGAAATGAGTGAGATATGGACCAAAACGAGACTAAAGGGATAATACAATTACAAAAGTTGTGAGCAAGAAGAGACAAATTCTTATGTTGGCGAGCCAAAGCTTCATTGGGTTCAGAAATCAAGGCTAGGGTAGCTTTCTCGATATAAAAGCATGGGAGCGGTTTCTATTTTTTCCTAAAATCTCAATTATTATCTTAAATTTGTTGTTATTTGGACAAAAATTAGAGTAAAATTACCATCATTTTAATGACCAAATTTGTTATTTCGTTCGAATAATTTACTATTGATTGTTAGCGATTATGATGAATAAACGATAAATGTAATTATTTGAAAACAATATATCATATTTACCTGGAATGTAGATTTATTTAAATCAATCTACGACAAATTGATTTTTGTTGCTATATTAATGTAAACCCCATTTATGACAAATTAACAACAAACTGGATCGTTATTATCCTTGTATTTCTTGTAGTCCAAAAAAAAGATAATTCAATCCAAATTTTGAAGCAAAGTTTTATTTCAAAACTGACCGAAATTTATCGGTTAAGCAAGGAAGATATAAGCATTGTAAGATAACCATGTAAGTTGATTGGTCAATACATTATCCAGTATCTTCTTTGCCTCATATTTCTCCACATTAATTGTTTTTGCTCTTATAGTTTCCTTTTTAATGCTTTCCGTTGTAGGAGGTATAAAAATATTGATGAAGAAACAAACTAAACAATACTATAACACATTAAAAGCTGATTAACAAATTTCCAAATATTACTTAAACTCTTGACTTGAAACAGATTTTGAGAAAGTTTTTTTATCCAAATTAAAAACCTCAAAGATTTATCCCCTAATCAGATAACAATTTAAAATTTTCTGAAAACATATTTTGAATAGAGGATATCAAAAATTTCAATGAAGAAAATAATTTCAAATCAACATAAATAAATATTTGAATAGATGGATTGATAGCAAAAGTTCGTTACGATCCAAAGATATTGTTCCTCCAAATTATATGCTTGCATAAGAAATAATCTATCAAAACTTAGAGAAATACATAGCATATCTAAAAAACTGTTATAATATATTGATGATTTAGACACAGAAAGTTGTTGCAAAAACTGATCTAAAGAGTTTTTAGGCACAAAAACTCATTACATATTAAAAACAAATTATAATTTGATGGACAAAATTTGTTGAAATACAAGAAACTTGAAAAATTATGAAACAGATTTGGGTTTTAAAAACAATTTTATTTATATTTCTAAAACATTGATGCTTTTCAAATTGAATATAGTTGTGAACCAAAAGAATTCAAGATACATATAGGTAAAAAAACAATATTATAACAATTCGTGCAACAAAACAAGGATTAATTGATTAGATGGTTTCGCGTCATAATTCGTTAAAAACGAATCTCCAACAGACAGTTTACCCACGAAAAAACGTTGAAAAACTTATAAAACATTTCAGGAAAAGGTAATTAAGAAATTTACAATGAATTAAATATGCATGATCTCTTTCTGCTGCCCCAAAATATATTATATACCAACAAATTTAAAAATGGTCAACGTAACATAATGGCAAGTTGGCAATAGATACCCTAATATTAATGCAATAAATTAAAAATTGGTCAAAGTAAAATGATCTAATATCCATATTATCTTGGATAATTAATAATATAGAGATTTAGAAGATTTTAGTTGAGATTTAAAATTATGTCTTTTCTATAATTTTTGTTTGATTTATTTTTTATTTATTTGAATCATCATATAATAGAGATTTAATAAAAACAAAGATCAGCATATGTTGTGATTCAAAATTTTAAAAGCGGATATATATTACTCAATTATAAAGGAAATATGTATGTTCTCACATCGACTAAAATGTTTACACAATGGATGAAAGTCATATTATAAATAAAACCAATTGAATTGAAATTCTGAGTGAAAATGAATCTTAACTTGACAAGCATCCAAATAATAAAAGTTTTTGTTAGTTTAGTTTGGTTCTTTAGTCAAATCGTTAATTATACTAGATATAATCAATTTTAAATTCTTAAAAAAGTTATAAATATAATTATTGATATATGTTTTAAAAATATTACAAGACTCAGGTTTTATGGTTAAATGAGTTTAATTGACATTAATAAGATGTCATAAAATGAAAAAATAATTATTATATTGTTTTGTTAACACCACCGATTTTAAAATATTAGATATGTAGAATTAAGCTGATTCAGTTATGGTTGTGTAAGAAATTATATATTGCTCTTTTTCATAACCAAACATATTTTGTATCGGTTTTTTTATTACCAACCAATCTAATATCAGCTTACACCGTGTAGTGAGAAACTATCTTTTTATCATGAATACTACTTTCATGTGTACTTTGATATTTGTAGAATTATATATTTTAAATACATTCTTTATTAGTAGTAACATATATAACTAAATCTAAATTTGAATATAATTGGAAAATAGAATTAATAATTAATCTAAAGCGTAAATGTATAAATATACTTGATTAAAATTCGTTCACAAACCAAAACCAAAACCAAAGCCTTTAAAAGGTTTATGTAAATTATTATTCATAATCTTTACTAAGGAAAACCCCCCAAAATATGATGTTTAACCAAACCAAAAATCGCATTAACCTTAAACATATTATCCATTTTCATCCAACAAAAATATATAAATAAAACAAAAGATTAAAATTTGGAATTTTGAATTGATTTTCTATATGATTCGGATAGATTAGATCCACTTGATTATTATCTATATATAGAGAGACAAAAAAAAATGTGTTTTCAAAGTTACATAAATATCTTGCTTGCACATAATCAACACAATAAATACACTACAAGTCTTTCATCTGCTAACACCTCAACCTTTTCAGTTAACCATAGCTTGACACCTATGCAAAATGAATAGTCAATCAGAACATTTCGATTAATACACCTCATTTACATTGACCAATAAGAACTTGGCCCCGCCGGAGATAGAAGATGTGCCCACCGCCTCAAAGCTTGGCCTCACCGTCTTGCCTAGCTTTTCCGGTGATGGTTTTTTGGCTCCTCCGCTCACCAATCGTGGCGTCATAATTGTTGAGTTGTGCCAATGGTTTAGGCTTCATTTGGGCCTGGAAACCCATTACCTTTGGATCGTGAGTCATGTCTTGGTAATGGTTGTTCTTTGCTTCTCTTTAACTCACATAGTTTATCTTTGTGATTTTACCAAATCTCCTCTGTTACCTTCCTCCGTTTGGAGAGACTTTTCTCCATTATGGAGAATTATTCCTCATATATGAGATATTCTTCCTCATATATAGAGAGACCAATTCCCTCTTCCTCCTCTTTGAAGGAGAGACCTTTTTCATCAATCCTCTCCTTTAGGGAGAATATTTCTAAAAGCTCAGCCCTGGTGGCATCAAGCTTTATTGTTGTTCGCCAGCCTTCAATGGCAAAAGAACTACCATCACTCTCTTCTTTATTTAAAGACCAAGAGTCGACGATCGTATCCAAATCGATCACTTTTGAAGTCCTCTCGAAGGAGCTTCCGGTTATCATCAATGATGTTAATCTACTATCTTACTGCTTTCATGTTTTCCCTTTCCTGTTTGTTTCTATTTCAAACTTTCGACAAATGAGTTCTTTTGCAAAGCTTGATGCTGTTGTAATCGCAAGTTAACTTAATATAAGTTGTTTGACAAAAAAAAATGAGATTATTTCAATATATATAACAATCTTATTTCATTTCACGATATTTAATTTCAGATTTTATATACTCTATCAGTTGAACAAAAAAGAATTCACATTTTAACATTAAAACTAGAAACATTGGAACTTGATATCATAGGGTTATAACAATGATTATTACACGTACTTTAAATTTGATGAACATTAGAACTTGATATCATAGGGCTATAAAGTTGAATATCGAAAAGGGACGGCTACAAGTAATTTGAAACATAGAAAGAATTTCGAAAATAATTACTTTGTATATCTAAACAAAAAATAAAACTTAGAAAATATCATATATCTATTCTATTACGTAAAAGAAGTTAGAATATGTTTTATTGTACAACAATTTTTTTTTTAATGAAACTCATACTAAAAATTTACTCTTTTACATGTGCAAATTGTAGGAATTATATGGAGGATTATTGTTTCTTCTATAGAACCACATCTGACGCATCCTGAATCACAATTTATACCTCTTCACTACAAAAAAAGGCTTGAATTGAATCACATAGATAGAATCACAAAACTAAATGATAATATTTTAAATCAATTATTTACAAGTGAAACAAATATACATGGTTTAGCATCAATTATAATAATTGATGTTGTAATTAACTTGTTTGGCATCAATTCTATAACTGATACAATTTTATTAGTTTGTATCACTTTTACAAAATTGATTTTAAAATATAATTTTACATCAATTACCTAATTGATGTTTTTAAATTTTTTTGTTGACATCACTTATTAAAATGTTGCAAAGTTTACATTAATAAAAACTGATGCAATTAAAAATTATATTAATAATATAAACAGATTTATGTAAATTAGCTTCACTTATTAAAACTGATGTAACTATTTTCGTCTTTAGCATCAAATTTTAAAAAATGATGTTATTTTAGTTTAGTTTGCATCAGTTTTTTCTTTTTTTTTTTAGTTTGCATCAGTTAATACAATTGATTCTAAACAAACCTAGTTCACATCAAAGAAATCTTCACGTCATCCTCATCTCTTCCCCATTATTATTTTTTTTGAGGTTTTTGATCAATCTTTGACCCCTCCCTAAAAGCTTTACCTAAAAGAGTATCTTCTGATATTAATCAAGCTGATTTAGATTCAACTTTGAATCTCTTGGATGATCTTTTTTTCCGGATATTAATACGAATATGTCTGATGAACACAAACCTGGACCGTGTGAGCAACATGTGGACACTGATATACCATCAACTTCAAGTGGAAATTGTGGAAAAGGAGAAGGTTTTGATGATTTGTTTGCTGAATTTATCCAAGAGCTATATCCGGGATGTAGTAAGTTCACGAAGTTGTCTTTCATATTGAAGTTGTACCATATTAAATGATTGTGTGGTATTAGTGACAAGGGTATATCTATGGTGCTTGATATGCTGAAAGATGCATTTACACATGCCAAATTGCCATGTTCATTTAATGACATGAAAAAGGTTATTCGGCATGACTTATGAATCAATTCACGCATGTCCAAATGATTGCATGTTATATTGGGATGCAGATGCAGAGAGCGAAAGATTTGCAAAGTTTGTAAAGCCTCTCGATGGAAAAATAACATTTCTGCACACGGTATGATTTCAGGATCAGAGAATGAGAAAAAGAAAGATCATGCAAAGGTTTTGCGTTGTTTTCCTTTAAAGCCACGACTACAACGTTTATTTATGTCATCGAAAACTGCTACACACATGAGATGGCATACAACTACTAATAACAATGATAGTAAACTTCGACATCCAAGAGATCGAGAGGCTTGGAAGACATTTAATCAAAAATTTCCCGAATTTGCATTCGATCCAAGAAATGTCAGACTTGGATTAGCAACTGATGGTTTCAACCCATTTGGTATTATGAGTAGTAGTTATAGCATCTGGCCGATGATATTGTTTCCTTACAACTTTCCACCGTGGATGTCAATGAATCACACATCAATGATCCTCTCTATTGTTATCCCTGGGAAAGACATGCCTGGTAATGATATCGATGTATATTTGCAGCCACTAATCAAAGAGTTGAAGGAGTTATGGGATTATGGAATTAAAACGCTAGATGCTTCCACAAAACAAACATTTAACATGCGAGCAGCTATCATGTGGACGGTTAGTACTTTTCCTGGTCTTGGAAATTTATCTGGTTGAAATACGTATACAACGTTAGCTTGTCCAAGCTGCTGTTATGATGGCATTGGAGAACGATTACGACATAGAAAGAAAAACTGTTTTATTAGTCATCGACGTTTTCTTCCTCGAGATCATAGCTTTCGTCAAGACATGACACATTTTGACGGAAAAGTAGAAACAAGATCTTCACCACTCATATTGACAGGTTCTACAATTATTCATCCACTAGAACAAGTTAATGTTACTCTTGGTAAAAAAATGAATTAGTTTGAGTTGGGAGAAAAAGAAAGCGACGTGATGCAGGAAGATGTGGTAATCAACAATGGGAATTTACAATGGCGCGACATAATCTGGTTTCATGCACATAGAGAAAAATGTGTTCGACAATCTAATCTACACAATGTTGGATGACAAAAAAAAATCAAAAGATAATCTGAGTGCTAGAAAAGATCTTCGTGAGCTAGGTATACGTCCTGACTTGTGGCCTGATGATAATGAGAAATATCAAGCTGCATGTTTTTCTCTGAACAATCAAGCGAAAGACACTTTTTTAAGTGTCTTCCAGAATGTAAAACTCACGGATGGTTATGCTTCTAATTTATCAGGTTGTGTTGATGTCAATGGTCAAAAGCTATCAGGCTTAAAAAGCCAAGATTGTCATGTGATAATGAGAGATTTATTTTCTGTTGCGATTCGAAATCTGTTGCCAACAGAGGTGACTTCAGCAATTGTTGAGCTTTGTCGGTTTTTTAGAGATATATCTGCAAAGGTGCTTAATACCGATGAGTTAGATAAATTACAATACAATATTGTAGTAATTTTATGTCGTATGGAGATGTATTTTCCTCCATCATTTTTCACAGTGATGGTACATTTAGTAGTACATCTCGCAGAAGAGGCAAAATACGGAGGGTTGGTTCCATTCCTATGGATGTATTCAATTGAGAGGTGAGTATTTTCCATTTTATGTTTATATATATGAAACTAAAACTTACTAGATTCAATTATATACACAGGATGCTAGGACACTTCAAATCATATGTTCGGAATCGCGCTAAGCCGGAAGGTTCTATATGTGAGTAATATTTAGCTGATGAGTGTGTAACATTTTGCTCAATGTATCTTAATGATATAGAGACACGATTTAATCGGATTGGCCGCGTTGATGATCGACCTCTAGTTGAGACTAGTGATAAGGTTCAAATTACCTAGAACTACTCACTCAAATAAGAGATCAATTGCAGTATTTTAGGATCGAATTCACGGAGTTCTTTTGTTCAAATAACGAGTTAAATGTCGAGATTAAACTAGCAGGGTGATAGTGAATATAAAAGAGAACAAAGTAAAAAGACAGCAGATTGATTGTGTTGTAAACGATTTAATAAAGAGCCAGGAAAAGGGTATTCTCAGGAAACTATTGGTTAGTAGATCTAATGAAAGCTAGGTTGTTATCGAACCATTTTTAAACTCGAACTTTAATTATGGAATAGCCGGTGGGCATGTCGCGAAACTCCCTATATCTATAGCTAATAATAACCGGAGAAGCCGAGAAACTATCAACCTAAATATGCATTCTTAACGAGTTCAATTGTTCATCTTAGTAGATAGGCCGATTCTTATTACACACCTAAAAACCAGACTCATCAAATAATAGATCCAACTACAGATACCTATGGCGGGCATATCTATTGTCTAAATTCAAGATCTAGTTAATTACTCTAGATCTAGCATTAGGCGTAATTAGAGATGAAGAATTCTACAGATAACCTAGTAAAGGGGGCAATCTACTAAACCATATGAATCCCTAATGAGAAACCCTATTCCTAACAAGCAGACTACTCAGACATATTGAATGAAGCAAACAACATAATTGAGATAAAAAGCATAAACACATTAAATAGAGAAGGGGAAAGAAGGGATCTCTTCATTGTATTAAAAACTGGAATGAATCTCTCAAGAACAATGGATGAATAGCTTATGTCTCTCACAATAGGGTTTTGCTAAAGCTTGATAAAAGACTTGATAAAAGAAACTTAGGTCTTAAAACAATATATATATACCCTAAAAACGTCTAGGGACTAATAATGCATATAAGGAAGTCTTCTGGGTCAAATTTGATCTTCTGTAAACTTGAAAGCGTCTAGGGTTTTTGCTGGACCGAAACTGGTGTCGATCTACAGTAAGAGTGTGTCGATAGACACTCGCTGATTCCTGAACAAAAATCGTCCTTAGCTTCCTTTTCCTTAGCTTTTGCTCCAAAATGTCTCATTATCTCCATTGTTGTCTCACTGCATAGAATACCTGAAAAGACATTAAAAAGACTCGAGAAATAACATAAAGACTCAAAATCGTATACCTAAAACATAGATAAAATCGGTGAAAATCGGGTTATATCAACTCCCCCAGACTTAGCTTTTGCTTGCCCTCAATCAAAACACAAAAGCCGAACCCGTGGAAGAGGTTTTGAAAACAAAGGAACTCCCAACATTCTCTAGCCTATTGCCATGATCATCCAAACTAAGTCCATATGCCTAACAAGTCTAATCAAATCCTAACCAACATGTACTTCTCTCCAAGCTTACACAACATTCTAGATTGCATACCTAAATTCCACAACTATATCCACCAGGCTTTCATCGCTCGGTCCCATCAAACAAGCCAACATTGAAGATCCTTCTAGACTCATTCCTGTACTATACCATGATAATTTGACCATTCTTTATATATTTTTTTTCTTTTTCGGTGTTCTTTCTCTCCCCCAGACTTATTCTTTTTAAAGAGTAAACAAAGGGGAACTCGCATACTGGATCAACACCCTCGGCATTTTCCAACCTTTGTAATTGATCATTCCAAATAATATATAATAATGGGGTCATAGGAAACATTCCTACCCCTATACACTATCTGAAAGTCGTCTCAATCTCTTATTATATATATATATATATTTTTTTTCTTATAAGGGGAGAGGAACATATTCTTGTTATCACATTGGTCTCAATATCAGGTATGAACAAGGAGTCAAGATCTATGAATACTAACCGTTTGAAGAGGTAAAAGGAAGAGCAGTGAGATTAGCTCCAACCTTAGTAGTTGAGTTGGAAACTAGGATATCCTCAAGTCTGTTGCTTCGACATCTAGATTTTCCAATAGTCGGATTGACACGAACCTGCAGCACTCATAAATCATGCAATAAAAAAGAGAAATATAGATCATGATTCCTAACTAAACTAAAGAAAACGTTGGTTTTTTTTTTTTTTTTTTTTTTTTTTTTAGAGAAGGGAAAGAAATAACAAAATGAACTGCAAAATAAAACACAAAAATAAAAGCATCATTAGTAAGAACTCCCCCAGACTTAAACGACACTGTCTCCAGTGGCATTTAAACCCAGAGAAAGCGGGAGAAATAAAACAAAAATAAAAGAAAATAAAAGAAAGGGAAAAGAAAAATCAAACCAGTGGGTTGCCTCCCACTAAGCACTTGTTTTGAGTCAATAGTCTGACTTGGCGGAGTTTAGGATGTGGGTGGAGTGGTGGTGGTGGATTGCTGCTGCCTCCTCGCCTTCCAAGGAGGTGTGTAAACGGACCTAGATCTGGAAGCTTCTCAGTGGTCTGACCAGGAGTAATGGTGTGGATGTACTCAGCTATGTCTACTCTTTGTGCCTTGTCTGTCTTGGCCTTAGTCAGTATGATCGCACTGATGTCTCTGGTAAGCAGCTTATATTCATCTGAGCTAATTCCATTGTCAACAAGTCGCTTGACATACCTGATGTGAGGCAGAAGATGTCTCAGAAGCATCCTTAGGAAGAGTATGGAGGATCTTCTCCATTATGGCTGTGCACTTAGCAGCATGAATCTCCTGTTTAGAACGACGCCTCCTCGGATATGGGACAGGAAGAGTGTAGACAGACTCGGGCTGCATAGGTATTTGCACATCACAAGGTGCAGTCCGGATCCAGTGTTGATCGACACTGAATGGGTATCGGTCGACACCGTCGTATTGAGTCGTCTCTGAGAAAAGGGTCACGTATGGTGTCGATCGACACAGGAGGGTGTCTCTAGCAGCTAATTGCGCATTGAGGCGCGCCTGATCCTCATTGGTGTCCTCAGGTAGGATGAGTCCATGATCATCCAATCTCTGACCAGACTCATTGTAGGCTTGCCCATCATAATCTCTCAAAACTCCTTCTGCATCAGCTCTGATGACTCTGTCAGCTATTGCTAATTTCTGAGTTTTTCGGTTGGTGCGTTCAAGTTTTCCCAAGTCCAGAACAAACAAGTTGATAAGCTCCTTCTGTTTTGTGCTCCTTGTTTGCCTAGGCATACACTTGAAACACAGAAAAGAAGAAAACAAGAAACGCGTGAGTAACAAAATAGAAGTAAAAACTAGACGAAATCTCTAAACTAAACTCAATGATGATTCCAAAGAACTTCGGCAACGGCGCCAAATTTGATAAGGTTCAAATTACCTAGAACTACTCTCTCAAATAAGAGATCAATTGCAGTATTTTAGGATCGAATTCACGGAGTTCTTTTGTTTAAACAATGAGTTAAATGTCGAGATTAAGCTAGCAGGGTGATAGTGAAAATAAAAGAGAACAAAGTAAAAAGACAGCAGATTGATTGTGTTGTAAACGATTTAATAAAGAGCTAGGAACAGGGTATTCTCAGGTAACTATTGGTTAGTAGATCTAATGAAAGCTAGGTTGTTATCGAACCATTCTTAAACTCAAACTCTAATTATGAATAACCGGTGGGCGTACCGCAAAACTCCCTATATCTATAGCCAATAATAACCGGAGAAGCCGAGAAACTATCAACCTAAATATGCATTCTTAACGAGTTCAATTGTTCATCTTAGTAGATAGGCCGATTCTTATTACACACCTATAAACCAGACTCATCAAATAATAGACCCAACTGCAAATACCTATGGCGGGCATATCTATTGTCTAGATTCAAGATCTAGTTAATTACTCTAGATCTAGCATTAGGCATAATTAGAGATGAAGAATTCTACAGATAACCTAGCAAAGTGGGCAATCTACTAAACCATATGAATCCCTAATGAGAAACCTTATTCCTAACAAGCAGACTACTCAGACATATTGAATGAAGCAAACAACATAATTGAGATAGAAAGCATAAACACAGTAAATAGAGAAGGGGAAAGAAGGGATCTCTCACTGTATTAAAAACTGGAATGAATCTCTCAAGAACAATGGATGAATAGCTTATGTCTCTCACAATAGGGTTTTGCAAAAGCTTGATTAAAAGACTTGATAAAAGAAACTTAGGTCTAAAAACAATATATAGACCCTAAAAACGTCTAGGGACTAATAATGCAAATAGGGAAGTCTTCGGGGGCAAATTTGATTTTCTGTAAACTCGAAAACGTTTAGGGTTTTTGCGGGGCCAAAATTGGTGTCGATCGACACCAAGAGTGTGTCGATCGACACTCCTCGCTGATTCCTGAACCAAAATCGGTGAAAATCGGGTTATATCAACTAGCATAAACCCAAATTCAGAACTCTTACTTATGTTCCCAAACCTTGGAAGAGTTGTTGGAGCGGGTAAAGTTTATACTCTTAATCATGTAGAGCGGCAACAAGCACATCGACATGTATTGGTCAACTGCTGACTACTAGATCACCTACGAGAGTAAGTTATCTAATTCAAGAACAACTAATTATATTTATGTTTTATCGAAATTCTCTAATGTAGACGTTATGGTTGTTGTATGTTTAGGAAATATAAAAACGAGTTGTTGAATAAACAATCTCATCAAAGCAGGAGGAATCGTGTTATCGATATTGACAGAGAAATGCATCTTAATTTTGCAAACTAGATCAAGCAGAAAGTTGAGACGAATGAGTTAGATGAGCTAACTGATGATTTACAGTGCTTAGCTCAGGGTCCATCTGAAAAAGTTGTAAAGTATACAGCTTATAATGTCAATGGTTTCAAATTCAGGACAACAAAAAGAGAATTAGATCTAAAAACACAATATAGTGGTGTGTATGTGGCTGCTGAGACTACGAGCTATGCTAGTTCTTGTGATACTAACCCAAGAACGGGAACTGTAGCTTACTATGGGAATCTGATCGAAGTTATGGACTTAAACAACTATGAAGTTTTCAAAGTTGTATTATTCAAGTGTAAGTGGACGGACACTCGTACAGAAAGAGGATATAAAATAGATGCATATGGTCATCATATGGTTAATTTTTCACGCTTGTTACACACTGAAGATAATGAAGAGGATGTACCATATATATTGGTGTCTCAAGCAAAAATGGTATATTACGTAAAAGATCCTTCTGAGACTGATTGGAAAATTGCAGTTCATATTCAGCCTAGAGAAATATATGACATGGGAGATTCAGAACAACTGAATGATGAATTTGGTACTCACAACTCCACTAATGCTTCCTAAGAAAATATTTATAATGTTAACATATGTGGCTAGTGGTAATTGTTTCTCCATAATCATAGTATTTGTTGATATGTTGGCATTAGTTTTATGGTTGTCTTATTTTCTAGGATTTATCTGCATATTATAAGCTTGTTAAAATAAGGGGACGAGATTATCATATATGATTATTCTACTAAAAAGAAACCGCATAACTTATATATATTTTTATTCACTATTTTGTTGCTTATTTATATAACCAGAGACGTGACATTTTTGGGTGAAAAACTGCTGTGATGGAGGAGAAGTTGTGAAATGTTGGATAAGATTCTTTTAAGTATGACTTTTATTTAGCCTATCATGTTTTGCCAAGATTTTATTTATTTGTTCTAATAAGAATTATTCAGAATTATTATGATCTTCAACATTCTAAAACTATTATTTATTAATTTTTTTTAAAAATTATTTTTCTATACACACTTGATAAACGAATTGTAGGTAAATTTTGGGTAATATTTGTAGCTATAACCACATTCCGGACAAAGCTAATATCATTTGGCTCGATACCGGTCAACTGTATTGGACTAAATCACTATTACGCATCCGGTATTGCTCACATGTGTTGGAGCAAAACTTTTTTTGTTTCATCCAATATAACATTCGCATGTTTCCCAACGGACGCACGTAACGGCACGTTGAATTTTTTCACACGTCCAACACATGCATGTAAACCGGTTTGAACTAGTCTTAACCAAGAAAACCACAAAATTGATTTTTTTTTTCTTGGTTAAGGCAAGTGTAAACCGGTTATACCATATCTTAATTAATCGATTACTTTAATTTTTTACTCAAAAAAGGTAAAGAGATATTATTAACCCAAATCGATAATTGCCTTTACATTTTTCATCTCTTTCACCGTCGTTTTACGTTTCTCCCTACAAAGAAACAAAAATCTCTTCACGGTTCTAGAACTCAAGAAAACAAACATAGGTGTGGTTGTGTTGCTCTATTCTAATTCAATCTGAGGTAAGTTCTAGAAACCCAAATCTCATGGTTAATTTTGAGGTATTTCTATATGAGCTGTTTATATTTGACATGGAAATTGAGATATGAACTGAAACAGAATTAGTTCGTATCACATATATCTCCATGATTATTCTTTCAATTTACATAATTTAGCTGCTTTTCTTAATGCTCACATTTATTTTCCCTTTGGTATGAATAAAGTTCTTGTGCCCAAATTGCTTCACGTTTTGAGCCGGAGAAGAATCTGAAAGCTGACGATTTTGCACCTCCACTGATAGAGAACATGAATCAAAGAGATTGTGAAAGGTTTTCTGTATTTCTCAATCGTAACAAAATGTACAATGAAGTGTTTATGTACTCTACACTAAACCAAACTAAACCATATACAATGTAATTATATACTAAGTTAACCGGCTAAACCGACTATCTATATACATACTCTAATAGCCCCCCTCAAGCTTGAGCTTCATATATGTTGAGAACTCCAAGCTTGGTGTTGTTAGCTCGAAAGAGCGCCGGATAAAGAGGTTTAGTTAGCATATCCGCAAGCTGATTATCAGAACGAACAAACATGGTTTTGAGAATCCCAGCTTCAATACATTCTCTAACCTTGTGACAATCACGCTCAATATGCTTCGTTCTTTTATGGAAAACAGAATTGCTTGCAATGTGTAAAGCTGCTTCATTATCACAATATAAGTAAGCAGGAGCCTTGAAAGGAACCTTAAGAGATGTCAACAAGTAACCAATCCAAAGAAGCTCCTTAGTAGCAACCGCCATAGCACGATACTCAGCTTCAGCAGTACTCATTGAAACCACATCCTGTTTCTTTGCTCTCCAAGATACTAAGGAAGAACCAATGAAAATAGCAAATCCAATCACACTTCTCCTACTGTCTGGACATGTTCCTCCATCAGCATCTGAAAAAACCCTCAAATCAAAGTTTGAATCTGTACCATAGAACAATCCTTGTCCAATAGACCCTTTCAGATAACGAAGAACTTTGTGAATCGCCATGAGATGGATATCAGTTGGAGCAGAAGAGAATTGAGCTAAGACAGACACTGCAAAAGTGATGTCTAGCCTGGTGATACACAAATACTGAAGCTTTCCAATGAGACGACGATATTGTTTAGAATCAGCAAGAACAATACCAGTGTCTTTGGAGAGAGTCTGATTAGGTTCCATAGGTATAGAGGATGGCTTGCAATCTGAGAAACCTGAAGAAGCTAACAAATCCAGAACATATTTCCGTTGATTCAAAGTGATTCCCTGATCATTCCTAGCAATCTCAATGCCTAGAAAAAATTTTGGAGGACCAAGATCTCGAAGTTGGAAAGCTGAACTTAGTTGAGACTTCAATTCCACAACAGCTGCATCATGAGTACTCGCAATCAGAATATCATCCACATACACTAAAACCACCAAATAATGACCATTAGCTTCCTTCATAAACAAAGTATGATCACCGTGACATGTTTCAAAACCAAAACCCACCAAAGTGCTCTTAAACTTCAAGAACCATTGACAAGAAGCCTGTTTTAAGCCATAAATGGACTTATGAAGACGACATACAACATCAGGAGAAACTTCTACTCCCATCAACTCTCCATAACCAGGAGGTAGCTTCATGTATATCTCTTCACTGAGATCACCATTAAGAAATGCATTAGAAACATCCAACTGATGTAAAGACCATCTCATCTTAGGTGCCAAAGAGAGAATGATCTTCACCGTAGCCATCTTTGCAATTGGAGAGAAGGTATCAATAAAATCAATCCCTTCTTGTTGAGTGTACCCCTTTGCTACAAGTCTAGCCTTATATCTTTCAATACTGCCATCCGCATGAAACTTTATAGTGAAAACCCACTTACATCAGCAGTCTTCCCTTGTGGTAAATCACAGATACTCCAAGTTTCTGTCCTTATAAAAGCATCAATCTCTTTACCCATAGCATTAGTCCATTCCCTATCATGCTTAGCCTCTGAAAACTTTTGTGGAATTTTAATTTTGGTGATGATATTAAGAAAAGCATTGAAAGGCTCAGATAAGTAGGAATAAGAAATATAATTTGCTAGTGGATATGGGGAAGTCTTAATAGGTGTTTTAAGAGTATTATTATTACAATGAAAGTCCTGCAAATGGGAAGGCAGTTTTCTCTGCCTAGTTGGTTTAGATTCAGAAGGAATAGAAACCATGGAGGATGACTCATCGTGATTGTGAGGAGCATCAGAAGATGGTTGCACTAAAGGCAGATGTCCATCATGATTTGGTGCAGGAAGAGAAAAATGAGGAAAGAAATCCTTGACAGCATTCGTGATATTAGATGATGAAAAGGGAAAAATAGCCTCATGAAATATAACATGTCTAGAAATAGAAACCGAGTACGTCTCAATATCTAATAGCTTATATCCCTTAAAACCTGATGGATATCCTAAGAAGACACAGGCTCTAGCTCTAGGGTCAAACTTAGTTCTATTCTTAGGGGAAGTTGAGCTATAACATAAACAACCAAAGGATCTAAGAGACTGATAATCTGGTTTCTCATTTGTTAACTTTTCATAAGGAGTTTTGTTGTCTAATACTGGGGAACGTAACCTATTAATCAAAAAAGCTGCTGTTAAAACACAATCCCCCCAAAGCTGTAAAGGAATTCCTGATTGAAACATGAGTGCCCTAGCTACATTCAACAAATGCTGATGCTTTCTTTCTACAATAGAGTTTTGTTCAGGTGTTTCATGACAAGAATGAAAACTTTTAATTCCTTTTTCCAGATATAAAGATGCAAATTTCAATTCATTAGCATTATCTGACCTAACCGAACAAACTTTAGTATTGTATTGAGTTTCAACAAGTTTAATAAAGCCAGGAAAAACATGTAAGACATAAGATTTCTGTTTAAGCATATAAATCCATGTAGCTCTACTAAAATCATCAACAATTGTCAAGAAATATCTAAAACCATCGACAGTAGGCACAGAAAAAGGACCCCATGTATCAATATGAACCAATTCAACGGTTTAGTTCGCATATGAAATGACAATTTAAAGGGTAAATGTTTCTGTTTAGCAAGATGACAAACATGACAATGATGAGGTGTTTTAGTAAGCTTCTATTTAGACAACAATAGGATTTCAAAAAGTGTATCAATTTTATTCAAAGATGGATGTCCTAAACGATTATGCCAGACAGAAGGCTCAACATGAACACTAGCACAAACAGACATACCTTTTAAAGAAGACTCAGAAATATGACTAAGAGACTTATCAATATTCAGGACATAAAGATTTGCAACTTAACTACCTTGCCCAATCATTAACTCCTGAGTAAGTGCCTGAATAGAACAAGCATCAGAAGTGAAACTGACTTTAGATTTCAAATTTTTAGTCACAACACTCACACTTAACAAATTAAATTTAAAATCAGGGATATGCAACACATTATGTAGAGACAAAGCATCAGTAAGTTGAATATAACCAGCACCCTCAATTTTCACTGTTTGGCCATTAGGTAACCGGACATATGTTCTATCTAAGGCTTTGTAATCAACATAAATCTCCCTATCATGTGTGACGTGATGACTAGCCCCTGAATCTATTACCCAAGCTCTATGAGACAACTCAGTTTCTGGAGGTATAGATGAAGTCAACATGTCATAATAAGAGAAGTCATAAAGAGAAAGGAATGTACCAGTTATCTGTGAGATAGATGGCACAGGAGTTGAAAACGAGGCTATAGCCTTATCAGGAGATGGAAAAACAGTATTTGACCGGAGCTTGGAACTTAGATAAGAAATCATTTGTTGAAGTTGATCTGGTGACATGTCTGCATTCTTCTCTTCAGACAAATTCTCTTTCTGATATACCAAAGAATCAGTCTGAGGCAACACTGGATCTGAACTAGTCATATTGGTACTGCCTACATAGTTATTCTTCTTAGCCCTTGGATGACCAGGAGGATAACCATGCACCTTGTAGCATTTGTCCACAATATGACCAACACGAAAGCAATGAGAACACTTAGGTTTATGAGAATTCCTTTGTGCCATCAGAATGTGATTTTGTTCAGTAAGAACAGCCTGAGCTTGAAAAGCAGAAGGAGTAGACATCACTGGTTTTGAATATCCAACAATTCTTTGACTCTCATCTTGATCCAGCATGTTATAAATCTCATTCAATCCAGGTCTTGGTTTCATATTCAGAATCTGACCACGAATGTTATTGAAGTTATCATTCAATCCCATCAAAAACTGTATCACACGACTTGTCTCTGCTTCCTCAAGAAGTTCTTTAACCTGATCACAATCACATTTCTTCACAGTCTTAATTCTTGTGTTTGACAATTGTTCCCACAATGTCTTCTTCTTAGTGAAGTATGTTGATAAATCCAGATCTCCCTGCTTGAGTGTCATGACAGCCTGTTCAAGTTGATATTTCCTTGGGAGATTATTAACCTTGAACCTAGTGAATAGATCATCCCACATTTCCATAGCATCCTGATAATACAGTATACTATCATATATCTCCTTGTTCACGACATTAAGAATCCACGATTTCACCATGCTATTGCATCTACTCCACACACGGAAACTTAAATCATCAGTAGGCAACAGAACAACCAAGCACGCCTTGAGAGGAAACTAGCATGTGATAAAAGACTCGGTGGTGAGCTTTGTATCTGATAGAGATGGTGGCTTCACAAGCTGGCGGTCGCTTTTCTCTTGTGAAGGAAAGATGGTCGATGATGGAGATCTAACACGATGGCGATCGCTTCTCTCGTGTGGGATCTAATGGAGGGGAAGTGCTGGCGGATTGAAGTACACCACAGAGATGTGATGAGTCTTTGATACAGTACACGAACTTGACCTTGGTGAATCGCACACACAAGACAAAGAACAAGGTTATTCTCTTAAGAACACTTAAAGAGAAGAAGTGAGAAAATGCGGTTCTTTATTGATAATCAAAGGTAAAAATCGTACAACTGCTGCAGGGGAACTTTATAAGAGTCCTTCAGCTAGCCCTAGGGCCGAAATTAAATGTAAAAATGCAACAAGAAAGCAAATATAATCAAAACACAAAACCCATTGTTTTTAGAAAGAAAATAAGCTAAAATAAGGAAACTAATTAAGTTCTCTTGAGGAGCACGATTGAGGGTGACTCTAGCCATTGTCTGGGCTTTTTGGACCTGCAAAGATAATATAAACTGAATAAACCTTACCTAGATGCGTTTTAGGCCCAATAGATGACGCCTGAGTCACTTCCTGTAGTACTTCTTGAGGTACTTCTGGAATCAAGTCTTGTGCTTGTTTGCTGGCTGGTTCCTTGAAGTAGGGGTCTTTCTGGAGTTCCTCTTGAGTAGCTTGATCAATGTCTTCGAGCTTTTCCATGTCCATGATGTCTTGCTCTTGATCTTGACTCTGTCGACCACTTTCAGATGTGACACTTGAATCGTCTATCTCTTGAAGCTCCAAAGTCTTCTCTTGGTTTCTAGAGGTCCTTGAACCTGTCAAACGATATTTCATACCTGGGCAGTAGTTCGTTCAAGACTCATTTGGGTAAATGCTTCAGCAAGCTCTTCTTCGGCTATTAGATCATATCCGGTATGAGGTGCTACGGACCAGTTTACTCCTAGCTCTAGGGAGCTCAAAATATCTTGCACAGCTAAGTTGAACCTTTTCCTCAGTTGTTTAGCCTTTGAACGTGTCATGATACCCTCCGGGACTTCTGGTACAGGATGTAGTACAGGATGTGGTACAGGTTGTAGTTTAGCGGTTTGTGAAGTAAGGTTGATGTCCGCATCATTCCCTCCCTCTTCAAAAGGTTTTGTCCTCAAAACTGATCTCCTGGATCATAAGCAGACAAGTCAGCAACATTAAAAGTGTGAGAAATTTTTACCTCACTTGGTAGCTCTAAACGATAGGCATTTCGTTGATCTTTTCGAGGATTTTGAAGGGACCGTCGCCTCTTGGTGCTAGCTTGGATGCTCTCTGTGTAGGAAACCTCTCAGGTCGCATATGTAGCCAAACCCAATCTCCTGGTTTGATATGTCTATAATTTGCATGATTTAGGCATTCATTCTTCACCACTTTGTCATTGTTTCATCCACATTTCATCTCATTAGGAGTCGTTTTAGTGTGTTTTACATACTTAGGACGATTTTGCATTAGGATTGCATGTGCATGGCATATTTGGTTGTTTTCAGGTACTTTGGATGCTTTTGGAGTTCAAACAGAGGAAAAACAGAACATGAAGTCAGAATGCCCAATGACGCCTTCAGCAAAAGTACTCTATCGCAGCCTCGGAGCCCTGCCAGGGCAAATCACTCTATCGCAACCCCGGAGAAGCAAACAGCTCAGTTTCACTCAATCGCGAAGCCGGAGGAATCACCCCATCAGAACCACTCGATCACACCCTCATGACATCCACTCGATCGCTTCACTCGATCACAAGGTCGCTGGACCATTCAATCTCGACTTCACTGCATTTCACTCGATCGCAAGACGGAGCCCCTGAAGCCCAGTTTGATCAATGACATACTCGATCACTAGGAAGCTCATTTCAGCCCGTCAGATTCCAATGACACATTCGGTCGCAGGATCATGACGTGAAGATTCGCTATATATTTAGTTTCCTTATTTGTTTCATTTTTTCGCTTATATAAACTACCTCTTAGGGTTTTCCTAGGGCGTCGGCTATGATCCGCTAGCATCCGCTATTATCCCTTTTTATTTCGCTTTTACATTTTCGCAACTTTGATAGCCGCAGTGTTTCTCCTCCGACTTTGTAGTTTCGTTTTCAAGTATTTGATATTCAGTTTTCGTTTAAGTCTTTCGTCATTTTCTGTTATCATGTTTTCAATTGTTGCTTTGTTATTGTCTTTGATTATGTCTGAGTAGTGAACTGTATTTCTGAGGATGGGATAGAATAGTTGTGGTTTACTTGGTCGTTTTAGGTGGTTGAGTTTAGAATACTAGAATCCCTTCTGGATTAGTTGCGCTTATTGCTTATTTCACTGGCTAATGTGGAGTATGAGTCCAGACGTCCAGCGCTCAGAAGGCGTTTAATGGGCGTTGGATCCTATTAATTCCAGAGATATCTGACTCTACCCCAAGGGATTGGCTGTAGAGAGGGTATTGACTTTAACATGTTGATTCGATAATGCCTGCTTAGTTAGAGATCGCTAAAGGGATTTAGGTCAGTGTCTAGCTTTGCTTGAGGATTTCTATCACGGGAGTGAATTAATCTGTTGTTGAACTTGTTGTCTAGGGATAGCTTCTGTGAAGTTTTGTCAACCGCCTGAATAGATTAAGTAGACCACACTATTCGATTACCCCATCCTTAGGAATCGTTTATCCATTTGATTGCCTGTTATCATTTCTGCTTTGTCATTCACTTGCCTGCTATTGCCATTCCTGCTTTTAATTTCACTTCATTTCTGTTATTGCATACTAGGACTGTTAGAACCAACCAACTATCTGCTTGGCTTGACTTAGAGCTTTCTGATCATATCTCATCTGTTTGCATCACACCGGATTGGATTGACATCCTAAAATACTACAACGACAAGATAGTGTTTTAGGGATTAATTGAGTAAAATCCTACTATCAATTTGGCGCCGTTGCCAGTTTGGTGTTTGTTTGCTATATTTGAGATCATTAGAAACATTAAGATCAAGTTCGTTTTTGTTACACAAGTTACTAACATTGTGCCTTTTCTGTCTTTGTGTTTCAGGTACCTTGCAACCTGCTTTCCAGACGCATCTCTGATTCGTCTGTTATAGCACGGCTGCTATCTGTTGCATGCATACACGGTCACAAGAAAATCAGAACCTCCTATTCAACGATAACATCGACCGTATTGCTCGCCAACTAAGAGAATAGACAGAAACAGACACAATGGCTGACGTTGTAGATGAGCAAGAGCAACCTACCAACATTGGTGCTGGTGACTTCCCTCACAACCACAACCAGCGTCATGGAATCGTTCCACCTCCAGTACAGAACAATAACTTTGAGATCAAAAGCGGTCTCATTGCTATGGTTCAGGGGAACAAGTTTCATGGCCTGCCAATGGAGGATCCGCTAGATCATCTTGACGAGTTTGAAAGGCTCTGTGGCCTTACTAAAATCAATGGAGTTAGTGAAGATGATTTCAAGCTTCGCTTGTTCCCATTTTCACTTGGAGATAAAGCCCATCTGTGGGAAAAAACGCTACCCCAGGGATCAATCACGACCTGGGATGACTGCAAAAAGGCCTTCTTGGCAAAATTCTTCTCCAACTCCAGGACTGCAAGACTCCGGAACGAGATATCCGGATTCACTCAGAAGCAAAATGAAAGCTTCTGTGAAGCTTGGGAGCGCTTTAAGGGTTATCAAACCAAATGCCCTCATCACGGATTTAAGGAAGCATCTCTTCTCAGCACACTTTACAGAGGCGTCCTGCCTAAGATACGTATGCTCCTTGACACCGCCTCCAACGGGAATTTCCTGAACAAGGATGTCGAAGACGGATGGGAGCTAGTTGAAAACTTGGCTCAGTCGGATGGCAATTACAACGAGGATTATGACAGAAGCATCCGCACCAGTACTGAATCTGATGACAAGCACCGCCGAGAGATTAAAGCTCTCCATGACAAAATCGACAAACTCCTCCAAGTGCAGCAGAAGCATGTTCACTTCGCCTCTGAAGACGAAGTATTCCAAATCCAAGAGGGGGAGAATGATCAGGGCGCTGAAATCAGTTATGTTCAGAACCAAGGCGGCTACAACAAAGGGTACAACAATTACAGACCCAACCCAAATCTGTCATACAGAAGCACAAATGTCGCCAATCCTCAGGACCAAGTTTACCCTCAACAGCAGCTGCAGCAGAACCAACCCAAACCGTTTGTTACTTACAACCAAAGCCAAGGGTTCGTTCCTAAGCAACAGTTCCAAGGAGGGTATCAACAGCAACAGCCACCACCTGGTTTCACACCACAACAACATCAGGCCTCTGCACCCCAGGAATCAGACATCAAGAATCTGCTCCAACAGATCATGCAAGGTCAAGCCGCATGGGTAATGGAATCTGCTAAGAAGATAGCTGACTTAAACAACAAAGTTGACAGACAGTTCAATGAACTGAGTAGCAGGTTGGAATCATTGAACACAAGGGTACGGTATCTGGACGGCGTCACTACTTCACCACCTGTTACAAACAACCCAGGCCAGCTTCCAGGAAAAGCAATCCAAAACCCTAAGGAGTACGCCACTGCACACGCAATCACTATCAGACATGAGCGAGAGCTGCCAACTCAACATGTCTCTACATCAAACACTGAGGACAGCGTAATTCAAGAAGGGGAGGCTTCCACTCAGATTGAAGTCTCTGTTGCTGAGATCGACTATTCAGCTCAACCTTTCTATCAGGCTCAGTCTGACTTGGAGGAGAAGGCTGCTATAATCGAGAGGATGGTGAAACGATTCAAGCCAGCTCCATCACCCTCACTTGCTCTTCCATGGACGTTCAGGAAAGCTTGGAAAAGCAGATATGAATCTCTGGCAGAAAAACAACTTGGTGAGATGGAAGCTGTGATGCCCTTAGTAGAAGTTCTCAAGTTGATTTCAGACCCTCACAAAGATGTGAGAAACCTGATACTAGAAAGGCTCAACATATATCAGGATTCAGATGACGAAGACGATGTCATTATGCATCAAGCCGCTGGTGAGAGGATTATTCAAGAGAAGCTGGAAGATCCTGGATCTTTCACTCTGCCATGTTCGATTAGGCAATTGACTTTCAACAATTGTCTATGTGATCTAGGAGCCTCAGTCAGTTTAATGCCACTCTCTGTGGCAAGGAAGCTGGGATTCGTTCAGTATAAGCCCTGTGACATCACTTTGATCCTTGCTGATAGAACTTCAAGGAGACCTTTCAGCATTCTAGAGAACGTGCCAGTAATGATAGATGGAGTTGAGGTACCCACTGATTTTGTCGTGCTTGAAATGGATGAAGAGTCTAAGGATCCTTTGATCTTAGGAAGAGCTTTCTTAGCCTCAGTGGGAGCAGTAATAGATGTCAGATATGGTAAGATTGATCTCAGCCTTGGGAGGCATGTCAAGTTACAGTTTGACATCAACAAATTTCCGACAAGGCCACCAACAGAAGGAAAAACCTTAGAGGTCCAGAGAGCGGATCCAAGTGAAGGCCTTGAGATCAAAAGAGGGAAGGAGCAAATTTCGGTTCAAACTCCGCCATCGAACTCGACTACTCGATCGAGTATACCCTCCTCACTTGATTGGCTGGAACTCAAAAGGAAGACTGATCTACAGAACAGAACCATTCAGAAGCTGAGCTACACTGTTGAAAAGCTTAGAGACAAACTAAGTCGAATGCAAAAGGAGGTTCAGCCCCAGCTCAACCATGACACGATTTCAAGAAAGGAGATCACCTGGGATTGGTCAGAAGAGAAAGACTACCCTCCAGAGGAGGAAGCAGCATACTATGAGGAAAGAAGAATTGAGTACTCAGCTGTGCAACTGTCAAGGGAGGATGCTGAGTATGATGATGATATCAGTGAAGAGGAGGACTTCTCAAGTTCCCTCTGTCACATTTTCTCCACTTGATTAGTGTGAGGAGTCAAGCTAGAGACTCTAAACAAGCTCACTTGGGAGGAAGTCCCATGACTATCCCTGTATATACTTTTTATTTATTTGTTACTTTTGATTCGTTTTGGTTGTGTCTTTGATTCTCAGGAAATGAATAACAGCTGGAGTGATCAACAAGGATGTGATCGAGTGTTAAAATGAAAATTTTCCAAATTTTTTTTCAAATACTCGATCACAACATAGGAGTGAAAGCTCAGGAGTGCGATATAGTAGATTCGGGATAACAATTTTCTACTAGATCGCAAGGAGGAGTGAAAGTGTCCACAAAACGTCAATGACAAACCTCAGTCCCATTAAGCCTACTGGATTTCAATCTCCACCAAAACTCCAAAAAGCCCATGCTGTGTCCAATTGTAGCCCATGACACGAAATTAAAGGATCAACAACCCATACTCGATCACAAGGCGCGTGACTTGAAGGAACCCCATCCTGCCGACATAAAGCACCATGTTTTGTCACCTTATCACGTTGCCGACATCATAACGGGCATTGCATCCCATCCGTCCGTTTAAAAGCAACACACCTCCTCCACTCATTCAAATCGCAAAGGGAGATAAGTGTCATCACTCTTCACTTTTCTTCATCACTTGTGATTTCAAAACATCTCTCTTGTTTATCTCTCTACTTCACTACCAAAAACGCTCTCAACTCTTTCGTTGTTGCTAGCTGTTATTGACTAAAACAGAACCTCAGAAACTACTCTATCGCAACCCTGTCTCTCATTTGCTTGCTTCACTCGATCGCGACCTGAGCTCTCACTATCAAATTCTACTCGATCACAACTCTATATCAATAGGAAGTCATTTCTTTCATTGTCTTTGTTTGTTTCTCACTAACCTACTGAGCTTTAGTTGTGAGTTTCAAATCGATTTCAGCTTCAAGATGAGTTCACACAGCTACGAATCATCTATGGATGCCGACTACAATGTTGATGATGTTGAATCTTGGTCAACTAGGCCAGAGAGAGAAGCAGATGAGTATAGGCGATTTGTGGAGGAAACAGAGCGAGCAGTCGCCAATGACAGGAGAAGAGAAGAGATAGCCAGAGGGAAGAGGTCAATGACGGAAAATTATGAGCTAATTGATGAAGAGATGGAAGATGATGCGGAGTACATTCCAGAGCAAACCCGCAAGACCACCAAGTCCCTAATGAAAGAAGACAAGCTGACGCCGGGAGACTACTACAAGGCTCTCAAAAGAAATCCGTTTTGGGGAACAAGATATCCTCACCCGGAGACAATGGCGGAGTTAGGCATCTTGGAAGACGTTCAGCTCTTGTTCGAGAAATGCCACATGACAACACTCATGTCTCATCCCTATCCTATCTATGAGGATGAGACACTTCAATTCCTTTCATCACTTCAAGTGGAATTGTTTGAGGGATTGTCAGCTGTTGAGTTAAGAAAAGAAGGGCTTGGTTACTTAAGCTTCACCATCGACGACCGCGACTATATCATGGCGATCAAGACGCTGGAATCCATGTTTGGGTTTCCCAGTGGCACGGGAATGAAACCGAAGTTTGCCCGAGAGGAATTGAAATCTTTGTGAAACACAATCGGAGACACCACCAGCTTCAACTCCGCAAGATCCAAGAGCAACTCCATCCGCAATCCCGCCATTCGCTATTTCCAGAGAGCCATGACCAATGTCCCTAACGCTAGGGAGATATCTGCCACTGTGACGAACCAAGACATGGAGACGTTAGACCTGGCGCTGCTAAGTTTCCTCCGTTACACCAAGGACGGGAAAACGATGAAGGGAGATACCAATGACACACCACCGTCAATGTATCTTCTCAATCACTTATGCAGCTACAGAGGGTGGGCAATGGCCAATGACAAGAAGAACGCGAAAGGAGCCCTTTGCATTGGAGGAGTGGTCACACTAATTCTCCTATCGTGCGACGTCCCGCTGCGACCGGATCCAATCCAACCACGTTGGATGGATATCGCCCATCTCAAGCTTGCCCATGTGATCGAACATAAGGTCTATGACGGGAGGTACGCTTTCAAGTTTGATCACCCGTCAACAGGCGAAGCAACTTTTCTTCTCCCATTCAGTGAAATGACAACCATCACGGTGAGAGACAACATCGACTTCTCGCCACCACAAGAAATCCTCCATGCTGTGATTGGAGGATCCGCGTCCCGAAATGCTGAAGAAGTAGAAGGTCAGAGTGACAATGAGGAGACCAATTGGGAGAACTATGACACGAGCCGCTACCACTTTGAAGAACACAAGCCCCCTTCACGAGAAAGCAAGAGTCTCGCTGAAGCACACCGGAAGCTCAGTCTAACCCAAAGGTGGTGCAAGTTTCAAGACAAGATCATCCATAAGTGTGTCAAGGCCATTGACAACATGCAGAAGGCAATCAGTTGCACCACATCCACCAGTGCGATCACCAGGGACAACCCGCCAGAAGACATGCCATCCAGGCGTCATGACATTGCTCCGCCAAGGCAATCTGCTTATCAACAGAGAGAACGCGCTGTCCCGCAAGAACCCGCACGACACTCGTCTCACGAGGTCAGGGAGCACAAGAGGCGGAAGAGCGCTAGGATGGTTCGATCATCAAGCAAGGGTCGGATAATGTCGGGGCGGAGAACACGTGAGCGTCGTGCTGAACAACCTGCTGGGGTTGCGATCGAGCACAATGACGAGGAGATGACGGAGCCACATCAAGAACCGGTCATGCCTGCTGAGTACACTCAAGCAGATATGGATGACTACATCTCGAGGACATTCTACTGAGGTAACACACCAAAACTCTTTGTAAATATCGCTTTTGTTTTTGTTTCTGTGTTTATCTTGAATTCTTTCACAAATTTTGATTACACAAGAGACTGTGTAATTTAAGTTTGGGGGAGGGTTCAAGACGTATTTGACTTGTTTTTTGTGAATATCATTTGAGTCTGCATATCATCTAAGTCATAGAAAAAAACAAAAAAATTTGAAATTTTTTGAAAATGAATTCCACAAAAACAGAGTGATCATTTAGTTGCATTACATTTAGAATCGAGTCTAGAGTGTTTCATATAGGATTGTTGCATATGCATAGGGGATAATGAGGAAATAGCCTTGTAAGCATGATGATTCACTAAAATGAGTTATTAGTTCTTTGAGGCATTTGAATGATTTGAAGTAAAACCGCACCATGTTCTATAGAAACCACTCGATGCATGTCATGACACATTTCTCTGTCAATTTGAACTTGAATCTGACTTATAATTATCATGTTTGCATCGTTTTTGAACTCGTGGATAGAATACATATTTGGATTTTCTTTCACTTATTCACCACTCTTGTTAATCCAAGTAGCTGCTTCTATTATTGGACTAGTTCCCCCACCCTTAACCAACCCTTCTTTCAAGCCATGTTATTTTGTGAGAGCATGTGAGGCCTATTTTCAGGATTGAACTTGGTAGAACGTGTTAGGTTTGAGCCGACAAGAGTAGTATCTCATGTAGTTCCAATCCGCGTTTTCGGACTTGGTAGGACTAGGTGGGAACTTATTTGGGGATTGAGATTGAGTGTGAAAAGAAAAAGAAAGAAAAAAAAAAAAAAAAAAAAAAAAAAAAAAAAATGGGTTAGAGTCTTTAGGAGAAGGAAGCTGAAAATCATATTGTGGTCTAGTGAATGTTTGGGAAGCATAGAATTGTTAAGATATGCTCTAAAAAATAGATGGCAACAAAAACAGAAAAAGAAAAAAAAATGATGATAAGAGCCATAAGAGTTTAAGAAAAAAACCAATTCACTAGACTAGACTCATAGAGTTTAAGAAAAGCTTCTCCTTAAGAACAAGAGCCAAAGAAAAGAAAAGGAAACATTGATCCAAGAAAAAATCGAATTATGCTTTTATTGCAAAAGGGTAGACTTAGGATCATCATTGGGTTTAGAGATAGGACCATCTACTTGTTATTCACGGTTTATGTCATTGGGTAGATGGGGTGCTATTCTTGTATGGATAGGTTGGCACTTACCTTTAGCATTCTCTAAAGCTCAGTCCTTTTTCATTGAGAGTCCCCTGCTATTAAAATCTGAAGCACTAAAAAGGGACCATCTTTGTCTCATAACCTGTCATTAGCCAAATGAGTTCACTAGCGATGCATATCTTGATTCATGTTTTTGAGAATGTTAAAGGGATTGGTTGATCTTGACGCATTGTGCATTTGAGTGTAGGTTTGGATCATAACAGAGCATGGCTAAAGTTTTTGAGTAGAAGTCGATCACCTGCATCTTAGAACTGTTAACTGGTACATTGATCTTAATTGTCATATCTCATGCTTTGGTTCTGAATCCCCAACTTCAAACCTCTCCTTCTGCTTATGTCTTCTTGTTTGCTTGAGGGCAAGCAAAGACTAAGTTTGGGGGAGTTGATATGTCTATAATTTGCATGATTTAGGCATTCATTCTTCACCACTTTGTCATTGTTTCATCCACATTTCATCTCATTAGGAGTCGTTTTAGTGTGTTTTACATACTTAGGACGATTTTGCATTAGGATTGCATGTGCATGGCATATTTGGTTGTTTTCAGGTACTTTGGATGCTTTTGGAGTTCAAACAGAGGAAAAACAGAACATGAAGTCAGAATGCCCAATGACGCCTTCAGCAAATGTACTCTATCGCAGCCTCGGAGCCCTGCCAGGGCAAATCACTCTATCGCAACCCCGGAGAAGCAAACAGCTCAGTTTCACTCAATCGCGAAGCCGGAGGAATCACCCCATCAGAACCACTCGATCACACCCTCATGACATCCACTCGATCGCTTCACTCGATCACAAGGTCGCTGGACCATTCAATCTCGACTTCACTGCATTTCACTCGATCGCAAGACGGAGCCCCTGAAGCCCAGTTTGATCAATGACATACTCGATCACTAGGAAGCTCATTTCAGCCCGTCAGATTCCAATGACACATTCGGTCGCAGGATCATGACGTGAAGATTCGCTATATATTTAGTTTCCTTATTTGTTTCATTTTTTCGCTTATATAAACTACCTCTTAGGGTTTTCCTAGGGCGTCGGCTATGATCCGCTAGCATCCGCTATTATCCCTTTTTATTTTGCTTTTACATTTTCGCAACTTTGATAGCCGCAGTGTTTCTCCTGCGACTTTGTAGTTTCGTTTTCAAGTATTTGATATTCAGTTTTCGTTTAAGTCTTTCGTCATTTTCTGTTATCATGTTTTCAATTGTTGCTTTGTTATTGTCTTTGATTATGTCTGAGTAGTGAACTGTATTTCTGAGGATGGGATAGAATAGTTGTGGTTTACTTGGTCGTTTTAGGTGGTTGAGTTTAGAATACTAGAATCCCTTCTGGATTAGTTGCGCTTATTGCTTATTTCACTGGCTAATGTGGAGTATGAGTCCAGACGTCCAGCGCTCAGAAGGCGTTTAATGGGCGTTGGATCCTATTAATTCCAGAGATATCTGACTCTACCCCAAGGGATTGGCTGTAGAGAGGGTATTGACTTTAACATGTTGATTCGATAATGCCTGCTTAGTTAGAGATCGCTAAAGGGATTTAGGTCAGTGTCTAGCTTTGCTTGAGGATTTCTATCACGGGAGTGAATTAATCTGTTGTTGAACTTGTTGTCTAGGGATAGCTTCTGTGAAGTTTTGTCAACCGCCTGAATAGATTAAGTAGACCACACTATTCGATTACCCCATCCTTAGGAATCGTTTATCCATTTGATTGCCTGTTATCATTTCTGCTTTGTCATTCACTTGCCTGCTATTGCCATTCCTGCTTTTAATTTCACTTCATTTCTGTTATTGCATACTAGGACTGTTAGAACCAACCAACTATCTGCTTGGCTTGACTTAGAGCTTTCTGATCATATCTCATCTGTTTGCATCACACCGGATTGGATTGACATCCTAAAATACTACAACGACAAGATAGTGTTTTAGGGATTAATTGAGTAAAATCCTACTATCATGGTTCAAATAATATTTCCTTCCTTCCCCGATCAGCTTTACGTTTGTTTTCGGCGGCCTTATTTTCTAAGTTCGCTTTCGCCTTGTCATGTATTTTCTTGATGATTTCTCCACGTCTCAAACCATCTTGGCAAACCTGTTCTTTCTCAGGCAAAGGTACTAAATCCAATGGAGACAAGGGGTTAATTCCGTAGACTATCTCAAAAGGAGACAGTTTTGTACCGGAGTGAACAGCACGATTATAAGCAAACTCGATAAAAGGAATGCAATCAAGCCATGTGCTCATATTTTTACCAAGAGTAACCCTAAGTAAAGTTGAGAGAGTTCGGTTTACCACTTCGGTTTGTCCATCCGTTTGAGGATGACAAGTTGTTGAGAATAGAAGCTTGGTACCTAACTTTCTCCAAAGAGTCCTCCAAAAGTGACTCAAGAACTTGGTGTCACGATCAGAAACGATGGTCCTTGGAATTCCATGGAGGCGTACCACTTCCTTGAAGAACAACTCCGCGGTTTGAGTCGCGTCATTTGTCTTGTCACACGGGATGAAGTGTGTCATCTTAGAGAACCGGTCCACAACAACAAAGATTGAATCCTTGTGTTTAATCTTTGGGAATCCTAAAACAAAGTCCATAGAAACATCTACCCAAGAGGCGTTAGGAATAGGTAATGGTAAATAGAGACCATGAGGATGTGACCTGGATTTGGCTTTGTGACAAACAATGCAACGGGCACAAAACCTCTCAACATCTTTGTTGAGGTGGGGCCAAAAGAAATGCTCCATTACCATGGCCAAAGTCTTGTCTACACCAAAGTGTCCCATCAAACCTCCACCTTGCGCTTCACTAAGTATCAACTCTCGCATTGAACCTTGAGGGATGCACAACCGCTTGTCTTTGAATAGAAACCCATCTTTCAAGTAGAATGCCTTGTAAAGTCCTTTACCATGCTCTCGGTAGCATTCTCCTAACTCAGGATCGTCTTTGTACAACTCTTTGATATGCTCAATACCCATCACTTTAGCATCCATAGTAGCTATAAGGGCATGTCTCCTAGACAAAGCGTCAGCTACCACGTTCTCCTTTCCTTTCTTGTACTTAATCACATATGGGAACGTCTCTACAAACTCCAACCACTTGGCATGTCTCCTCTTAAGCGAAGTCTGACCCTTAAGATGTTTGAGAGTCTCGTGATCAGTATGAAGGATGAATTCCTTGGACAACAAGTAATGTTGCCAAGTCTCAAGAGCTCGAACCAGAGCATAAAGCTCCTTGTCGTATGTTGGGTAATTCAATGCTGCTCCACTTAGTTTCTCACTAAAGAAAGCCACGGGCCTCTTTATCTGATGTAGTACAGCTCTAATTCCCAATCTTGAAGCATCACACTCTACTTCGAACATTACTTCAAAATCTGGTAAGGTTAAGACCGGTGCTTGGCCGAGCCTCTCCTTCAACGTGTTGAAAGACTTATCTTGAGCTTCTCCCCATGAGAAAGGCACGTTCTTTTTGATCACAACAGTCATTGGCGCAACCACTGTACTAAAGTCTCTAACGAACCTTCTGTAGAAACTCGCTAGTCCATGAAAACTACGGACGTGTGCAATAGATGTTGGAGTAGGCCATTCACGGATTGGCTTGATCTTCTCCTCATCTACTTGTAGTCCCTGTTTACTCACTACAAAACCTAAGAACATACACTTGTCAGAACAAAATGTGCACTTCTTCAGGTTAGTATATAGGCCTTCCTTCCGAAGCGTTTTGAGAATTAACTCTAAGTGTTGAATGTGATCAGAATAACTCTTACTGTAAATAAGTATGTCGTCAAAGTAAACAACAACAAATTTACCAATAAAAAACCTTAGAACCTGGTTCATTAGGTGCATGAAGGTGCTTGGCGCGTTGGTTAGCCCAAACGGCATGACAAGCCACTCGTAGAGACCTTGCTTGGTCTTGAAGGCTGTCTTCCACTCGTCTCCTTCTCTCATTCGGACCTGGTGATAGCCACTCCTCAAGTCAATTTTGGAAAATATGATGGCACTACTAAGCTCATCCAACATGTCGTCTAGTCTCGGAATGGGGTATCGGTACTTGATGGTGATATTGTTGATTGCACGGCAGTCTACACAGATTCTCCACGTGCCATCCTTCTTTGGGACCAATAGGACAGGTACTGCACACAGGATGAGGCTCTCTGTGATGTACCCTTTGTCCATTAGGTCACGCACTTGCTTCTCAAGCTCCTTAGACTCCTCTGGATTCATCCTGTAGGCGGGCTTGTTAGGTAAAGCAGAGCCTGGTACAAGATCAATCTGATGTTATATGCCACGAATAGGTGGTAGTCCGGGTGGAATCTCCTCTGGGAATAAGTCTTTGTACCGATCTAGCACAGCTAGTACTTCAGAGGGTAGCTCAGGATCACCTATCCCTGTACTAAGACATTCTTTGAAAACCATTAGTAGCACGGTGCCCTTGGCACTCATGGTTTTACAAACATCTTTAGAGCTTAAATAAAGACTAGAACTTCTTACCTCGTCCTCCTTGTTCATGTGAATTTGTAGGACATGAACTTTTGAGGGACTAAGAGGGGCGAGATTGTACTTACGGTCATTCAAGGTGAAAGAGTAATGGTTGGTACGCCCATTGTGACATGTAGCTCGGTCAAACTGCCATGGTCGTCCAAGGAGAAGATGTCCCGCTCTCATTGGCACTACGTCACAAACGACTTGATCTTGGTACTTTCCCACACTGAATGATACAGTCATTTGTTCAGCGATTTTCAGTTCAGTATCGTCATTGAGCCACCTAAGCTTGTATGGCCTCGGGTGCTTTGTTTTCTGAAGACGTAACATGTCTACCATATACTTGCTAGCAACATTAGTACATGAGCCTCCATCAATAATCAAGTTACATACCTTGTTCTTGATAGTGCATCTAGTGTGGAAGATGTTTTCTCGTTGCACCTTCTCTTCGGGGTTGACAAACACGCTTAATGTCCTGCGAATCACAAGGAGCTCTCCTACATCTGGATACTCAACGTCCTCATGCTCATCAGAATCATCTTGCTCATCTTGTGACTCATAGTCACCACCAGGAGTGAGGATCATCACCCTTTGGTTCGGACATTCTCTCGCCATGTGTCCCCTACCTTGACATTTGAAACAAATAATGTCACGAGAACGAGATTGATTAGTACTAGGATCTTCTCTCCGTTGATGTTGGCGTCTCAAAGGGTCGGGTGGTGGATCATCATCATCATCCAAGTCAGGAAACTCCTCTGCCTCCTCGCGGGCATTCCAACGAGCCAAGTTTTGCCCCAATTCAACCCTAGGATGGGGCTGCTCCAAACGGCCTAGCTGTTGCCTTAATCCCCTTAACTCCTCCGTCAAAGTAGCCATCAATTGCATTACGGCGTTTTGGGGAATTTCTGCTGCCTCTCCCATAGTATATGCATAAAGCTGACCTGTGCTTAGACAAAAACAACAAAGAAATCAACGTACCACATCAATAGAAAAGAAAGATCAAAACCAAGAAACCTAGAACTTGTTGAATCACTTTCTGACACACTTGCTGATGTAGTACAAAGTAAACAATAATATATATATATTTTTTTAAATTAATATTACGAAACTCAGAAACAAATACTTAACACGAAATAAAATGAAACTGAAATATATATATTTTTTTTAATTTAAATAAAACATAAACTAGACTAATGCAGAAACTGATTCAGAAAGTAAGGTAGACAAAAAAAAAACGATGAAACCTGGCAAAGGAAGCGCAACTGCGCTCAGATACCAAGATGATACAAGACTCGGTGGTGAGCTTTGTATCTGATAGAGATGGTGGCTTCACAAGCTGGCGGTCGCTTCTCTCTTGTGAAGGAAAGATGGTCGATGATGGAGATCTAACACGATGGCGATTGCTTCTCTCGTGTGGGATCTAATGGAGGGGAAGTGCTGGCGGATTGAAGTACACCACAGAGATGTGATGAGTCTCTGATACAGTACACAAACTTGACCTTGGTGAATCGCACACACAAGACAAAGAACAAGCTTATTCTCTTAAGAACACTTAAAGAGAAGAAGTGAGAAAATGCGGTTTTTTTACTGATAATCAAAGGTAAAAATCGTACAACTGCTGCAGGGGGACTTTATAAGAGTCCTTCAGCTAGCCCTAGGACCGAAATTAAATGTAAAAATGCAACAAGGAAGCAAATATAATCAAAACACAAAAACCATTGTTTTTTGAAAGAAAATAAGCTAAAATAAGGAAACTAATTAAGTTCTCTTGAGGAGCACGATTGAGGGTGACTCTAGCCATTGTCTGGGCTTTTTGGACCTGCAAAGATAATATAAACTGAATAAACCTTACCTAGATGCGTTTTAGGCCCAATAGATGACGCCTGAGTCACTTCCTGTAGTACTTCTTGAGGTACTTCTGGAATCAAGTCTTGTGCTTGTTTGCTGGCTGGTTACTTGAAGTAGGGGTCTTTCTGGAGTTCCTCTTGAGTAGCTTGATAAATGTCTTCGTGCTTTTCCATGTCCTTGATGTCTTGCTCTCGATCTTGACTCTCTCGATCACTTTCAGATGTGACACTTGAATCGTCTATCTCTTGAAGCTCCAAAGTCTTCTCTTGGTTTCTAGAGGTCCTTGAACCTGTCAAACGATATTTCATACCTGGGGGAGTAGTTCGTTCAAGACTCATTTGGGTGAATGCTTCAGCAAGCTCTTCTTCGGCTAGTAGATCATATCCGGTATGAGGTGCTACGGACCAGTTTACTCCTAGCTCTAGGGAGCTCAAAATATCTTGCACAGCTAAGTTGAACCTTTTCTTCAGTTGTTTAGCCTTTGAACGTGTCATGATACCCTCCGGGACTTCTGGTATAGGATGTAGTACATGATGTGGTACAGGTTGTAGTTCAGCGGTTTGTGAAGTAAGGTTGATGTCCGCATCAGCATGTCATAGTTTGATCATCACTAAACTGACACGCGCCGTGAAGAAGTATGCTCCTCCACACATTTTTTGGCATTCAACCAAGGAAAAAGACCCGCGCCTACACCATTCTGACGGGGATTTAAGCGATACTAATCTCAGCCTTGCTTCTAGTCTCGAACAGCATGATATTGACACAAATGATATCACTAGTGAACAACAAGCTCCAGCTGCGCCAGTAACTCCTAATGACGACAAGTCTTCTTCTTCTAATGACGAGTTCTAGCTAAGTAATCTTCGCCATGACCGTCTCTAATATATTAAAAATTATGGATCACATACACGTGATAGAACACATATCATTCATTATTGGTTGTTTTGAAAAACAGAGAATTATTGATGATTTATCTTATATATTTTTAGACAAATGTTAAGAGGGTAACGAGAACAAAGAACAAATCTATCACTCTATATATATATTTAGAGATAGGAATTAAGTAACGCTTAATTAAGTTGTAGAAATTGATCGAGTATTTTCTTATATCTATAGAAAGATTTATTCAACCAGACTTAATTAGTTTTTTTTGTTTGCGTATTAATTATATTTTTGTTATTTTATGAGCTAATTCTTAATTTTTTTTTCTTTGGCATAATCATTATGTTTGAGTTGTGTGCGTGATTTTCTCTAACCTAAACTGTAAATTCTCTTAAAAATATAACTATGTTTAGTGAAAATACTACACAAATTCACATCCCGCTAAGTATTTTTTCTCGGAAAAATTCCTGAAAAAAACCCCAACTATTTAAAATCTGCAAGAAACCTGCTCCAACTTTTTTCGTACCCAGAATAAAACCCAGATTATATTTGAGTTGTATAAAAATACCTGAACAAATTTATTTGCCCGTTTTCATTCCCAGCGTTAACTCGTCGTTAACGGACGTTGACGAAGTCGTAAACACTGTTACGATATGCCTCTGTTTTCGTGCACGTGCTTAATTGACCAAATAAAAACCCCATTTTACCCTCTCATTTCTCTTCTCTTTATTCTCTTCTCTTTATTCTTCTTCTTCTTCTTCGTATTCTTCTTCCCCGTTTGATTCTTCTTCTCAAAAAAAATGTCAGGTGGTCAGAGCTCCAAATCTGATGCCAACAACAGCAAGATGAGTGTCGGGCAGGGAAGTTATGGACAATGAGCTGGGAACGTTCTTGCTACTGTGGTAGATCTACAACAAAGTTGAAGTCATGGACCGATGATAATCCGGGAAGACGATTCTTCAGATGTGATGTTCATGGCTTTGTTTCTTGGTCTGATATTGAGAAACAATGCAGTTGGCAAAAATTGAGTTTATTGGAAGCAAGATATGAATTGAAGGCTTTGAAGGAGTCTCTTAGAACAATCAATCAACAAACAATTGAAGAAAAGAAAACTCAGAGTAGATTTGAATTCAACAGCGAAGAAGAAGAAGAAAAGAAGATGAGGCTTGAAGAAGAGAAGAAGAAGCTTGAAGAAGAGAAGAAGAAAATTGAGGAAGAGAAGAAAACACTTGAAGAAGAGAAAAAAGTATGGAAAGAAAATGAAAAACTGCTAAGCCAATTCATTGCAATCTCGTGGGCAGGTTTCATTGTTACAGTAGCCATCATCATTGCCCTTCTAAAATAGTAGTTATGTTCCTGTTTGGTGTAATGATAAGATGTTATGTTGACTTTTCTAATGTTCTGTAATGGAGAAATAATAGTGCATTCATAAAACAAGTGTTCAGGATCCAAAACAGAAGAACAAAACACATAAGTTCAAAAAAAAAAAAAACGCAACACCTAAAAACCAAGTTCAACAATGCCAAAATAAGGATCTGAAACACAACACATAAGTCGTTAGTCTTCATTAGCCCTGCAACCTACTGGTTTGGCCGCCAAACATCAAAGACATTATTGGTATAAGGTGACATGAAATAGACAAGAGGTTTTGGTTTATCAGATTCTCTGCCGCGTCCCCTGCCACGACCCTTGCCTCGGCTACCACGAGGACGACCACGACCCCTGCCTCTGGAAATAGTAGGTGGAGCTGTTGATGGTTGTGGATCAGTTGGCGTTGATTGGCTTTCTTGAACATTTGGTGTGGATTGACTTTGAGCTGCTCTATACCGTCTAGGTGCATTATGTATACTCCATGGATCATCATTCTATTACAAAAGCACAAACTAATTAATGATAACACAACCAACACAAACACAAGTTATGACACATTATTTAGACTTACTTGATTTTTCCTTGGTCTTCCTCTCTTTCTTGGAGGGTATGACTGAGCCGCGGGTTGAGTACAAGTACCCTTATTATGTCCAGTCCTCTTGCAGTTGGAGCATGTCATAGTTCTTCCGTGTCTTGTAACCTTGTTTGGATTGGTTGATGACTCTTGAGCCTCTTTTATCCTTGCATACTTCTTAGGCCTTCCTCTTTTCTTCCTTCTTTCAGGCACATGAATAAGTTCTTTGCCTTGTCTCTTCCACATCCTTTCTCCTCTTACAGGTTTGATATTGTCTGAGTATGTGTCTTGCCACCAAGATGTCAAGAAGTGTTTATCAACGAAGCTGCAACATGTGACAGCATATTTAGATCTAAAAAACAGAGACTACAAGATATGAAATCATCAAGAGAGCTGAAACACTTACTCATCCGGATCACGGTTGTGTTCAGTGATAACAGTTATCGCATGAGGACAAGGAATTCCAGTGATGTCCCATTGGTTACAACCACAATGCCTATGACTAAGGTTCACCTCATACTTGGCTTTGCGGTCTTTTTACCTCATACAAATTCTCGCTACTCTTCTTCAATCATCATACAAATTCTCACATCATCATTTACTTCTTCAATCGGATCTTCACCCTTATCCTCAACTGGCCCTTGTGCATCAACATGATCCTCATCATCATCTTCTTCATGTTCTCCGACACCTACTTGATGAATGTATATGTCAATCTCACCCGTTGTCAGTCCTTCCAAACACATCTGCCTAATCTGAGAATCTTTATCATCATAGATAACCCTTGCTGAACCAGTTTCTTCATGTCGAAGCTTGTACCATATCTTTTCCACCAACCCAGAAATCCCAACTTGTTCACAAAATTCGTCAAATATGGACCACGTCACATAATCGGGGTCCATGATCATGTCTTCCTTCACTAAACCTCCTTTGTAATCAAAGACATCTTCATTCACAGAACCAAATCCACCATAGTGCATACGCACATTCATAACATCACTTCAATAAGAGAAAAACAAATAGATTAGTCGAATTCGAATGACACAACCAAATCGAAACCCAACTAAGCATCGATTATGGACTCGAACTGATTTCCCAGTTAAATTCATAACATAAACGGTCCCTAACATAAACCTTAACAATCTCGATTTCACAAAACATAATCTATAATAATCGAGTATAGAAACACATACCTCATTCTCGCGAACACACTTCTCGATTACTCGTCACGAACACTCTTTACGAACACACAGACGTTCTTACTCGTCGATTCAGGCTATCGCCATTGAAAACCCCCAAATCGATTTGGGAATTTCGAGAACCCTAACCCTAATTTTGTTTCTCAATTTGGGGGCTCGATAATGAAGTTTTGTTAAGGGTAAATATGAGTTTTAACCCACATTGATTAGTCACGTGTTAATATAATTAACAGTGTTTACGACTTCGTCAACGTCCGTTAACGACGAGTTAACGCTGGGAATGAAAACGGGCAAATAAATTTGTTCAGGCATCTTTATACAACTCAAATATAATCTGGGTTTTATTCTGGGTACGAAAAAAGTTGGGGCAAGTTTCTGGTAGATTTTAAATAGTTGGGGTTTTTTTCAGGAATTTTCCCATTTTTCCTCTAGCTGGATTTTTTTTCTTTTTATATAAACTAAATACAAGTAATTATTGGATTAGGGTCGCTAAGAAAAACTGCTGGAGAGCAATCATAGAGAATTAGAATTGATAAATCTCAAGGTGACGTAAACTGGTTTTATAATTCAAAGTTTATTTTAGGAATCTGATAATCTTACGTATTCTGCAAATCTGTTTTCAATTTTGTAGTACTAACGTTTTTTTTTTCCTAGTTTAGGATCAATCATGGATTCCATGGATTCAGAGACACAACCACCTGATTATTCACCATCTTTGGAAAATCACAACATGTCTCCTTCAAATGGAAAGTACAAGTTATAGATAATAATTATTTTGGGTTGGCCGAATTTTCCACCCTCTACTATTTAAAATCTCATCGTTTATAAAAATCTATAGAAACGAATAGATGGTAAAAGTTACCTCAATTACATCTTGCCTTTTTTTAGTGTGAGGATTAACCAACCTCCAATCGCTGTAGTTGATGGGTAGCAAATTCAGTCTTTGTATCCTAAGAATATTTCAGATCAAATGAAGCTACTGCAAAGATTTTATTGAAAATAATTGGGTTGGCCAAATTTTCCACCCTCTACTATTTACAATCTCAACATTTCCCCCTGAACTTTTGGCTCCTTGAAATATCACCATCAACTAATATGTTCTCCAAATACATACACAAACTTTTGAATTCATGTGAAATACTACGCCTCCAATTGAACCAATGATTAAACCGAGATTAACCATAAATCCGTGTTTACTGTACCGCGATTGCGATTAATCCGAGTAATCACCCATGACCCGACTGGAAAACGATGTCGTTTTCTCATTTTTGTAACTCATCAAAAGTTAAGGAAACGACGTCGTTTTCTCGTGTTGGTTTTCTAAACAAATCGATTTCTCTCGACAAAGTCATTGTTGCAGAGACCAAATTAAGGGTTCTTGAGAGAGAAGGGAAAATTCGAATTTTGGGGGTTTAGGGTTCTTCAGTTACCAAATCCAAAAAAATGAGCACCACGAGCTACTCAAGTGCTTCCAGTTCTGGGCGTCGGGTTTGTTCAATTGGTGTGCCCTCGAAATGCTGGTGTGGAGAAGAGATAACCATATTCACATCAAAGACAAAGGACAATCCATACCGTAGGTTCTACAGATGCGTTATTGCATTACAGGTAAGCATTTTGATTGGTTAAAATTGTTGATTAAACGAGTTAATTGTTGATTGGAATTTATGTTATGTTAGAGGGAAAATGAGTCGCACTTGTTCAAATGGGTGGATGAAGCGTTCGCAGATGAACTTAAGATTGTGAATGAGAAGTGTAACAGAGTTGCAGAGAATGTTCGTGATGTGAGGACGAAGGTGATGGCTGATTTGGAGCTCTAGAACAAAAACAGTAAGAAGATTGAGGAAGAGATGATTGAGACGATTAAGAAGATGGAGGAAGAGATGATTGAGACGATTAAGAAGGTGGAGGCTATTGGGAAGAGTGTAGGTTCAGCTGTGAAGACTGTAGGTCTTGCTATTGTAATTGTTAGCTCAATTGTATGGCTTTGGGGAGGAGTGTAGTTCTGGAGTGAAAATGGTGGTTGGTTTCTAGATTGTAATGAGATTGTGTATTTGGTATGTGTTATTTGGTATGTTTTAAGAGTAATGGTAATGGAATGATAATGAGAATCTGTGTTTTGTGTCTTTTGGTGAGAATTTGTGTTAATTGATAAGACTAATGAGAATCTGTGTTAAATGGTAAGACTAATGAGCAGGATAGTGAGAATCCCTGTGATTGGCCACTTGCAGCATGAGCAATCCCACTCCTCTTTGGTCAAGTTCACAAAATTAGAACTTCCATCAATCCAGACCTCAAACTTGCCATGTGTTCCTTTGGTAACTTCACATTTCATAGCCCTCTCCAACTCTTCTTCGAGTATGTCTGATACATACTCGGATATCTTCTTTTTCCATCTTCTAGCCTTCTCCTTTCTCTTACTTATACGTGCCATAGCTTGTCGTCTTTACTTGCATGTCTCTTCTTTAGATTCTCCACTATATGCTTCACACAAGGTCTGTGTTCAGCATTTGGCAATGCACTCTTAACAGCACTAATGATTCCCTGTAAAAGACATACATTAGACTTGGTCATCTACAGAAAATAAATCACTTAATAACTCACTTAGACTTGATCATACCTTACAACGGTCTGACAAAATCACATAGCTAGCGCCATCCTTCAAGTTCAAGTCATGCTTCAGCTGGTTCAAAAACCAAAGCCAATTGTCTGCATTCTCGGATTGAACTGTTGCCCAAGCCACTGGATATATCTGATTGTTTGAATCATGAGCAATAGCTGTAAAAAGACAACCCTTAACCGTATGCTTCAGAAATGTTCCATCAATCCCAATGATTGGCCTACAAAAGTAGAATGCATTCTTCATTGCTCCAAGACATACATATATCCGGCTGAAAACATCATTCCCTTTGGCATCTCTAATAGTATCAACGATTGCAGTTGAACCCTTGTTTGAACTCATGATTTCTGCCACATACCCTCGGAGATGAGAAAACTGTTTATCATACTCTTCTTTCAGCCACTGGAGAGCTAGAAGTCGACCTTCTTGTACTTGTCCTATTGTACTTACTAACTTCCATTGTTCCTTGATATGCCTTTGAATGTCAAGAGGCATGTAATTAGGTTGCAGCCTCAATTTATCCATAAATAGTCTGCCAATCACTCTTCTCTTCAACAACTTGCATTTCCCATTAGAAGTACAAGTATGATCCAAACATTTGGTCTTCACAGACCACAACTGCCTAGCAGAATCGTATGAGGCGTATACATACCAGTCACAGTCCTTTCGTTGAGCACACCTAAAGCTAATCTTATCCTTCTCCCACCTATTTTGCCTAGCATTAATCCTATGCTTCAATGCATAATGCAACACACATTCTCTAAACTCAAAACCAGTGAAGAATGTCTTTCCTATTGCTAACTTATCATCTGATGCCAACCTAATTTTCCTATCTCTAGTGATCACAGGATCCTCGTCTTCATCATCTGAATCTGGTATTTCATTGCGACCAATCCGAAACTCATCAAACCAATTTGCTATAGCTTCCTCTATCTCGAACTCAAACCTCTCCATTATGTCTTCTTCAGGTACATCTTCTTTCTTTTTTCTCCTCTTCCTTTGAGACTCTCCATTGCCTTCATCATTTTCTGAATCTTCTTCTCTCTTCTTCTTTTCCCTGCGGGTTTGTTCTCCATCTTCGGCTCCATCGGCCTCTCCATTTTTGGCTCCATTGGCCTCTCCATCTTCGGCTCCATCAGCCTCGACCTCTCCATCTTGGGCTCCATCGGCCTCTCCATCTTCGGCTCTATCATCGGCCTCTTTTTCACCGGCTCCGTCATCTCTTTCGTTGGCTCCATCGAACTCTCTTTCAGCGGCTCTGTCGTCATCTTCCTTGTCGTCTCTCTCAGTCTCAATCTCACTATCAAAGTCCCCTGAATCTCCGCTTTTATCACTATCACTTCCACCGTCGACATCACTCCCACTCCCCGGATATTCGTATTCGGGATCATCTGGGTCACTCTCATAAACTAACCCACTCTTAAGATTTGCCCCTTCGAAGTAGGACGACATTGATTTGAATCGAAAACCCTAAAACCCCCAAAAAATGAGTTTCCCTCTTTTCTCTCAAGAACCCTAATTTTGGAGCAGTGACAATTACTTTGTCGAATTCGATCTGTTTAGAAAACCAACACGAGAAAACGACGTCGTTTCCTTAAGTTTTGATGAGTTATAAAAATGAGAAAACGACATCGTTTTCCAGTCGGGTCATGGGTGATTACTCGGATTAATCGCAATCGCGGTACAGTAAACGCGGATTTATGGTTAATCTCGGTTTAATCATTGGTTCAATTGGAGGCGTAGTATTTCACATGAATTCAAAAGTTTGTGTATGTATTTGGAGAACATATTAGTTGATGGTGATATTTCAAGGAGCCAAAAGTTCAGGGGGAAATGTTGAGATTGTAAATAGTAGAGGGTGGAAAATTTAGCCAACCCAATTATTTTCAATAAAATCTTTGTAGTAGCTTCATTTGATCTGAAATATTCTTAGAATACAAAGACTGAATTTGCTACCCATCAACTACAGCGATTGGAGGTTGGTTAATCCTCACACTAAAAAAAGGCAAGATGTAATTGAGGTAACTTTTACCATCTATTCGTTTCTATAGATTTTTATAAATCAAGGGATTTTCTGAAACAATATTTTGGTTTGATGATCGTTGTATGTGATGTCATTTCAGTCTAAATTCTGGTTTGATTATCCGACACTGAGAAAAGGATATGTGATGGGCGCTCTATGTAGCAGATGCAAGGATGTCAAACAACGTCTTTACAAAGAATACAAACGAAGTAATCTAAGTGAAACGTTGGAGAATTGACCCACATGTGTTCCTGAAGATCAATGGGATCATTTATCTCACATGAGGTTTGCTGAAAAGTGGAAGGCATAGACTATTCATTTGATATTTATGTATAGTTCTATCTCTTCATATCGAATGCAAGTAACTTCATTAAAATGTGAGTTCTTTAAGAATATGCAAGAGCGGAACAGAAGGAACCAACAAAGAAATACCATGCCTCACGTATGTGGAAGAAAGAGCTTTTCAAGGAAAAGAGATGATATTGTAAGTAACTTAGTTGTATAAGAAAACGTGTTTACTATATTGTTATTAACGTATACTACTTATGCATGTATCTTTTATGAAGAAAATCAAGACCGGAAAAAAACCATGTCGAGCGGAGTTTTTCATTGAGACTCGCATGAAACCCGATGGAAATTTTGTATGTGAAGAGTCATAAATGTGCATTTTGCCTGTTTTGAGCATCCATTTGCCATCACTTTAGCATCATATCATCACTTTTTTACATTATTTCTCATCATTTGTCATCACTTGGCATGTTTAGGACAGTTTTGCATGCATGTTGCATATTTGTGTTGTTTTCAGGTGATTTGGAGCTGTTGGCGAGTTAATTGGAAGAAGCAGACCAGATCCCTGTAAAACACTCGACCCCCTGGTCAAATAGATGGTTCCACGACTTCAACAAACCACTCGACCCCTGGTCGAGTAGATGGCCTCATCACTTCACATCATCACTCGACCCCTTGGTCGAGTACCACCAAGACAATCACTCGGCTACATCACTCGACCCTCTGGTTGAGTATCATCACGTCCACCACATCACTTTCACTGATCACTCTACTCGACCACATGGTCGAGTACCTTCATCACCTTCACTCGATCACTCTACCACCAAGCCGAGTACCACCATCTCCATCACTCGACTACATACTCGACTGCCAGCTTCAGAGTCTTTTTCATTCCACACTCAACTAGACACTCGAGAACAAGGAAGAAAAGAAGACTCCAGCTTATCACTCGACCACTCACTCGACCACCTGGGTCGAGTACCGTTCTTAATCCGTCCCATGTACTTTACATTTTTGTTTATCTAAGTTTTATTCCGCAGACACTGTGTTCTTGACATTTTGTAATCCAGATTTCTCTTAATCTATTCAGTATTCAACATTTTGCTTTTGATTTCGTTTACTAAGTTGTTCATCATGTTATCATCTTGCTATTACACTGTTGTTATCAAGTTTTCATTCTGTTCAACGTTTATGTTCTCTACAATGACGTCTGAGTAGTGAATAGGTTTCTAAGGATGGGTTAGAGTAGTGTAGAATTCTCAGTATGCTAGGTCATTGAGTATTGGTTGATAGATCCCTTCTGGATTAGTTGTTCTTAATGCCTATTGCTTTCTGATCAACTGCATGTCAATCACCTTTAAAATGAGGAAACGAAACTACTCAATTATCCCATCCTCGGAAATTCTTTATCTAATTAATTTTTTTGTTTACTCTACTGTTGTTTACTGCATCTTGTCACATGTTGCTTAGTTTCTGCAATTTTTTCTTGTTACTCGACTTGATACTCGACCACCCCGTTGTCTGGCAACAGACTGTGCAGTCGAGTATCTTTGTTTCATTTACTGCCTATTACTCGACCTGTCACTCGACCACACTCAGTGCTCTGCAACGAGCTGTGTTGGTCGAGTGTTTTAGTGTTTTTGCTTGATTTTCTGTTTTCTGCATGTTCACTTAGGACTGCTAGAACACATCAAACCTTGTTATTGCTTGGCTTGACTTAGTGACTTCTGATCACATTTTGATTCTTAGTATCGCACCCATTTAGATTGACAACCTAAAATACTACAATGACATGATTGATGTTTTAGGATAATTGACTAAAAAAACTATTATCAATTTGGCACCGTTGCCAATTGGGTGTTTGTTTGTTACATTGAAGATTTCAGACTTGCTTAGATCAAGTTCTTTTTCAATTTTCATTTTGGTTACTGACTGTGTGTTTTTCTTGTTGTCTTCTTGATCCAGGTACACCTCTTCTGTATGCAAACTCGATCAACAGGCAACCATAACCTCCTTTTCAACGACAACATAAACCGCATAGCTCGCGAACTCAGAGAAAGGAGAAATACAGTCAACCTTTTACCCCAACAACCACTCGAAATGGTTGACGAACAAAATCAACAGAATGGCCCTGCCAACATTGGTGCTGGAGATGCACCACGAGATCACCGTCAGAGGAAAGGAATTGCACCTCCTGCTATCCAGAACAACAACTTCGAGATTAAGAGTGGTCTCATCTCGATGATTCAGGGGAACAAATTTCATGGTCTGCCAATGGAGGATCCACTCGACCACCTTGATGAATTCGATAGGCTCTGCAACCTAACAAAAATCAATGGTGTTAGTGAAGACGGATTCAAGCTCCGATTGTTTCCATTCTCATTGGGCGACAAAGCACACATCTGGGAGAAGAATCTGGCCCATGACTCAATCACCACTTGGGATGATTGCAAGAAGGCTTTTCTAGCAAAGTTTTTCTCTGACGCCAGAACTGTGAGACTCAGAAATGAGATTTCTGGTTTTTCACAGAAGACTGGTGAAAGCTTCTGTGAAGCATGGGAGCGCTTCAAGGGTTACACCAACCAATGCCCTCATCATGGCTTCAAGAAAGCTTCTCTGCTCAGTACTCTATACAGAGGCGTTTTACCACGCATCAAAATGCTTCTGGTAACCGCCAGCAATGGGAATTTCCAAAACAAAGATGTTGAAGAAGGCTGGGAATTGGTTGAGAACCTAGCTCAATCAGATGGTAATTCAACGAAGACTGCGACAGGACCATCAGAGGCACCGAATGAGAAGCTGGACAGGATTCTTTTTAGCGAGCAGAAGCATGTGCACTTTCTTGTTGATGACGAGCAGTATCAAGTCCAAGATGGGGAGGGAAACCAGTTAGAAGAAGTAAGCTACATCAACAATCAAGGTGGCTACAAAGGATACAACAACTTCAAGACTAACAACCCCAACCTCTCCTACCACAGCACCAACGTTGCTAATCCTCAGGATCAAGTGTATCCGCCACAGCAAAAACAAGGTCAGAACAAACCTTTTGTTCCCTACAATCAAGGTTTTGTTCCCAAGAAGCTATATCAAGGGAACTACTAGCAGCAACCACCACCTGGGTTTGCACTCAGTAAAACCAAGGTCCTGCTGCTCCTGATGCTGAAATGAAATAGATGGTACAACAGCTGCTACAAGGACAAACATCTAGCTCCATGGAAATTGCTAAGAAGTTATCTGAATTGCACCACAAGCTCGACTGCAGATAGAATGACCTGAATGCCAAAGTGGAGGCGTTGAATTCCAAAGTCAGATACTTAGAAGGAAAATCCGCATCTACCTCTGCTCCCAAAGTTACGGGACTTCCAGGAAAGTCAATTCAGAATCCCAAGGAGTATGCTAATGTTCATGCTATCAACATAAGGAGTGGAAGTGAGTTATCCACTAGAGAGAGACCCAAGTTAGTCACTGAGGACAGTGCATCCCAAGATGGGGAGGATTTCAGTCTCAATAAAGATCAAGCTGACAAACAACTCGAGCAGCCACTCGACCAGTCACTCGAGCAGCCACTTGACCAGTCACTCGAGCAGCCACTCGACCAGTCACTCGAGCTGCCACTCGACCACTTCACTAGACCGACCTTCCTAGCAACATCACCAACTGCTCTGAAACATGTTGCTGTCAAAAACAAAGAAAAAGTCTTCATTCCTCATCCTTACAAGCCCACACTTCCATTTCCTGGTCGACACAAGAAAGAGTTAGAAGATAAGTACAGAGCTATATTTGCCAAGAACATCAAGGAAGTCGAATTAAGGATCCCTCTTGCTGATGCTCTAACGCGTATCCCGGATTCCCAAAAGTTCCTCAAAGACTTGATCATGGAGAGAATTCAAGAGGTTCAAAAAACAACAATTTAGAGCCATGAGTGCAGTGCCATCATACAGGAGAACGATGTCCCAGAAAAGCTAGGAGACCCTGGTTCATTCACTCTACCATGCTCCCTAGGTTCATTGACTTTCAATAAATGCCTTTATGACCTAGGAGCATCAGTAAATCTCATGCCACTCTCAGTAGCTAAGAGGTTGGGTTTCAACAAGTATAAATACTGCAATATCTCCTTGGCTGATAGGTCTGTTAGACTACCTCATGGGTTATTAGAAAATTTGCCTATCAAGATTGGAAATGTGGAGGTGCCTACAGACTTCGTAGTGCTAAACATGGATGAAGAACCAAAAGATCTCTTGATATTAGGAAGGCCCTTTTTGGCTACAGCTGGAGCAATCATAGATGTTAAGCACGGAAAGATTGATCTTAATCTGGGAAAGAATTTTGAAATGAAGTTTGATATCAATGATGCTATGAAGAAGACGACAATAGAAGAACAGACCTTCTTAGTTAAGGAAGTGGATCGGCTAGCTGGTGAACTGCTAGTGGAACTTGAAGAAGCAAATAATTCAAAAACTGTTTTGACCAAGAGTGGTAAAGCTGGGTATCTCCCTAGTGAAACTTTGAGTTCTGAGAAGTCATTAGACTCACACAAGGCAGCAGTTGGCTCAAAAGTTTACAAGGGCTTGATGGGGTCTGACACAAAGGTTATGAAAGCTATTAAAGTAAGTTCAACGCATGCTCGACCAACTGATTCCACAAACAAATTGAAGAAGCCTCCAACTTGGCCTGAAAGCTCATGCTCGACCAAGAAACTCAAGGCAAGCAGTCAGACGTCAGATGATTGGTTAGAACTCAAGGAGAGATCCAAATGGTAGGACAAAGCCATACAAGAGCTAACACATATTGTGAAAGAGCTGAAGGATCAAATCAAGGAGATCAATGGAAAAGTCAACCAAGTACCACTCAACATCAATGACGCCCCTGCAATGGAGCCACTATTCTTGTCAGCAAAGAAGGATGTGTATTCACGTCGGAATGGTCTAGAGGAGAAGACTATCTTGATAAAAAAGAAGCTTACTGTGAGGACATGGCCACTGAGTACCCAATTGCAGACTTGTCAAGAAACCCTAATAAGTATGATGATCACTCTACTAAAGAAGGAGAGGAGACCTCATTTCTTCTCTGCAACCCACCCTAAGCCTAATGAGTATGAGAAGTCAAGCTTAGAGACTTAAAACAAGCTCACTTGGGAGGAAATCCCATGTCTATCTTTGTAAATATCTTTATTTTTCCTTGTTGTTTTTGATGCATTTGGTTAGTGTCTTCAGGAGATAAGTATAAAGAGCTGAGTGAAGTGGATTTTGGCTCTGAGAGTACAACAGTATACTCGACCACAGAGCAATGAAAAATACTCGACCATGTTTTAGCTTATCCACGCTAGGAGATCACTCGACCGTTGTGCTGGTCGTAGCAGAAGAAGAGAGGTTGAGTATCCTTAGGGCGGTGTTGGCCGCCATGGAGCTGATGAGGTCGAGTACCCACCTGCTAGAGCTGACACAGAACAGGACGGCTCGTCTATGGCCTGGGAGCAATCACAGGCAGCCATTGACGACCAACTCGGTTCATTCTTCGACTGAGGTAAGCGCCTCACTTCACCATTGTATTATATCATCTCTTGTGATTTGTTCTTTATTTTGTTTCTGTGATTGGATTTGTCCTGAGTACTCTCTTCCAAGTTTATTCCCACAGTGGACTGTGTGATTTAAGTTTGGGGGAGGGCTCAGGAAGTGTGTGTTGCATTGTATATACTCTTGAGTCTGCATTCATCTAAGGCATAGAAAATCCAAAAAATATTTTGAAAAATTTCAGAAAATGATTCCACAAAAACAGAGTGTTAATGTAGTTGCATTACATTTGATCAAGTCTAGATTGATTCATTTAGGATTGTTGCATATACATAGGGGATAATGATGATATAGCCTTGTAAGAATTTTGGTTCACCGGATAAACTTAGTGCCCTCGTTGCTAATTGTCTGTTGCGTAGTCAATGAAATTGAAGTAAAACTGAACCATGCCTAGATTGCTCAACTCGACCACACTGTTATGATCTGATACCATTTCCTATCAATTTGAACCTGAATCTGATCTTAATTATCATGTCTGCATCAAATTTGAACTCATGGATACCCTAAAATACTTGGATTTTCTTATTCATTTTGATCACTCTTGTTAATCCAAGTAGCTGACTCTCCTTATTAGAGCAGTTAACCCGAACCCAAACCTAAACTTTCTTTCAAGCCTATATCACTTGTGAGTGTTTGTGAGGTCTTATTCCGATTAAGCTTGGTAGAAAGTGTTAGGTTCGTAACGATAGAGATAGTGTCTCATGTAGATCTAGTTCGCATTTTTCGGACTAGATAGGATTAGGTGGGCTCTTATACTTTGGGTTGGGATGTGTCTAAAAGAAAAAAAAAGGGGGGTGATTCATTGATGAGAAAAGGTAAAAGACTCTAGGGGAAGTAAGCTAAAGAAGCAGAAAAAGTCTAGTAAAGGTTTTGGGATTTGTAAAGAAAGAAAGAGTTCTTGTTAGCTATTAAAGAAGGGCAAAAGCCCTCGGTTTTAAAATCTTAAAAACAGGAACCTTAGTTGTTAAAGAAACTTAAATCCGCTAGATGTATCTAAGTAATGAGAAAGCTTCTCCTAAGAGTCAAGAGAAAAGAAAAGAATGATTAGAAAAAGGGCTTAAAGGATTCATGAATGCAAAGGGTAGAGTTAAGTTCTTATACTGGGATTGGAGATGGGATTACCATTAGAGCTTCATTTGATATACTCTGGGTAGATGGGATTTTATCTCTGTATGCATAGCTTGGGACTTACCTTTAACATTCTACTAAAGCATAATCAGTTTTTGAGAGATCCCCTGTTACTAAAGCCTATTCTGTAAGGGACCATCTTTGTCTCTTGACCTTTAACTTAGCCAAATGAGTTCATTGATGATGCATTGCTTGATTCACGTTCCAAAACTAATGAATGTTAAAAGGATTGATAGATTTGAAAACATGTGTATGTCGAGCATAAGAGTTGGTTTGATTGATAACAAGGCATGGCTAACGTTTTTGAGTAAAATTCGATCATATCACAGCTTAGAACTATCAACTTGGACATTTATTTCATCTGGTTTATTTGGTGCTTTGGCTCTGAGTCCCCGCTTTCAAACCTCACCTCCAGCTTGTTCTTAATTGTTTGCTTGAGGGCAAGCAAAGACTAACTTTGGAGGAGTTGATAAGTGTGCATTTTGCCTGTTTTGAGCATCCATTTGCCATCACTTTAGCATCATATCATCACTGTTTAATATCATTTCTCATTATTTGTCATCACTTTGCATGTTTAGGACAGTTTTGCATGCATGTTGCATATTTGTGTTGTTTTCATGTGATTTGGAGCTTTTGGCGAGGTAATTGGAAGAAGCGGACCAGATCCCTGCAAAACACTCGACCCCCTGGTCGAGTAGATGGTTCCACAACTTCAACAAACCACTCGACCCCCTGGTCGAGTAGATGGCCTCATCACTTCACAACATCACTCGACCCCCTGGTCGCGTACCACCAAGCCAATCACTCGGCCACATCACTCGACCCCCTAGTCGAGTATCATCATGTCCACCATATCACCTTCACTCGATCACTCTACTCGACTACATGGTCGAGTACTTTCATCACCTTCACTCGATCACTCTACCACCAAGCCGAGTACCACCATCTCCATCACTCGACTACATACTCGACTGCCAGCTTCAGAGTCTTCTTCATTCAACACTCAACTAGACACTCGAGCACAAGGAAGAAAAGAAGACTCCAGCTTATCACTCGACCACTCACTCGACCACCTAGGTCGAGTACCGTTCTTAATCCGTCCCAATACAGCGTCGTTTTGAGTATTAGGGTTTCAGAATATTTTGGTATAAGTAGCATGTACTTTACATTTTTGTTTATCTAAGTTTTATTCCGCAGACACTGTGTTCTTGACATTTTGTAATCCGGTTTCTCTTAATCTATTCAGTATTCAACATTTTGCTTTTGATTTCGTTTACTAAGTTGTTCATCCTGTTATCATCTTGCTATTACACTGTTGTTATCAAGTTTTCATTCTGTTCAACGTTTATGTTCTCTACAATGACGTCTGAGTAGTGAATAGGTTTCTAAGGATGGGTTAGAGTAGTGTAGAATTCTTAGTATGCTAGGTGGTTGAGTATTGGTTGATAGATCCCTTCTGGATTAGTTGTTCTTAATGCCTATTGCTTTCTGATCAACTGGATTTGAGTCCAGACATTTCCGCGCCCAAAAGGTGTTCGATGAAATGTCTGAACCACTAATTCCAGAGATTCGTGGCCATGTACAAGGGTATTGGTTGCAGGGAGCGTTTTGGCTTTAACTTGTTGATTCGTAATGCCTGTTAGGTTAGCTCTCGTCAATGGTGATTGAGTCTGGGACTAGTTTAACTTGAGGGTCTCTGTTGCGGTGGCACTTAGATTTGGTTAATGAACTTGTTGTCTAGGGATAATTTATTGAGCATGTCAATCACCTGTAAAATAAGGAAACGAAACTACTCAATTATCCCATCCTCGGGAATTCTTAATCTAGTTGATTTCTTTGTTTACTCTACTGTTGTTTACTACATCTTGTCACATGTTGCTTAGTTTCTACAATTCTTTCCTGTTACTCGACCTGATACTCGACCACCCAGTTGTCTGGCAACAGACTGTGCAGTCGAGTATCTTTATTTCATTTACTGCCTGTTACTCGACCTGTCACTCGACCACACCCAGTGCTCTGCAACGAGCTGTGTTGGTCGAGTGTTTTACTGTTTCTGCTTGATTTTCTGTTTTCTGCATGTTCACTTAGGACTGCTAGAACACACCAAACCCTGTTATTGCTCTGCTTGACTTAGTGACTTCTGATCACATCTTGATTGTTAGCATCGCACCCATTTGGATTGACAACCTAAAATACTACAACGACATGATTGGTGTTTTATGATAATTGACTAAAAAACCTATTATCAAAGAGGCTAAAATACGCGCGGTTAGTTTTATATGAACTCATCCATAATTTTTTATTATTATGAAAACTAAAGAAATCTGTCATTTTTGGTCATTAGTTTTTTTGTTGTAAACGCTAAAAAAACACGTTTTTAGATCTTTCTTATAATTTTATGGATTTATTAGTTAATCGTGATAGAAATTTATCTATATTTTTTTTTTGCTTTTTATAGGTAGCACTTAGAACTTTGATGATTCAAAATCCCCACAGCACAAACAATGTTTTAGCTAGCTTGGATGATAAATTTGCTCAAGTGTTTGGTCCAGAGCGTTCCGGACGTGTTCGTTGTGTTGGTCTTGAACCCAAGCCTTCACAGTTAGTGAAACGCTCAACTACATCTAGAGCAGAGATAGAAAATTCTGAAATGGTCATTGGGCTGAATAGACAAATGAAGCAATTATCAGATCAAGTTACAGGACTAGCTACCTTTGTCCAACAAATAATTGGTACTTCAACCGCTGATCAGGTATTAATATAAAAATTATTTTCTAAGTTAAATTGCATCATTATACTTTGATATATAAAACTAATACATTAATATATATTTAGGCAAGAGCATGTGCTACAAGTTTTGCTGTAGCTTCTGCGAACATACCAAATCCAACTTTCGCAAACACCCTAAATCCGTCTAATGCTAATCAGGTACATGATTCTTTTATAATACTTTCATAAAATATTTTTTTAATGAGAATACTACGCCATCGTCTCTCTTTTTGTAGCAAATTCTAAGTTCTTCATAAACTAATCTGTTTTTTTCCAATCAATAAGTGATGATGCTAATGTTAATTCGCACGGTGGAAACACTTCTAATAATCATGATCAACATTAGTATAGCAATATTTCTTATCAACTTTCGTTTATTTATGTTTTATGGATTTGAACTATGGATGAATTATGTAATCTATTTTCTAATATATGTCTGGGATATGGTTTCTTTTTTTAACTATGTTTTTGTTTCTAAAAAAGGTTATCAAATAGGCTTTTTAATTGAAATATAATTATAAATATGGGGAACTAAAATAATAATTTCATCAGTTTTTTTAGCGGATATAGTTATTATTTTACATCGCTAATTTAAATGATATAATTTGTAAAATCGATTAGCAAAATTGACACAAATTTTACATTAGTTATATACAAATGATAATAATATTTTATATCGGTTATTATAAATGATACAATTATTAAAATCAGTTCAGATAACTGACACTAATATTACATCATTTATGTGCAGGTAATAGTAATATGTTAAATCGATACTTGTCAATGATACAATTATTAAAATCACTTCAAATCATTGATACTAATGTAACATCAATTATAAACAAGTGATAGTAATATGTTAAATCGGGACTTGTAGATGATATAAAAATTAAAATCACTTCTACTAATTGACACTAATTTCACATTAGTTTAAGTGAGTGATATAAATAGTAACATCAGTTAAATAAATTGATGTAAACGTTAGAATCATTATTTTTATAAATGATACATGTGTGACATTGCTTACAATAAACGATGAAAATATTTTAGATATTAACATCGGTTATTAATAAATCGATGCAAATTATTTGCATCACCATTATTAGAGTCACTTTTTTAAGTGATACAAATTTCTTTTACATCATTTATAACTAATGTAAATATTTAAAATAAAAGATGTAACATGATCCTTTTTTGTAGTGCTTTTTTGCAAATTCTCTGTTATCGGCACGCAGCTTGATAATATTTGCCATAAAAAATACTGTAACTTAGGCAGACATTGCACTTTCCACACATGTGCTTTAAGAGCTTCGATCTGTGGACAAATGAAAGATGAATTAAGATCCTTGTTAACCATTCGTGTTGTATGGTAGCCGGATTTAACTGAATAGTTCTCGAATTTTGTGAAATGTCAACCGAGGATACCCTCCCTTGTTGACGCACCCAAGTGAAGTGCACTTATCAACTCAACATCTTCCAGCTCAAAGAGCTCCTTCAAGAGATCAATGTTCCAAAGATGTGACCGGCTATCTATAAGATTTTGGACTTTTAAAGATGGATCAAAAGTTGAACCATTACTTTTTGCTAGACTCGGGAATTGATCAGGGATCCACGGGTCCTCCCAAACAGATGTGGAAGCCCCTGAACCGTCTCTTTTAATAAGTCCTTTGGAAACCAGAGATCTAGCTGAACAAATACTTCTCCAACCATAAGACGGAGACTGTGACTTTATATTTTCCAAATGATTAGATTTCCTAAAATGTCTCCCTTTAAAAACGTATGCAAAAAGAGAGTCCGAGAATAAAATTAGACACCATAACTGTTTTTCTAATAAAGCTGAATTAAAATCATCTACATCCCTAAAACCTAAGACACCTTCCGATTTACTACTACACAGTTTATTCCAAGCCATCTAGTGCATACCTCTAGATTCCCCAGTTAAACTCCACCAAAATCTTGCGACCGCACTTGTTAGTTTCGAAGTAATTTTTTACGGAAGCCTAAAGCAAGACATCACATAAGTTGGTAATGCCAAGGCTACCAATTTAATCATCACTTTTTTCCCTCCTTTCGATAAGAATTTAACCGACCACCCATTTAATCTAGTCTATAATCCATCTCTAACAAAGGAAAAAATCTTTGTCTTAGAGCCCCCTAAACTCTCGGGTAGCCCAAAATAGGATCCCATACCTCCGATATTATGTATAGCCAAGGTTGATTTTATTTTTGCCTTTATAGCTTCGTCTACTTTATGCCTGAACTGAATCGATGATTTCGCAAAATTTATCATTTGTCTCGAAACCGCTTCATATTGTTTTAGGATACCCAATATTATTCCGCAATGGTCTTTATCCGCTTTACAAAAGAAAAGACTATCATCCGTAAATAACAAGTGAGAAACTGAAGGAATCGATGTTGCTACTTTGATACTTGTGATCAATTTTCCTTGTTCTGCCTTCCGGATGTTCGCTATTAGCACCTTTGTGCAGAGTATGAATAAGTAAGGAGAACGTAGATATCCTTGTCTTAATTCCCGTTATGGTATTATTAGTCCTTTAGGTTGTCCATTAAGAAGGACTCTATACTGAACTGAAGTAATACACCACATTATCCATGATATCCACTTTAAGCAAAATCCCTATTTTCTTAATAATTCCTTAACGAAATTCCATTCAACCCTATCATACACTTTAATCATGTCTGTTTTAATTGTCATGTATTTTCCTTTACATGATGTGTTAGATCTTAACTCATGAAACATCTCTTGTGCAATAAGGATGCTCTTGTGCAATAAGGATGTTATCCGAAATTAGACGTCCTTCTACAAATGTTGATTGCGTTTCCAAAATAAGATTTGGTAAAACCGTCTTAATTCTTTGGCATAAAATTTTTGAAATAATTTTATACCTAACATTACACATATATATAGGACGTAACTCCGTCATCCGATTCGGTCCCTCCATTTTAGGAATCAAAAATATATTAGTTGTATTTATCCGTTTCTCAAAAACTCCATTTTGAAAAAAGGAGTTTACAAGAAGTAATAAGTCCGCTTTTATGGTATTCCAGGCTTTTTGAAAAAATTAAGCTCTCATACCAGCAGGACTTGGTGACTTCTCCGGATGCATAATAAATAATGTCGCACGCACCTCATTCTCTGTCGCCGGTGCCATAAGAAAATCATTCGTTTGATCTGTTATTAAAGTCTGAACTTCTGCCAAAGAATCCTCAAAATCCTGAGGATTAGTCGAAGTGAACAACTTCTTAAAATAAGACACTGATATATGTTGAATCTCTTTATCCTCTATAACCACTTACCATTCTCATCATGTAATCCAATTATCCGATTCCTAGCTTGTCTCTGTTTAGTCTGAGCATGGATATATTTTGAGTTATTATCCCTTGAAGTCATCCAAAGACTCCGACTTTTTTGATACCAATATTGTTCTTCATCTCGATAAGCCTCTTTTAACCGTAGTGTTAGATCTGTAATCTCCTCTCGTGTTCTCGAGTCATCCCTCTGAGCCGCACTTAATTCAGATTTAAGATCCTCAATTGTTTACCGTCGGTAAGGATTTAATTCTTAATTGAGGTTCATATCCCTGGCGGTCGGAGTTTCTGCTCGATAAAACTTTCTTCACATAATTGACCACTAAATTTTCAAGTAGAGAATGATGTACGTAGCCTTCAATTCTATTTTTTGTTATGTTTTGAAATAAATTAAAATTAAGATAAATAAGTTTAGGTTTAGGTTTAGAAAAATAGTTTTTTCATAGAGTAAGAGAAAATTTATTCATGTAAGCTATTTTTTTAAAAGCAAATTCCTCGTTTCCCACTTTCTTCTACCGCTCGACGATAAACGGTTTTTTGTTTAGCTGAGCTAGTGTTATATATTCTTTGTTTGTATTTTAAACTTGTATCCACAGGTTTTGTTTGATGGTAGATATTCTAAAAATTAAAAGAAAAAAAAACTAAAATTAGAGGTAATTAAATTTAAAGAACAACCAAGAGTGATATACGTATAATTCGTAAAAATATGGTCTTAGTTACATAAACATATGAACAAATATGTATTGACAAGACTAGTTATGTAAACATATAAACACTTAAAAGAATATATTGACAAAAATTGGCCTCTTAATACTGTTATGACAAATAGGTATCCATATAATGTATCATCTTCTAGATATTAAAATAGAACATATGACCTATAGATAATATTGTTTTCCCAAAAAATAGCTTTACCAATAGAACAAAGTTGAAGCAATGGTAGTATTTATGAAAAAAACATTTTTGTTTCAAAAAAGATTGGCTTATTTGTTTATATAGAGGTTAGTATTTATAATCATTTTTCTTCTAGGATTAATAATAAAAATGTATAATTTCCTTAATTATTGTATTTTATTAATTGATTGTATAATTTCATAAATCCTTTCTTTATTTTAAAGGCAAAAGTATTAATTTCTTTTAGAATGGTAACTTTAAATTTGAATACGTAAATGATTATATGTTTTTATATTTTATATAAAAGAATAATATCTGAAAATATAACAGATTGGACATGTCAGTAATCATCGTTCCTCTAGCTTCTTTAGTAACAAATCCAACAAAGTTTGTTGTTGCAAGCATCATGCATATATATGGTGAAATTGGACTTGGCTTAGTGTCTTTTGGAATCTTGCAATTGTATAGATTCACTCCAGCCGCATTTACAATAATGAAGTTACCATATTAAACCAAAAGAATATATTATATATATTCCATATCTTTTTTAATTAAGAAATATGAAATTCTATACACAATCTAAGAGAATATTATAACTACTATTCCATATTATAACCAACATAATTCCATAGTAAAATTCTAAGTTTCTAACCTATCAGCAATCAAATCTTTCAATCGAATCATAAAACTTGTTTAAGGAAAAAGCTATCGTATCAGCAATTAAATATTCAATTTAAACCTTATCCATAGTAAAATTCTAAGTTTCTAACCTATCAGCAATCAAATCTTTCAATCGAATCATAAAACTTGTTTCAGGAAAAAGCTATCGTATCAGCAATTAAATCTTCAATTTAAACCTTATCCATACAAGAAAAAGCGAGATGTCAAATTCTTCTGTTGTTACACTTGAATATAAGATATCTTACTTAAAAATTATGTAATTTTTTTTTTTCGTTCAAAATCTGTTCGACACTTGAATAACAAAACAAATTCAAAACAACTGACGAAATAGCAGAATAATTAGAGAGGAAAATCACAAGAATCTAATCCAGCAAGCTTACCATGTACCTAGCAAACACTCTCTCTGTTGATGTAGGAACCACCACCTCTTCGTCATCGCCTAATATGTCATTGAGTATGCTACACTTACAAAATCAAATGCAAATCAAATTATATGAGTATCTAAAGAAAATGATAATTTAAAGTTTGTATCGTTCAATGTAGTAATAAGTATCTTTTAATATTTTTAAAATTAATAAAAACGGTTTTTTCTTTTACACATGTCAAAATATGAGACACAATCCTATAAATTTTAAACTTTAAAATCCATACGTTCATACTTTATATAATAAAACTAGATTGATAACCTATGCTTCGCCAGGGTGTTAAATGTTGATATATAAATACATGTTGCGGGGATTTTCGGAAACTATTGTACTATGACATTTTAATTATATTATCGTATTTATTTTGTTTTTGTTTTTTGATCTTATGGTTTTGTTATATTTATAATACTAAATTATTATAATATATATGTGTTGACACTCATTATTTTCTATATATAATAATATTGTAGCAAATGGTTGAAAGGGTAGATTTATTAATTATAGTATTTGAGTATTTTTTTTTTTTTTTGCCAAAGGGTGATATTATTTATAAGAAACATATCGTACAACCATTCATGATACAGAGAACATATTATACAAACCAAAGACGTCTAAAGAAAGAAATTACAAAGAACTAAGTCAAGACTATAAACATCAAAAGGGAGAAGTCTGGATGCTCGATGATCAATCACCAGAGAATAGGCCAAACTATGGTAGCAGTGTTTGAAAGGCAATCTTCTTAACTTCTCAATAAGAACAACAAACGAAATCAAAGCTTCGTAACTGAACTTAAAGCTTGCATCTTATGCCTGGGTTAAGAGCGCTTCTTGCTTACCAAAGTGTGAAGAGACCTGGATCTAGTAAAAGAAGATTGATCCTATCCTAGAAATCTGCCAACTTGAGAACCAACAAACTACAACATTGAAATCTAATAAAGACTGTAACTTGAAGCAATCTAAGAGAGATTGTTCAGCCAAAAGCATTAAACCTGATAGGCACTAAGTGTCCTAAGCATCTATAAACATTTCAAAAAACAGACCTTACACCAAAAAGTGAAATTCACCCTTATACTCTGGACAGCAAGGAACAGTAGTACTATGGAGTGTTATCCGAGTCAGAGTAAAACCTTACTCCAAAGTCTTTGCGATATTGTTTCTTTTTCTTAACAAGAGTGATAGCCAGCTGCTTGCCCTTTCTGCGTTTTGACCCTTCACCAATCTCATATCTCCCTTTGTCATGAAGAGCACTTGGAGTGATAGAGCCATCAAAGAGTGATTTAGGGCTCAGCGTGGGGATACAAGACTAATGATGTTCCTCAGCTGGTTCATTCAGATCGAAGATTGGTGAAGCAGGACTTGGTGGTTGAGAAATAGGTCTGTGAGAAGAGATAGCAGAGCTAGAAGAATGATTAACAAGCGGGGGTGGAGTAGGATTGTTAGATCCCTCATCTTCTGCCCAAACAGGAACTACTAGCACTTCTGCTTCATTCTCAGCCACTGGAATAGCCTCATTATGATAATTCCCCTGAGGAGCTAAATAAGGGCAGTGATCAACATCATGAGTAATACGACAGCAGTTAGAACAGATCTTGTGAAGTCTCTCATATTCAAAATCAATCATAGCTTCCTCTCGTGATTCAAAACGGACCCGTCTAAAGAAACGCAGCCGGTCTGATATAGAGATTCTCACTTTCACACGTATAAAAGCTATCTGAGAAGAGGTCTCATCATCAAAATCAAGTCCCATGATTGGTCCCAAAGTACTAGTAATAAACCTGACAATCATAGAAGAGACATAGAGAACTGGAATTCCCCTAACTTGAACCCATAGATCAATATAGGTGAGAAAGTCAGCACGGGAAAAATCTTCCCATCTTTGTAAAGCAACAAACCACTGATTAAATAACCACGGACCTCGCAGCATGACTGAAGCCAAGTCTAGACTAGAGCGAAATCGAAATTGGATACACCTATCATCAATGATGCGTCCATGGACTCTTGAGGCCATACCCCAGCTGCGAGGCAAAGCTCTTAGAACACGTCGGAGATGTTGTGCATGAGAGTTGAGTGGTCTGGTGATAAGACTGAGACGGTTACCCGCAACAACACTAGCATAAGCTGCCTGAGGGACAAAGAGTTCTGGATCATCTCGGCCTAGAACCATATACTGTATGTCTTGCCAAATTTCATCAGCCATCACGTAAGAAGAGAGAGTAAAGCAAAGAAGGAAACGAAAAGAAGAGAAAGAAGTGTACAAAGGTGACTCTACGTAGAAGTAATTGAAATATATATAGAAGAGAAGGATTGAAGAAAGTAAAATTATGAGGAGTAAAAGAAAGGCGGTAATAGAAGATAATTTACAGAAAAAACCAATTTTAAAATACTAATAAGACAAATATAGGATATCAAACCAAGAAAAGTAATGATTACCAGAGATAATCATCGAAGAAAACCCAAAAAATCTGTGTTTGAACTCTGTAAATTATAGTAAAAATATGAAACTGTGGACTGAAGACTTATCAAAACAGTAACTTCACAGAGTCAAACCTGGTGAGTTGGCACACTTGACTCATCACAAGTCATATGAGACAAAGATGCAGCCGTAAATATCTCCTGATCAAAGAGAATTTTTAGCCAGCGTGGAGGGCCTTGTGCCACATAGGAGGAAAGCCTATATCCATAGATAGCACTATCAGCTATTCGGAAGCACCAATGTTAGACTGTATAGGTTCAAAAACTATCATCCATCTAGAATGCAATCTGCTAATCTGGATCAGAGGGAAAATATGACCAAGAAGAGAAGGTCATTTAACAGGTTTGTGAAGAGCTTGAATAATCTCATGTGTGGATGCACCAAATATAACATTCTCAAATTTTAAGTTGTGCATACTTTCAAGCGCCCATTCCCAACTCCTAACCTTTGCTTCAAAAATAGAAGCCACCTGAGCATAAGAACGACGACTATGAAGCAAAACATTTCCCATAGCATCTCTGACCACCGAAGAAGCACCTGATAAACATTGTTTCTTTGACCATGAGAAACCAATGTTACATTTTACTTCAGACAATAAAGGGGGAGACCAGTGATTCTGATGTTGTATTGGAGAAGGAGACTCTGTAATATTCAGTGACTGAGCAGCAAACCATGCTGCAGAATCCTCATAGGCCTTTCTAACTAGCAAGTCTTGAGGGTAAAGAGACCCATCAAAGAACATCTTGTTCCGATTCTTCCAAAGAAGCCAAACAATCCATGGAAAAACTCTCCTAACTTCAGATAGAAGATGCTCATTCCGTCCTAAAGAGAAAATATACCTAAAATTTCCCACAATTGAGTCTCCAAAACCACCAGAAGGAGTAGGAAAATTAGCAACAGCCCAGACCTTTCTTGCATAGGGACATAAAAATAAAAGATGATTAACTGTCTCCTCCTCTGCATCACATAACAGACAACCATCATAATTTTTAATGCCTCTTGTTAGTAGCCTAGCTGACACTGCAATAGCTTCTTTAATACTCTTCCACAGAAAAACCTGAATTTTAGGTGCTGTTTTAACTTTCCAACACTCTGCTAAAACGGAAAATAAGAAAGGAGTATTAACTGGTTCCACGAACTTCTCCTTATTCTCCATATTAAAAATCAGATCATAACAAGATGTAGCAAAGTATATCCCTTGATCGATTCCCAGCCCAACAGTAAGAATCCTTCTTTGCTAACAACGGTTTAGTGGAAAGGATACGAAAGACATCATCTTGGTGGAAAAGAGATCGAAGAAGACTGATGTTCCACAACCCAGATGAAGGATCAATTAAGTCAGACGCACGAAGACAGATGTTCATAAGTGAGTGAAGACCAATAGGTCTTCTTACCATATCATCAAAGATCCATTTGTCAATCCAGACCAAAGTGTCTTGTCCATCACCAATAACCCGTTTGAGACCTTTAAGAAGCAGATCCTTTCCAAAGAGAATACTTCGCCAACCATAAGAAGGTCGAGAACCTAATTTACTTTGCAAAAAGGATGTTTTGTTGTAATATCTGGTTCTGAAAAACCTTGAGAAGAGACAATGAGGATTATATAACAATCTCCAAGCCTGCTTAGCGAGAAGTGCTTGATTGAACAATTCTAAATCCCTAAAACCAAAACCACCATTAGACTTTTGTAGTGTCATCTTTTCATGACTAATCCAATGAATCTTGTGTTGAGATTGAGAATTACTCCACCAATACTCCATCATCGCACTCGTCAGCTTCTTAATAGTGATCTTAGGGAGTTTAAAACATGACATAGCATATACAGGTAATGCCATGGCCACAGATTTCAGAAGAACTTCCTTTCCACCCTGCGATAAAGTCTTAGCATACCAACCAGTTAGCTTCGATTGTAGTCTGTCCTTTATAAATCCAAGAAGTTGTTGTTTTGATCCACTAAGACATTCAGGAAGTCCCAAATATTTCCCTGTACCACCTTCCAGCTGAATGTTTGTTCTATTTTTAATCCAATCCTTCAAATCTTCTGTGACTTTAGACCCAAATGTAATCGTAGATTTTGCCAAATTAATCTGTTGACCAGACATCAATTCATAAGTATGAAGGCAATGAAGAACCTCCTCACACTGAATCTTTGATGCTTGACAAAGAAACAAACTATCATCTACAAAGAGTAAATGATTGATAGATGGACCAGATAAGTGATATTGGATGCCAGTAATAGAACCGTTTATCTCAGCTTGGTTAAACAGATGAATAAGAGCTTCAGTGGAAATTACAAAAAGAAAGGGAGAGAGAGGATCTCCCTGTCTTATGCCTCTTTCAGGTTTGATAAATCCATAAGGATGACCATTGATGAGAACTGAGAAAGTCAATGAAGTTACACAACCCATTATCCAAGAAATCCAGAGTGGAGCAAAACCCATAACCTGTAAAATGCCTTCAAGGAAAGGCCACTCTAACCGATCATAAGCCTTCGACATATCCGTCTTGAGTAACACTGAAGATTTTGAGATTTCTGGATGAGAATGTAAACTATGAACAACCTCATGAGCAATCATTATGTTATCTGTAATTATCCTTTATGAAACAAAGGCAGCCTGAGTTGGAGAAATGATGTTTGGCAAATGTCTCTTCAATCGGTTGATCAGAATTTTGGAAATGATCTTATACAACACCGAGCATAGACTGATAGGTCTCAAATCAGTCATTCTGTTTGGAGATGGAATCTTGGGAATAAGGCACAAATTCGTATGATTCCAAGTCGCAGGGAGAATACCAGTAGAAAAAAAACCTTGAACTTCAGAGATGATTTGATGTTTGACAAGGTCCCAGAACTGTTGGAAGAAAAACCCTGTGAGACCATCTGGTCCTGGAGCATTGTCTCCACTAATAGAGAAAGCAGCTTCTCGTATTTTAGCTGTAGAGACAAGTCGACAGAGATCTGCATTCATAGTCGAGGAAACTCGAGGGTGAAAGTGACCTAATAGATTCATCAGATCAGAGGTACCGAGGATTTAAAAAGGTCAGTAAAGAACTGAACAGCAACTTCCCCTTTTTCTTTCTCAGAAAACTGATCAACTCCACTATTATCAATGAGACTATGAAGAGTGTTTGCTGACCTAGTAGAGTTTACACAAGCATGGAAAACCCCTGTATTTTTATCTCCATCATGAAGCCATTTCTCTGTACTCCTTTGTCTCCAATAAATCTCTTCTTCCCTAAAAGCAATGGCAAGCTCACTCTTAAGATGACGAATTCTGGAAAAACAGGGAGAAGGAGATTCATCCTGTACTTGCAAAGCTTTTCTTATACTGCGAATACGACGTGCTGAATTAGACCAGAAATGAGTTTTCCAATCTAGAATCGCTTGACGACAATGTTCAGCTCTAATATTGAAGGAAGAGGATGAAATAGGAGAATCATGATTCCAAGCCTTTGTTAACATATGCAAGAAGGATGGATCCTCAGCCCAACGTTTATCAAATCTGAATTGTTCTTTGAAAAAACTTTTGTCTTGAGTAAATTCAACCAGAACCGGCTGATCATCTGAGCCTAGCTTCTCCAAAAACCATTGATGAGCAGTTGGAAACATAGAAAACCAGGCTGGATTACCAAAACAGCGATCAAGCTTACACTGTATCCATTGATTGTTTCTGGTCCCACCCCACGTGAAACCATTACCAGAGCTCCCAACTTCATACATATCACAAGTTGCCAAAAGATTCCTAAAAGGGAGAAAAGAGCTTTCTACACGAAGAGGACCACCACGTTTTTCACTATTTGACAAAATTTCATTAAAGTCACCAATCATACACCAAGGTTCCTTTCTTACAACACCAATTCTAGAAATCCGTTCCCAAACTAAAGGTCTAAGGTGAGAAGCTGGATTACCATATACACAGGAGATAAACCAAACCTTTGAAGTGTTGGAGATCTTTAAGTCTATCAAATTCTTATCAGCAAATAAGATCTCAACGTCAAGAACACTTTTCCAAAGATTGCCAACCCTCCACTAAGACCATCTGGTGCCACAGTCCTAAGTTATGATAACCTAACCAACCATGAATTTGTACAATGAAATCATCAGAATTCTTCGTTTCCATGAGGAATAATATATCAGGAAAATGAGACCGTCTCATTTCCTTTAGATGCCGAATTGTCCAAGGATTCCTCACACCTTGACAATTCTAACTTAATATACCTATTGATCCTGCGGCGGTCCACTAGGAACCACCGTATCTTTAGTTCTTTTGGAATATCTGATCACACCTTTGCCTTTCTCCACACATTTCCTTTTCAAACCAGCCTCAACCGAATCCACAGAAGATTCTATCTCTAACCCTTGTCTAGAAACTGTTTTCTCTTTTGCTTTCCGTGCCCAAGATCTTGTTTTCTTACCATAAGCCACACCCGGAGAAGTGAAACCAGAGGAAGATGCATCACAGTAACCAGATGAGAATACAGAAGGAGTAACAACAATGGATCTATCTGAGCTAACATCAGAGAGTAAGTTCCCTGAACTTGGAACTGAAATTATAGCTTTTGATACTTTAATAGCATCCGCTAGTAATTTTGGAGAACTCGGAGGTGGAGGCTGTAACAGATGAGAAAGTTTCTCTGATGAAATTGGTTTTGTAGACATAGGAGGAGGAGCAGCAATCTCCAGCATTACAGCAGAAGTTTCCAAAGGCTGATTAGATGGACAATTTGAATTATCATGTGTTAACCTCTGACAATGAAAACACCTTTTGCGAATTCTTTCATAATCAATTCCAATCTTAACCAAAGAGCCAGTGGGAGTCTGTACTTCCTTGAAATTTTGTAAGGGCTTCGAAACATCCAAACGAACTTGAACTCTAACAAAATCCCGACTTTGAGCATGTTCTTCTTCAAAAGGAAATTCAAGGATCTTGCCTATTCGTGAAGCAATTGTTGCAATAGTCGCCTGTGTGTAGTGATTAACCGGAATATTTCTCAATCGAATCCAAACAGGAAGAAACCCCAAATAATCCGGCGGGGGGTCTTCAATCCAACGTTCCATGACCACACACCAATCATCTTGTGTCCAAACACCAATCTTCAAAACTTCAAGAAGGTCTGCTTCATTATTGAAGATAAACTGAAAATGATCCCTCGATAAAGTAATCCCACGAACTCCATCATATAATCGCCAAATCCTAGGCATCTCTAAGATCTATTTAGTCATCCGCTGATTATCAGGATTTAAGAAGCGACCTATAATACTTCGAGAATTCCGTTCTGTAGCATAGAATTGTGGTTGATTAGAGAGGATTATTGGCTTATCCTCCTCCTCCTCAATTTTCATCTCCTGAAGATATTTTTCCAACTGAAAATCCATTCGCAAAAGTCCACCAACAAAGGAAATCTAAGAAACAGCACACCGAGAACCAATAGAAACAGAAATAGCACCCAGTTGTAGATCTTGTAAAGTCAAGAACAAGTGATTGAAAAGGAGCGATGCAAGATAATTCAACAATTTAACATAGTAGGGAAAACTTATCCGAACAGAAAATGAGTATATCTCCGGTCTAAACTCTGCCCAGACAAAGAAATTATGAGAGAGAAGTACTACAACCCAAGGATTGGGACGGCTTTGAATGATATCAACAACGAACAGATCCCACAGATTCACCTGGTAGGAGAGAAAACAGAGCGAGATCTTTTTTCCAAAATGAGTACGAGGATTTCTGAGTATATTTGTTTTGATATGCATTTATTTATTGGAAGGAATTTTATATATGAATTTAGTATAGTTTTATATATTATAATCTATGTTTGTCAAGTGTTAGAGATAATTTGTTTATTACATTTTGTTATTTTATTAATAATGAAAATAAGATAATTTTATTGTGAATAATTATAATATGAAACTGAATTTATTTTTTCTTGTGTATTATAAATTTCAATTAAGAACTCTATATGTTCAAAACAAAATCACAAAATAAAATAAAACAATATGTGATTTACAAATGTAAAAACCTTTTATTCGTTTAAATTTTCTAAATCATCTATACTTAATTAAAGACAACAACAGCAAAAAAAACCTATGTTTAAGGACACTTTGACTAACCAATAAAAAAAAGTGTGTGATATAACCTATAGCTGTCAAAAAACAAATGCTATTCAGAAAAAAAAAATTGTCGAGCTTAAGTTCATTTTTTTGACATTGAGTTTCCTTCAATTCGATTCTAATTTCAAAAGCTTTACTGGGTTTTTCGGATGTCAACAAATCTGATCCTACCATTTCATCAATTAATCACACAATTTCAATAGATCTGATCGAATTCGATTGAAATTTTGATCAGTGGAGAAGGTGGAGGATAATGGTCTTTAAAGTCATAATCTGGTGATTGGAGTCTTGATGTTTGGCGTTGTCTGAATTATGATTCATCTTCCGCTGATCACCTTTCGTTATGTTCAATGTGATATTGAGAAGGTAAACAAACTTTAATGAAATTGAGAATCGTGATTGTTAGTGAATCTTGATATATATATATATATATATATATATATATATATGCAATTCGCCAAAATACAATAATGAGAATTGTTCTTTCACTACATTACGAAAACACTGAAGTCTGGAGGCCATCACAACGGATGTTTCATTGTTGCAGTCATAAAATCGTTTTGATTCTTCATAAACCTCTCAAACAACAAGAATCCTGAAAAGTACATGTTTCTTAATCTTTAAGCAAGTAATATTTCTGCATTTGTGTGATATGGTTGATATATAGATAATCTAAGTAACACCGGTTAGAATCTGTATATGATAGTGTAAACTCTTAGATTGAAGAAGCAAATATTCAACGAATATTGTAGATATAAGACTGCTCTAATAAAAATCCAACATAAGTAAAAAAACAAATGGAAACTAAAGATTCTTAAAAAGTTTTTTGAAAACTACATTTTTTGTTTGCTTTTGTGGCTTACCTTCATCATCCACAATCAGAATCTTTAATCCTGTCTTTGATGTAACTCTGAATATGGCAACATAAAGTTGGCCGTGTGAAAAACAAGGCCTACGTAGAAAAATTCCTACTCTTTTCAAAGATTGAGCCTGGCTTTTGTTGATAGTCACTGCAAAGCAAACTACTAAAGGTAGTTGTGTTCTTCGCATTCTAAATGGCAATTTTGTGTTTGATGGTGTTAGCTTCAATCTTGGAATCAATACTAAATGACCAGCTCTGTCACCGGTTAGAATCATTGCTTGCAAAATGAATGGACCCATTTGCGTGATCTCTAACCTTGTGCCATGCATTAGACCACCTATAGGATCAACATTTCTGAGCAACATCACAGGACAACCAATCTTTAGACGAAGCCTATGGTTAGGCAACCCTGAAACTTTAACACTATTTAAAAAGTCGGAGTCAATGCTGGATTATTTCTACCACCAATGTCAGCTTGGTCTAGACTGTCTGAACTCAGGAGTGTAAACTCCTCTCCTGAAAATTAAAATTTTAGTTAGTTACAGTTAAAGAAGGAATAGAAAATAGAAACACTATTCATAAAAGTAAATAAAGTTACAAATCAATGCTTCTGAATTAGTAAATAACCTTGGAGGTTATCAAGCATAGTCTCATTTATTTGGATGACATCTTCGTTTGTGGGACATAATATTGCTCTTTCTTGGAAAAAACTGGATCATTTTGTTCATGTATCTTTGTAATATCTCCATATATCTTTTTGCATATGGCTTCTATTGGATTTTTTGCTTTCGTAATCACAAATTCAGAAGGAATATCGATCAAAGCCTCCCCATCATTAGGCTCAACAATTCTACCATCACCTACTGCTAATATCCACTTTGAAAACTCTTTAATATCTTCCGCTTCACTAACACTCAAACCTTCAGAATAAAGACACATATTCTTTGTCAGAGTCAATACTTTGCAATGACTCAAAAGATAAGATGAATTAAGGGATACATAACTATGTCTGCCCTAGCACCACCGGGGATTACTAGTAGAACTTGTCGGAAATCACCTCCAAAGACAACAACCTTGTCACCAAAAAGTTTATTATCACCATTCCCACAAATATCTGACAAACTCCGATCCAATGACTCAAAGCAGTGTCTGCTCATCATTGGAGCTTCATCCCATATAATCAGAGAAGCTTCTTTGACGAAATTAGTCCTATCTGAACCAGCTTTCATATTACATGTAGTAAACTCAATAGGATTAAGAGGAATTCCAAATCTAGAGTGAGCTGTCCTACCACCTTTTAAAAGGAGAGAAGCAATACCACTGGAAGCAACGTTAAGAACAATGTCACCCTTTGACCTAAGTGCAGCAGTGAGTGTTTTCCAAAGAAATGTTTTACTTGTTCCTCCAAAGCCATAAACAAAAAATACTACCCCAACATTTTCATTCACTGCACCAATAACGTCGTCGTAAATAGACTTCTGCTCTAGAGTAAGCATCTTAATCCATTTGGCATGTTTTTCTTTCAAATTATCACGATCATACCCTCTCTCATCTAAAATCAAGACATTAGTATCAAACCTCAGATCTCTAGGTACTTGTGGCATAGTCTTATAATATGTAAGTGAACTACCATTCCTTCTTAAAATGTGATCTATCTCTTGTAGAGCATATAGTTTTTTCTCCTCATCCGACAAAATTAAATCTGTAAACAACATATAACTAAATGAGTTACAACTAAGCAAAGCAAGTTTATGTGAATATTGCATTGTAAAACAAAATAAGATAAAATTGAGGTTTTGAAATGATATTAGATGTTACCTGGTCTGTTGAAATATTGCCTCTTATTGTTTTTTATATCTTCAGAGAGACGTGGTCACGTTACAGCCCACACATTTTCAGGAATTATCATAGCATCTAACATTATTACGAATAACTGACGTAAATACCATCCACTGCTCCAAAAACTTGTTCTCTTTAAATCATCAATGTATTCCTGATCATTATCTAATAAGCCTAATGTTTCACAAGCATCTTTCCACTCTTCATATAGCACACCATTAACTGTCCTGAGCTCTTCAAAACATCTTGGACCTGGTTGAACATTGAGGAGTATTCTCAAATAATATTCATCTTCTATATCACGAGGAACATAGTTTATTCTCCCTATAGCAAAACCTTTTTTCTCATATTAAATTTCTTTTCTTTTGAATCATAGGTAAATTTAGTTGGGATGTCTGCATAAGTCAGCTTCCTAGCAATCTTACTAACTTTATTTAATTCGAACCAAGCAAGGAACATAAAGCCATCTAGATCACTTCGGTTTAACACTGTTTCTACTTCTTCATCGCCTTTGAAATAAATAAATTGTTCCCCTAGCAAATGGAACGAAAGCTTCATCACAGCCATAGATCTATAATGTATAGGATATTTTAATACTCTCTAGGATGCTTCGCAAGCAGAAACATATCTGAAATTCAAAATTATACAATCATAAAGAACACAAATATATGTATTTTATAGTAATAATACTATTAACGTTTTCATTAAACATACCTGCAATTGAAATAGTCTTCGACTTCATTCTTCTTCTTTGTCTCTGATCCATCTCGATCAGCATTGTCCTTCTGTTTACCCTTTCCTGTACTTTTCGAATTTAAAGACGATTCAACGACAACAGTAACACGATATGGTCCTTTATGAATATACTTGAATATGTATTTCACAGAACCTGATTGGTTACACCATTTTATGTTGATGTGAGCTATGTATCTCAGTGATAAGGATCTATTATAAGGAATGACATATCTGTTATCGCATTTAAAGTCTTTCTTCTCAACAAAGTTATTTGTTCTTCTCCTTCTGTATTTTGGAAATCCTTCTTTATCAATAATGGTTTTTTGAACACTTTCTGTTTTCCATACATGGACATTTCGGGTTCACCACACCACAAGGACCATGAACCATAGATTTCTTTATCACTTCAAATAGATTAAGGTCTTTCAATTTGTCAGGAATCTCTGCTGATATAACTTTATCAATGTGCTCTGCTTTGGTCAACTTACACTTTGAATCTAGCCAAAATAGTATATGAGCATGAGGGAGTTCTCTTTTTTGAAACTCTATAGTATACATAGCTGCAATTACACAGAAAACATAATAATTATTATAGTTAAGAGTAAATGAAACGAATTAAAAACTTCTTACATTTACTTGTCTTTCCAAATCTGTTTTTTTTAGTTAAATCAAGCATCAGAGAATCAAGTTTCATTTTGAAGATCTTGCATATAATCCCAGGTCTATCATCAGCTCTCAAGTTTCGCTCACCACAAAACCTAATCACCTCTGGCCACTTTGGATTGCACGTGAATGTGATAAAATAATCTGGAAACCCAAAATGTTTACACAATGTCATTATATCCAAATACATGTTCCTCATATATCTAGGACCACCTGTAAAAGTAGCTGGCAAATAACATGTTAATCCTTGTTCTTTCAAATCACTCTTTCCTTCCTCTGAAGCCTTTTGCACAGAATTGTAATTATCTACCCTCATACTACTCTGGTTAAGTTTGATGTAACCAAGCCGGTTAGATTCTATTGTTGTATAAGAATCCACCAAGAATTGCTGCCATAGCCTTCTCGACCTAAGTAAAATATGCTTCTCATGTTTTCTTTCGTGAATTCTGAAGGCAAACCATGGCCTTATAGATATGCACTTGTTCTTGGTTTTTTTACTAGACCCTGTTTGATGTTTCTCAATGCCTGTTCTGAATCCATCTTCACCATAAGGGAACAAAAGAGGATATTGTAAAGGAAGATAACACGGAAGGATTTCACTAATTCTTTGTAGTTTCCCTGATTTATCTTGCACAACTATATCTCTGCTTTGCATATCTATAGTGAAATCTCCTGGAATCAACATGGCTACCTCTGATGATGTTGGTACATTATACACCCTGCCATCCTTTTTCCGTTTACTAACTATTCTCATATGCAAAGTCTCTTCTGGATTAACAATGAACATGTCCCTAGCAGTCCGTAAGTGTGATACATAAGGGTTGATACTATTCAGCAATTTGGTCACAACATCAATAATTTTCTTTCTCAACTCTTTGTTTTTATACTTGTTAGCATTAACACCATTACTATTAAGAATCAAATAAGTCAAGTTTAGAACAGTAACCAATATTAAAAAAATATCACCTGAGTACTTCCGATTTGTTATCAACTTCATTCTTTGTGTCTACAATATATGATTGCATGAACTTTGGAGGTATATCATTGTCTGGTTTCAAACTCCCTATCCTATGGTAATTCTCTCCGTGAGTCTGGAACATTTGGAGGACCATCACTGGCTCTCACACTATTTTCTGTATCACCACCAAGTGATGTAAAAGAAAATATCATATTGTAAGCTAGCCCTGAAACAACCCGACCCGTTTTTTTTTTGTTTTTTTAACATAATTAAATATTCCCATAAATACTTAATTAAACCAACCAATAAAGCAACAATTAAACAACAAGTCAAAAATACTATTTTATGAAGAAATAAATAATTCAACCAACAAAATCAAGAATGACTAACAATCCTAACACAACCCTAACCGGTTCCAATAATCAAAACACAAAAATAAACCAAACAAGTTCCTAGATCATCCTTTCTTCCTTGTTATGATTCCACGATCACACTTTATCTTTACCTCCACCAAAAAGAAAGAGATGCGTAAGTATTATCACAAATACTTAGTGAGGCGAGCCTCCCATCTATGAGCTATACACACAAGCAAATAAAAGGGTATAATCACAAATACAACACAAACAAACCAGTCATTGAACAATTCACCCAAAACACATTTACCACACCTACATACCATCACACAAAACAAATCACACAACCCAATAGCTCAGATAAGTTCATGATCACGCACTCACATTAACAAATTGATTCTAACAACAATTAAACTCAAGAGAGACTCTCCTTGCGTCTGAAACAGTCCAGAAACGTCCTACAACAAGTCACAACCAAAAGCAACATTGAAGCAAACTGGACATGAAAAACAGAAACAAATAGTCTAAAAGACGAAACCCTAAAATACAAACTAATCGTTAATTATTAAATCCCTCCGGTGAAACGCTAGTTATAGACGTCAAAAAGCTTTCCACAAAAACGCGTGCCGATCGGAAACTAGATGAGACTACGATCACAGTTACAATCCCCGCTGGTCCTAATTCGCATCTGAGAAAACGTGTCTCACAAAACTGCGAATAACTCAACCAATTGTAATCCAAAACCACTTCTGTAAACTGGAGAATAACTATAAAAGATTTGGGAATAACTCTACTAAATTTCGTTACCTTTGACCATGATTTGATATGTCGAAACTGTTTTCTCTCAAACCCTAACGATTGTGGTTCTTCTCCTTCTCTCTCTTTTTGTCCTTTATAAAACGAAAAATGGCTAACTAAAGCCCTAATTTCGAGTTTTCTTCTTTTATAGGCACACTTTATGGTTTCCAATTAACCCAACCGATTAAACCGGAGGATTTAAAATCAAACTCTAACCGATTTTCCTGTTCATGGGCGTTACAAGCCTTAACATTTTCTCTGAAATGTCTACTGATTTCATCGTCATTGATTAGCAATGCATAAAGTAATTCTGATGAATTTTTAAGAAAAGGTAACTTCACTTGACCTTGCAAACAACATGATGTAAACTTAGGCTTCTTATTCTTGACTGTCTTTTCAATACGCTCACCATGCCACATTATAGCTCCACAATATTCACATGAGTAAATAGGATCACCATGATCAATGTATACTGCATTTGAAATTATAAAATGTTAAATATAGAGGATACACAGAGTACTAATATATAATCATACCTGTTTTGTTTTTTCTTGAATTCATATTAAATTGACGCTCAAAGTCTTCATGTTCTTTTCCTGTGAAACATAGATGTCATTAGAGCTTGTAGATTTGTAAGAACCTTGATTCAGCATTTGCAAAATGTTTATTATAATTCATTTACAAAGTTTATTGAATATAACACATCATAAGAATGTTGCTCTCTATTTAATATGATCCTGGTTAGAATCACAGTCCCTTGAATACACTTCGTGTGGTTGATTGTAAGATGATGAGATTGTTCAGGAACAGTCTGCGGATTGACTGTATGATGGTGATGGTGATGGCGATCGAGTATCAGATCCTGATGGTGCGATCTAGTAGATTTGGTGACAGTGATGATGATGACGCGATCGAGTAGATTTGTTGATATGATGCTGCGATAGAGTGATTTTGGTGAAGTGATGATATGATGCTGCGATAGAGTGATTTTCATGAAGTGATGATATGATGCTGCGATAGAGTGGTTTTGGTGAACTGATGGTATGATGTTGCGATAGAGTGATTTTGGTGAACTGATGGTATGATGCTGCGATAGAGTGGTTTTGGTGAACTGATGGTATGATGTTGCGATAGAGTGGTTTTGGTGAAGTGATGATATGGAGATGAGATCGAGTATGGTGATGGAATGGGGATCGAGTAGAACTTCCAAAGGATGTGAAAGACCTTTGAACTTCCGAGCTTGATCGTGCTTGGATATGACACACCAAAAGCATTCACAAGATGAGATCGTGATATTACACACACAAACTCAAGATCAAACGAATTCAGAAAGAGATTTGATAAGAAAAAAAGTTTGATGATTTGATTACAAGGAGAAGAAGAGATTATAAAGAAGAAGAAGAGTCTAGGGAAGATGTAAAGTCGTCATAGGGAAAGAAAAACGAAATAAACACACAAAGACTAAATTCAAATAAAATGGGCTTCTCCTTGGCAATGGGCTGCGAGACAACAATGGGCTGATGTGGTCGAGTGTGTGGGCTTGCCTCGTTAAAAACCTCTCTTGGAAAACCCAATGGGACAAAACCAAGAGGAGGGAAAAAGAGTGCAAGTCACACACCTCCATTGTTGTCGCTTAAACCGCTTGAATCACAACCAACGTGGTTTGACAAGCATCTTGTTTAAGACTGCCCTCAATGTGTTGTAGAAGTGTAGTGATATCTTGATTTAGTAGTCTAGTCTTCGATCTTTTCATTGGACCATTAAGAACATGCATTGCTTCCTTTTTTGTAGCTCCAAGCAGTTCATCTTCATGTTGGGTCGAGTAGTCCATCGAGTCATTAGATTCAAGCTCCCTCAAGTCTTCAACAGCATGCTTGATCGAGTGGTTGATAACTTTCCCTCCTTCAAACTGCTCCTTAGCTCCATGATCCAAGCTTGTCATTATCTCATCAGCTCCATGATCCAAGCTTGTCATTATCTCATCAGCTCCATGATCCAAGCTTGTCATTATCACATCATCCTCTCCCAGTTGAAAAGGATTTGACCTCAAATCTGTGTTGTCTGCAATAAAAGGAATAAGGTCAGCAACATTAAAACTATTACTCACATTATACTTACCTTGCAAATCCAAAGAGTAGGCATTGTTGTTGATCCTCTTGAGCACTTTAAAGGGTCCGTCTATCCTTGACATAAGTTTGGACTTTCTCTCTTTAGGAAAACGTTCTTTTCGGAGATGAATCCAAACCAAGTCTCCCTCGTTGAAGATGACTTCCTTTCTACTCTTGTTGGCGTGCTTAGCATACTGTTTTGTTTTCTCTTCAATGTTCTTCTTGGCCTGCTCATGAATCTGTTGCACCAATTCTGCCTTCTTCTTTCCATCTAGACTGACTCTTTCACTCAAAGGCAAAGGCATTAAATCCAAAGGAGTAGTAGGATTGAACCCATAAACGATTTGAAAAGGCGAAAATTTAGAGGCAGAATGCATAGAGTGATTATATGCAAATTCAACATGAGGTAGACAGTCCTCCCAAGTCTTTAGATTCTTTTTAATCAATGCACGCAAGAGTGTAGACAATGTCCTATTAACGACCTCAGTTTGCCCATCAGTTTGCGGATGACAAGTAGTAGAAAACAACAACTTAGTTCCTAGCTTAGACCAAAGAGTTTTCCAAAAATAACTAAGAAACTTAGTGTCTCTATCTGATACTATGGTCTTAGGCATGCCATGCAAACGAACAACTTCCCTAAAGAACAGATTGGCTATATGTATGGCATCATCAGTTTTATGACAAGGGATGAAATGTGCCATTTTAGAAAATCTATCAACAACCACAAAAATCGAGTCCTTACCTGTCCTGGTCCTTGGCAAACCTACTACAAAGTCCATAGAAATATCATTCCAAGGATGCGAAGGAATAGGAAGAGGAGTATACAAACCGTGGGGTTGTGACTTAGCCTTAGCTTGTTTACATGTTGGACACCTTTCACATATTCTCTCCACGTCTCTTTTCATATGCGGCCAGTGAAAGTGATCTTGCATTACTTTAAGAGTTTTTGAGACTCCAAAGTGTCCCATTAAGCCTCAACCATGTGCTTCCCTTATAAACAGCTCTCTCAAAGACGAATTAGGAATACACAAACGGTTATCATAAAACAAGAACCCGTCATGTCTATAATATTTTCCAAATGCAAACTTTTCACAAGATGAATATATCTTTTCAAAATCAGAATCATTTGCATAAAGAGATTTTATATGCTCAAAACCGAGTAACTTAGCATCAAGAGATGAGAGAAGAACATACCTCCTTGACAATGCATCAGCAACTACATTGTCCTTACCTTTCTTATATTTGATGACATAAGGAAATGTCTCAATGAATTCAACCCACCTTGCATGCCTCTTGTTGAGCTTCTGTTGTCCTTTAAGATGCTTCAAGGACTCATGGTCTGTGTGAATGACAAACTCCTTAGGCCAGAGGTAATGTTGCCACGTTTGTAATGCCCTTACTAAAGCATAAAGCTCTTTGTCATAGGTAGGATAGTTGAGAGTAGCTCCTCCAAGCTTTTCACTGAAATAAGCTATTGGCTTCTTATCCTGCATTAAGACAGCACCAATTCCTACCCCGGAGGCATCACATTCAATTTCAAAAGTTTTAAGAAAATCAGGAAGTGATAAAACAGGGGCATGAGTAAGCTTCTCTTTTAGGGCCTGGAAAGCATCTTCTTGAGCTTGTTCCCACTTGAATCCAACATTTTTCTTAATAACTTCGGTGAGTGGAGCTGCTAGAGTGCTAAAGTCCTTCACAAACCTCCTATAGAAACCAGCAAGTCCATGGAAGCTCGTCACTTCCCCTACAGATTTAGGACTTGGCCATTCTCGAATTACCTTCACCTTCTCTTCGTCAACTTTAACTCCATCTGTACTCACAACAAAACCTAGGAAGACAAGGTTATCTGTTCCAAAAGTACATTTCTTAAGATTGGCATAAAGCTTTTCCTTCCTAAGTACTTCTAAAACCATTTTCAAATGTTCAACATGCTCTTCTAGACTCTTGCTGTAAACTAGGATGTCATCAAAATAAACAACAACAAAACGTCCTATAAAAGCTCTAAGAACATGATTCATCAGTCTCATGAATGTACTAGGTGCATTTGTCAGCCCGAATGGCATCACTAACCATTCATATAAACCTTGTCTAGTTTTAAATGCAGTTTTCCATTCATCGCCTTCTTTCATCCTAATTTGATGATACCCACTTTTTAAATCAACCTTAGAAAAGATGCTAGAACCATGCAATTCGTCTAACATATCATCTAATCTAGGTATAGGATGGCGATACTTCACTGTTATATTGTTGATGGCTCTACAATCAACACACATCCTCCAGCTTCCATCCTTCTTAGGTACAAGCAACACAGGTACTGCACAGGGACTCATACTCTCACGAATATGGCCTCTCTCCATCAGCTCAGTCACTTGCTTTTCTAGCTCCTTAGTTTCCACGGGATTGGTCCTATAAGCCGGTCTGTTTGGCAAAGAAGCTCCTGGAACAAATTCAATTTGGTGCTCAATGCCTATAATGGGTGGTAAGCCTACTGGATTCTCCTCTGGAAACACATCAGTATAATCCTGCAATAGAAACTTAATTTTGCTAGGAATAGCCTGCTCAGGATTAGTTAGACTCATAAGAGTCTCTTTAAAGACAAACAATAACTTAGATGATTAAAAACCACTTCCCTTTTGCTTACTCTCGTTGATCATGAGGTTAGATGGTTTAACAGTTTGTTTCTTTCTCATCTTCATGCTCAACTGGTCTAGGTACACCTCATGAGGCGTCATTGGAACCAATATGGTTTTTCTGCCCTTGAACTCAAAGATTTGGCGATTGGTGAAGCCATCATGTGTTACCTTACGGTCCGATTGCCATGGTCTTCCAAGTAGTATGTGACTAGCTTCCATAGGCAGTATGTCACACAAAATTTCGTCCTCATACTTGCCAATAGATAATGGTACCTTCACTTGTCTGTCCACGCTCATCTCTCCATCCTCATTCAACCATTGCAACTTGTATGGCCTTGGATGCTTCATAACCTTTAGACCAAGCTTCTCCACCATGGTTTCACTAGCAACGTTGGTGCAACTTCCGCCATCTATGATCAAGCTACAGACCTTGTCATTGACCATACATCTTGAATGAAACAGGTTCTCTCGCTGCTCTTGTTCATCCGTTTTGGCTATCACACTCAAAGCTTTCATTGTAACCAATAGCTCTCCTTTTGATGGTGCTTCATAGTCTTCTGTTGATGAACTCTCTTCTAGTTGCTCATCCTCTGATTATCATGATCCTCTTGTTTGAACACTCACTAGCATAATGACCATGTCCCTGACACTTAAAGCACTTGATGTCTCTAGTTCTTGTCATAACAGCTTTGCCCTTTCCTTTCTGATCTTGATCCTCAACTTTTGGTTTGATGAAAGGCTTATAATCTTTCTGAAATCCTGATCGTTCATCCTTGTGGTAGCTAGGCTTTCCTGAACCAAAACTAGGCTTAGAGCTCCTTCTCTTCAGCTGTTTTTCAAACATGATTGCTTTGTGCAGTAGCTCCTCTAACTCCACATAGTGCTGAACCTCCAATCTGTCTATGATATCTCTGTTTAGACCTCCCATGAACCTAGACATTATGGCTTCATTATCCTCCTGAATATCAGCTCTTAACATCAAGGTTTCCATCTCTTTGTAGTACTCCTCTACGGATTTGTTTCCTTGGACAAGATTTCTCAATCTGTTGTGTAGCTCTCTGTAGTAGTGACTTGGCACGAATCTCTTCCTCATTATGGTCTTCATTTGAGTCCAGGACTCAATTGGATAGTCTCCAGCACGTCTCCTTGTGGTAACCAATTGATCCCACCAACTCAAGGCGTAATTCTGAAATTCGGTTGGTGCCACTTTCACTTTGCTTTCTTCAGTATATTGTTGGCAATTGAACACGAGCTCAATCTTCTTTTCCCATTCTAGATACTCATCAGGGTCGTTGGTTCCTTTGAAAGAAGGAATACGTATCTTCAAGCCGGCAAGATCATCTCTAGGTAGAACTCTTTCTTCTCTGTCATGCCTCCTCCTTCTATGGTTGGTCTGTCTAGAGGATTGACTATAGTAACTCATTGTGTCTCTAGCGTCTACAGGATCTCTAGGCTCTCTTCTAGTTCGATCTCTATCTGGGTCAGAATTGATATGCTCTTGCCTGAAAGCTTCCAGCCTAGCATCGAGTAACTTAGTCATTGTTGCAGTGAGAGCATCAAGCATTAGTTTGTTGCTGTTTTCTCCTTCTTCCTCGTCTGCCATGACACTACAATGACAAAAACGACAACAACAAGTAAAAGGATCTTTGGAAACAAGTAGATCGAGTATAGAAGTTGATGAGTCCAAAAACAATTACACAAGTTCCAATCGTTTTCAAGCGGATCTATTTGTTCTAACAAGTTTTTAATACCAAAAACGATAAGATTCAACTCTAGAAGCAATACAGAATATGAAAAGTCGAAATGGATACAACCTGACACGAAGTGGCTCTGATACCACTTAATATGATCCTGGTTAGAATCACAGTCCCTTGAATACACTTCGTGTGGTTGATTGTAAGATGATGAGATTGTTCAGGAACAGTCTGCGGATTGACTGTATGATGGTGATGGTGATGGCGATCGAGTATCAGATCCTGATGGTGCAATCTAGTAGATTTGGTGACAGTGATGATGATGACGCGATCGAGTAGATTTGTTGATATGATGCTGCGATAGAGTGATTTTGGTGAAGTGATGATATGATGCTGCGATAGAGTGATTTTCATGAAGTGATGATATGATGCTGCGATAGAGTGGTTTTGGTGAACTGATGGTATGATGTTGCGATAGAGTGATTTTGGTGAACTGATGGTATGATGCTGCGATAGAGTGGTTTTGGTGAACTGATGGTATGATGTTGCGATAGAGTGGTTTTGGTGAAGTGATGATATGGAGATGAGATCGAGTATGGTGATGGAATGGGGATCGAGTAGAACTTCCAAAGGATGTGAAAAACCTTTGAACTTCCGAGCTTGATCGTGCTTGGATATGACACACCAAAAGCATTCACAAGATGAGATCGTGATATTACACACACAAACTCAAGATCAAACGAATTCAGAAAGAGATTTGATAAGAAAAAAGTTTGATGATTTGATTACAAGGAGAAGAAGAGATTATAAAGAAGAAGAAGAGTCTAGGGAAGATGTAAAGTCGTCATAGGGAAAGAAAAACGAAATAAACACACAAAGACTAAATTCAAATAAAATGGGCTTCTCCTTGGCAATGGGCTGCGAGACAACAATGGGCTGATGTGGTCGAGTGTGTGGGCTTGCCTCGTTAAAAACCTCTCTTGGAAAACCCAATGGGACAAAACCAAGAGGAGGGAAAAAGAGTGCAAGTCACACACCTCCATTGTTGTCGCTTAAACCGCTTGAATCACAACCAACGTGGTTTGACAAGCATCTTGTTTAAGACTGCCCTCAATGTGTTGTAGAAGTGTAGTGATATCTTGATTTAGTAGTCTAGTCTTCGATCTTTTCATTGGACCATTAAGAACATGCATTGCTTCCTTTTTTGTAGCTCCAAGCAGTTCATCTTCATGTTGGGTCGAGTAGTCCATCGAGTCATTAGATTCAAGCTCCCTCAAGTCTTCAACAGCATGCTTGATCGAGTGGTTGATAACTTTCCCTCCTTCAAACTGCTCCTTAGCTCCATGATCCAAGCTTGTCATTATCTCATCAGCTCCATGATCCAAGCTTGTCATTATCTCATCAGCTCCATGATCCAAGCTTGTCATTATCACATCATCCTCTCCCAGTTGAAAAGGATTTGACCTCAAATCTGTGTTGTCTGCAATAAAAGGAATAAGGTCAGCAACATTAAAACTATTACTCACATTATACTTACCTTGCAAATCCAAAGAGTAGGCATTGTTGTTGATCCTCTTGAGCACTTTAAAGGGTCCGTCTATCCTTGACATAAGTTTGGACTTTCTCTCTTTAGGAAAACGTTCTTTTCGGAGATGAATCCAAACCAAGTCTCCCTCGTTGAAGATGACTTCCTTTCTACTCTTGTTGGCGTGCTTAGCATACTGTTTTGTTTTCTCTTCAATGTTCTTCTTGGCCTGCTCATGAATCTGTTGCACCAATTCTGCCTTCTTCTTTCCATCTAGACTGACTCTTTCACTCAAAGGCAAAGGCATTAAATCCAAAGGAGTAGTAGGATTGAACCCATAAACGATTTGAAAAGGCGAAAATTTAGAGGCAGAATGCATAGAGTGATTATATGCAAATTCAACATGAGGTAGACAGTCCTCCCAAGTCTTTAGATTCTTTTTAATCAATGCACGCAAGAGTGTAGACAATGTCCTATTAACGACCTCAGTTTGCCCATCAGTTTGCGGATGACAAGTAGTAGAAAACAACAACTTAGTTCCTAGCTTAGACCAAAGAGTTTTCCAAAAATAACTAAGAAACTTAGTGTCTCTATCTGATACTATGGTCTTAGGCATGCCATGCAAACGAACAACTTCCCTAAAGAACAGATTGGCTATATGTATGGCATCATCAGTTTTATGACAAGGGATGAAATGTGCCATTTTAGAAAATCTATCAACAACCACAAAAATCGAGTCCTTACCTGTCCTGGTCCTTGGCAAACCTACTACAAAGTCCATAGAAATATCATTCCAAGGATGCGAAGGAATAGGAAGAGGAGTATACAAACCGTGGGGTTGTGACTTAGCCTTAGCTTGTTTACATGTTGGACACCTTTCACATATTCTCTCCACGTCTCTTTTCATATGCGGCCAGTGAAAGTGATCTTGCATTACTTTAAGAGTTTTTGAGACTCCAAAGTGTCCCATTAAGCCTAACCATGTGCTTCCCTTATAAACAGCTCTCTCAAAGACGAATTAGGAATACACAAACGGTTATCATAAAACAAGAACCCGTCATGTCTATAATATTTTCCAAATGCAAACTTTTCACAAGATGAATATATCTTTTCAAAATCAGAATCATTTGCATAAAGAGATTTTATATGCTCAAAACCGAGTAACTTAGCATCAAGAGATGAGAGAAGAACATACCTCCTTGACAATGCATCAGCAACTACATTGTCCTTACCTTTCTTATATTTGATGACATAAGGAAATGTCTCAATGAATTCAACCCACCTTGCATGCCTCTTGTTGAGCTTCTGTTGTCCTTTAAGATGCTTCAAGGACTCATGGTCTGTGTGAATGACAAACTCCTTAGGCCAGAGGTAATGTTGCCACGTTTGTAATGCCCTTACTAAAGCATAAAGCTCTTTGTCATAGGTAGGATAGTTGAGAGTAGCTCCTCCAAGCTTTTCACTGAAATAAGCTATTGGCTTCTTATCCTGCATTAAGACAGCACCAATTCCTACCCCGGAGGCATCACATTCAATTTCAAAAGTTTTAAGAAAATCAGGAAGTGATAAAACAGGGGCATGAGTAAGCTTCTCTTTTAGGGCCTGGAAAGCATCTTCTTGAGCTTGTTCCCACTTGAATCCAACATTTTTCTTAATAACTTCGGTGAGTGGAGCTGCTAGAGTGCTAAAGTCCTTCACAAACCTCCTATAGAAACCAGCAAGTCCATGGAAGCTCGTCACTTCCCCTACAGATTTAGGACTTGGCCATTCTCGAATTACCTTCACCTTCTCTTCGTCAACTTTAACTCCATCTGTACTCACAACAAAACCTAGGAAGACAAGGTTATCTGTTCCAAAAGTACATTTCTTAAGATTGGCATAAAGCTTTTCCTTCCTAAGTACTTCTAAAACCATTTTCAAATGTTCAACATGCTCTTCTAGACTCTTGCTGTAAACTAGGATGTCATCAAAATAAACAACAACAAAACGTCCTATAAAAGCTCTAAGAACATGATTCATCAGTCTCATGAATGTACTAGGTGCATTTGTCAGCCCGAATGGCATCACTAACCATTCATATAAACCTTGTCTAGTTTTAAATGCAGTTTTCCATTCATCGCCTTCTTTCATCCTAATTTGATGATACCCACTTTTTAAATCAACCTTAGAAAAGATGCTAGAACCATGCAATTCGTCTAACATATCATCTAATCTAGGTATAGGATGGCGATACTTCACTGTTATATTGTTGATGGCTCTACAATCAACACACATCCTCCAGCTTCCATCCTTCTTAGGTACAAGCAACACAGGTACTGCACAGGGACTCATACTCTCACGAATATGGCCTCTCTCCATCAGCTCAGTCACTTGCTTTTCTAGCTCCTTAGTTTCCACGGGATTGGTCCTATAAGCCGGTCTGTTTGGCAAAGAAGCTCCTGGAACAAAGTCAATTTGGTGCTCAATGCCTATAATGGGTGGTAAGCCTACTGGATTCTCCTCTGGAAACACATCAGTATAATCCTGCAATAGAAACTTAATTTTGCTAGGAATAGCCTGCTCAGGATTAGTTAGACTCATAAGAGTCTCTTTAAAGACAAACAATAACTTAGATGATTAAAAACCACTTCCCTTTTGCTTACTCTCGTTGATCATGAGGTTAGATGGTTTAACAGTTTGTTTCTTTCTCATCTTCATGCTCAACTGGTCTAGGTACACCTCATGAGGCGTCATTGGAACCAATATGGTTTTTCTGCCCTTGAACTCAAAGATTTGGCGATTGGTGAAGCCATCATGTGTTACCTTACGGTCCGATTGCCATGGTCTTCCAAGTAGTATGTGACTAGCTTCCATAGGCAGTATGTCACACAAAATTTCGTCCTCATACTTGCCAATAGATAATGGTACCTTCACTTGTCTGTCCACGCTCATCTCTCCATCCTCATTCAACCATTGCAACTTGTATGGCCTTGGATGCTTCATAACCTTTAGACCAAGCTTCTCCACCATGGTTTCACTAGCAACGTTGGTGCAACTTCCGCCATCTATGATCAAGCTACAGACCTTGTCATTGACCATACATCTTGAATGAAACAGGTTCTCTCGCTGCTCTTGTTCATCCGTTTTGGCTATCACACTCAAAGCTTTCATTGTAACCAATAGCTCTCCTTTTGATGGTGCTTCATAGTCTTCTGTTGATGAACTCTCTTCTAGTTGCTCATCCTCTGATTATCATGATCCTCTTGTTTGAACACTCACTAGCATAATGACCATGTCCCTGACACTTAAAGCACTTGATGTCTCTAGTTCTTGTCATAACAGCTTTGCCCTTTCCTTTCTGATCTTGATCCTCAACTTTTGGTTTGATGAAAGGCTTATAATCTTTCTGAAATCCTGATCGTTCATCCTTGTGGTAGCTAGGCTTTCCTGAACCAAAACTAGGCTTAGAGCTCCTTCTCTTCAGCTGTTTTTCAAACATGATTGCTTTGTGCAGTAGCTCCTCTAACTCCACATAGTGCTGAACCTCCAATCTGTCTATGATATCTCTGTTTAGACCTCCCATGAACCTAGACATTATGGCTTCATTATCCTCCTGAATATCAGCTCTTAACATCAAGGTTTCCATCTCTTTGTAGTACTCCTCTACGGATTTGTTTCCTTGGACAAGATTTCTCAATCTGTTGTGTAGCTCTCTGTAGTAGTGACTTGGCACGAATCTCTTCCTCATTATGGTCTTCATTTGAGTCCAGGACTCAATTGGATAGTCTCCAGCACGTCTCCTTGTGGTAACCAATTGATCCCACCAACTCAAGGCGTAATTCTGAAATTCGGTTGGTGCCACTTTCACTTTGCTTTCTTCAGTATATTGTTGGCAATTGAACACGAGCTCAATCTTCTTTTCCCATTCTAGATACTCATCAGGGTCGTTGGTTCCTTTGAAAGAAGGAATACGTATCTTCAAGCCGGCAAGATCATCTCTAGGTAGAACTCTTTCTTCTCTGTCATGCCTCCTCCTTCTATGGTTGGTCTGTCTAGAGGATTGACTATAGTAACTCATTGTGTCTCTAGCGTCTACAGGATCTCTAGGCTCTCTTCTAGTTCGATCTCTATCTGGGTCAGAATTGATATGCTCTTACCTGAAAGCTTCCAGCCTAGCATCGAGTAACTTAGTCATTGTTGCAGTGAGAGCATCAAGCATTAGTTTGTTGCTGTTTTCTCCTTCTTCCTCGTCTGCCATGACACTACAATGACAAAAACGACAACAACAAGTAAATGGATCTTTGGAAACAAGTAGATCGAGTATAGAAGTTGATGAGTCCAAAAACAATTACACAAGTTCCAATCGTTTTCAAGCGGATCTATTTGTTCTAACAAGTTTTTAATACCAAAAACGATAAGATTCAACTCTAGAAGCAATACAGAATATGAAAAGTCGAAATGGATACAACCTGACACGAAGTGGCTCTGATACCACTTAATATGATCCTGGTTAGAATCACAGTCCCTTGAATACACTTCGTGTGGTTGATTGTAAGATGATGAGATTGTTCAGGAACAGTCTGCGGATTGACTGTATGATGGTGATGGTGATGGCGATCGAGTATCAGATCCTGATGGTGCAATCTAGTAGATTTGGTGACAGTGATGATGATGACGCGATCGAGTAGATTTGTTGATATGATGCTGCGATAGAGTGATTTTGGTGAAGTGATGATATGATGCTGCGATAGAGTGATTTTCATGAAGTGATGATATGATGCTGCGATAGAGTGGTTTTGGTGAACTGATGGTATGATGTTGCGATAGAGTGATTTTGGTGAACTGATGGTATGATGCTGCGATAGAGTGGTTTTGGTGAACTGATGGTATGATGTTGCGATAGAGTGGTTTTGGTGAAGTGATGACATGGAGATGAGATCGAGTATGGTGATGGAATGGGGATCGAGTAGAACTTCCAAAGGATGTGAAAGACCTTTGAACTTCCGAGCTTGATCGTGCTTGGATATGACACACCAAAAGCATTCACAAGATGAGATCGTGATATTACACACACAAACTCAAGATCAAACGAATTCAGAAAGAGATTTGATAAGAAAAAAAGTTTGATGATTTGATTACAAGGAGAAGAAGAGATTATAAAGAAGAAGAAGAGTCTAGGGAAGATGTAAAGTCGTCATAGGGAAAGAAAAACGAAATAAACACACAAAGACTAAATTCAAATAAAATGGGCTTCTCCTTGGCAATGGGCTGCGAGACAACAATGGGCTGATGTGGTCGAGTGTGTGGGCTTGCCTCGTTAAAAACCTCTCTTGGAAAACCCAATGGGACAAAACCAAGAGGAGGGAAAAAGAGTGCAAGTCACACACCTCCATTGTTGTCGCTTAAACCGCTTGAATCACAACCAACATGGTTTGACAAGCATCTTGTTTAAGACTGCCCTCAATGTGTTGTAGAAGTGTAGTGATATCTTGATTTAGTAGTCTAGTCTTCGATCTTGTCATTGGACCATTAAGAACATGCATTGCTTCCTTTTTTGTAGCTCCAAGCAGTTCATCTTCATGTTGGGTCGAGTAGTCCATCGAGTCATTAGATTCAAGCTCCCTCAAGTCTTCAACAGCATGCTTGATCGAGTGGTTGATAACTTTCCCTCCTTCAAACTGCTCCTTAGCTCCATGATCCAAGCTTGTCATTATCTCATCAGCTCCATGATCCAAGCTTGTCATTATCTCATCAGCTCCATGATCCAAGCTTGTCATTATCACATCACTATTTTCATTAGAGGTACGACATCCCGGGCAAAAAGTGGCAAGCAAACTCTTCCAAGATCATCGAAAACTGATAAAAAAAATTTAACTAGTTCAGTAACCTTGACACTTTTTTTTGTAGTTAGTATATGAATCATAATCAACTTCATCTTGAAAACCATTTTCAAGATCGTCATATATATCAGACTCTGAACCTAAAAAATAAGAAAAGTTTATTATACATCACATAATATAGTTTATTTTAACAGTGAAGAATATGTAAATAATTTAGTTATGTTTAATATTTACCATCTGATTCTCCATTACTGTCACATTCTCCTAAATTCTTTTGATTTCCTGATTGCAGAAATTCAGGAAGAATGAGATCATCGGTTCTGTCTCCTCGTCCACAATGTGTGACGCCATTCATCTGAAGAGGAATGTCATTGGTAAAGTTTCTAAACAATCTTTTATCTTTAAACGGGTTTGATGTCTCTCCTTGTTCCAAATTAGTTGTTGTGACTGAAGAACTTAGGTTGGAATTTGGTTTATGATTTTCTGAATATAACAAAACGTTAGATAGTATTAAACAACATGAGACTTACCAAGTTGTAAACCATGACTTACCAAACGGATACTGAGAATCATTTGCATCTTAAGGTAGATCAACATCATATGTTAAATGCTTTCGATATGATTGTATAGGACTTGAAAGATCGATTCCTGCTGGCATTGTTAACATTTCATAAATAATTCTTGTTAAATGTAGTTATGTTATATAGGAAAACCTCTAAAGCTTAAATATATAATATAGATTAATCAATAAACTTAACTTGTTTTTGATGTTAAAGATGACTCCAAAGTGCCAGGCGTTGGGCTAATACTTGGTGTATGAACTCTTTGATTTGTAATATCACTTAGAACCCTCTTAAACACATAACTAACTGGCACTGATTTCTTCACACTTGGTGCATTGAAAGACGAGGGTGTATTTTCAGAAGTTTCTTCATGTCTGAACCGCTTATCGGTTGTGTTTTGAATAACATTAGACAAATCTGAAGATTGAGTTTCTTGAATTTTTTTTCTTTATGACATGGGGAACAAAGAAAAGATACCAGTAAAAACAAGATAGCTAAGCACTCAAAACTTTATGAGAAATGACTTTTCTATAATATGTGAACCTAATTATGTGCTCTTTTCTTTGTTCTCCGGCCAGAAAAGATTGACAGAATATTTGAAGTGATGTTATTTAACTAAACTGATTAAGATATCAACTATTCATATGGAAACAGTTTTAAACTTTGTTATTTTTTTTTTTAAAAGAGAACTTTATTTAAATTTTCTAATCTTTGAAGATCTGTTTTTTCTGTTTAACAGAACTCGAGCACTAAAGGAAATATTTGTGATTGGGAGAGTCTTTCTTGGTATGAATTATCACAAGTCTATAAGCCAATGACTACTTATTTTAAGGTAAATTCTTGTTTTTTTATAAGAACTAAATTATTAACGTTTCGTGTCAAACTTTTGATTTGAACATAGATTAAGATTCATAAAATAAAATATTCTTAAACCATTACAAAATAGAATAGAATCAAAATATTAAAAGAAATATAAAAAAACAAAAAGAACAGAGTTTAACTTCAAAAAAAAAAAAATATACAATTCATCATAGCTTTAGTTCTCCTCAACGACCTCCTTCATTAGATTGTCCTCATCATCTTCAATCATGTATCTGCGGCTGCATTTCAAAATCATCTTGAGAATTACTAATGTTAACAATTAAAGTTTCAAAAAAGCCAATATTTATATATATATACTTACCTGAAATTTGGAATATCAATTTCTTCAAATTTAGGATCGATGTATAGCCTTTAAAAGCCAAACTCATTGTGGAGAATATTCTTACCTGTAAACTTTTAAAAACATGTTAACATTATAATGAAGACAGAATCTTTAGTATTATTTAGAAGTCAAATTCAAAGTAATGACCATGATAATTTGTGATTCTCTAGTTTTGGAGAACAACGACAATTAGTTCATAATTTTAAGTAATCAAACTGATTCTATTTGACCAGTAGTTCACAAACCACTGACACATCTGTCCAACAGAAATACACCTTACCTTTTTTCCCCTAAAAAGAAACTCAATATCATCACTAAGCACATTATTAATGATTATCTTCTAAGAGTAAAAATAGACTAAAATATTGTTCCTCAAGAAATGCCTTACATGTTGTCCGCAATCATGAATTTCACATATCTTGCTTTATAATCTGTCTCTCTTTGACGACAGACAAATGGGAATCTCCTAATGTTAGAAACCCTTGTAATAATACCCATTGCATCTGAAACGTTTAATATAGTGTAAGTTAAGAGAATAAACAGGATATAAAGTTGAAAAATAAGTTACAGAAAACAGAGTACCATATGATCTCAAATAGAAAATAAGAGCGGAGCCACAAACTAAAAAAATCTACTTGTTGAAAGAGAAGGAACATGCCACATGTTTGTAACTTGATCTGTTTTGAACAGAATGAGTATCTAACATGCATGGTATTAACCACAACTTGAAAGTCACACATTTAATACCAATAACCCTCTTTTAGTACATCCTTGTACTTCCAGTGAATGATGCCTTCTTGAATAGTTGCATCAATTCGATTATACTACATAAAAATTATAAAATTTAAAAATAGGGTTTCAAATATAATCAAGTCACAGGGTAAGCTATGCTAATTTATAAACTTACCTTTGAATCGACAAGCATCATCGTGGTTACAACACCATCTTGGGATGGATTATAATGCCAAAGAACAAGAATCTTCACATAGACTCTCCATTTAGTACTGTGAACTCCTATGTCAAATAAGAGGTCCATCATCTCCATTGAGATTGATAAGCCGTGATAGTTTATATTAGAGGAAGACTCAAAAAGAAAAATAAAAGTAAACTGTAAACACAAAGTCGGAATTGTCTAGTTTATATTAGAGAAAGAGTTGCAATCATGGAGAAAACAGTTCTAGAACCACTAAAAATCGAGAAACTGAAACGTTATATATTGATTAAATATTATAAATATTTTTAAATATCTAATTTTAAGTGTAATCGCCAAGTTTGTTATTTATACGAACTTAATATATTAGAGAGTATATTCTAAGAATATTTTAGTTAAGATATCATATATTGTTCTGGAAAGAGTATATACATATTGATACTATATAGGTAATTTGAATTTTGTCTTCTATTGGAGGTTTCAATGTATTGTAATTTTAATGTTTATGTAATAGAACTTGAATTAAATTTACTAATTTATTAACATATTTTTCCTTTTTTACAGAAGAAGAGCTAAAGAGTGGAACTCATCATTTCCATCTAAGGTTAGATACTAAAAACTCTTAGATTGTATAAGAAAATACTCTATAAATATGAACTAAGTTATAACCAAAATTAAATAACTGGAAATTTAATATTTTTAACAGAAATTTGAAACTCAAACGCTTATGAGTCTTACATGCTTAAAGAAAATACAAAACATAGTTCATATGTGTATTAACCATTATATGTTAAAACTATCTACTCAATTCATTTTTGGCTCAATATACATTCTTTTTGCGAGATTGTTATATAGTCTAAGTTACTCTTTACTTAATTGCGGAATTATATCAATGATTTTAATTAAGGCTAATATATATATGTTTTGTATCAGTTATGGAATCTTTAATTGAGAATCTGGAGCCATGGATTGGTCTGCTTCAACACTAATAATGAGTAGGTAATATTCTAATAGTTTCAGTTATGGTAATTATTTAATAGCTATAATATTCATTTCGAAAAAGTAAATTTTTAAAACTTGATAAAGTGCAATAAATTAGTAACTCGGAAACATCAAATAAGAGAACTGGAGACTGAAACCATAAAATAAAAAAATAACACAATGTATGATAATTCAAACAAACATTTCAATCATAGTTCATCAGATAAAACCAAATCAAGTTAGAAATAATAAGTTTGATTTTTAACAGCAAAGTAAATTGTTTCTACAAATCATTGGAAAGACGAATCTGACTCCAGGATTAGTTCTCAACAACATACTCAATCTTCCCTTCAAAAGACCCATCATCTTCACATTCAAACCAACAGCTGTAACAAAAAAAAAACATGTCATTTTGACTTGAATAGTTAGTATCTAATTAACAAAAATAATTTATCTAATGACTTTCACATACATGTATTGTGTCACATCAAAGTCTGAAAAAGATTCCTCAATAAAGATCCTTGAACACCCATGCTCGCTGATTAAGGCCTTAGATCCTAGAACATTTGTAAAGACTTCTGGTGATTAGTTATAGGTCACAGGGTTTAACATCATAAAGGAATGTGACTAACATATTCACGAATTTTCACTAACTTTTAAAATTAGAGGCTCTCCAGAACCGGAGGACTGTAGTGATTGACTCGTAGTTCTACAACCAACCAAAATACAAATTTACCATACTACAAATATATGTACGTTCTTAACGAATTTCAATATAAATATACATATTACTTGTTAACTTACAAATTATCTCTGATGGTAAATGTCATATATCTGGCCTCATAGTCTGTTTCCCCTTCACGACAGACATATGGAAACCTCGCCACAGTTGAGACACTTGATATGACTCTAATAGCATCTAACAATAACAAAAGAGCAAACAAATACTTATAAATCTTAGTACTAAGGAAATACAATTGCAAGAAAGCATAAACTATATAAATAAATCTTAGATTACCAGTTACATAATCCTTAGATTCAGATTCGACTTCATCAGCATGGATGAATTGGAGAGAACTTTTAGTAGATATATCACTTACATGCCACAATTTTGTGTACCACATAAAGATTTCAAAGTAGATGATGAGTACTTAGGTATTGAAGTTGATCTCTTCAATCGGAAGTCAGCCATGTAATACCACTTGCCTTCAAATAGGCTAGGCTTGAAATTGTTCAAATAATTCCCCCCCCTCCAAGGTACTCTAGCGTCGATTCTGGTTCCCTGAATAAAAAGACAAACATATCAAATTCTTTGAACTATAACAGAAACCAAAAACCAAAATAGGAATCTAAAAAGATTGTTTACGCACAAACCTTCACATCACAGAGGATCATGGTAGTAGGAGTTCCAAAGATCATAGACTGATTGTCCCAGATGCTTAAGATTTTCACGTATAAGACCCAGTTGTTCCTGTGTAAACTTAAGTCACAGATATAGTTTGTGTCGGCCATTAGAAGTTTGTATGGTTTGATACAATTTTGAGAGAGAGAATAGATTGACTAAAGTTAACCTAATCTTTGTCTTATATATATATTGAATGGAGAGGAAAGTTGTAACGATTCAGTGAATCTATATGAAAGGTTTCTATATAATATAACTGTTCAAATCCTTTAGTCAATATATAATTATTTGCTAACCGATTCTGTAGCCAATAAAAAAATGGAAAACAAATTTGCTAATAATTGCTGCGATGTTAAGTAGATAATGATGATAAAGTATTTGGATTCAGTAGACATATAAATAATGGTTGCTTATGTTTTAGATCCCAAACGAATTCTTCAGTATTTAATCTAAATAATTTAGTAAATATACTAACTTTGTTGTCTTACTATAATCTCAGGCATTTGAAGTCGGAGAAGATAGCACACTGCATTAAGGTAATATGATTCTTCTTTTATTTTAGTCATTTTAGTTATCATGAGTTGTAATCCATGACATTTTTAGAAGTTGGTAAAGTAAGTAGTTTCATAGACAAGTAAACATAAGCAAAATAATATAAAGTACTCACATGAAATCCAACTTATAACAAAAGAAAATAAACATAGTTCATAAAGCATAGCACAACTTTTTTCTCATAATTCAAATTATAAATCGATAACTTAGAAATTGGACTCCACACTCTCAATGAAAATGTCATCATCTTTATCATCTGATCCTGCAAAATTACGCCTACGAAACAGAAACCAAAAACAAACAAAATTAATATCTATATATACTACATATAGACTAAAAAATGCTTAAGAATAAGGCTGTAGATTACAGATATTTGTTCTTGTCGATTCCTCGGAAATTTGGATCAATGTGAACCTTTGAACAACCATAAACACTTTTCAAGCATGGATTTGTTGTTAAACAATCACACAATTTAGTAAATCATAAATCTTAAATGGCTTGAAAAAAATCTGACTAAGAAGTAATAAGAAAATAACCTTCAAACTCGGAAATGTTCCAAAAACGCAGAATAATCATCACAAGCTCCATCCTAAAATTAACATCACTTATTTTCTTGTAGCATTTTCTTTCAAACTCATCACAAGATCTTCTTACAACAACACACTTCATGTACTGGGACCTAAAATATGAAGTGAACTAAATAAATAAACCAAAAGATCTATATATCATACTGAATATATTATAGTTTTAAAACTTACACAATATCTTTAATTGTAAAAGTAAGGTATCTGGATTCATAGTCACTTTCCCATTCCCTCTTCACCCAAGTATTTTCCCGATTTGTGAGACTGATTCAATGAAAATTTATTAATAATCAAGTATTAAGAATACTTTGTTTTGAGTGGTTAGCCGAGTATAGTATAAAACAAAAACTAAAATACTTACTAACAACAAATTTCTTTTCAACAACTACATCCTTGATCCGGTAGAAATCAAAATACTCAATGAAATGACATCTTACCTTATGAGCAACATGTTCCATTGTAGTCTTTCGTAAAAACTTAATTTCAAACACATGAGAAGAGAATCTTTCAAGTGTGTTAGCTACAACCACTTTACAGTATGAGAGTAGATACCATTGTCCTTCTCTTAGTGTAGAAATCATTTCTTCTTTGTATGCATGTAGAGGAGACAATGCATCGATTTGATGTCCCTGAGATCATATATAAAATCTCATCAAATCTTTCATGGTGGTTTATATTTGTATGATCCGGTAAATAACAACAATTATAAAAATAAAAACTGTAAATATAAGTTTCATACCTTCTCATCAACTAAAATATTAGTAGGTTCTTCCCCGAAGTAATTAGGAGGCCAATTCCAAAACCTCAGTAGCTTAACAAAGACAAACCATTTTGTTTTTTAGGACGCAAATTAGAGAAGTTCTTGAAGTTTGACATTGAAGAAAAACTCTTTTTCTTCTCTACTATTTTTTCTTGTGTGGAAGATGAATGAGATAAGGAGAGAATCTATTGATCTTTCCAACTTCTTATTTTTCGAAAATACAGTAAAACTGCTATAAATTAATAATGTTGGGACCGGGATATTTTATTAATTTAGAGAGGTATTAATTTATCGATAAATTAATATATAAAGAGAATTTTTGATTTTCAGATTTTTTAAAATTTTCTATATGTAAAAATAAGAAGTTTTGTTATAATTCTATGTTTTCAAAATTTCTTTTGATTATCTTGGTGAAAATGATGCATGTTCAGAAGTTCAGATTTTAGAAGAAATTGATGCCTCTATCCTTAATGGTGATGATGAAGTTGAAGATGATATTGCAGTAACTTTAGAACCAGTTACACGTAAAGAAGCATTTATCACGTCTATAACACTTCATAATTTTTGGATGCGATTTGAGAAGACAACCCTAGAAGTTATTAATGCACTAAGGAAAATGAGAGATGAGCTCCAAAAATAATGCAAGTTCAAGAATAAGCAAACAACAATAGAGTCATATTTCACTAAAATGATGCATGTTCACTATATATGTATATATATATATATATATATATATATAGTTTTTTTGTTTCTCTACTTATAGAATTATTAATTTATGATATTGATGGGACTATATTTTACTTAGGGTTTTCAAAAAAATTATTATCTTATTAATTTATCGATTTGTGTTGTTTTTTACACTAGTCCTAATTCGGGACCGGAAAAATTTATTAATTTATAGAGGTTATTAATTTATCGAGTATTAATTTATAGAGGTTCTACTGTAATTATATCAGAAATGAATTTCAAATTTTTGCCAATGAATGATTACTTTTTTGAATTTAGACAGCTTCTTTTTAGGGTTTCAAGATCCATTGATTTGGTTTATTTTTGAAAATTCAGATTTAACAATTATATTTTTGATATATCACATCTTACTTTTCAAAAATTATTTAATATACCATGCAAGTATATTGACTATAAAATTCTAAAGATCTTTTGATGTTTTCATTTGTTTCAGTATAATTTTGAAACCGGTTATTTGCTATTCAATAAGAAAATAGAGTTAGGATAAAAAGTATAAATATATAGTAGAACAAAAATAGTGAAAACCAGAAATAAAATCTCTAACAAAATAGCAATACATGTAAATGTATAAAGCAGCATAGAAATTGAAAATTTTGTTAATACTTATTAAAAAATATAAACGTTGTCAGAAAAATCTGACTTTTATTAAATCCAAAACAAAAAAAAACTGTGAAAACATATAACTAATTTTATTCCTTGTATCTTTCTGTCGTCATTTTTGTTGATCCTTTAGCTTTTGAGGTTTGGGGCTCAATCTCTTTAACTACTCCTTCTATCAGTAGACTTCCAGCATCATCTGAAATAACTTTAACCTTATCAGCATTTTCTATTATCACATTGGTTCAAATCTCATCATCTCCATTTTCTGAGTTAACCCTAGAGCATAACTTCTTAGTGGTACTCGATTGATCAGCCATATCAGACAACTCAGCTGAACAACGCTTAGATGAAGGAGTAAATAGTTCAGTGTTTTTATCATCAGAACAGTTCTTGCTGCTATTAGTTCACATCAATTGACCCTATACAATAAAAATTGAGAAATATAATTTGTTATATCAATACAAAACACTTCATAAGCAGTTTGAATTGTATTAAGGTGAATATGATCATACAGGTTCCTCAGACCCAATTGTTGATGGATCATATTGAGTGTCTTTAAGCAAACCTGATTCTTCTTAGGCTATGTCTGTTCCAAAATGTACTTTTGTTACTTTGTAAATATCTTTACCACCATAAATATTGGCTTTCTCAACACTGACCAGAAAATGGAATGTCTTTCCACACAAATTTGTGATGACATCAGGTATGATCGTAGGATCCTCAATCTATACACATGTCTTACGTTAGTACTCTTCATTCTATCTTAGACATATAGCTAATACTTGAATGACAGTATATATTTAATACCTCTTCATATTGTCCATCCACTAACTCTTCAAAAGTTTTCCCAATAAGTTTGGTTGCATTATTTTCAAACACCATGAGTTTAATTTCAGTTGTCTGGTCCATTACACGAACCTCAAGCTTGTACCTGGAGTAAAATGTATTGTACATATCAAATTAATATACACTTATAAACCTTTAAATTTTTTGTATACCAATAGAAACAAATTTTTTTTTTATCTTGTACAAGATAAAAGAGTAATAGAAAACATTCTTACATTGCCTCCACATTTGTGATGCTCTCCTGACATTTGTCACACAAGAACTTAGGTTTCATAGGTGTCTTAACCATCTTACCAGTGCTGGTTGATCCTTTAACTAGCTCAGTTTTTCTGTTATATTTAGGACATCCAAAATAGAAGCAACCCGAATCGATATCAATGTAGAAACTAGAACCAAGTATTCTCCATTGCCCAACCTGATTCCAAAAACAATCACAATTATTGGTACTTCAACTAAAAACAGTAATTTAGGAATTAGTGGAAATATACTTACCTCTTTCCCAGCAAGTAAATCAACAATCTTTTTGGTAGGATAATCAAAATATTTATCCGTTTTCACCTTAATTATGTCACGGTTCAATAATTATCTTGAATAGTGAGAGCAAGACCATCACTTGGGAGTCTGCAAATCCACATTTGTCTGTTTAAAATGTCTGTGAATTTAAACAGAACAAAGAAGGTCATAATATATTTGCACTTATGATTTCACGAACAGTTCAACCTCAGGAATATGAACTGGATTGATTATGACATCCGAAACATCAAAAGCACTTGTAATACTAATCTCACCTTTGTAACAGAATTAGACAATATATGTTAACTAAGACATGCACATATACATCCAATATTGACTACTTTAAACATAGTTAAGGGAAGAGTGAATACCTTTAAAATTATTGATTTTAGCATAGCATATCAGAACCACTGTCTTCTCGTCATGCTTTACACTTTTTAAAGCACTAAATACTTTCTCAGCAAACACACCCCACAAAGTACAAGACAAACCCTCATTGCTTTAATACAATAACAAACGATTTCAATATTACTTGTTTGAAAACATAGTTATTATGAATCAAAAATTATATGAAAACAATGTTCTACTTGCCTGACATCTCTTATTTGAATCTCTAGTTTTTTGTTTGGTTTGTTTTGAGCCATAATATCTTCCCACACTCACCACTTGACCTAATATGTCTGCCATTGTAAAGAATACCCTGTTAATATTAAAATCCGTAACAGACATATAGTTTGAGTTAAACTAATGATAGGGAATTTAGAAAATACATACCAATTAGAACATTTTCATCATAACTCTCGGTCTTAACCCCTTCAAAATATGCTAGATCCAGAAAAACACTATCCGATACAGGATCACATTTAATCACATCTGTGTTGTGGTTAAAGCCCATTCGATAGCTCAAACTCGATATCTTGTACTTGCCATACGAAGGACTCAAAGTGAAGGTATCAATGATCATCCAATCACCAACCTTTAGTGACATGTTAAACTTGCCAATATAATGCTTTCTAATGGTAATCTGCATCTTAGATCCCTATATCAAAACCAAATAAACAAAAACACATACGAACATGTTAAATGTTTCAAACAGAAATAGATATAGATTCATATATTTAATCAATAGCATTCTCTCATACATTTTCATCACATATAATGACATCTAACGTCAATTTGTTTGCCTCCATAGATGAAGGATCTTGACACGGACACGCCAATTCGTTTTGAAAGGCTTGACATCACTAAGATACGTTAAACCTGAAGGTAAACTCATTGATTATGTGTATAGATGAGAAAGAAAAGTGATGCTTTAGAATTGATGATATTGCTTGAGTATTTATATTGTTAGGACTTGATTCTGAAACCCTAGTTTTAAAGTATTTATCAATACTAAAATAAAAATAAAATATTATTGTTATAGTTTTAAAGTGTAAGATATCGTGGAACCTCTTTTCACAAATAGAATGCATATTTTAAAGTATCACATAAATAGAATGAAACAAAACTGGTTTATGCATGGAGTCTAGTTCTATTTTCCACCACCTCCGAGTAGTTTTGAAATTAAAAATTTTGTTTTTATTTTGCTTTTAACTAGAAAATTTTGTTTTAAACTAGTAGCTGAATCATTGAGAAAAAATGTTAAAACCCTAATGAGGTGGGTTCTCTATCTTCTCTCTCTCTTGAATTTTTCAGAGTGAGACCGACTAACTTATTGTCGTCTGAATTTTATCCGGTTATCAAATCCTGTTTAATGGGCTCTCTTCCAACATGCACTAGATCCTTTGTAGTATTTTGTTGACTTTTATGTGATATCGAATTGACTTTCAAAGTCACGATGACTGGCGTGACCATCGGTAATTCTTGCTGCTTTGCTCTCGGTTGTTGATGACTCAATAAAGTTTATGTCATTGATATGATTCTGGTGAGGAATCAATCCCAATTTTGGCACTTGGAAGATCTGGAGTGTATATTCTCAAAATAGAGACGACACACGACTCAAAGACGAGATGATGGATTGAATGACGCCACAAAAGGATGCGGAAAAGCCTTTTGATAAGTCGAGAAAGATCTAAATTCGACATACGAAAATGGATCTATTTTTAAGAGAGAGTTTTTGATAAAAAGATAGATGAGTTCTCATAAGAGATTACAAGAGGTTTATAAAGAAGAAGGAAGTCTTGGAACACACTCTCAAGACTACCTTGCAAAATGAAAAGAAATAAAAACTAGTTTGAAAGTTTAAAGATAACTCTTCCACTAATTGGCTCCAAAATGACTCTTGAAATGCTATTTTCGTCACTCCTCTTGACCAGCAAATCACCCACTTGGTTTGGGCTCTTCTTGGGCTTGTGATGGTCATAAAATTGGCTGGACTTCATATATATTCCATTAGGCCAACTTCTGAATGTTATACCATGGTTTGGATCATCAAATGGGTGATTTGAATGTGAATCATTTGCCTCATTAAGAACCTTGTCAAAAAAACCCATTGTGACAAAACTTGACAAGGGAAAAAGAGTACAAATGAGACACATGCCCATTTGATGATCATGTATTCAAACCAATGAGGTGAAGTGATATAAGATCCAAGTAGATGACCACACGATATTTTCTACGTAGATGGCGGAGCCGGTACAAAGGACAACACGGTTCTCTTTGGTTCAGCTAATGGGTGGAATGGATCGAGGACGCCACACAATCGATGATGAGATTGTGATAAGTCAAAGAACTCACAATCAAGGGGAAGCCGCACAAGACCGGTGAACTCGTAAACACTTTAAAGAAAATTCTCTCTTTATTGATAATAAGCAAAAAACCGTGAACTACAATTGCTGCAATGGACCTTATTAATATGTCGACAGCCTTGACCTTCAAGGGTCTTGAAAAAGAGAAGAAAAAGGCAACAAATAATTGAGAAATAAATGACAAAATAAACTTAGACTAATTTCAACCCAACCTGCAAAAGAAAGGAAAGTTGACAGCTAATTAGAAGATTTAAACGCATACCTTAGCTTGGAGAGGAAGCTCACGACCTTGGAAGCGTCCACTACGGACATTCCTTAAATGGCGTCCCTTGGAGTGATGACAAAGAGAACATGGGCTTGGTTTGTCTTAAGGAGAGGCCTTTCACTTGTTGGATCACAAAAGCTTGGGCCAACACTTAAGTCTTGAGTTGTAACCGTAACTTGTTGCTCCGTTGACTCCGTTTCTTGTTCTTTAAGCTTGTTACTACAAAGAGTGAGATTATCGAATTGATTGATGGTGTTTTCCATTTCTCTATAGGTTATCAAACTCTCCACAGCTTTGTTGAATTCTTCCCGCATCGTCTTTGAACCGGACCTTGTTCTAGGCGGTTGATACATTGTCGGAACCCGAGTAACTTCAGTAAGGTTTGAATTTATGTCCTCATCATTCTCTCCCTCTTGAGAAGGTTCTGTCCTCAGAACCGGTTCACCTTCAAGAAAAGGCGCCAAGTCAGCAACATTGAAACTAGTTGAATTTTAAACTCACCTGGTAGATCGAGTCGATAGGCGTTGTTGTTGATGCGTTCTAATATCTTGAATGGTCCATATCCACGAGGTGATAGTTTGGATTTTCTTTGGTTTTGGAATCGTTCGGGTCTCATGTGTAACCAAACCCAATCACCAGGTTCAAAAAGCATTTCCTTCCTTGCTTTGTCAACTTGTTGTTTTGTCTTTGCGGCCCTTTTCTCAAGATTTTCTTTCACCGTCGCATGAAGTTTCTTGATGGCCTCGGCTTTATCCACACCATCTAGACTTTTTTGGTGGTAATGGTGAAAGATCTAGTGGAGTTGTGGGCTTAAATCCATAGACAATCTCAAACGGTGAAAACTTAGTGGCCGAATGGCAAGCACGATTGTAAGCAAATTCAATATAAGGAATACAATCTAGCCAATTTTTTAAATTTTTACTGATTGTGGCTCTTAAGAGAGTTGAGAGTGTGCGATTGACCACTTCAGTCTGTCCATCCGTTTGAGGGTGGCATGTGGTGGAGAAAAGAAGCTTTGTCCCTAGTTTTTGCCAAAGTGTTCGCCAAAAGTGTCCGAGAAACTTTGTATCTCGATCTGAGACTATGGTTCGTGGGATACCATGTAAACGCACTACTTCCTTGAAGAACAAGTCGGCGGTTTGCGTTGCATCATTTGCCTTTGCACATGGTATGAAATGAGCCATTTTTGAAAATCTGTCCACCACTACAAATATAGAGTCTTTGTGCCTGATTTTTGGTAAACCTAGCACAAAATCCATAGAAATATCTACCCAAGGCATGTTAGGTATAGGTAAAGGCATATAAAAACCGTAAGGATGTGACCTGGATTTTGATTTGATGCAAGTGATACATCTTGCACAGAATTTTTCGACGTCGCGTTTGAGGTGAGGCCAGAAAAAATGTTCAACAAGAACACTTAATGTCTTATCCACTCCGAAGTGTCCCATTAACCCGCCTTCATGGGATTCACGGATTAGTAGTTCCCTCATTGATCCTTGTGGTATGCATAGACGCTTGTATCGAAAAAGAAACCCTTCATGTTGATAAAATGGTCCGGACGCTGCTGTAGTACATGCTTGGTATATAGCTCCAAAATCAAGATCTTCTTCGTATTGGTCCTTCAAGTGTTCAGATCCCAACACTTTTGCTTCCATGATTGAGATGAAGGCATAACGTCGTGAAAGAGCATCAGCTACTATGTTGCCCTTGCCCTTTTTGTATTTGATGATGTAAGAGAACGTTTCTACAAACTCCAACCATCTTGCGTGTCGCCGTTTGAGTGTTGTTTGGCCCCGTAGATGTTTTAGCATCTCATGATCCGTGTGTATGACAAATTCTTTAGCCAGTAGATAGTGTTGCCATGTCTCCAATGATCTTACCAATGCATATAACTCCTTGTCGTAAGTCGGATAGTTTAAAGTGGCTCCACTCAACTTCTCACTAAAGTAGGCTACGGGTTTTCCTCTTTGAGTTAGAACCGCTCCAATGCCAAGACCTGAAGCATCACATTCAACTTCAAAAGTGTTATCGAAATTAGGAAGTACTAATACCGGGGCGTTAGTGAGGCTGTGTTTAAGCTTGTCAAAAGCATCTTGTTGAGCTTGTCCCCAAAAGAAAACGGCTGTTTTCTTGATGATAGTCGTTAAAGGTGCGGCGATAGTGCTAAAGTCTTTGACAAAACGCCGATAGAAGCTAGCTAAGCCGTGAAAGCTTCTAACATGTCCAATTGTAGTCGAGGTAGGCCATTCTTGAATTGCCTTAATCGTTTCTTGGTCCACCTGTAATCCCTGCGAACTTACAACAAAACCTAAAAATGCGAGTTCATTAGTGCAGAATGTGCACTTCTTGAGATTGGCAAAAAGACTTTCTTTGCGAAGAGCCTCTAAGACTTTCTCAAGGTGCTTGACATGGTCAGAAAAACATTTGCTATAAATTAAAATATCATCAAAATATACCACAACAAACTTACCGATGTATGCCCGTAAAACATGGTTCATGAGTCTCATAAAAGTACTAGGAGCATTTGTAAGGCCGAAAGGCATAACTAACCATTCATAGAGGCCTTGTTTGGTTTTAAAGGCGGTTTTCCATTCATCTCCTTCTTTCATTCGCACTTGGTGATATCCACTCTTTAGATCTACTTTTGAAAAAATGGTAGCACCGCTTAGTTCGTCTAGCATGTCGTCTAGCTGTGGGATGGGATGACGGTATTTGATGGTGATGTTGTTGATGGCTCGACAATCGACACACATTCTCTATGTTCCGTCTTTCTTTGGTACCAAAAGGACGGGGACTGCGCAAGGACTTAGACTTTCTCGTATGTAACCTTTTGACATCAGCTCCCGAACTTGCTTTTCAAGCTCTTTAGTCTCGGTCGGGTTCATTCGATAGGCTGGCCGGTTAGGGAGTGCTGAGCCGGGAACAAGATCGATTTGGTGCTCAATGCCTCGGTTTGGGGGTAAGCCAGGTGGAATGTCGTCGGGAAAGACGTCCGTAAATCTGTCTAACAAAGATGTTATCTCATGTGGTAGCTCTAGCTCATTTGTACCTGAAAGTAACCCTTCCTTAAAGACCATTAGTAGCACCGAGTCATGGTGATAAGTTAGTTCTACTTACCTTAGAATCATTTGCAAACTTAATTTGCATTTCTTGGACTTGTAGTGGGGTAAGGAGAGCAAGATTATACTTGCGTTTGTCGTGGGTGAACGAGTAGTAGTTGGTGCGTCCGTTGTGCATTGTTTCTTTATCAAATTGCCATGGCCTTCCTAGGAGAAGGTGACTTGCTTTCATGGGCACCACGTCACATATAACTTGATCACTATACTTTCCCACACTAAATGGAACAGTGACTTGGTCAGCAATCTTCAGCTCGACTTCGTCGTTGAGCCACCGTAGCTTGTAAGGTCGCGGGTGCTTAGTCATCTGAAGACCTAATTTCTCAACCATATACTTGCTAGCTACGTTAGTGCAAGAACCTCCATCTATGATTAAACTACATACCTTAGAGTTTACGGTGCATCTTGTGTGAAAAATGTTTTCTCGCTGTATTGTTTCTGGCTCAACCATGATACTCAACATTCTACTTGTTACAAGGAGCTCGCCCACATCAGGGTATTCAACATCGTCCTCCGAGCCATCCGCATTCTCTTCATTTTTATCTTGAGACTCATAATCACCGGTGGATGTTATGATCATCACGCGATTGTTGGGACATTCTCTAGCCATGTGTCCTTTACCCTGACATTTAAAACATGTTATATCTCTAGCTCGTTGATTATTTTTGAACTTACTTTGTTCTGTTTGAGCTTCTTTCGATGTTGCAGGTGCTTGCTTCTTAAACCGTGATTCAACTTCTAGTGACTTTTCCTTATCTACATTCCTCACAGATGGTATATTCCAATGCGACTTGGATCGGGTAGTAGATGCTACTTTCCTTTGAATGTGTTGTTCGGCCTGAATAGCTAAGTGGAGGAGATCCCCTAAATAATGGTATGGTTGTCTTTCTACCTTTCTAGCAATACGGTCTTGCAAGCCGTCAAGGAATTGTGCCATTAGCGTCTCTTCCGACTCCTCGAACTCTAGACGGTTCTTGAGTTGTTCAAATTCCTCAAAATATTCCTCCACACTTTGGTTTCTCTGCACACACTAACGAAACCTTTTTTGTAAGTCTCGATAAAAATATGGAGGTACATACCTCTTTTGTAAACTGAACCGCATGTCATCCCAAGTGGTGATTTGGGCATGTCGATGGCGTCTCCTTTCTGCGACTTCTCTATCCCACCAAGTGAGCGCACTATCAGTGAGTTGTGCTGCTGCTAAAGCTACTTTCTTTTGGTCCGAGTAGCCATAGTAGTCAAATATATGCTCCATTCGATTTTTCCAATCAAGGTAGACCTCAGGGTTGACTCTTCCCGCAAAGGTAGGGGCAGTGAGCTTAACCTCCATATTGCCTTGTCGTGCAAACTCGTCATCACGCATGCGGCCTCGATGGAATGGATCTCTTTGTCGTTGATGTTCAGGCGGATTGTGTTGCCTTTGTTGAGGCTGGTTCCGTGGCGGATCGTCATTAAGATCGGGTACATGACCTTCCCCTCCTCCTTGTGGCCGTTGTTCAATCCGGTTGAGACGGTCGCCCATGGTTTGGAGTTGGGTCTGAATAGCAGCTAGGACTTGGAGTAGGTTCGGATTATCTCCGGTGTTTGCCATTGAATATCCTGTCACACACTTAACACACAAATCAAACGTATCACGCGGAAAGTGTTACGTAATTTTTTTTTTTTTTTTTTTTTTGTGAATGAATACGTATGACAAAGATGAAGAACTAATAAATTAGTGTTTTAAATAATGCAACAAAAAAATCAAAAGTCAAATGAAACTAAGCAAGACCAAGAAACCAAAACAGAGACACGACAATGGTGGAACAGAGATGCAAATAAAATAAAATAGTCTATTTTTTTTTTTTTTTTTTTTTAAAAAAAAAAAGAAAATTATAACAGCTGCAACGTAAAGGATTAACAATGGAGATATGCAACAGAACAGACTCAAGCAAACGAGAGAGATGAGTGCACAAGCAGATCTAATGTGACAGAAACAAAATAAAAAAAAAAAAAAAAAATGAAATGTTAAGAAACAGAACGTAAAACAGAGACGACCGGTGATAACGTAAAACACAACGACGATGATTTTTTTTTTTTTTTGTTATAATGCAATGAACAAATGAAAAAAGAAGCAACCTGGTTAAGGAGCTTTTAGGCTCTGAATACCAAAATGATATAAGATCCAAGTAGATGACCACACGATATTTTCTACGTAGATGGCGGAGCCGGTACAAAGGACCACACGGTTCTCTTTGGTTCAGCTAATGGGTGGAATGGATTGAGGACGCCACACAATCGATGATGAGATTGTGATAAGTCAAAGAGCTCACGATCAAGGGGAAGCCGCACAAGACCGGTGAACTCGTAAACACTTTAAAGAAAATTCTCTCTTTATTGATAATAAGCAAAAAAACGTGAACTACAATGGCTGCAATGGACCTTATTAATATATCGACAGCCTTGACCTTCAAGGGTCTTGAAAAAAAGAAGAAAAAGGCAACAAATAATTGAGAAATAAATGACAAAATAAACTTAGACTAATTTCAACCCAACCTGCAAAAGAAAGGAAAGTTGACAGCTAATTAGAAGATTTAAACGCATACCTTAGCTTGGAGAGGAAGCTCACGACCTTGGAAGCGTCCACTACGGACATTCCTTAAATGGCGTCCCTTGGAGTGATGACAAAGAGAACATGGGCTTGGTTTGTCTTAAGGAGAGGCCTTTCACTTGTTGGATCACAAAAGCTTGGGCCAACACTTAATTCTTGAGTTGTAACCGTAACTTGTTGCTCCGTTGACTCCGTTTCTTGTTCTTTAAGCTTGTTACTACAAAGAGTGAGATTATCGAATTGATTGATGGTGTTTTCCATTTCTCTATAGGTTATCAAACTCTCCACAGCTTTGTTGAATTCTACCCGCATCGTCTTTGAACCGGACCTTGTTCTAGGCGGTTGATACATTGTCGGAACCCGAGTAACTTCAGTAAGGTTTGAATTTATGTCCTCATCATGAAGATAACATCTTTCCCATACTCTTTCTCCGTTATAAGTTCATTTTCTGCTTCAAATGCTCCTTAGGTTCAAGCTGCTCCTCTGCTTCAAGCTCTTCCTCGGCTACAAGCTCTTGATCAAATTCCAAGTCCTTTGTGCTTTCCATGATTACATCAGTCATGGTGGTCATTGATGTGGTCAAGCCATAGACTTTTGAAATCAAATTTGATCCCTAGCTCTTATGCATCTTCAAATCCCTCAGATTAGCTTCTCTTGCCTACAACCGATTGATCTGAATCCCTACTCTCTGAGATGGGAGATGTTGTGGTTTGGCGGCTCCTCCATGTTCTTCAAACAATAATTCACAAACAGATTTAGGTCAAGATCTAAAAGGTCTACTTTCGCTTATCTAGTTTTCTGTCGAGTGAATCTCAACTTAACGGTGTCAACATGTATTTGATGGTTCCAAAGCTTCATCATCGAAGCCTCATCAAGTTGGGTTTTGAATTAGGTGCTTTAATTTCTTAAGTTTTTTTAAGAACAAAATAAGTCAAGTAGTTCAGAGTTTTTTGGTGGTTGTGGCATTTTTCGTCATCAAGAGCAAAATTTAGTTCTTGGAAAAGAAGTAATTGTCTTTCAGATGCTTCTCAAAAGAATTAACTAAATATTAAATATTAGATTTTATTTGTGTGCCTGTAATTTGTTTATGTTATTGTACTTTTGGTTTGTGTTTTAGCTTCAGGAAATTCTTGTTTCCGCTGGTTAAATATCTGGACACTTACATGTGTCCTCCAGATATGTATAATACTTGTGTTTCTCTTCCTAGGGATTGAATAAATGTTCGATTGTGAAAAAAACAACCATTGAGAAAGATTTTTTTAACATTTTACGATCTAAAATTAAAGGAATTTAATTTTATACATAACAGTCCATTAACTTTACATTGTCATATTGAGTCTATTGAAGACGAAAAATGCTCTCTCTTTATGTGATCTTCTTCTCGCCGTCAGGTATTTATCCGGCTAAATGTCCAGCATCTTGTGTTGTTCATAACGGTGATGGTCGGCTCTCTTTGGTTTCTCCAACGACGGTGAATAGCTCATGCCCGACATCGACCGATTTGCTAGTGACGATGGCCGGTTTCGTTTCTTCTATAATTGCTAAATTTGTTTTATTTTTGCTAATAATTGTTGGTGTTTATTTACATAATTATTAGTGTTTACCAGTGTTTAAGAAAGTATTAGGCGCTAAGCAAGTAGTGACCCAATGCCTAGCGCTTAGTATGGGGCCTAAGCTATTTTAGGCATTTATAATCTAAACATTATAAATATGATTTTAAACATATATATTATAGAAAATATCTAAAACCTAATAAATATGTTGAATGGTAAACAAAAACAGAAAAAATATTCATGTAACTATATCAAACATTACATGAACATTTATACTGGTTTACATAAATATATACTTAGTTGAAAACTAAAAAAATACATTAAAACAAGGTATATGCGATTTTAGGCAGGATAGACAGTTGTTTAGGCGTCGCATAAGAACCTAGCGCCTAGTTGGGGCCTAGGTGACCGCTTTTTAGAACACTTACATTTACATGTTTATTTATATAAACATTTTTATTTATGTAAATAGTCCTCTAATTGTGAAAATTATATCATGTCCTTTGTTACTTACATGACGATTAGAAAAACACTGAGTGATATAAGAGAAGAATCTCTTGTATCAAACACCGCTTGGATTAATATATAAAGACGTCATGATGTAAAGAAGGGAGAGAGAGAGAGAGAGAGAGAGAGAGAGAGAGAGAGAGAGAGGAGAGAGAGAGAGAGAGAGAGAGAGAGAGAGAGAGACTCCTCTCATCTCTCTCTCTCTCCTCTCTCTCTCTCTCTCTCCTCTCTCTCGTCTCCCTCTTATCAAACCCTAAAGCACTAGTTTAACGAAAACAATTTCAGACCATGTTGTAACATGGGTTATGAATCTAAATCGTCTATTCGTGGGTTGAAATTGTAATAATGCAATGTGAGATTTCACACTTTTCATTTTGCAAATTTACATTACTTACTTTTCATTTAGTATAAATGCTTATCTTATATACATTTCTCATTGTTCTGCTTTTTTAAAAAAGAAATCAAAACTTAAATGATAAACTAAATTAAAATCCAAAAATAAATGATAAACTAAATTCTTTTTTCAATAAAACAACATGCACACTATATATTTTTGCTTAAAATCTCAAAACTATACCGTAGTTGACAGATATTATATTATGGAAAATAAGATCTTCAGTAGATTGAATAACTTATCATATATATTTCTCTTTAAAAATATCATCAAAGATATTTATGCTCAAAAAGAAATTACCATCGAATCGTTAAAGACAGAAACAAATTTTTTTAAAACAATGAAGACATTATATTTTTTTTAACAATGAAGAAATTGTGGACAAAAAATATAGAAAGTTATCAATTACACTTTCTAACAATTTTTGAGCCATTTGTAAATTTTAAATACTTTTTTTCTCTTCTTTGAGTTGATATAACAAAACTCCAACATATGACAAAACCAGAAAAAAAAAAAAAACATGCATGAGATGAAAGCGAATAAAAGAAAAACAATGACAGAGACTAACTATCCAGTTTTATGTTTGGTGGTATGTTAGATGATGTTAAAATTGTTATTCAACTTGAGAGAACTTGTTCCAGATTTCATTTTCTTACCTCCTCTTTTGAACATATGAATATTTTCTTCGTCGTGTTGCAAAACTCACTGCATGAACAGAACCCTCAACATCAACATTTGTTTCATTTCCTTAACATATTTTTAATAGATAGAAAACTAAAGGAAACGTAAAATTATGTATCATCCCAACAAGAATTATATCTCATTCATCGTCTTTAAAGGTCATTTCCAATTGATTGTGGATTCGTAACTTGCTTTTAAGATCAAAAAGTTTCTCTAGTTTCACTTTCAATTGATCATATCCATGTAAAGCATTTAAATCCATAATTTTTCCTATGGCTACACATTGCATCTAAAGATGTTTAATAACACCACATAAAAATCATGAGAGCCGAGTAGAGGCATCAAAACTTTACACATATTTCTTTCTAATATATTTTTGATGTCTTAATATTTTGAGGTACAACAAATGTTTGTTCAAATACACGAGTTTCACATAATTACAAAAAGAGATGTTGTAAATATATAGTACGAAAATGATGATTTTATATGCTTACTTAGTACGACTTACTATAGAATTGAACTGTGTGATTTGGACCTCTTTTAATGTATGAGTTTTGAATATGGTCAATCATTTTATTTTGACAGAGTTTAGAAACTTCAGATTTTTGATTTGATCCAATTAGACCCATGGGTATGGGTTTTGAATATGGTCAATCATTTTATTTCGAGAGAGTTTAGAAAATTCAGATTTTTTATTTGATCCAATTAGACCCATGGGGTCTTTGATGTTTGAGGGCGTGGCGAGATCAACTTTAAACAATATATAAATTAGTCTTTTCTTCATTAGTTAAACCATTTAGTCGTTGTTATTGTTTCTTTCGATATGGCTATGGTTGAGTTACTCATTATCCAACCATAAAGCGACTTGACATCTTTAACTGCATCACAATCACTAAACGAAGGAACACTAAACAGAGAATCAAGCTCAGTTGTCTAATTTCTTGGCATGTCCTTCAATTTGATGATATTGAACTTAAATATAGGAAATAGCAGGGATGAGAAATGTATTGACAAAAACTTTTAGCTTATAACAAAATGATAATAAAAATATTGCATTTTACCCATATCATTAAGTTGACGAGAACATTTTTTATTGAGAAAAGTTGACTGAGAAATAATTGATGAAAGCATTAAATGCTTGATTTTCCATGTTGGAACCTTATGAGGTAAAAATGAAAGACCTGATAAAGTTTCACCACGGAAAATCGAGCATTTAATCCCTTCATCATATTTCCAATCATCTTTGCTCAAGAAAAAACATTTTTCATCGATTCACTGAAATTGGTAAAATGCAAAAATCTTAAAATCATTTGTTTCATAAGGTAAAACTTCTTTGAAAGTACCTTTCACATTTATCTATTTTCGTATATATGTTCCAAATCATCGAATCTTTGGACATGCCAAAAAATTAGACAACCAAACATGAATTATCTCATTAGTATTCTTCGGAAACAGTTAAATATTTCAAGTGTCGTTCTTTTCGGCTAATGAGTTACTCAATCTCAACCATGACCAAACCAAACTATAACAAAAACCAAATGGTTCAACCAATTAAAGAAAAAATTAGTTGCATATTGTTTGGAGTTGATATGACAACACTTCAACTAACAAATATCTCATGGCTCCAATTGAATCAAACCAAAAATCCTAAATTTCTAAATTTTCTTAAAATAAAATGTTTGACCAGAAGTCCAAACTCTAACATCACTAAAAGAGGTCTGAAGGACATAATTCAGATTTAGTAGGATTCGTACTAAGGCAAACATAGAATCATAATTCGTACTATTTATCTAATACGATTACAAAAGTTGCAAGCAAGAAGAGACAAATTCCTAAGCTGGCGAGCCAAAGCTTCATAGGATTTAAAAATCAAGGCTAGAGTAGCTTTCTCGATATAAGAGCAGGGGAGCGGTTTCTATTTTTTCCTAAAACCTTAATTATTATCTTAAATTTGTTGTTATTTGGACAAAAATTAGAGTTAAATTACCATCATTTTAATGACCAAATTTGTTATTTCGTTGGAATATTTTACTAATTGATTGTTAGTGATTATGATGAATAAACAATAAATTTAATTATTTGAAAACAATATGTCATATTTACCTGGAATGTAGATTTACTTTAATCAATCTACGACATATTGATTTTTGTTGCTATATTGATGTAAACCCCATTTATGACGAATGAACAACAAACTGGATCGTTATTATCCATGTATTTCTTGTAGTCCAAAAAAAAAAGATAATTCAATCTAAATTTTGAAGCAAATTTTATTTAAAAACTGACCAAAATTTGGCGGTTAAGCAAGGAAGATAACCATGTAGGTTGATTGGTCAATGCATTATCCAATATCTTTTTTGCCTCATATTTCTCCACATTGATTGTTTTTGCTCTTATAGTTTCCTTTTTGATGTTTTCCGTTGTAGGAAAGTATAAAAATATTGATGAAGAAATAAATTAAACAATACTATAATACATCAAAAGCTGATTAACGAATTTCAAAATATTACCTTAAACTCTTGAATTGAAACATATTTTGAGAAAGTTTTTATCCAAATTAAAAATCTCAATGATTTATCCCCTAATCATATAACAATTTAAAATTTTCTGAAAACATATTTTGAATAGAGGATATCAAAAATTTCAATGAAAAAAAATAATTTCAAATCAACATAAATAAATGTTTGAATAGATGGATTGACAGCAACAGTTCGTTAAGATCCAAAGATATTGTTCCTCCAAATTATATGTTTGCATAAGAAATAATCTATCAAAAGTTAAAGAAATTCATAACAGATTAAAAAACTGTAGTAATATACTTATAATTAAGACACGAAAAGTTGTTGCAAAAACTTTTCTAAAGAGATTTTAGGCACAAAAACTCATTACATATTAATTTTTTTTATTATTTGATGGACAAAATTTATTGAAATACAAGAAACTTGAAAAATTATGAAACAAATTCGGGTTTTAAAAACAATTTCATTCAGATACTAAAAATTTGATGCTTTTAAAATTGAATATAGTTGTGAACAAAAAACAATATTATGCCAATTCGTGCAACAAAACAAGGAGTAATTGATTAGATGGTTTTGCGCCATAATTCGTTAAAAACGAATCTCCAACGGACGGTTGCACACGAAAAACCGTTGGAAAACTTATGAAACATTTCATGAAAAGGTAATTAAGAAATTTACAATGAATTAAACATGCATGATCTCTTTTTGCTGCCCCAAAATATATTATATACCAATATATTTTAAAATGGTCAACGTAACATAATGGCAAGTTGGCATTAGATACCCTAATATTAAAGCAATAAATTAAAAAATGGTCAAAGTTAAATGATCTACTATCCATATTATCTTGCAATAAATTAAAAAATGGTCAAAATAAAATGATCTACTATCCATATTATCTTAGATAGTTAATAATATCGATATTTAGAAGATTTTGGTTGAGATTTAAAATTATGTTTTTTCTATAATTTTGTTTGATTTATTTTTAATTTATTTGAATCATATAATAGAGATTTAATAAAAACAAAAATCAGCATATGTTGTGATTCAAAATTTTAAAAGCGGATATATATTACTCAATTATAAAGGAAATATGTATGTTCTCACATCGACTAAAATGTTTACACAATGGATAAAAATCATATTATAAATAAAACCAATTGAATTCAAAATCCGAGTGAAAATGAAGCTTAACTTAACAATCATCCAAATTTTAAAAGTTTTTGTTAGATTAGTTTGGTTCTTTAGTCAGATCGTTGATTATACTAGATATAATAAAATTTAAATTCTTAAAAAAGTTGAAAATATTATTATTGATATATTTTTTAAAAATATTACAAGACTCAGGTTATGGTAAAACGAGTTTAATTGACATTAATATGATGTCATAATATAGATAAATAATTATTTTATTATTTTGTTAACACCACCAATTTTAAAATATTAGATATGTAGAATTAAGCTGATTCTGTTATGGTTGTGTAAGAAATTATATATTGCTCTTTTTCATAACCAAACATACTTTGTATCTGGTTTTTTATAACCAACCAATCTAATATCAGTTTACACCGTGTAGTGAGAAACTATATTTCCATCAGGAATACTACTTTCATGTGTACTTTGATATTTGTAAAATTATATATTTTAAATATATTCTTTATTAGTGGTAACATATATAACTGAATCTAAATTTGAATATAATTGGAAAATAGAAATAATAATTAATCTAAAACCTAAAAGTATAAATATAGTTGTTTAAAATTTGTTCCCAAACCAAAACCAAAGCCTTTAAAAGGTTTATATAAAATATTATTCATAAACTTTACGAAGGAAAACCCCCAAAAATATGATGTTTAACCAAACCAAAAATCGCATTAACCTTAAACATATTAACCATTTTCAACCAATAAAAATATATAAATAAAGCAAAAGACTAAAATTTTGAATTTTGAATTGATTTTCTATATGATTCGGATAGATTAGATCAATTTGATTATTATCTATATATAGAGAGACAAAAAAATGTGCTTACAAAGTCACATAAATATCTTGCTTGCACATAATTTTATTTAAAAACAATAACTAAATGCCTAACTGTTATTTTTTAATTACCAAAAACTGTAATGAAAAATTTCACTCATGCAACTTCTTTCTTAAACCAATTCAAAGTCAATTTAATAGTGACTTTTTTTTTTTTTTTTTGTGAACACAATTTAGAAGTGACTTAATTCATTCTTTCTTCGGTACATCCTCTCCGCTAGGTTTTTTAATTTGTCTCTTTGTTTCTTTTATCTCTTCTTCAAACCTCGATATGACTACTTGTGTTACTAGAAGAACCCGTTAGAAGACTGAAGGGTACTTGAATTTGATTCTTATTGTAAAATCGAGGTTTCATGAAATATGGTGGTGCATACAGAATAATCTGTAAGAATTAATTTGGATATTTATGTAACGCTCCAACCCCCCTACCAGTGGGTCCCACATCCTATCTCGGGTCCATGGGCCCACCCCTGTCCGATAGTCAGTGTGCCCTGTCTGGGAGGCTTTAAAGACTTGTTACCAACCCTAAAAATCACCACATGATCTTTCCCCATGTTTTGTCTTCACTCGCATGGTTCCGACAATCACTTCCTGAAAGGTCAACCACCCTTAAACTACTCCAGTCCAAGCACGCTTAATTGTGGAGTTCTCTCAGGACGTTTGACTCAAAAGATAAGTGCACTTTAGTGACATAGGTGGCCAAATTATTTCTTATAAACCTCTTGCACTTTTACTTCGGTTATCTAGGACATGCTTGCTAGAGATTTGTTCAAGCGGGAGTATACAAGTGATTGGTCTCAGCTCATCAATACAGTCTTAGCCCCGTGAAGTAATCGAGTTGACAGGTTCCTCATGCGATACTTATTTCAAGCCACCGTCTATAAAGTTTGGAGAGAAAGAAACAGAAGGCTTCATGATGAAAAACCAAATTCTGGAGCTATGCTTATTCAATAGATCCATAAGGAAATATGAAATCAATTATCCACCATTCGAAGGATGAGACCGACGATACGACGTTAGCTATCAAGGCTGGCTCTAAAGTCAAGCTTAATCACAATACATCTCAAATAATTCATGTTTTTCAATTTATTTCTATCAAACACACGAAGCACTAGAGTAATAACTTTATAATTTTCTAGCTATAGAGGAATAACTATCAGCAAAATTGAATATATGTGTTTATATTTCATATAAAAATAAATCACAAAACATGTAGCAGAAAAAAAAAGTCAAAGCCGCATAGTAGTAAACTCGTTTGAAACTGAATCCTAAAAGTGTGGTTGAGGTTCAATACTTATAGATTAATGTCTAAAAAATACCCGTCTTTTTTATGATAAGATATTATTAAAGGCTCAAACGAGCAAATCTTGGGAGAAATTGTTTACATAAGTGATATGTAGCGGTTATGTACAAATTTTCCGTGCCAAATAATCCGCCTTGACCTTTGCATTACGAGAGATTAAAGATAAAGAAAAATAAGAGAATTCTTCCGTGTTGCTTTGAAACTCCTCAAAATATGTTGAAAAGACTGGCCATTCAATTGGGGAAGACACCATCTTCCCCAGGTCTGAACAGTCTGCAAAAAGAATTACTTCTTGGTTGTCGGCATTGATATGTCCTGGTTTTTACTGATTTCTAACATAGTTTCAGAATGGTTTTAGAGTCTTTCCAGTCTTTTCGTATGTTTTGAGTCATTTCAGGTACACTTACACATTTGGGAACTATGGAGCACAATAAGGAATTTTGGAAGCTTTTCAGCAATGAAGATCTTAAAAGACGTTTTTCAGAAGTTGGTGTCGATCGACACCACACCTGTGTCGATCGACACTCTTATTGCTGCCTAGGGAATTCTCGTTTTCTACCAAGTCTTTGCGAAGCCCTGAAGTCTTCCTTATTTGCAAAGTAGTCCCTCCACGTTTTTAGTCACGAATATACCTAATTGTTTGGTCATTGTTAGACCTAAGTTTTGTTTTAGAGATTGTTACACATTTTGAGAGAAGAATCCAATCCTTTTAGAGAGGATTCTGAACTCCCTTACTTGCATTCTTAAATCATCAATGCAAACTATTTAGATTATGACTCAGTAATCACCTTGTTGGGTTTAGGGAGTCTCAATAGGGATTTAGATGGATTAGTAGATCGAAAACCCCTTAGGATTATTTTTAGAGTTCTTCATCTTGATTATTCTTATTGCTAGTTTTAGATTGATCATCTAGAACTTGATATTAGATAATAGGTATGTCCGCCATAGGTACTTGTTATTAGAACTATCATAGATGAGCCGAGGCATTTAAGAAAGAACAGGTAGTCTCATAGAAGGGCTCTGGTTTAGATACTAGGTGAACTTATCAAGCTTATTAACAATGCATGCTTTAGCATAGGATTTCTCGACTTCTTTGGTTATCTAGCTTTAAGTATAGAGAGTTTCGCGGAACGCCACTGGCTACTCTAGAATCATAGTTTGAGTTCGAGAACGGTGCGTTAACAATCCTAATATTAGCTAGATCTACGATTTATCTATCTTCCGAGACCATTACTTAGACCCGACGCTTAAATAACTTGAATCTACAACTCGTTTACTTGCTTATTTGTCTTTTACATTCAATTACTTCATCTAGCTTATTAAACAACATCATAAGTCTATTGTGTGAACATCGAGAGTTCAGTGGAATTCGACCCTTAAGTGCGAACGACGATCTGTTATTTGAGAGAGTAAGGTTAAGGCAGTTTAAGCTATATCAAATTTGGCGCCGTTGCCGAAGTTCTATTTTAGTTCACCATTAGACTAGGTGTCATTTTAAGTGTAGATACTACTTTTCTACCACCTATTAACGTGTTTCTTTGTCTTTTGGTCTCTTGTGTTTCAGGTACCTTCAGATTGACAATCACGTTCCCATGGCAGACTTTCACGGTTGTGTCGACCGACACTATCAGGGTGTCGATCGACACCCTCTGTAGAAATAGACGGCTACAATAGGCGATTTAGCAGAACTGACCTCTTCTACACAAACCGATCAGCATTCAAGCTACCTCCGATGAATCACCATTAGATCATTTGGAAGTCTTCAAAGACATTGTTTCCTCTATTAAAGCAGAAGGTGTACCAGCTGATTACCTTCTTTGCAAACTCTTCCCCCCATTAACCAATTGGACTGATACAAAGAATGCATTCATGAATCACTTCTTCGATGAATCCGTGACAGAGGCAATTCGTTTACAAATCTCTTCGTTCACTCAGGCTCCAGTCGAGTCCCTTAGAGCATCTTGGCTCTGTTTCAGGTCTTATTAGCGTGAATGTCCCCAACATGGCTTCCAAGAGAGGCCAACTCATCAACATATTCTACAAAGGAACAGACAAGCCAAACCGGAATCAACTTGATGCAGCGAGCTACTGTAACTTCATGACAAGAACTACTAGTGAAGCATTACTTCTCATCACCAATGCTTTAACTTGTCTTTCAACGCAGGGATTTGATAAAGAACGAAGAATTTCAGCTGAGATAGCCACCACGAGCAAAGAGACTCCCGTTTCAACAATTTCTGCTCCTATCCAAGCCCCCCTCCACCCTCATCAGAGACCAGAATGGAGTCTATGCTTGCGCAACTTCTTGCAGGCCAAACAAAGCTTGATAGCAAATATGATTCTCTCTCCATAGATCTCAATAGCAAGATTGACACTCTACGCTCTCAATTCTCCAATCTCTCACCTACTTCAGCTTCTATCAATGTAGTCACACTACGCAGAGGAAAGCAGGTCAACCCAATACTTCAGCGCGAACGATCAGCTCTGCCTTCATCATTTTCAATTGCAGAAAACGAATCAGTGTCGATCGATACACCAGGGTGTCGATCGACACCAATTACTCTTGACGACTCTGTTTTTCCTTTGTCGAGTGGAATCGACAATTTCGCGGAGGAGGAGGAAACTATTCCCGATGGTGTTGATCGACACCCAGCTCCTGTCGATCGACACCCAGCTCGTTCAGACAATGTGCAAATTCCAGCTGCAACCAAGTCAGCGAATCGGCGAATTCTCTTCCCCAAGAGTCCTAAAAAATCAAGACAAGCCTTAGATGATGTCAAATGCAAGGCTATGATTGATAAGCTAATTGTTGAGATGCCTCTAGTTGAAGCTATTCATCTATCGCCCACAATCAAAAGGTATGTTAAGACAATGGTCACTGAGAATTTGACGAATGAATGCAGTGTTATGATGATTTCAGAGCAGGGCGGCGACATCATTCAGGAACGAATCCCAAGGAAGCTACTTGATCATGGAACTTTTGTACTTAGTTTCACCATCAATCACGATTCTTTCCCAAGAGCTTTATGTGATCTCGGTTCTAGTGTGAATCTGATGCCTCGTTCAGTTGTTATGCGTCTTGGGTATTCCAATCTTGAGCCTACCTTTATTACTCTTGTCTTGGCATATCGTTCTACCCGAATTCCAGATGGAATTCTTATTGATGTTCCCATGATGAATGCTGCTACCAGGAAAGACCATTTTCCCTTACCATTTATCGATCAGATGTTGGAGATGTTAGCAAATCATAAATACTATTGTTTCCTTGATGGATACTCAAGATTCTTTCAGATCCCGATTCATCGAGATGACCAGGAGAAAACGACTTTCACTTGCTCTTATGGTACATTTGCTTATCGGAGAATGTCATTCGGTCTTTGTAATGCTCCTGCAATATTTCAGAGAGGTATGATGTCTATCTTCACAAACATGATTGAGGATATCATGGAAGTTTTCATGGATGATTTTTCAGTTTATGGATCATCATTTGAGGATTGCTTAGCGAATCTCTACATAGTGTTAGCAAGATGTGAGGAGAAACATCTAGTTTTAAATTGGGAGAAATGTCACTTTATGGTGCACGATAGGATAGTTCTCGGACACAGGATTTCTGAGCATGGTATAGAAGTTGATAGAGCTAAGATTGAGGTTATGACAAGTCTTCAAGCGCCTGATAATGTTAAAGTAGTAAGGAGTTTCCTTGGACATGCTGTTTTCTACAGGAGATTCATCAAAGACTTCGACAGAATCGCAAGACCATTGACTGCTTTACTTTGTAAAGAAGTCAAATTCGAGTTTACACAAGAGTGTCATGATGCCTTTCAGCAGATAAAACAAGCCTTGATCAGCGCACCAATTGTTCAGCCACCAGATTGGGATTTACCTTTTGAGGTAATGTGTGATGCGAGTGATTTTGCAGTTGGAGCTGTTCTAGGAAAGAGAAAGGATAAGAAACTTCATGCCATCTACTATGCAAGTAGAACTCTTGATGATGATCAAAGGAATTATGCAACTGAGTTGTTAGCTATTGTGTTTGCTTTCGAGAAATTCAGATCTTATCTTGTTGGATCCAAGGTTATTGTTCACACAGATCATGCTGCCATGAAATATTTGATGCAAAAGAAGGATGCTAAGCCAAGATTTTTGAGATGTATTTTGCTTCTTCAGGAATTTGAATCGACAAGAAATTGGTCACCAACTGAGAATTGCGCCGTCACAGTAGTCGAGAAGGATTACCCATGGTATGCTGATATTGTTAATTACCTAGCTGCAGATGTGGAACCGAATAATTTCACAGATTACAACAAGAAAAGATTCCTAAGAGAGATTAGGCGATATTATTGGGATGAACCTTATCTCTATAAGCATTGTTGTGATGGAGTTTATAGGAGATGCATTGCTGCAACAGAGGTTCCTGATATACTATCGCATTGTCACAGCTCTAGTTATGGTGGTCATTTTGCAACCTTCAAGAGAATATCCAAAGTTCTTCAAGCAGGCTTTTGGTGGCCTAGAATGTTTCGGGATGCTCAGAAGTTCATATCGCAATGTGACCTTTGTCAGAGAAAGGGAAAGATCAGCAAGCGTAATGAGATGCCTCAGAAATTTATCCTCGAAGTCGAAGTCTTCGATTGTTGGGGTATAGATTTCATGGGACCCTTCCCACCTTCCAACAAGAATCTCTACATCCTACTAGTTGTGGATTATGTCTCCAAATGGGTAGAAGCTATAGCTAGTCCGAAGAATGATTCGGCGTTTGTCATGAAACTCTTCAAGTCTATCATCTTCCCTCGTTTTGAAGTGCCACGCATAGTCATTAGTGGCAGAGGTAAGCATTTCATTAACAAGATTCTTGCAAAATTGCTTTTACAAATATGGAGTTCAGCATCGGGTTACTACTCCCTACCATCCACAAACGATAGGCCAAGTTGAAGTTTCAAACAGGCAAATCAAAGAGATTCTTGAGAAAACAGTGAGTAAGGCGAAAAAGGAGTGGTCCTACAAGTTAGAAGATGTACTGTGGGCTTATAGGACAGCTTTCAAAACTCTGCTTGGAACCACACCTTTTCATCTTCTATATGGTAAAGCTTGTCATCTTCCAATGGAATTAGAGCACAAAGCAGCTTGGACAGTCAAGATGATGAATTTCGACATCAAATCTGCTGGAGAAAGGAGACTTATTCAGTTGAATGAGCTTGATGAGATACGAATTGTAACAACCCGCCCCGTGAGACCCGCACACGTGGCCACTCTCTGCCACGTGGCATCCTGTTGGCTCTGCAGCGCATCTACCCTAACATCGACACGAATTCATGCCTATGATAACTCGAAGCTCTACAAGGAACGCACAAAAGCTTACCACGACAAAAAGATCCTCACTCGGACCTTTGAGCCTAATGACCAGGTACTTTTTTATGATTCTAGGTTGACAATATTTCCTGGAAAATTGTCTTCTCCTTGGTCAGGTCCCTACACAGTCCACTTGGTTAGGCCATCTGGAACAGTCATTCTCAAAAACAACAATGGAAAACCATTTGCCGTGAATGGATAGAGAGTCAATCATTACTGGGCTGAAGCCAAGATTCCAGTAGAAAAGCCTTTGGATCTTCAGGACCTACTTGTTGATTAAGCAACTGCAGAGTCAAGCTATTAACTATAAACAAGCGCTTAGTGGGAGGCAACCCACTGGTAAGTATTTCTCCTTTTTATTTATTTCATTCATTTGATTCTTAACTTAGGATTTTTGATTTTATAGGATTTTTTTTCAGATTTTAAAAAAAAAAAAAAAAAAAAGAAGAAGAATAGAGTGTTGACCAAAAACGCGATGGTGTCAATCGACACCAGGGTGGTGTCGATTGACACCCTCATTCTCTAGATCCTTCTCTTCTGCATGCCGCACCACGTAGCAAGAGTTGGATTTTCCTCGTCGGCTCTTCCATATCAGCTGCTTTCTCCTCCACCCATCCCGATGGAGCCACATGTCTTTCAACAGTACGTCGTGGGCAGTTTCAAGAGCGTCTAGAATGCCATAGCTACCCTTTCTCGCTGCGGTTGTGTTTCTCCCACTCGTCGTCGTCGTCGCTCTCCCGCACCCACCTCCGGCTCAGAGCATGAGGACTAGCCACCCTCCCTATCTTTCTTTGTTTTCTGACTTTGTTTTTGCTTTATTTCAGACTATTGGTTATTTGTTTTGAAACTTGTTACACTTATTTTCCTATGCTTTGTTGGACCTATTGATGTGTGTTTTAGTGATTTAACAGTCTAACCGGAGGATCCATGTGAAAACACTAACCAAGGCTCTACAACAATGAGCTGAATTCGCAAAGCTAAGCAAAAGGACCAGAGTGTCGATCAACACCAACATGGTATCGATCGACACCACTCTTAGGTGGGAACTCACGTTTCTCTAACTTTTAACTTTTGATTATTTTTCCTTCGATTTCTCTAGTTTAATAACAGTGGGGACAGTGTCATATAAGTCTGGGGAGTCAGTAACTAACTTCATCTTTTCTTTTCTTATGAGTCAGTTGTATCATTTTAACTTAGATAGTTGTTTTATTGAGTCAAATTTTTTGTTTTAAATTATGATCTATCTCTCGAGTTTATTGCATGGATTGCTTAAGTACTGCATATTCAAATCAATCCGACTAATGGAAAATCCAAAAAGCCAATCAATAAAATTAAGGACATCCATTCCCAACATAATCCACAAAGGCTGGAGCTAATCTCACTACTCTTCCTTTTACCTTATCAAAACGGTTAGTGTTCATAGGATTTGACTCCTTGTTCGTACCTGATAAGTCGACTAATGTGTTAAAAAGAAAATGTTCATCTCCCAAAAAATAAATAATAATAATAATAATAAAATAAATAATGAGAGATTGAGAAGACTTTCAGATAGTGTATAGGGGTAGAAATGTTTCCTATGACCCCATTATTATAAAATTATTTGGAACGATAAATTACAAAGGTTGGAAAAATACTGAGGGTGTCGATCCAATATGCGAGTTCCCATTTCTTTACTCTCTAAAAAGAATAAGTCTGGGGAGAGAAAGAACACCAAATAAATAAATATATAACGAATGGTCGATCTATCATGGTATAATACAGGAATGAGTCTAGAAGGTTCTTAAGCATTTACTTGATTGATGAGACCCAGCGATGATAGCCTAGTGGATATAGTTGAGTGCTTTGGTATGGAATCTAGGATGTTGTGTGGGCTAGCGGAGAATTACATGGTGGTCAGGATTTGATTAGAACTGTTCAATACATGGATTTGGTTTGTATGATCAAGGTAATAAACTAGAGAGATTGGGAGTTTCTATGTTTTCCAAACCTCTTTCACAGATTCAACCTTTTGTTTTGCTTGAGGGCAAGCAAAAGCTAAGTCCGGGGGAGTTGATATGTCCTGGTTTTTACTGATTTCTAACATAGTTTCAGAATTGTTTTTAGAGTCTTTCTAGTCTTTTTCGTATGTTTTGAGTCATTTCATGTACACTTACACATCTGGGAACTATGGAGCACAATAAGGAATTGTGGAAGCTTTTCAGCAATGAAGATCTTGAAGGACGTTTTTCAGAAGCGATCGACACCACACCTGTGTCGATCGACACTCTTATTGCTGCCAAGGGAATTCTTGTTTTCTGCCAAGTCTTTACGAAGCCCTGAAGTCTTCCTTATTTGCAAAGTAGTCCCTCCACGTTTTTAGTCACGAATATACCTAATTGTTTGGTCATTGTTAGACCTAAGTTTTGTTTTAGAGATTGTTACACATTTTGAGAGAAGAATCCAATCCTTTTAGAGAGGATTCTGAACTCCCTTACTTTCATTCTTAAATCATCAATGCAAACTATTCAGATTATGGTTTGTATTTCTATTATCATGTCTAAGTAATCACCTTGTTGGGTTTAGAGAGTCTCAATAGGGATTTAGATGGATTAGTAGATCGAAAACCCCTTAGGATTATTCATAGTGTTCTTCATCTTAATTATTCTTATTGTTAGTTTTAGATTGATCACCTAAAACTTGATATTAGATAATAGGTATGCCCGCCATAGGTACTTGTTATTAGAACTATGATAGATGAGCCTAGATATTTAAAAAAGAACATGTAGGTTCATAGAAGGACTATGATTTAGATACTAGGTGAACTTATCAAGCTTATAAACAATGCATGCTTTAGCATATGATTTTTCGGCTTCTCTGGTTATCTAGCTTTAAGTATAGAGAGTTTCGCGGAACGCCACTGGCTACTCTAGAATCATAGTTTGAGTTTGAGAATGGTGCGTTAACAATCCTAATATTAGCTAGATCTACGATTTATCTATCTCCCAAGACAATTCCTTAGACCCGATGCTTTAATCACTTGAATCTACAAATCGTTTACTTGCTTATTTATCTTTTACATTCAATTACTTCATCTAGCTTATTAAATAACATCATAAGTCTATTGTGTGAACATCGAGAGCTCAGTGGAATTCGACCCTTAAGTGCTAACGACGATCTCTTATTTGAGGGAGTAAGCTTAAGGCAATTTGAGCTATATCAGGCATCAATCATAAACTTCATTGCCCAAAGTAAAGCTTCGACTTCTGTATGGAAAGGAAAAAAACTTCTACGCAGATTAGCAACTCCCATGGTTGACGCCCCTCCATTTAATCATGTGCAAAGCCACCCTAGACCTGAAACGTTTTCGCTTTCTTTCCATGAATCGTCCACAAAGGAAAGAAAACCTGAGTATATATTATCTTGTGAGATATCTCTCACCCGAATTTGTTTTTCCGCTTGGAAAGAGAATTTGTTTTCAATATTGAACTCAAATTGAGCTAAGTGCCATGAATGAGCCTCTTTTTCTACTAGACATAACACATATAACTGATCTTTCTCCACATTTTCAAATATTTTTTCATTCCTTGCTTTCCAAATATACCAAAGTATCCATGGATATGCGACTGAATCAAATTCTAAAGAGATTCTTGAGAATGAGTGATCCAAATTTGCATAAATAGGTGGGAAAAATCCCTCGGACAATAGGGATCTTTGAAAGAGCCCATATGTGTCTCGCCGGATGACACTGGAAAAGAGTATGGTTTATTGTTTCCTCTATAGAACCACATCTGACACATCCTGAATCACAATTTATACCTCTTTTCTGCAAATTCTCTGTTACAGGCACGCAACTTGATAATATTTGCCATAAAAAATGCCGTAACTTAGGCGGACATTACACTTTCCACACATGTGCTTTCAGAGCTTTGATCTCTGGACAAATGAAAGATGAATTAAGATCCTTGTTAACTATTCATGTTGTATGGTAGCCGGATATAACTGAATAGTTTTTGGATTTTGTGAAATGCCAACCTAGGATATCCTCCCTTGTTGACGCACCCAAGTGCAATGCACTTATCAGCTCGACATCTTCCGGCTCAAAAAGCTCCTTCAAGAGATCAATGTTCCAAAACTAAAGCCGAATTAAAATCATCTACATCCCTAAAACCTAAGACACCTTCCGATTTACTACTACACAATTTATTCCAAGCCATCCAGTGCATACCTCTAGATTCTCCATTTAAACTCCACCAAAATCTTGCGACCTCACTTGTTAGTTTAAAAGTAATTGTTTTCGGAAGCCTAAAGCAAGACATCACATAAGTTGGTAATGCCAAGGCTACCAATTTAATCATCACTTCTTTCCCTTCTTTCGATAAGAATTTAACCGACCACCCATTTAATCTAGTCTATAATCCATCTCTAACAAAGGAAAAATTCTTTGTCTTAGAGCCCCCTAAACTCTCAGGTAGCCCAAAATAGGATCCCATACCTCCGATATTATGTATAGCCAAGGTTGATTTTATTTCTGCCTTTATAGCTTCGTCTACTTTATGCCTGCTGAATCGATGATTTCGCAAAATTTATCATTTGTCCCGAAACCGCTTCATATTATTTTAGGATACCCAATATTATTCCGCAACGGTCTTTATCAGCTTTACAAAAGAAAAGACTATCATCCGTAAATAACAAGTGAGAAACTGAAGGAATCGATGTTGCTACTTTGATACTTGTGATCAATTTTCCTTGTTTTGCCTTCCGGATGTTCGGTATTAGCACCTCTGTGCAAAGTATGAATAAGTAAGGAGAAAGTGGATCTCCTTGTCTTAATTCCCGTTATGGTATTATTAGTCCTTTAGGTTGTCCATTAAGAAGGACTCTATACTGAACTGAAGTAAGACACCACATTATCCATGATATCCATTTTACGCAAAATCCCTATTTCCTTAATAATTCCTTAACGAAATTCTATTCAACCCTATCATACACTTTAATCATGTCTGTTTTAATTACCATGTATTTTTAAAAGCAAATTTTTCGTGTCCCACTTTCTTCAACCGTTCGACGATAGACGTTTTTTTTGTTTAGCTGAGCTAGTGTTATATATTATTTGTTTGTATTTTGAACTTGTATCCACATGTTTTGTTTGATGGTAGATATTCTAAAAATTAAAAGAAAAAAAAACTTAAATTAGAGGTAATTAAATTTAAAGAACAACCAAGAGTGATATACGTATAATTCGTAAAAATATGGTCTTAGTTACGTAAACATATGAACAATTATGTATTGACAAGACTAGTTATGTAAACATATAAACACTTAAAAGAATATATTGACAAAGATTGGCCTCTTAATACCGTTATGACAAATAGATATCAATATAATGTATCATCTTCTAGATATTAAAATAGAACATATGACCTATAGATAAGATTGTTTTCCCAAAAAATAGCTTTACCAATAGAACAAAGTTGAAGCAATGGTATTATTTTTGAAAAAAAAACATTTTTGTTTCCCAAAAGATTGGCCTATTTGTTTATATAGAGGTTAGTATTTATAATCATTTTTCTTCTAGGATTAATAATAAGAATGTATAATTTCCTTAATTATAGTATTTTATTAATTGATTGTATAATTTCATAAATCCCTTCTTTATTTTAAAGGCAAAAGTATTAATTTCTTTTAGAATGGTAACTTTAATTTTGAATAAGTAAATGATTATATATTTTTATATTTTATATAAAAGAATAATATCTGAAAATATAACAGATTGGACATGTCAGTAATCATCGTTCCTCCAGCTTCTTTAGTAACAAATCCAACAAAGTTTGTTGTTGCAAGCGTCGTGCATATATATGGTGAAATTGGACTTGGCTCAATGTGTAACGCCCGTGAACCGGAAAATCGATTAGGGTTTGTTTTTAAATCATCCGGTTTAATTGGTTGGGTTAATTGGAAACCCTAAAGTGTGCCTATAAAAGAAGGAAACTCGAAATTAGGGCTTTAGTTAGCCACTTTTCGTTTTATAAAGGAGAAAAAGAGAGAAAAGGAGAAGGAGCAGAATCGTTAGGGTTTGGGAGAAATCAGTTTCGTCATATCAAATCGTGGTAAAAGTTTCGTGAGACACGTTTTCTCAGACGCGAATTAGGACCAGCGAAGATTGAAACTGAGATCGTGGTCTCGTCTGTTTTCCGATCGGCACGAGATTTTGTGGGCAGCTTTGTGACGTCTGCAGCTAGGATTTCACCGGAGCGATTGAATAGTTAACGGACGTTTCTGGACTGTTTCAGACGCAAGGAGAGTCTCTCCTGGGTTTAATTGCTATTAGAATCAATTTGTTAAGGTGAGTGCGTGACCATGAGCTTATCTGAGCGATTGGGTTGTGTGATGATATGTAGGTGTGGTGAATGTGTTTTGGGTGAATTGTTCAATGACTGGTTTGTTTGTATTGTATTCGTGATTATACCTTTTTATTTGCTTGTGTGTATAGCTCGTAGATGGGAGGATCGCCTCATTAAGTATTTATGATAATACTTACGCATCTCATTGTGTTGTTGATGCAGGTAAATATAAAGTGTGATTGTGGAATCATGGCAAGGAAGAGAGGATGATCTAGGAACTCGTTTGTTTTATGTTTGGTGTTTTTGGTTATTGGAATCCGGTTAGGATTGTCAGTTATTCTTGGTTTTGTTGATCGAATTATTTATTTATTCATAAAATAGTATTTCTGACTTGCGGATTAATTATTATGTTATTGGTTGGTTTAATTAGATATTTATGGGAATATTTAATTATATTTTTTTTTTAAAAAAATGGGTCGGGTTGTTTCAATTTGGTATCAGAGCGATTACGGTTCTAGGATGTGTAGAAAAATTAATTGATGAATTATTTTCCTATTGATTGATGTGGGATGAGCTAGGGTGTTAGCATATTGAGGATTGATTAGGGAGTGTTTAGTCAATTGTGTGTTGTTGTCCTAGCATCATCTTCTCCGAGCCTTAAATGAGATTCCACGGTAAGTTGTTTGTGATATATTCGTTTGTTTTAGTTTCTTAGCCATTTGTTCTTGAGTAGCGCAGATGGTTAGAGGAGATGGAGTTCGTGGTCGTGGTCGTGGTCTTGGTCGCGGTAGGGGACGAGTCCTCGAGGGTACCGGCGAGAGTGATGGCCACAGTGCCACAGTTGAGCAGAGTGTGGGTTCGCAGCCTGAGTTTGTGGAGCCCGGGGTTAGGAACGGTCTTGGTGCCGATATAGCTGGTGCAGCCAGAGTGGGGGCTGGTGGAGATGGTGTCGGTACCGGTGTGCATGCCGTTGGTGCTGAGGGTCCAGGAGTGATGGGTGCCGCAGCCGGAGGAGCCCAGATTCCAGAGGTTGGTTTGGCGGGCCTGTTGAGGCAGTTGTTGGAGCGGTTACCAGGTGTGGTACCAGTGGAGGCTCCAGTTGCGCCACGAGTGGCGGAGGTGCAGCAGCGGGCTGCGGTTGCTGAGGAGGGTCCATCTTATTTGAGGATGATGGAGCAGTTGCAGAGGATTGGCACTGGGTATTTTTCTGGTGGTACTAGTCCTGAGGAGGCCGACAATTGGAGGTCGCGGGTTGAGCGGAACTTCGGTTCGAGCAGATGCCCGGCGGAGTATCGGGTAGATCTAGCAGTGCATTTTCTAGAGGGGGATGCACATTTGTGGTGGCGGAGTGTGACTGCCAGGAGAAGGCAGGCGGATATGTCTTGGGCAGATTTCGTGGTTGAGTTTAATGGTAAGTACTTTCCGCAGGAGGCGCTCAACCGTGTGGAGGCGCGTTTTCTTGAGCTGACACAGGGTGAGCGGTCGGTTCGGGAGTATGACCGGGAGTTTAACCGACTCTTGGTGTATGCGGGTCGGGGCATGGAGGATGACCAGGCCCAGATGAGGAGGTTCTTGAGGGGACTTCGACCGGATTTGAGGGTGCGGTGTAAAGTGTCGCAGTACGCCACGAAGGCGGCACTGGTGGAGACGTCTCCTGAGGTAGAGGAGGACCTTCAGAGGCAGGTGGTGGGAGTGAGTCCAGCGGTACAACCGAAGAAGACTCAGCAGCAGGTGGCACCTAGCAAGGGCGGCAAGCCTGCGCAGGGGTAGAAGAGGAAGTAGGATCATCTTTCCAGAGCTGGACAGGGTGGTCGTGCAGGATGTTTTTCTTGTGGGAGCCTTGACCACAAGGTGGCGGATTGCACGTAGCGAGCTGAGACGAGGGAGTGCTACCACTGCAGGGAGAGGGGACATCTCAGGCCGAATTGTCCTAAGCTGCAGCGGATGGCAGTGGCAGTGGTACAGCCGGCGGTGCAGCACGGAGTGCAGGTGCAGCAGGGAGTGCAGCAGTTAGCACATATTGCAGCAGCACCGCAGGGTTACACTACGCGTGAGATAGGCGGTACCAGCAACAGAGCGATTACTGGTATGATTTCTGAGACTCAGACTTTGTGAATTATTTCTGTTGTTTTGGATATCATTGTTTTGTGATGAATGTTAGGGTTCTTAGCACATGAGGTTTGTGTAGGGACCTTATTAGTGGGCGGTGTAGAGGCCCATGTGTTGTTTGACTCTGGAGCATCGCATTGCTTCATTACCCTAGAGAGTGCCTCGCGCGCCAACATCTGTGGGGATCCTGGTGAGCAGTTTGGAGCCGTCAAGGTTGCTGGAGGGCAGTTTCTAGCGGTACTGGGGAGAGCGAAGAGTGTGGATATTCAGATTGCAGGGGAGTCAATGCCAGCAGATTTGATTATCAGTCCTGTAAAGTTGTATGATGTTATTCTGGAAATGGATTGGTTGGATCATTATAGAGTACATCTTGACTGCCACCGTGGGAGAGTTTCTTTTGAGCGGCCAGAGGGGAGGTTAGTTTATCAGGGAGTGAGATCTACCTCAAGGAGTCTTGTCATCTCAGCAGTGCAGGCAGAGAAAATGATCGAGAAGGGTTGCGAGGGTTACCTGGTGACGATATCTATGCCGGAGTCTGTGGGGCAGATAGTAGTGAGCGACATTCGGGTTGTTCAGGAGTTTGAGGATGTGTTTCAATCGTTGTAGGGATTGCCACCATCACGGTCTGATCCTTTCACGATTGAGTTGGAACCAGGGACAGCGCCGTTGTCTAAGGCACCCTATAGGATGGCTCCCGCAGAGATGGCAGAGCTGAAGAAGCAGCTAGAAGATTTGTTGGGTAAGGGATTCATTCGTCCTAGTACTTCACCTTGGGGAGCGCCGGTGTTATTTGTGAAGAAGAAGGATGGGAGTTTCCGTTTATGTATTGACTACCGAGGTTGAACCGGGTCGCTGTGAAGAACACTTACCCTTTGCCAAGGATCGATGAGTTGTTGGATCAGTTGAGGGGTGCTACTTGTTTCTCCAAAATCGATTTGATGTCGGGTTATCACCAGATCCCGATAGCGGAGGCAGATGTTCGCAAGACTGCTTTCAGGACGAGATATGGACATTTTTAGTTCGTGGTGATGCCTTTCGGTTTGATTAATGCACCTGCAGCGTTCATGAGGTTGATGAACAGCGTGTTCCAGGAGTTTTTGGATGAGTTTGTGATCATCTTTATTGATGACATTCTGGTGTATTCTAAGAGTCCTAAGGAGCATGAGGTACATCTGAGGGGAGTGATAGAGAAGCTGCGGGAGCAGAAGTTGTTCGCTAAGTTGAGCAAGTGCAGTTTCTGGCAGAGAGAGATGGGTTTTCTGGGTCACATTGTTTCTACAGAGGGAGTTTCAGTGGATCAAGAGAAGATTGAGGCTATTAGAGACTGGTCTAGACCGACGAATGCCACTGAGATCAGGAGTTTTCTTGGGTTGGCAGGGTATTACAGGAGGTTCGTTAAGGGGTTTGCGAGTATGGCACAACCGATGACTAAGCTGACAGGGAAGGATGTTCCTTTTGTGTGGTCACCGGAGTGCGAGGTGGGTTTCGTGAGCCTGAAGGAGATGTTGACGAGTACACCAGTGTTAGCATTGCCAGAGCATGGAGAGCCTTACATGGTGTATACTGATACCTCGGGAGTTGGTTTGGATTGTGTTCTAATGTAGCGTGGGAAGGTTATTGCCTATGCATCACGACAGTTGAGGAAGCATGAGGGCAACTATCCTACTCACGATTTGGAGATGGCTGCAGTAATCTTTGCCTTGAAAATTTGGAGGTCTTATCTTTATGGCGGGAAAGTGCAGGTGTTCACGGATCATAAGAGTTTGAAGTATATCTTCACTCAGCCAGAGCTGAACCTGAGGCAGAGGCGATGGATGGAGTTGGTGGCTGATTATGATCTGGAGATAGCTTACCATCCTGGTAAGGCTAATGTGGTTGCAGACGCGTTGAGCCGTAAGCGCGTGGGCGCGGCTCCAGGGCATAGTGTTGAGGCCTTGGTGAGTGAGATTGGTGCTTTGCGATTGTGTGCTGTGGCACGAGAGCCATTGGGATTGGAAGCTGTGGATCGAGCAGATCTTCTGACTAGAGTTCGATTGGCTCAGGAGAAGGATGAGGGGTTGATTGCGGCTTCTAAGGCAGAGGGCTCTGAGTATCAGTTTGCAGCTAATGGGACTATCCTTGTCAATGGGCGAGTTTGTGTGCCTAAGGATGAGGAGTTGCGACGGGAGATCTTGAGTGGGGCTCATGCGAGCATGTTTTCCATTCATCCAGGAGCGACTAAGATGTACCGAGACCTCAAGCGGTACTATCAGTGGGTCGGGATGAAGAGGGATGTAGCAAATTGGGTTGCAGAGTGCGATGTTTGCCAGTTAGTTAAGGCTGAGCATCAGGTGCCAGGTGGCATGTTGCAGAGTTTACCCATTCCTGAGTGGAAGTGAGATTTTATCACGATGGATTTTGTGGTTGGGTTGCCTATGTCGCGAACCAAAGATGCTATTTGGGTGATCGTGGACCGTCTAACTAAGTCAGCATATTTTCTGGCCATCAGAAAAACCGATGGAGCGGCGGTGTTGGCTAAGAAATATGTGAGCGAGATCGTGAAGTTGCATGGAGTACCTGTGAGTATTGTGTCAGACAGGGATTCCAAGTTTACTTCTGCATTTTGGAGAGCCTTTCAGGCAGAGATGGGTACTAAGGTGCAGATGAGCACGGCTTATCATCCACAGACAGATGGGCAATCTGAGAGGACTATTCAGACGCTTGAGGATATGTTGCGGATGTGTGTCTTGGATTGGGGAGGTCATTGGGCGGATCACTTGAGTCTGGTAGAGTTTGCTTATAACAATAGCTATTAGACGAGTATTGGGATGACTCCTTTTGAAGCGTTGTACGGGAGGCCATGCAGGACACCGTTATGCTGGACCCAAGTGGGGGAGAGGAGCATATATGGTGCAGATTATGTTCAGGAGACCACGGAGAGGATCCGGGTTCTTAAGCTGAACATGAAGGAAGCTCATGATCGACAGCGGAGTTATGTTGACAAGAGGAGGAGAGAGCTTGAGTTTGAGGTTGGGGACAGAGTGTATCTTAAGATGGCCATGTTACGAGGTCCGAACAGGTCTATCTCAGAGACTAAGTTGAGTCCGAGGTACATGGGTCCGTTCAGGATTGTTGAGAGGGTGGGACCAGTGGCATACAGGTTAGAGTTGCCTGATGTTATGCGTGCGTTTCACAAGGTCTTTCATGTGTCGATGCTAAGGAAGTGTCTTCACAAGGATGATGAGGTGTTGGCTAAGATTCCAGAGGATCTTCAGCCCAACATGACTTTGGAGGCGAGACCAGTGAGGGTTCTCGAGAGGAGGATCAAGGAACTTCGGCGGAAGAAGATTCCTTTGATCAAAGTCCTGTGGGACTGCGATGGTGTGACAGAGGAGACTTGGGAGCCAGAGGCGAGGATGATGGCAAGGTTCAAGAAGTGGTTCGAGAAGCAGGTTGCTGCATGAGTTTGCCTTTCCTTGGTTTCCAGTTTCAGTGTTGTTGAGTTTTTGAGGTTTTGAGTTGTTGTTCTTATTTCTCTTTCATTTGTATTTTCGTTTGGAGTTGTAACGATCATGACAGTTGATGATTAATAAGATGAGTATTTTTTTTCTTGGATTTGACTTGAGTTGTCTTATTTAAGAATGTGTTGTACGGTTTCTAAAAATGGAAAGTTTCCTAGAAAGGACTTGTCTATTTTTGGAAAGTTTGAGTAAACAACCTAAGAGAAAGGTGTGTTTACGAGATGGTCGGGAGTTGGTCATAAGGATGTTCTCGAGGGGATATGATGGATGGTGAGGCATAGAGGTGTCTTACGCGAATCCATGAGAGAGTCTGGAGATATGCTCGGAAGCGTTTAGTATTGTTGCTCGAGGGACATGAGGGTCCCAACGACTCGTGAGGAGCGGGGTATGCTCCTGAGGTACCGGTAACTCGAGGGACATGGTGTCTTTAGAGTACGAGGGGTACGGTGGCTTCGGGTGACGATCCGAGAGCACGCTTTAGGGTGACGACCCGAGAGTGAGTTTTGTGGTATTATTTTCTCCAAGTGTCGTAACTCGATGACTTTGTGGCTGAGAGTGAGCCGACACAACTAAGGGTTTGACTTTGAGTGGGGAAGATAATATGTGTGATACCCGAGATACCGTAGGCCGAGGCCTGAGAGTGACGGTTTATGCTCGAAGATTGCGGTCTGAGAGTGGAGAGTGAGTTGTGAGCAACAATGACTAGTAAATCGTGAGTATATCGACTGGATAGAGAGACCTAAAGGGGGTCTGGTTGGAGGGAGTGCGGACTGTAGCGATGGTTGCACGGAGTTCCTCGGAGTGGAAGGGTGAAGCTAGATTCGAGGACGAATCTATGTTAGTGGGGGAGAATTGTAACGCCCGTGAACCAAAAAATCAGTTAGGGTTTGTTTTTAAATCATCCGGTTTAATTGGTTGGGTTAATTGGAAACCCTAAAGTGTGCCTATAAACGAAGGAAACTCGAAATTAGGGCTTTAGTTAGCCACTTTTCGTTTTATAAAGGAGAAAAAGAGAGAAAAGGAGAAGAAGCAGAATCGTTAGGGTTTGGGAGAAATCAGTTTCGTCATATCAAATCGTGATAAAAGTTTCGTGAGACACATTTTCTCAGACGCGAATTAGGACCAGCGAAGATTGAAACTGAGATCGTGGTCTCGTCTGTTTTCCGATCGGCACGAGATTTGGTGGGCAGCTTTGTGACGTCTGCAGCTAGGATTTCACCGGAGCGATTGAATAGTTAACGGACGTTTCTGGACTGTTTCAGACGCAAGATTAGTTTTTATCGAAGAAAACCAGTTTTATCGAGAAATAGAAATTTTAGGTTGAGACAAGCAAGCGGTGATCGAATGGGATTGGATGCAGACACAACAAGGTTTAGTGTAGTATTTAAAATACTTAGTCATTTATTTTTAGCAGAATAGGTAATGATCATTGTCTGCGTACAATGGTAGGAGAATGCTCGGTACGGGCATGTACCGTGAGTGAGCAGAAAGAGTGGTCGTGGACGGGCCATGTCGTGAGCTGCTTGTGCAGCTACTTGTGTAAGGATAAGGATGGGCGTTTTGATAAGGATAAATATTAGTTTGGATAAGGATAAACATGGTTTTGGATAAGGATAAGCATGAGAATGGATAAGGTTATGGATAAGCCCTATCCATTACTTTGCTTGCACTCCAAGTAACGTAACTTGCTCTCCAAATTTCTCACACCTATAAATACCCACGAGATTTCACTTGTAGTTCATAACCATCCCACACCAAAACCTTTAGCTTAAACCGTTAGATAGCTAGTTAGTTCGTCGGAGTCCGAGTCGGGTAGAAGTTGGTCGAGTCGAGAGTCATAGTCGGGTAATAAGGTAAGTAGTTCCGCCCTTAGTCTTTTATTCTTTTTAGAATATTTTTCTTAATTTTGTTTTCGGTCCGACGCTTAGATCCACCGTTAGTACCGTTGGAGATAGCTCGATCGGATCAAATTTATTAGGCGGTCAAGGGTAGAATTTTAATCTCTCGACATTAAGGCCAAGGTGAGTACCGTAGCGTGTGTAGTAGCACTCGACAAGGTTTTATTTTTGGGGTTATGATAGTTAGGCATGAGGTTGCATTTTTATACTTAGTATAATTTATGCATTTATTGTTGATAGTCGGATCTACGTTTTTCCGTAAGATCGGCTTGGTTGTTGATTAGATCTTGCATTCATGCTTCATTTATTTTGGGATGAAGTATTTTGTGTGCTTAGGTTAGACATTAGTTTAGCCATTATGTTGCTTGATTGTTTGATTGTGGTAGGATTTATTATCGTATTTCTTTGCGGTAATTGTTGTTTGTTTGTTTGTTTGTTCGTAATTTTTAATCCGAATTAAATTGTTAGCAAGCATGTTAGGTTGTTTGATTGTTGATTGATTGATTGTTGTTGGTTAATCTTGTTTCGGCTTGATTAACCTTTGTGTGTTAGTTGCTTGATAGTAGGTATTATTACGAGTAGTATTAGGTTACATTAGACTCGTAATAAGTAATGTGGTTAGTCATTTTTGTGACTAAGGTGTGACGATGTCATGATTATCCCAATGGCTTGGAATGGTTCGCTACCACCCGGGACTACCTGACGGGGTAGTAAAACTTTTACCGTAAGGGAGTTGGTCTCTTTTACACGGTTTGGAGTGGGGAAGGGATGTAATCGTTTTAGACTTTGTGTCTAGCGGTCGGAGACATTGCCTTGTGGGAAATCAGCATCGTATAGTATAGGGCCCGTAGGATGAAGAGACGTTAGCATGCTAGTTTTAGAATTAGTAGTTTCCGCTGCATATACTCTGTAAAGAGTATTCATTGCTTGTTTGTTTGTGTTGTGTGATTTCTTGTCGAGTATACTCAATCGAGTATACTCGTATTGATTGTTTGATTGGGGATTGGGATTGAGATTTTTTTGTTATTTGTTAGAAACCCGAACTCACTGAGTAATATTAGATTACTCAAGATTCTACTTTTTGTCTTACAGGTAACCTTAGTTGGGGAGGCCTTAAGGGGAGCACGAACGTTGGGGAACCGGTGTAGAGTTTGTTGTCTTTGTAAAATGAGATTTGTAAATTGACTCGATTTGAGCATTAGGCTCGGGATCCCATTCCATTGTAAGTGTTTTAATGTTTTAGTAAATAAAGGAGAATTTTTTTAAAATCCTTGTGTACTTCTGATATTAGTCTTGTCCGGACTAACACAACTTACGAAAATGATACAGGTTGAAAAGCCTTAGGCCGTGTTTGTGAGGAACGATGTTCGTAGATGAGCTGACCTTGGTACCGGATGTGTTCTGGGAACTCGGTCAGATCGTCTACTGGCATCACAAGTAACGCTTCCGGATTCGTTCATAGTCCTAGAACAGTTCGGGGGTGTTACAAGAGTGGTATAAGAGCATGGTTTTGTTCATGCTTAAGGGACACAAGTTTTCAAACGTTTTATCGAGTCAAAATGAGTCACAAAGACAACTTTAGGAAACTGGTGCGTCCATGTGCTATAGGTAAAGGGATTAGGTAGAGGGATTAGGTTTTACCTTTTGGATGTTAGTGAAGATTTAGAGTTGATGGATGAAAGGAGGACGAATGTGGTGATCACTACAAGGCTAAGAAATAATGGGAGAAAACTCATAAGGAGATGATATTGGAGTTAATAGATGGAAGCAAACAAAGATGGTTATGCGGAGATGGATCAGAAGAAACAATTGTTTAAGGAGTAAAGAGGAGAAGTAGCGTAAAAGTCCATGAGATGGAAATCATGAGGCCGATAATACTATAGCTGAAGAAGAAGATAGCTAAAGCAAGACAAGGAAGGAGTTTGGAGTAGTGCTGAAGAAGTTTTGCAGTGTAGAGTAGAAAGACAAACTTTACATATGGTAAAGTTAAGTCTAAGGAGAAGAGCCAAATTCATAAGTCGCAAATGAACGGCTAATAAGTCAATGAGGAGAAGAAATCAAAAGTTAAAGAAGGTTGAGAAAATGAAGTTTCAAAGGTAAGGTTACACACAATGGAACTTGTTGTAAGCTTACACAATAATCAAAGAATCGGAGGAAGTAGCGCTCTCACAAAGCAAGGAGCTGGGAGACGATATATGTTCATAATGGCAAAGATGAAACGAAGTTGAAGATGAAACAAAGACGAAGACTCTAAGTTGAAGAGGAGGATAGTGTAAGCCTAAAGGAACAGTTACACCATATTCAAGCTGAGAAGTAAGACAAGTCAAAGGCGGGAGAGTGGTATGATAAGTCAAAGGGGAGGAGTTGTACAACAAGTCAAAGGGGAGGAGAGTTGTACAACAAGTCAAGGAGGAGGGTAGTAAACTAAGAGTGAGGTCAGTATCACAACAAGTAGGAGGAAGATGAAGTAAACCTTTACATGAGGAGGATGGACCAAGAGCTAAGAAAAGAAGATGAAAGAGTTGAAGAGTCCAAAAAAGTTGCAAGAAAATAATAGAGACGTTAAGATAGAGCATAGTATCATGCTGCTCGTGGAGTAATAGTTTTGAAGGCCTGTTAGCTATCGTAGTGGAAGCGACCCAAAGATGAAAGAACAAGAAGTTTGAAGACTTCTTGAGCTGGATTTTGCATATGAAGAATGTCAAGAGTGGAATCAAGAACTACAAAGACTTATGGGAGATGTATCAATTGTAGCTACAATAGAAGAAGTTGATGTCAAGAGGAAGTTGTTTAGTATTCCTACAATACAATAGAAGAAGTTGACGTCAAGGAGAAGAAGAAGTCTAGTACTACCAGAGTAAGAAGAAGAGAAAGGTCTAAGTTTATTTGATAAGAAAGGTAATTATCAAGTAGAGACCAAAGGAATCGCGAGAAGAAATGGGAAGCAGTAGGGCTACATCAAGAGATGAAGACACGAAGTAGAGACTGAACCAAGAGTGGTATGCAGAAGATATCCGAAAGTATTGAAGCGGGTATACATATGATCTTGTCACCAGGACATGATCTATACACTACAACGAGCTTTTGACAAGAAGAGAAACGTAGACGAGTTTAGAATGTGGATGAGCTATAAACCGATGGAGAGAACCTGATGAAAGAAATGCGAGGTATGATCAACCTAGAGTAGAGAGGAGTTCAGAGTATCTCGTCATAATCTTGTAGAATTCGAGGATGAATTCTTTTAAGGGTAGGAGAATGTAATACCCCTGACTATGACTAGGAATCCGTCGGACGGTCGCGAACGTAGAAGTGCGATCGTAACTTAGGAAAATTTTCGATAAGAAAATTTAGACGGAGTTGTGGATAAATAAAAAATTACCCATTACATAAGGAGTTTAAGGTCAGTTTAGAAGAGAGTAGAGATTTTATCGGCTAATGCTACATATAGAGAAGACTAGGATCGGCTATTATCGGCAAAGGCAGTTAAGGCTATCGAGGAATTGATTAGGACTATCAAGATCATTATTAATAGATTTCTTATGAGCAATTTGGTTGATGGAAAGATCAATTTTGCCGAGGAAAAATAAAGGAAGTGCGAACGACTAGTTTTTATCGAAGAAAACCAGTTTTATCGAGAAATAGAAATTTTAGGTCGAGACAAGCAAGAGGTGATCGAATGAGATTGGATGCAGACACAACAAGGTTTAGTGGAGTATTTAAATGACTTAGTCATTTATTTTTAGCGGAATAGGTAATGATCATTGCACTACAAGAAATATGGGTATTGATAGCACATGACGATATCACATTTTCCGTAACTACTATTAAAAATGATACTCGGAATTTGATAACTATATTATAGCATTTGAGAAACGCTAAGCCTAAAAATAGCAACATGGAAAGCTAAAGTACTATTTGACTGCCAATGTTTAGTGAAAATTTTACGAAAACCGCCAATACTTAACCAAAAATCAATTTTGCACTAAACGTCCGCTACTTATCAAAAATAGAAAACCAAAAAGAAATTGTATCACCAAACAAAAACCCTTCATCTTTCTCCCTTTCTCTCCGTCGCATCCCAACTTTTCCAGAGAACCAGATATGGATTCTCCTCAACGTCTTCTTCGTCATGCCGTCTCTCCTCCTTCGTCGTCACATCTTCTTCTTCTTTAGATCCTCTCATTCTTCTACTTTGTCTTTTCCTTTTCTCGTTTCCTTTGTTTTTTTCTATCTCTCTCTATAGCTTCCTCCATCACTTTTACTTCTCATTACCCTAATTTTGCAAGGTATATCAATTGCAATTGAAAAGGTGCTCATAATCTCTAATTAACCCCTTCGTTCTCAGTTCTTCAATCTTCAATTTTATAAAGCCCTAATTTTTAACCTTTCTGCTTTTTGGAAATTGGATTTGTTTAGGTTTTGGAATTGGCTGGAAACGCAGCAGAGGGGTGACAAGAAGAATAGGTTAGTGCCATGTCACATTCATCTTGCGGTGAGGAACGATGAGGAGCCGAGCAAGTTGCAAAGGTTTGATTTTAGCCTAATTTTGTTAAGTGGAAATTCAAAGCTTTTTGGAGATTTGTGTTCTAGCTCATGAAGAAGTTATTGTAATAAATCTTAGGGGTTCTGTTTTTAGAGTTCTCTCTGCATACAAGGTGTTCGATGAATTGACTATGAGACCTAAACCAAGAATTTTAAACTAACTAACAATGTCAACGAGAATGTTAAAGTAACTTATTATGGATTTGGTTCAATTTTCAATAAGGAAGCATGTTGGTGGCTGAGATGGAGACTCAATAGAGGAAAAGTCAGGTTCGTGCATTTAGTCATTTTGATTATTTCTTGATTAGTCTTTCTTAGTGTAACAAGCACTTTAAGACTCTACGTAAAATTAAATGTCTTTTTCACAATTGAAAAAGGTTATGACTTATAGGCTATCAAACTCTTTCATATTCTTCTTTTAATTCAGGCTATTCATGGTAAAAAAAAAACTCGCTACAAGATGGAACTTTGACTAAGGTATGTATACTCTTGAACTCTAATGACAAAGAAGTTAGAAACATGAGCTTTAAGTTGATGTTGATACACATGATCACAACGAATATGGATAAAGTTTTATCATTATGCTTAAAAACGTGAGTACTTGATTTGGGTTTTATGACTATCACCAAAGTGTCATCATTATCACCAAAGCCTTACTAAATTCTGCAAACTTATAATTATCAATAAATTGACCTTCATCGTTGATAAGCAAGAGTGCTAATTGTCTTAAAATGTTCAATATGATATTTTGCAAAGGATCAAAAAGTGAACCAGAGACCAGTAAATTACATGACCTTGACCTGACACTAGACGAACTACATAAACAAGATATTCTCAAGAAATTCATGTCTGAGGTAAACTTTGCATTCTCGTATAGCACCTCTATATTCAATTCTTATCACTAAGATACATCATAATGTGATGTGACTAAGATTATTCACACAGTTTTGATATATTTCTTGATTAATTGTTTATTGTCTTCACTTTGGTAATGAGCTTTGGTGTTTTGTTCCGTTGGAGACCTTAATCATCTCATCTCTGCACGCCTCATAGATGTAGCTCTTGGGAGAGCTTAAACAACTTGAGCATTGGAAGAGGAACAAGAGAACGCTAGTAAGACTTCGAGAAGTTTGTCTTTGTCTCTATTTTTAATACTTGGCCGCACTTACGATATTAGTATAGGATTTGTATTGGTAAATGATGTTATGTAAGACTTATTTTGGTTAATGTAATATTTATATTATGTATGTTGATGATTTATGAAATATAATTTTCTTCTATATATATCTAATTTCATAAATTCTGTAAATAGGGTAAAATAGAAAATTATATTAATTAAAATAGCAAAATCAAAGTGTTGTGAAACAATATAAAGCACCACTAAACATGTGCTATAAGAAATTATATTAAAGCATTGGATTAGTGTTATAATAGAATGATCTATCATAGCATACGAACAAAATGCTACCGTATGTAAGGAGTCTATCATAACAGGGGCATAACATAGCGTTTATAGCGTTTATGAAAACGCTATTGATAACATATAATAGCTCTTCTATCTCGTTAATAATGTAGATATTTCTTGTAGTGTTGTCTGCGTACAATGGTCGGAGAATGCTCGGTACGGGCATGTACCGTGAGGGAGCAGAACGAATGGTCGTGGACGGACCATGTCGTGAGCTGCTTGTGCAGCTACTTGTGTAAGGATAAGGATGGGCGTTTTGATAAGGATAAGTATTAGTTTGGATAAAGATAAACATGGTTTTGGATAAGGATAAGCATGAGAATGGATAAGGTTATGGATAAGCCAAGCCCTATCCATTACTTTGCTTGCACTCCAAGTAACGTAACTTGCTCTCCAAGTTTCCCAAACCTATAAATACCCACGAGATTTCACTTGTAGTTCATTACCATCCCACACCAAAACCTTTAGCTTAAACCGTTAGATAGCTAGTTAGTTCGTCGGAGTCCGAGTCGGGTAGAAGTTGGTCGAGTCGAGAGTCGTAGTCGGGTAATAAGGTAAGTAGTTCCGCCCTTAGTCTTTTATTCTTTTTAGAATATTTTTCTTAATTTTCTTTTTGGTCCGACGCTTAGATCCATCATTAATACGCGTTGGAGATAGCTCGGTCGGATCAAAATTATTAGGCGGTCAAGGGTAGAATTTTAATCTCTCGACATTAAGGCCAAGGTGAGTACCGTAGCGTGTGTAGTAGCACCCGACTAGGTTTTATTTTTGGGGTTATGATAGTTAGGCATGAGGTTGCATTTTTATACTTTGTATAATTTATGCATTTATTGTTCATAATCGGATCTACGTTTTTACGTAAGATCGGCTTGGTTGTTTGATTAGATCTTGCATTCATGCTTCATTTATTTTGGGATGAAGTATTTTGTGTGCTTAGGCTAGGCATTAGTTTAGCCATTATGTTGCTTGATTGTTTGATTGTGGTAGGATTTATTATCGTATTTCTTTGCTGTAATTGTTGTTTGATTGTTCGTAATTTTTATTACGAATTAAATTGTTAGCAAGCCTGCTAGGTTGTTTGATTGCTGATTGATTGATTGTTGTTGGTTAATCTTGTTTCGGCTTGATTAACCTTTGTGTGTTAGTTGCGTGCTAGTAGGTATTATTACGAGTAGTATTAGGTTACATTAGGCTCGTAATAAGTAATCTGGTTAGTCATTTTTGTGACTAAGGTGTGACGATGTCGTGATTGTCCAAATGGCTCGGAATGGTTCGTTACCACCCAGGACTACCCGACGGGGTAGTAAACGTTTTACCGTAAGGGCGTTGGTCCCTCTTACACGGTTTGGAGTGGGGAAGGGATGTGATCGTTTTAGACTTTGTGTCTAGTGGTCGGAGACATTGCCTTGTGGGAAATCAGCATCGTATAGTATAGGGCCCGTAGGATGAAGAGTCGTTAGCATGCTAGTTTTAGAATTAGTAGTTTCCGCTGCATATACTCTGTAAAGAGTATTCATTGCTTGTTTGTTTGTGTTGTGTGATTTCTTGTCAAGTATACTCAATCGAGTATACTCGTATTGATTGTTTGATTGGCGATTGGGATTGGGATTTTTTGTTATTTGTTAGAAACCCGGACTCACTGAGTAATATTAGATTACTCAAGATTCTACTTTTTGTCTTACAGGTAACCTTAGTTGGGGACACCTTAAGGGAAGCACGGACGTTGGGGAACCGGTGTAGAGTTTGTTATCTTTGTAAAATGAGATTTGTAAATTGACTCGATTTTATCATTAGGCTCGGGATCCCATTCCACTGTAAGTGTTTTCATGTTTTAGTAAATAAAGGAGAAATTTTTTAAAATCCTTGTGTACTTCTGATATTAGTCTTGTCCGGACTAACACAACTTACGGATATGGGACGCTGTGAAAAGCCTTAGGCCGTGTTTGTGAGGAACGATGTTCGTAGATGAGCTGACCTTGGTACCGGATGTGTTCTGGGAACTCGGTCGGATCGTCTACTGGCATCTCAAGTAACGCTTCCGGATTCGTTCTTAGTCCTAGAACGGTTCGGGGGTGTTACAAGGGGTCTTCTATTTCTGCAAAAGTTGCATTGAATCTAGAGATCGTTTCTTCTTCTCTTGCACTTTTACTTCGGTTATCTGGGACATGCTTGCTAGAGGTTTGTTCAAGCGGGAGTATACAAGTGATTGGTCTCAGCTCATCAATACAGTCTTAGCCCCGTGAAGTAATCGAGTTGACAGGTTCCTCATGCGATACTTCTTTCAAGCCACCGTCAATAAAGTTTGGAGAGAAAGAAACAGAAGGTGTCATGATGAAAAACCAAATTCCCGAGCTATGCTTATTCAATAGATCCATAAGGAAATATGAAATCAATTATCCACCATTCGAAGGATGAGACCGACGATACGACGCTAGATATCAAGGTTGGCTCTAAAGTCAAGCTTAATCACAATACATCTCAAATAATTTCTGTTTTTCAATTTGTTTCTATCAAACACACGAAGCACTAGAGTAATAACTTTATAATTTTCTAGCTATAGAGGAATAACTATCAGCAAAATTGAATATATGTGTTTATATTTCATATAAAAATAAATCACAAAACATGTAGCAGAAAAAAAAAGTCAAAGCCGCATAGTAGTAAACTCGTTTGAAACTGAATCCTAAAAGTGTGGTTGAGGTTCAATACTTATAGATTAATGTCTAAAAAATACCCGTCTTTTTTGTGATAAGATATTATTAAAGGCTCAAACGAGCAAATCTTCGGGGAAATTGTTTACATAAGTGATATGTAGCGGTTATGTACAAATTTTCCGTGCCAAATAATCCGTCTTGACCTTTGCATTACGAGAGATTAAAGATAAAGAAAAATAAGAGAATTCTTCTGTGTTGCTTTGAAACTCCTCAAAATATGTTCAAAAGACTGGCCATTCAATTGGGGAAGACACCATCTTCCCCAGGTCTGAACAGTCTGCAAAAAGAATTACTTCTTGGTTGTCGGCATTGATATGTCCTGGTTTTTACTGATTTCTAACATAGTTTCAGAATGGTTTTAGAGTCTTTCCAGTCTTTTCGTATGTTTTGAGTCATTTCAGTTACACTTACACATCTGGGAACTATGGAGCACAATGAGGAATTTTGGAAGCTTTTCAGCAATGAAGATCTTAAAAGACGTTTTTCAGAAGTTGGTGTCGATCGACACCACACCTGTGTCGATCGACACCACACCTGTGTCGATCGACACTCTTATTGCTGCCTAGGGAATTCTCGTTTTCTACCAAGTCTTTGCGAGGCCATGAAGTCTTCCATATTTGCAAAGTAGTCCCTCCACGTTTTTAGTCACGAATATACCTAATTGTTTGGTCATTGTTAGACCTAAGTTTTGTTTTAGAGATTGTTACACATTTTGAGAGAAGAATCCAATCCTTTTAGAGAGGATTCTGAACTCCCTTACTTGCATTCTTAAATCATCAATGCAAACTATTTAGATTATGACTTAGTAATCACCTTGTTGGGTTTAGGGAGTCTCAATAGGGATTTAGATGGATTAGTAGATCGAAAACCCCTTAGGATTATTTTTAGAGTTCTTCATCTTGATTATTCTTATTGCTAGTTTTAGATTGATCATCTAGAACTTGATATTAGATAATAGGTATGTCCGCCATAGGTACTTGTTATTAGAACTATCATAGATGAGCCTAGGCATTTAAGAAAGAACAGGTAGTCTCATAGAAGGGCTCTTGTTTAGATACTAGGTGAACTTATCAAGCTTATTAACAATGCATGCCTTAGCATAGGATTTCTCGACTTCTTTGGTTATCTAGCTTTAAGTATAGAGAGTTTCGCGGAACGCCACCGGCTACTCTAGAATCATAGTTTGAGTTCGAGAACGGTGCGTTAACAATCCTAATATTAGCTAGATCTACGATTTATCTATCTCCCGAGACCATTACTTAGACCCGACGCTTAAATAACTTGAATCTACAACTCATTTACTTGCTTATTTGTCTTTTACATTCAATTACTTCATCTAGCTTATTAAACAACATCATAAGTCTATTGTGTGAAAATCGAGAGTTCACTGGAATTCGACCCTTAAGTGCTAACGACGATCTGTTATTTTGAGGGAGTAAGCTTAAGGCAGTTTGAGCTATATCAAATTTAGCGGCGTTGCCGAAGTTCTATTTTAGTTCACCATTAGACTAGGTGTCATTTTAAGTCTAGATATTACTTTTCTACCACCTATTGACGTGTTTCTTTGTCTTTTGGTCTCTTGTGTTTCCGGTACCTTCAAATTGAGAATCACTTTCCCATGGCAGACTTTCACGGCTGTATCGACAGACAATATCAGGGTGTCGATCGACACCCTCTGCAGAACCAGACGGCTACAATAGGCGATTTAACAGAAATGATCTCTTCTACACAAACCGATCAGCATTCAAGCTACCTCCAATGAATCACCATTAGATCATTTGGAAGTCTTCAAAGGCATCGGTTCCTCTATTAAAGCAGAAGGTGTACCAGCTGATTACCTTCTTTGCAAACTCTTCCCCCACTCTCTCGCGAGCAGAGGAATATCATGGTTGGGTCAACTGGAACCAGGTTCATTAACCAATTGGACTGATACAAAGAATGCATTCATGAATCACTTCTTCGATGAATCCGTGACAGAGGCAATTCGTTTGCAAATCTCTTCTTTCACTCAGGCTCCATCCGAGTCCCTTAGAGCATCTTGGCTCCGTTTCAGGTCTTATCAGCGTGAATGTCTCCAACATGGCTTCTAAGAGAGGCCAACTCATCAACCTATTCTACAAAGGAATAGACAAGCCATACCGGAATCAACTTGATGCAGCGAGCTACTATAACTTCATGACAAGAACTACTAGTGAAGCATTACTCTTCATCACCAATGCTTTAACTTGTCTTTCAACGCAGGGATTTGACAAAGAACGAAGAATTTCAGCTGAGATAGCCACCGCGAGCAAAGAGACTCCTATTTCAACAATTTCTGCTCCTATCCAAGCCCTCCCTCCACCCTTATCAGAGACTAGAATGGAGTCTATGCTTGCGCAACTTCTTGCAGGCCAAAAAAACCTTGATAGCAAATATGATTCTCTCTCCATAGATCTCAATAGCAAGATTGACACTCTACGCTCTCAATTCTCCAATCTCTCACCTACTTCAGCCTCTATCAATGTAGTCACACTACGCAGAGGAAAGCAGATCAACCCAATACTTTCGCGCAAACGATCAGCTCTGCCTTCATCATTTTCAATTGCAGAAAATGAATCAGTGTCGATCGATACACCAGGGTGTCGATCGACACCAATTACTCTTGACGACTCTGTTTTTCCTTTGTCGAGTGGAATCGACAATTTCGCGAAGGAGGAGGAAACTATTCCCGATCGTGTTGATCGACACCCAGCTCCTGTCGATCGACACCCAGCTCGTTCAGACAATGTGCAAATTTCAACAAATCGGCGAATTCCCTTCCCCAAGAGTCCTAAAAAGTCAAGACAAGCCTTAGATGATGTCAAATGCAAGGCTATGATTGATAAGCTGATTGTTGAGATGCCTCTAGTTGAAGCTATTCATCTATCGCCCACAATCAAAAGGTATGTTAAGACAATGGTCACTGAGAATTTGATGAAAGAATGCAGTGTTATGATGATTTCAGAGCAGGGTAGCAACATCATTCAGGAACGAATCCCAAGGAAGCTACTTGATCATGGAACTTTTGTACTTAGTTTCACCATCAATCACGATTCCTTCCCAAGAGCTTTATGTGATATGGGTTCCAGTGTGAATCTGATGCCTCGTTCAGTTGTTATGCGTCTTGGGTATTCCAATCTTGAGCCTACCTTTATTACTCTTGTCTTGGCAGATCGTTCTACCCGTATTCCAGATGGAATTCTTATTGATGTTCCCATGATGATTGGAAAGAGCACGATTCCTACACACTTTGTAGTCTTGCCTTATGAGAAGGAAGCTAAGGATCCATTAATCCTAGGGAGATCCTTCTTGCACACAGCTGGAGCAATCATAGATGTTCGATAAGGGAGGATAGGGCTGAATGTTAGCGATCTTACTATGCAGTTCGATATGAACACTTTGGTCAAGAAACCGATCATAGAAGGGAAAACCTTCTTGATAGATTCTTTCACTTCATCAGCTTTAGATAGTATTTCAGAGATGGAATGAGAAGACCCACTAGAGCGAGTTTTGGTCTCTTCCATAGAAGATAGTGCAGATTTGGACACTGAAACTTCTACATATACTAAGCTGCTAGATGAGAACGAACATGTGATGCAACTTACGGTTGAAGAAGTTCTTCCATCTGTGACTCCAACGCCGACTACTAATTCAGATTGGGATCCAGCAAAGGCTCCTAAAATCGAATTGAAACCATATCCAACAGGGCTAATGTACGCTTTTCTTGGTGAAAATTCTACTTATCCTGTTATTGTGAATGCTTCTCTTAATCCCGCAGAGCTCACCTTATTGCTAAGCAAGCTGCGCAATCATCGCAAAGCTCTTGGCTATTCTCTTGATGACATTGCAGGTATATCTCCAGATGTATGCATGCATAGGATCCACCTTGAGGATGAGTCTAAGTCTTCAGTTGAACATCAAAGAAGGCTGAATTCGAATCTGAAAAAAGTGGTGAAGAAGGAGATTGTAAAACTGTTGGAAGCAGGGATTATCTATTCGATTTCAGATAGTAGTTGGGTTAGTCGAGTTCATGTAGTTCCCAAGAAGGGAGGTGTTACAGTAGTCAAGAATGAGAAAGACGAGCTGATTCCTACTCGGACAATCACAAGCCATCGGATGTGCATCGATTACAAAAAGATGAGTGCTGCTACCAGGAAAGACCATTTTCCCTTACCATTTATCGATCAGATGTTGGAGATGTTAGCAAATCATAAATACTATTGCTTCCTTGATGGATACTCAGGATTCTTTCAGACCCCGATTCATCCAGATGACCAGGAGAAAACAACTTTCACTTGCCCTTATGGTACATTTGCTTATCGGAGAATGCCATTTGGTCTTTGTAATGCTCCTGCAACATTTCAGAGAGGTATGATGTTTATCTTCACAGACATGATTGAGGATATCATGGAAGTTTTCATGGATGATTTTTCAGTTTATGGATCATCATTTGAGGATTGTTTAGAGAATCTCTACAGAGTGTTAGCAAGATGTGAGGAGAAACATCTAGTTTTAAATTGGGAGAAATGTCACTTTATGGCTCGGACACAGGATTTCTGAGCATGGTATAGAAGTTGATAGAGCTAAGATTGAGGTTATGACAAGTCTTCAAGTGCCTGATAACGTTAAAGTAGTAAGGAGTTACCTTGGACATGCTGGTTTCTACAGGATATTCATCAAAGACTTCAGCAGAATCGCAAGACCATTGACTGATTTACTCTGTAAAGAAGTCAAATTCGAGTTTACACAAGAGTCTCATGATGCCTTTCAGCAGATAAAACAAGCCTTGATCAGCGCACCAACTGTTCAGCCACCATATTGGGATTTACTTTTTGAGGTAATGTGTGATGCGAGTGATTTTGCAGTTGGAGCTGTTCTAGGAAAGAGAAAGGATAAGAAACTTCATGCCATCTACTATGCAAGTAGAACTCTTGATGATGCTCAAAGGAATTATGCAACTACAGAGAAGGAGTTGTTAGCTGTTGTGTTTGCTTTCGAGAAATTCAGATCATATCTTGTTGGATCAAAGGTTATTGTTCACACAGATTATGCTGCCATGAAATATTTGATGCAAAAGACGGATGCTAAGCCAAGACTTTTGAGATGTATTTTGCTTCTTTAGGAATTTGACATCGAGGTTAGATGATGTCCCTGTAAACGATTTCTTGCCTGAAGAGAACATATACATGATTGATAAAGCTGAAGAAGATGACTGCAAATGTGATGAGTTGCAGAATCGAGCTTCAGTGTCGATCGACACTCTTACTATGTCGATCGACACTCACATTTCAGAGGAAGTAGACATTTGAAGTTGTGCGATGGTATCGATCGACACCACTGAACCTGTCGATCGACACCCTTCTGAATCAACAAGAAATTGGTCACCAACTTAGAATTGGGCCATCACAGTAGTCGAGAACGATTCAGCGTTTGTCATGAAACTCTTCAAGTCTATCATTTTCCCTCGTTTTGGAGTGCCACGCATAGTCACTAGTAACGGAGGTAAGCATTTCATTAACAAGATTCTTGCAAAATTGCTTTTACAATATGGAGTTCAGCATCGGGTTGCTATTCCCTACCATCCACAAACGAGCGGCCAAGTTGAAGTTTCCAACAGGCAAATCAAAGAGATTCTTGAGAAAACAGTGAGTAAGGCGAAAAAGGAGTGGTCTTACAAGTTAGATGATACATTGTGGGCTTATAGGAAAGCTTTCAAAACACCGCTTGGAACCACACCTTTTCATCTTCTATATGGTAAAACTTGTCATCTTCAAGTGGAATTAGAGCACAAAGCAGCTTGGACAGTCAAGATGATGAATTTTGACATCAAATCTGCAGGAGAAAGGAGACTTATTCAGTTGAATGAGCTTGATGAGATACGAATTCATGCCTATGATAACTCGAAGCTCTACAAGGAACATACAAAAGCTTACCCCGACAAAAAGATCCTCACTCGGACCTTTGAGCCTAATGACTAGGTACTTCTTTATGATTCTAGGTTGACAATATTTCCTGGAAAATTGTCTTCTCGTTGGTCAGGTCCCTACACAGTCCACTCGGTTAGGCCATATGGAACAGTTATTTTCAAAAACAACAATGGAAAACCATTTGCCGTGAATGGACAGAGAGTCAAACTTTACTGGCATGAAGCCAAGATTCCAGTAGAAAAGCCTTTGGATCTTTAGGACCCACCTGTTGATTAAGCAACTGCAGAGTCAAGCTATTGAATATAAACAAGCGCTTAGTGGGAGGCAACCCACTGGTAAGTATTTGTTCTTTTTATTCATTTCATTCATTTGATTCTTAACTTAAGATTTTTATTCAGATTTTTTTTTTTTAAAAAAAAAAAAAAAAGAAGAAGAGAGTGTCGACCAAAAACGACAGAGAGGTTCAGCTTCAGGATCTGCGCCTACAAAGACCGAGGACAAGTTCCTCGTTCGCTCTTCCATATCAGCTGCCTTCTCCTCCACCCATCCCGATGGAGCCACAAGTCTTTCAGCAGTACGTCGTCGACAGTTTCAAGAGCGTCTGGAACGTCATAGCTACACTTTCTCGCTGCGGTTTTGTTGCTCGCACTCGTCGTCGTCGTCGCTCTCCCGCACCCAACTCCGGCTCAGAGCATGAGGACTAGCCATCCTCCCTATCTTGCTTTGTTTTCTGACTTTGTTTTTGCTTTATTTCAGACTATTGGTTATTTGTTTTGAAACTTGTTGCACTTATTTTCCTATGCTTTGTTGGACCTATTGATGTGTGTTTTAGTAATTTAACAGTCTAACTGGAGGATCCATGTGAAAACACTAACCAAGGCTCTACAATAATGAGCTGAATTCGCAAAGCTAAGCAAAACGACCAGAGTGTCGATCGACACCATTATGGTATCGATCGACACCACTCTTAGGTGGCAACTCACGTTTCTCTAACTTTTTAACTTTTGATTATTTTTCCTTCGATTTCTCTAGCTTAATAACACTAGGGACACTGTCATATAAGTCTGGGGGAGTCAGTAACTAACTTCAACTTTTCTTTTCTTATGAGTCAGTTGTGTCATTTTAACTTAGAGAGTCGTTTTATTGAGTCAAATTTTTTGTCTGAAATTATGATCTATCTCTCGAGTTTATTGCATGGATTGCTAAGTACTGCATATTCAAATCAATCCGACTAATGGAAAATCCAGAAAGCCAATCAACAAACTTAAGGACATCCATTCCCAACATAATCCACAAAGGCTGGAGCTAATCTCGCTGCTCTTCCTTTTACCTCATCAAAACGGTTAGTGTTCATAGGACTTGACTTCTTGTTCATACCTGATAAGTCGACTAATGTGTTAAAAAGAAAATGTTCCTCTCTCAAAAAATAAAAAATAATAATAATAATAAAATAAATAATGAGAGATTGAGAAGACTTTCAGATAGTGTATAGGGGTAGAAATGTTTCTTATGACCCCATTATTATAAAATTATTTGGAACGATAAATTACAAAGGTTGGAAAAATGCCGAGGGTGTCGATCCAGTATGCGAGTTCCCCTTTGTTTACTCTCTGAAATGAATAAGTTTGGGGGAGAGAAAGAACACCAAAGAAATAATTATTTAAAGAATGGTAGATCTATCATGGTATAATACAGGAATGAGTCTAAAAGGTTCTTAAGCATTTACTTGATTGATGAGACCCAGCGATGATAGCCTAGTGGATATAGTTGAGTGCTTTGGTATGAAATCTAGGATGTTGTGTGGGCTAGCGGAGAATTACATGGTGATCAGGATTTGATTAGAACTGTTCAATACATGGATTTGGTTTGTATGATCAAGGTAATAAACTAGAGAGATTGGGAGTTTCTATGTTTTTCAAACCTCTTTCATAGATTCAACCTTTTGTTTTGCTTGAGGGCAAGCAAAAGCTAAGTACGGGGGAGTTGATATGTCCTGGTTTTAACTGATTTCTAACATAGTTTCAGAATTGTTTTTAGAGTCTTTCTAGTCTTTTTCGTATGTTTTGAGTCATTTCAGGTACACTTACACATCTGGGAACTATGGAGCACAATAAGGAATTTTGGAAGCTTTTCAGCAATGACGATCTTAAAGGACGTTTTTCAGAAGCTGGTGTCGATCGACACCACACCTGTGTCGATCGACACTCTTATTGTTGCCAAGGGAATTCTTGTTTTCTACCAAGTCTTTACGAAGCCCTGAAGTCTTCCTTATTTGCAAAGTAGTCCCTCCACGTTTTTAGTCACGAATATACCTAATTGTTCGGTCATTGTTAGACCTAAGTTTTGTTTTAGAGATTGTTACACATTTTGAGAGAAGAATTCAATCCTTTTAGAGAGGATTCTGAACTCCCTTACTTGCATTCTTAAATCATCAATGCAAACTATTCAGATTATGATTTGTGTTTCTATTATCATGTCTCAGTAATCACCTTGTTGGGTTTAGGGAGTCTCAATAGAGATTTAGATGGATTAGTAGATCGAAAACCCCTTAGGATTATTCTTAGCGTTCTTCATCTTAATTATTCTTATTGCTAGTTTTAGATTGATCACTTAGAACTTGATATTAGATAATAGGTATGCCCGCCATAGGTACTTAATATTAGAACTATCATAGATGAGCCTAGACATTTAAGAAAGAACATGTAGGTTCATAGAAGGGCTATAGATGCATGCTTTAGCATATGATTTCTCGGCTTCTCTGGTTATCTAGCTTTAAGTATAGAGAGTTTTGCGGAACGCCACCGGCTACTCTAGAATCATTCGTATCCATGGATATGCGAATGAATCAAATTCTGAAGAGATTCTTGAGAATAAGTGATCCAAATTTGCATAAATAGAATATGTGGGAAAAATCCCTCGGACAATAGGGATCTTTGAAAGAGCCCATATTTGTCTCGCCGGATGACACTAGAGAAGAGTATGGTTTATTGTTTCCTCTATAGAACCACATCTGAACATCCTGAATCACAATTTATACCTCTTTTCTGCAAATTCTCTATATCGACACGTAGCTTGATAATATTTGCCATAAAAAATGCCGTAACTTTGGCGGACATTGCACTTTCCACACATGTGCTTCTAGAGCTTTGATCTCTGGACAAATGAAAGATGAATTAAGATCCTTGTTAACTATTCGTGTTGTATGGTAGCCGGATTTAACTGAATAGTTTTCCGATTTTGGGAAATGCCAACCTAGGATATCCTCCCTTGTTGACGCACCCAAGTGCAGTGCACTTATCAGCTCGACATCTTCCGGCTCAAAAAGCTCCTTCAAGAGATCAATGTTCCAAAAATTTGACCGGCTATCTATAAGATTTTGGACTTTTAAAGATAGATCAAAAGTTGAACCATTACTTTTTGCTAGACTCGGGAATTGAGCAGGGATCCACGGGTCCTCCCAAACAGAGATGGAAGCCCCTGAACCGTCTCTTTTAATAAGTCCTTTGCAAACAAGAGATCTAGCAGAACAAATACTTCTCCAGCCATAAGATGGAGACTGTGACTTTATATTTTCCAAATGATTGGATTTCGTAAAATGTCTCCCTTTAAAAACGTTTGCAAAAAGAGAGTCCGAGAATGAAATTAGACACCATAACTGTTTTTCTAATAAAGCCAAATTAAAATCATCTACATCCCTAAAACCTAAGACACCTTCCGATTTACTACTACACAGTTTATTCCAAGCCATCCAGTGCATACCTCTAGATTCCCCATTTAAACTCCACCAAAATCTTGCGACCTCACTTGTTAGTTTGGAAGTAATTGTTTTCGGAAGCCTAAAGCAAGACATCACATAAGTTGGTAATGCAAAGGCTACCAATTTAATCATCACTTCTTTCCCTCCTTTTGATAAGAATTTAACCGACCACCCATTTAATCTAGTCTATAATCCATCTCTAACAAAGGAAACAATCTTTGTCTTAGAGCCCCCTAAACTCTAAGGTAGCCCAAAATAGGATCTCATACCTCCGATATTATGTATAGCCAAGGTTGATTTTATTTCTGCTTTTATAGCTTTGTCTACTTTATGCCTGAACTGAATCGATGATTTCACAAAATTTATCATTTGTCCCGAAACCGCTTCATATTGTTTTAGGATACCCAATATTATTCCGCAATGGTCTTTATCAGCTTTACAAAGAAAAGACTATCATCCGTAAATAACAATTGAGAAACTGAAGGAATCGATGCTGCTACTTTGATACTTGTGATCAATTTTCCTTGTTTTGCCTTCCGGATGTTCGCTATTAGCACCTCTGTGCAGAGTATGAATAAGTAAGGAGAAAGTGGATCTCCTTGTCTTAATTCCCGTTATGGTATTATTAGTCCTTTAGGTTGTCCATTAAGAAGGACTCTATACTGAACTGAAGTTATACACCACATTATCCATGATATCCATTTTACGCAAAATCCCTATTTCCTTAATAATTCCTTAACGAAATTCCATTCAACCCTATCATACACTTTAATCATGTCTGTTTTAATTACCATGTATTTTTAAAAGCAAATTTCTCGTGTCCCACTTTCTTCAACCGTTCGACGATAAACGTTTTTTGTTTAGCTGAGCTAGTGTTATATATTCTTTGTTTATATTTTGAACTTGTATTCACATGTTTTGTTTGATGGTAGATATTCTAAAAATTAAAAGAAAAAAAAAACTTAAATTAGAGGTAATTAAATTTAAAGAACAACCAAGAGTGATATACGTATAATTCGTAAAAATATGGTCTTGGTTACGTAAACATATGAACAATTATGTATTGACAAGACTAGTTATGTAAACATATAAACACTTAAAACAATATATTAACAAAGATTGGCCTCTTAATACTGTTATGACAAATAGGTATCCATATAATGTATCATCTTCTAGATATCAAAATAGAACATATGACCTATAGATAAGATTGTTTTCCCAAAAAATAGCTTTACCAATAGAACAAAGTTGAAGCAATGATAGTATTTTTAAAAAAAAAACATTTTTGTTTCCCAAAAGATTGGCCTATTTGTTTATGTAGAGGTTAGTATTTATAATCATTTTTCTTCTAGGATTAATAATAAGAATGTATAATTTCCTTAATTATAGTATTTTATTAATTGATTGTATAATTTCATAAATCCCTTCTTTATTTTAAAGGCAAAAGTATTAATTTCTTTTAGAATGGTAACTTTAAATTTGAATAAGTACATGATTATATATTTTTATATTTTATATAAAAGAATAATATCTGAAAATATAACAAATTGGACATGTCAGTAATCATCGTTCCTCCAGCTTCTTTAGTAACAAATCCAACAAAGTTTGTTGTTGCAAGCGTCGTGCATATATATGGTGAAATTGGACTTGGCTCAATGTCCTTTGGAATCTTGCAATTGTATGGATTCACCCCAGCCGCATTTACAATAATGAAGTTACCATATTAAACCAAGAGAATATAGTGTATATATTCCATATCTTTTTTAATTAAAAAATATGAAATTCGATACACAATCTAAGAAAATATTATAACTACTATTCCATAATATAACCAACATAATTCCATCGTAAAATTCTAAGTTTCTAACCTATCAGTAATCAAATCTTTCAATCGAATCATAAAACTTGTTTCATGAAAAATTATCGTATCAGCAATTAAATCTTCAATTTAAACCATAGCCATACAAGAAAAAGCGAGATGTCAAATTCTTCTGTTGTTACACTTGAATATAAGATATCTTACTTTAAAATTATGTAAATTATTTTTTTTTGTTCTAAATTTGTTTGACACTTGAATAACAAAACAAATTCAAAACAGCTGAAGTTTTTAAGACCATATAAGATCAAATGACCAAATAGCAGAATAATAAGAGAGGAAAATCACAAGAATCTAATCCAGCAAGCTTACCATGTACCTAGCGGACACTCTCTCTGTTGATGCAGGAACCACCATCTCTTCGTCATCGCCTAATCTGAATCGAAAAAGACTGCCAGAAAATGAGCTCATATTGCTCATTGAGTATGCTACACTTACAAAATCAAATTCAAATTAAACTATATGAGTATCTAAAGAAAATGATAATTTAGAGTTTGTATCGTTCAATGTATTAATAATTATCTTTTTATATTTTTAAAATTAATAAAAAAGGTTTTTTCTTTTACACATATAAAAATATGAGATACAATCCTATAAATTTTTAACTTTAAAAACCATACGTTCATACTTTATATAATAAAACTAGATTGATAACCCGTGCTTCGCCCGGGTGTTAAATGTTGATATATAAATACATGTTGCGGGGATTTTTGGAAACTATTGTACTATGACATTTTAATTGTATTATCGTATTTGTTTTTTTTTTTTGATCTTATGGTTTTGTTATATTTATAATACTAAATTATTATAATATATATGTGTTGACACTCATTATTTTTTATATATAATAATGTTGTAGCAAATGGTTGAAATGTTAGATTTATTAATTATAGTATTTGAGTATATTTGTTTTGATATGCATTTATTTATTGGAAGGAATTTTATATATGAATTTAGTATAGTATTATATATTATAATCTATGTTTGTCAAGTGTTAGAGATATTTTGTTTATTATATTTTGTTATTTTATTAATAATAAAAATAAAATAATTTTATTGTGAATAATTATAATATGAAACTGAATTTATTTTTTCCTGTGTATTATAAATTTCAATTAAGAACTCTATATGTTCAAAACAAAGTCACAAAATAAAATAAAAAGAATATGTAAATTATAAATGTAAAAACCTTTTATTCTTTTAAATTTTCTAAATCATCTATACTTAATTAAAGACAACAAAAAAACAAAAAACTTATGTTTAAAGACACTTTGACTAACCAATAAAAAAAGAGTGTGATATAACCTATAGCTGTAAAAAAAAATCTTATTCGGAAAAAAATATTGTGGAGCTTAAGTTCATTTTTTTTACATTGAGCTTCCTTCAATTCGATTCTAATTTCAAAAGCTTTTCTGGGTTTTTCGGATGTCAACAAATCTGATCCTACCATTTCATCAATTAATCACACAATTTCAACAGATCTAATCGAATTCGATTGAAATTTTGATCAGTGGAGAAGGTGGAGGATAATGGTCTTTTAAAGTTAGAATCTGGTGATTGGAGTCTTGATGTTTGGAGTTGTCCGAATTCTGATTCATCGTCCGCTGATCACCTTTCGTTATGTTCAATGTGATATTGAGAAGGTAAACAAAATTTAATGAAATTGAGAATCTTGATTGTTTAGTGAATCTTGATATATATATATATATATATATATATGTATATATGCAATTCGCCAAAATACAATAATGAGAATTGTTCTTTCACTGCAGTACGGAAACACTGAAGTTTGGAGCCCATCACAACGGATGTTTCATTGTTGCAGTCATAGAATCGTTTTGATTCTTCACAAACCTCTCAGACAACAACAATCCTGAAAAGGTACATGGTTCTTAATCTTTAAGCAAGTAATATTTCTGCATTTGTGTGATATGGTTGATATATAGATAATCTAAGTAACATCGGTTAGAATTTGTATATGATAGTGTAAACTCTTAGATTGAAGAAGCAAATATTCAACGAATATTGTAGATATAAGACTGCTCTAATAAAAATCCAACATAAGTAAAAAACAAATGGAAACTAAAGATTCTTAAAAACTTCTTTGAAAACTATAGTTTTTGTTTGCTTTTGTGGCTTACCTTCATCATCCACAATCAGAATCTTTAATCTTGTCTTTGATGTAACTATGGATATGGCAACATAAAGTTGGTCGTGTGAAAAGCAAGGCCTAGGTAGAAAAATTCCTACTCTTTTAAAGGTAGTTGTGTTCTTCGCATTCTAAATGGCAATTTTGTGTCTGATGGTGCTAGCTTCAATCTTGGAATCAATACTAAATGACCAGCTCTGTCACCGGTTAGAATCATTGCTTGCAAAATGAATGGACTCATTTGCGTGATCTGTAACCTTGTGTCATTCATTAGACCACCTATAGGATCAATATTTCTAGGCAACATCACAAGACAACCAATCTTTAGACGAAGCCTATGGTTAGGCAACCCTGAAACTTTAAAACTATTCAAAAAGTCAGGAGTCAATGCCGGATTATTTCTACCGCCAATGTCAACTGGGTCTACACTGTCTGAACATAAGAATGTAAACTCCTCTCCTGAAAATTAAAATTTTAGTTAGTTACAGTAAAGAAGGAAAAGAAAATAGAAACACTATTCATAAAAGTAAATAAAGTTACAAATCAATGCTTCTGAATTAGTAAATAACCTTGGAGGTTATCAAGCATGGTCTCAATTATTTGGTTGACATCTTCGTTGGTGGGACATAATATTGCTCTTTCTTGAAAAAAACTGGATCATTTTGTTCATGTATCTTTGTAATATCTCCATATATCTTTGTGCATATGGCTTCTATTGGATCTTTTGCTTTCGTAATCAGAAATTCAGAAGGAATATCGATCAAAGCCTCCCCATCATTAGGCTCAACAATTCTACCATCACCTACTGCTAAAATCCACTTTGAAAACTCTTTAATATCTTTCGCTTCACTATCACTCAAACCTTCAGAATAAAGACGCATATTCTTTGTCAGAGTCAATACTTTGCAATGACTCCAAAGGTAAGATCAATTAAGGGCATACATAACTATGTCTACCCTATCAGCACCGGGGATTACTGGTAGAACTTGTCGGAAATCACCTCCAAAGACAACAACCTTTTCACCAAAAAGTTTATTATCACCATTCCCACAAATATCTGACAAACTCCTATCCAATGACACAAAACAGTGTCTGCTCATCATTGGAGCTTCATCCCATATAATCAGAGAAGCTTCTTTGACTAAATTAGTCCTATCTGAACCAGCTTTCAATTACATGTAGTAAACTCAATAGGATTAAGAGGAATTCCAAATATAGAGTGAGCTGTCCTACCACCTTCTAAAAGGAGAGAAGCAATACCACTGGAAGTAGTGAGTGTTTTCCAAAGAAATGTTTTACCTGTTCCTCCAAAGCCATAAACAAAAAAATACTCCCCCAACATTTTCATTCACTGCACCAATAATATCGTGGTAAATAGACTTCTGCTCTAGAGTAAGCATCTTAATCCATTTGGCATGTTTTTCTGTCAAATTATCATGATCATACCCTCTCTCATCTAAAATCAAGACATTAGTATCAAACTTCGGATCTCTAGGTACTAGTGGCATAGTCTTATAATATGTAAGTGAACGACCATTCCTTCTTAAAATGTGATCTATCTCTTGTAGAGCATATAATTGTTTCTCCTCATCTGACAAAATTAAATCTGTAAACAACATATAACTAAATGAGTTACAACCAAGCAAAGCAAGTTTATGTGAATATTGCATTGTAAAACAAAATGAATTAAAATTGAGGTTTTGAAATGATATTAGATGTTACCTGGTCTATTGAAATATTGCCTCTTATTGTTTTGAATATCTTCAGAGAGATGTGACCACGTTGCAGCACACACATTTTCAGGAATTATCATAGCATCTAACATTATTACGAATAACTGACGTAAATACCATTCACTGCTCCAAAAACTTGTTCTCTTTAAATCATCAATGTATTCTTGATCATTATCTAATAAGCCTTATGCTTCACAAGCATCTTTCCACTCTTCATATAGCACACCATTAACTGTCATGAGCTCTTCAAAACATTTTGGACCTGATTGAACATTGAGGAGTATTCTCAAATAATATTCATCTTCTATATCACGAAGAACATAGTTTATCCTTCCTATAGCAAAACCTTTCTTTCTGATATTAAATTTCTTTTCTTTTGAATCATAGGTAAATCTAGTAGGATGTTGATAGGTTATGGACTTCCACTATTGGGTCTTATTGGGCTTGTCCGTTAGTTTATCGCTTAGGCCCAAAGTAGCTAGCATTCTCTTAGTATTTAGTCACTCTCTCGTCTCTGTAATGGTTCATCAAAAACAATCAACAACAATATCAATCTAAATTTCTCTTCTCATCTCATACTCTTCGTCGATAATCGGCGCATAGTTATTAGTTTACTCTGTTTTTACTTTGTTTTACGTTGCTTTCTTCTAAGAGATAAGTCTGATACTTATCATTGGTGCTTTTCATTGAGAGGTTTTGATGATGGGTACTTCAGAACTCGAGACAGGTTGGGACACACATTGGGACAGTTCTACTGAGGAGCTAAGGCAGACCATGCTGGAGGTGGTAAGGCACGATGTGAATCTAAGGGATGACTTCATAAATCTCCTCAAGCAAAGATTCGGAGAACACTACGACAGAGCTTATTCTCTCCGACCGTTGGCGGTTGAGCACAAGACGCTAGAGCTTCAGCAGACACATGAGGCAAGTGCAGATGAGTTGTTGTCGATGGTAAACTCGAAAATGCCTTTGGGTAATTTCGTCGAACAGGTGGCGTGTTTTCAACCACACGAAGCTTCTTTTGCGAATCTGGGTAAGTCACTTGCAATACCAAAGGAGAAACGACTACAAGGAGTTCATAGATTTCTATTCAAGCGACGCTACCACAAGACTCGTAAAAAGAGATCACGATGTGATCTTGTGAAAGCTCTTAAGAGCTATGGTATGTTTTGTGGTTCAAGTTTGGAACGTTTAGTAAATCGAAAGGTGAAGAGAACTCACCTCAAAGGAAAAAGGTCGATGGAGGGAGTTCAGAGAAATTCAAGGGTTATGAGCATATTTGTTGGGTCTACTAGAGCTTCAGCCCCTGATGATTTATCCTCAAAACATGTTGAGTGGAGATGAGCTAGATCCAATGTTGGTGGTGTTAATAGAAAAGGTTCCATCCATGAGCTGGGAACGAATAACCCTATGGAGTTGGAAGGAATAGATTATCCAGCAAAAGAGAAGTCACATGTGGCAAGATGTGCTGGTGCTGAACTTGAAAACGGAACTAACAACTTTGAGAGAAAAATATGTGAGAATGGAATCCATGAGGATAACAAGCTGCAGATTGATGATCATAGTCTTGAAGTAAAGACAAGATATGGAATCAAGGAAGGCTGGCAAAGGAATTTACTAATTCCGTGTGAGGAGTTTAAAAGATGTTGCAGCTAGGAGTACGTGTAGTATCAAAGGGTTCAAAGATTTCAATTAAAAGTGGTCAACTGCGTTGTTTTGATAAGGTTCTCTCTCTAGTAATCAAAGCTGATACCGGTGTGAAATATGCGTTGAATTTCGATAACTCTAATCATGTATGGAAACCGGGTGTTTTACCGACGAAATTGGAGTTGTGGGATGGGCCAGAGAAGTGTTCAAATCATGGTAAAGTCTTGGAGTTAGTATGTGAGCTACATAAACATAAAGCCTTCAAAAAGGGTAAAGCTGTAGAGATTTGTGCATATTGGAGACGCGGATACGTTCTTAACAAGGAGATGTCCTTGACTAATAGTTGCCATTATGACCAAGAATTCTTATCAAGAAGTTCTGAATTTGATTTGAATTTCGAGTATAAGTGGATCTCCAAACTCAGACCGACAGGAATACATGGGACGAATCCGGTGTTTGTCATCTATAATACTAGTTGGGATACTATTGGTAATGAAGATGGTTTATTTCAAAGGTCTAAAACAGGTATACATGAGTTGGAAAATATGTGTGGAGGGTTGACTTTTGAAGTTTTAGCAGCGCCACTCAAGATCAACTACAACTTCTCCTTTCATCTTGAGGACAAGATGGAGCTTTACGGGGGGAGTAATAGTAAGTATGGAGGACTATTTACTAATACAGATAAGAGAAAGCTAATGAATATGGAAGATGATGATAAGAAGGATAAGAACAGCTTCTCAAAAGATGTTAGGGTCTACTTATGCAAAGAATATATGTTTACATGGACACACCTTGCTGTAATTTATTTCTTTGAGTTTAAGAGTGAAAAACGGTTGGGGATATGTCAAGGATCTCAGCTTGCACCTGAGAGCAGTACCAACTCCGTCACGTTATTTTGGTTGGTCTTTGATAGAGGAAAGAAGAATAGAATCTCAGGATATGTTATGACTATAATGTTATTGGATTTAAAGATGTGTTTCTTGCAAGCTACAAAAAAGAGAGATGTTCAAATGTTGTTTTTGGTGAAGGGATTTCCAAAAGTACCACTAGAAACAGAGGCTAAAGATCAATTTCAGAACAAGCAGGCCACAAAGTTTAGAGGATTGAGAGTTGGTGATCAAAGCATGGTTATAATCTGTTTTGTAATGGGAGTTTGTAAGTATGGTTGGGAAGAAGGAAAAGTGCAGGCCAACCCTATTACGAACAAGTTAAGGTTCGCATCCTATTATGTGTTCAAGTTATGTTTTGATACCTTTCATGGAACATGTCGTACTCATGTAATGCTACCTGCTAACAAGTCTATGGAGAACTATGTGATTGGTAAGGCAGATGAGTGCGTTAGTAATGTGGCGATGGGTCAAGTTAACTCCATTGATGAAGATAAGTTTGTGGGTTTTATTGAGTCTAGTGATTTGCTACTAGCAAGGATATTTTGGTTGTTGATTCTCGAGAACATAGCTAGGCTATATCTTCTCAAAACACACCTTAAGCAAGCTGAAAAGTACAAGGAGACAACCTATGTTCTAGTGGAAACGTCATTCAATGGAGCTAAGGTAGATTGTAACACTAGCATGCTGGTTTTAGAATTCCAAAATCTTTCCTTCATTGGAGGGAAGCTTCAATTGCTTGTTTTAGGGCTGAGAATGAAAACAATAACACTTCAAGGCAAGTTAATTTTAGGCTTGTTGATGACTTCTTAATTAAGAAATGAGTTTATAAATTCCATGGAAAATGCTGGGAGTGAATTTCAAGATGAGAAGCTGTTGGTTTCGTATGAGCGCTCATTGCTAGTCAATTGGAGAAGCTTGGAGTTTAAATTCAAAAGTGTGAAGAGTATGTGTGGATGGGTTTATGATAAAGGAAAGAAGAAGCTAAGGTACGTGGATGATGGTAACAATACAAAAAAGACTGATGTGGGAGTTGCGGACTTTGTTTTGGAAAAATTGTGTCTGCTACGAATGGAAGCGATACAAGAGCTTGATAGTTCTGGGATTATCCTTTTGGTTCATGGTTACAGACTGGAGTTAGGAGGACCAACCCAACAAGCGGCTGAATCTCACCTTGAGGACAAGGTGAATCTTTTAGGGAGGAGTATTGATAGGTTATGGACTTCCACTATTGGGTCTTATTGGGCTTGTCCGTTAGTTTATCGCTTAGGCCCAAAGTAGCTAGCATTCTCTTAGTATTTAGTCACTCTCTCGTCTCTGTAATGGTTCATCAAAAACAATCAACAACAATATCAATCTAAAGTTCTCTTCTCATCTCATACTCTCCGTCGACAATCGGCGCATATTTATTAATTTACTCTGTTTTTACTTTGTTTTACGTTGCTTTCTTCTAAGAGATAAGTCCGATACTTATCAGATGTCTGCATAAGTCAGCTTCCTAGCAATCTTACTAACTTTATTTAATTCGAACCGAACAAGGAACATAGAGCCATCTAGATCACTTCGATTTAACACTGATTCTACTTCTTCATCGCCTTTGAAATAAATAAATTGTTCCCCTGGCAAATGGAACGAAAGCTTCATCACAGCCGTAGATCTATAATGTATAGGATATTTTAATATTCTCCAGGATGCTTCGCAAGTAGAAACATATTTGAAATTCAAAATTATACAATCATAAGGAACACAAATATATGTATTTTATAGTAATAATACTATTAACTTTTTAATTAAACATACCTGCAATTGAAATAGTCTTCGACTTCATTCTTCTTCTTTGTCTCTAATCCATCTCGATCAGCATTGTCCCTCTGTTTACCCTTTCCTTTACTTTTCGAATTTAAAGACGATTCAACAACAACAGTAACACAATCGGGTCCTTTATGAATATACTTGAATATGTATTTCACAGAACCTAATTGGTTACACCATTCCACGTTGATGTGAGCTATGTATCTCAGTGATAGGGATCTATTATAAGGAATGACATATCAGTTATCACATTTAAAGTCTTTCTTCTCAACAAAGTTATCTGTTCTTCTCCTTATGTATTTTGCAAATCCTTCTTTATCAATAATGGTTTTTTGAACATGATCTTTTGTATAAAAGTTTGAACACTTTCCGTTTTCCATACATGGACATTTCGGGTTAACCACACCACAAGGACCATGAACCATAGATTCCTTTATCACTTCAAATAGCTCAAAGTCTTTCAATTTGTCAGGCATCTCTGCTGATATAACTTTATCAATGTGCTCTGCTTTGGTCAACTTACACTTTGAATCCAGCCAAATTAGTATATGAGCATGAGGGAGTCCTCTTTTTTGAAACTTTATAGTATACATAGCTGCAATTACACAGAAAACATAATAATTATTATAGTTATCAAAAATAATAATAGAAATCATATAAGAGTAAATGAAACGAATTAAAAACTTCTTACATGTACTTGTCTTTCCAAATAGGTTTTTTTTAGTTCAATCAAGCTTCATTTTGAAGATCTTGCAAATAATCCCAGGTCTATCATCAACTCTCAAGTTTCGCTCACCACAAAACCTAATCACCTCTGGCCACTTTGGATTGCACGTGAATGTGATAAAATAATTTGGAAACCCAAAATGTTTACACAATGTCATCACATCCAAATACATGTTCCTCATATATCTAGGAGCGCCTGTAAAAGTAGCTCGCAAATAACATGCTAATCCTTGTTCTTTCAAATCACTATTTCCTTCCTCTGAAGCCTTTTGCACAGAATTGTAATTATCTACCCTCATACTACTCTAGTTAAGTTTGATGTAACCAAGCCGGTTAGATTCTATTGCTCTATAAGAATCCACCAAGAATTGCTGCCACAGCCTTCTCGACCTAATTAAAATATGCTTCTCATGTTTTCTTTCGTGAATTCTGAAAGCAAACCATGGCCTTATAGATATGCACTTGTTCTTGGGTTTTTTACCAGACTATGTTTGATGTTTCTCAATGCCTGTTATGAATCCATCTTCACCATAAGGGAACAAAAGAGGATATTGTAAAGGAAGATAACACGAAAGGATTTCACTAATTCTTTGTAGTTTCCTTGATTTATCTTGCACAACTATATCTCTGCTTGGCATATCTATAGTGAAATCTCCTGGAATCAACATGGCTACCTCTGATGATGTTGGTACATTATACACCCTGCCATCATTTTCCCGTTTACTAACTATTCTCATATGCAAAGTCTCTTCTGGATTAGCATTGAACATGTCCCTAGCAGTCCGTAAGTGTGATACATAAGGGTTGATACTATTCAGCAATTTGATCACAACATCAATAATTTTCTTTCTCAACTCTTTCTTTTTATACGTGTTAGCATTAACACCATTACTATTAAGAATCAAATAAGTTAAATTTAGAATAGTAACCAATATTAAAACAACATCAATGTTATATACCAAAACATTAGTAACACTATAAGGAATGAACTCACCTGAGTACTTTCGATCTGTTATCAACTTCATTCTTTGTGTCTACAATATATGATTGCATGAACTTTGGAGGTATATCATTGTTTGGTTTCAAACTCCATATCCTATGGTAATTCTCTCCGTGAATCTGGAACATTTGAGGACAACCACTGGCTCTAACACTATTTTCTGTATCACCACCAAGTGATGTAAAAGAAAATATCATATTGTAAGCTAGCCTTGACATTTATCTAAAATGTCTACTGATTTCATCGTCATTGGTTAGCAATGCATAAAGTAATTCTGGTGAATTTTGAAGAAAAGGTAACTTCACTTGACCTTGCAAACAACATGATGTAAACTTGGGCTGCTTATTCTTGATTGTCTTTTCAATACGCTCACCATGCCACATTATAGCTCCACAATATTCACATGAGTAAATAGGATCACCATGATCAATGTATACTGCATTTGAAATTATAAAATATTAAATATAGAGGATACACAGAGTACTAATATATAGTCATACCTGTTTTGTTTTTTCTTGAATTCATATTAAATTGACGCTCAAAGTCTTCATGTTCTTTTCCTGTGAAACATAGATGTCATTAGAGCTTCTAGATTTGTTACAACCTTGATTGAGCATTTGCAAAATGTTTATTATAATTTATTTACAAAGTTTATTGAATACAACACACCGTAAGAATGTTCCTCTATATTTTCATTAGAGGTACGACATCCCGGGCCAAAAATGGCAAGCAAACTCTTCTCAAGATCATCGAAAACTGATAAAATTTTTTAACTAGTTCAGTAACCTTGACACTTTTTTTTTGTAGTTGGTATATGAATCATAATCAACTTCAACTTGAAAACCATTTTCAAGATCATCATATATATCAGACTCTGAACCTAAAAAATAAGTAAAGTTTATTATACATCACATAATATAGTTTATTTTAACAGTGAATAATATGTAAATAATTCATTTATGTTTAATTTTTACCATCTGATTCTCCATTACTGTCACATTCTCCTAAATTCTTTTGATTTCTTGATTGCAGAAATTCAGGAAGAATGGGATCATCGGTTCTGTCTCCCCGTCCACAATGTGTGACGCCATTTATCAGAAAAGGAATGTCATTGGTAAAGTTTCTAAACAATCTTTTATCTTTAGACGGGTTTGATGTCTCTCCTTGTTCCAAATTAGTTAATGTGAATGAAGAACTTAGGTTGGAATTTGGTCTATGATTTCCTGAATATAACAAAACGTTATATAGTATTAACAACATAAGACTTACCAAGTTGTAAACCATGACTTACCAAACGGATACTGAGAATCATTTGCATCTGAAGGTAGATCATCATCATATGTTAAATGCATTCGATATGATTGAATAAGATTTGAAAGATCGATTCCTGCTCGCATTGTTAACATTTCATAAATAATTCTTGTTAAATGTAGTTATGTTATATAGGACAACCTCTAAAGCTTAAATATATATTATAGATTAATCAGTAAACTTAACTTGTTTTTGATGTTAAAGATGACTCCAAAAAGCCAGGCGTTTGGCTATTGGTGTATGAACTCTTTGATTTGTAATATCACTTAGAACTCTCTTAAAAACATAACTAACTGGCATTGATTTCTTCACACTTGGTGCATTGAATGACGGGGGTGTATTTTCAGAAGTTTCTTCATGTCTTAACCGGTTATCAGTTGTGTTTTGAATAACATTAGACAAATATGAAGATTGAGTTTCATGAATTTTTTTTCTTTTTGACATAGAGAACAAAGAAAAGATACCAGTAAAAACATGATAGCTAAACACTCAAAACTTTATGAGAAATGACTTTTCTATAATATGTTAACCTAGTTATGTGCTATTTTCTTTGTTCTCCGGCCAGAAAAGATTGATAGAATATTTGCAGTGATGTTGTTTAATTAAATTGATTAAGATATCAACTATTTATATGGAAACAATTTTAAACTTTATTATTTTGTTTTCTTAAAGAGAACTTTATTTAAATTTTCAAATCTATGAAGATCTTTTTTTTTCTGTTTAACAGAACTCGAGCACTAAAGAAATTTTTTTTGATTGGGAGAGTCTTTATTGGTAGGAATTCTCTCAAGTCTATAAGCCAATGACTACTTTTTTGAAGGTAAATTCTTGTTTTTTTATAAGAACTAAATTATTAACGTTTCGTGCACTACAGGAAATGTAGGTATTACTAGCGGGCGTTAAACGCTATTAGTTTTGTATAATAGCGTTTCCTTAACCGCTCTGACATCGCCCGTTATCGTAGGTCGGACACATTTAATAGCGGATTCTTGTTGTGCTATAGTTATTTATATAACAATAGCGCTTTCTGTTCTGCAATTGTTAATATTTTTAATAACATGATTCAAATGTTATTAAAACTCATTAATTTGATTTTGACCTATATCAAAGATAGCAAATGTTTCGTCTTATTAGTTTGTTTTTAAATTATTCAAAATTTATTTATTAAAAATTATTACAAATCATTTTTATTTATAAAATAGTTTTTATTTCAATCAATTAAATGTTAAAAAAACAATTAAAATTAATATATAAATATTTAAATGTTTAGAAAACCATAACAAATTTCATTGTTTAGAAAAACCACAAAAACCTATACATCAATCTACTACTAACAAGCCTTCACAATCATTCCTAACATAAACACTATCATCATCAATAGCTTCATCATCCAATTCATCGACTTCTTGGACAGGCAAAGGTGCACCACCTAAATCCTCTTCTGTTTCCAACTCATGATAGCCTCTAGGTGGTGCTCTCATAACAACATATCAATTTGAATCATCATCTTCCCTAGGATAGAAAACCTGTTTTGCTTGAGAAGGTAGAATGAATGGATCTTTCAAATAGGCTGTTTGGTTCATATGAAGGTTAACAAGGGTGAAACCATCTTCCTCCTTCACACCATTCCCTGTGTTGGCCCAATTGCATCTGAACAACGGCACTTTGAACATGTGATAGTCCATATGTAAAATCTCCTTTATCACTCCATAATATGTAAGCATATCAGCGACTTGTCTCATATCTCGAGCACTTGATCTACACATGCTAAATGCTTCATAAGTTACTCCACTGTTTTGTGTCTTCCGCTTAATAGCATCTATATGAAACCGTTGCCCATTAACGATAAATCCTTTATGTGCTAAGGCAACATTTCTTGGTCCAAATGCCAACCACCTTGTCTCCTTAGAATAATTTGTTGAGTCTGAATTAATCTGCCCCAGTAAATTCAGAACTTGATCATGAAGCTGAAGTACTAAAATGATCATGAAGCTAAGCAATAAGCTAACCAGTCATTAAGCAAAACATGATCATGAAGCTAACAATCTGTGCCACGGAAACCAGTCATCATGCTAAGCAATAAGCTAACAATTTGTGCTAAAACCAGTCATCAAGCTTCAAGATAAGCTAACCAGTCATCAAGCAAAACATTATCATGAAACTAACAATCTGTGCCTAGAAAAAGTGTCATCAAGCTAAGCAATAAACTAACCCGTCATTAACCAAAACATGATCATGAAGCTAACAATCTGTTCCACGAAAACCTGTCATCAAGCTAAGCAATAAGCTAACAATCTGTGCTAAGAAAACCAGTCATCAAACTTCAAGATAAGCTAACCAGTCATCAAGCAAAACATTAGCATGAAGCTAACAAGCTAATCAGTCAATATAAATTAACAAGATGTGTAACAAATAATCAAGAATACAAGCTGCAGCTGGAAACCTTTATTTTAAGCCATTGTGCAAACTGCTCAGTAAGGTTTTTCCATAAAAATGTTTCATTTTTTGCACATCGAGCATCATTAGCTTGTAATTCTTCCAAATGCATCCTGATTTTACACTAGATAACAGTTCTCAGAAACAAATTATACTAAAAATTAGTAGATCAAACATAAAGGGTAACCTCTTACTCGACAGAAGGATCCAAAGATGCCATGTTCATTAGCACATAACGATGTGCAGTGTCCCTATCTTTATCTGATAGGGTAACTTCTACACCCTTCTGTAGAGGTTGACCTTCAACCACGCTTCTATCAGCCTCAATATCTTCATTGCGATTAACTATTTCTTGAACTGGTACTGAATCTTTAAGGAACTCTAAACAAAATGCAACGCATTCTCCAGCTAAATACCCCTCAGCCATACATGCTTCTGGCCTTCCATGATTCTTAACAAACGCTTTTAATGTTTTCATGTACCTATATCTCAGTCAAGAAATGAATATTAGTTGAAAATCATTGCAGAAAATACATATATTGAACCAAATGAGTACATCAAACCTTTCGAAGGGATACATCCAGCGAAAGTGTACTGGTCCTCCCAAACGTGCCTCTTTTGATAGATATATTGGAAGGTGGAACATGATATCAAAAAGGGATGGAGGGAAGAAGCGCTCAAGTTGACACATTGTTTCCACAAACTCTGTCTCCATTATCAAAAGTTTCTCTGGGTCGATGATGCGCTCACACAACCTGTTGAAGTAATTGCATAATCTATTTATGGCAATCCTAGGACCCTTATGTAACAAGCCTCTTAATGCAGCCGGTAACAAGTTCTGTACTAGGACATGATGATCATGCGATTTTAAACTACCGATATTTGGAGGATTAACTGAAACACTATTCGCAATATTACCACAATAACCATCAGAACCTCTAAACATAGATAACCTTTTGCAGAAAATGGTCTTCTCTTTCTTGGATAACCAATAGGCTGCTGGAGGTAAGTATGTTTTCTTTCCCCTGACCTCTGTGTGCAAGTTATTTCTGATTCCAATATCTTCTAAGTCTTTTCTTGCTTTCAAACCATCTTTAGACTTAGCACTTTGCATCAAGATAGACAATATAGCATCCGACACATTTTTTTCTACGTGCATAACATCAATATTATGACGAACAGGCAAATCCTAACAAGAGAAATAAGAAACTGTTAGGCTTATTCAGATCCACAATAACAGAATATCATTCAATTACAAATTTACTTTACCTTCCAGTAAGGTAGTTCAAAGAATATTGATCTCTTCTTCCACCGCCATAGATCATTTGATTCTTCACACTCTTCTTCTTGAACCACCTCATCATCTTCCAACTCAGTTCTTTTTCTTTTATTTTCCTTGTCTAGAGGTTTTCCAAAATCATTTCTAAAAGCTTGTAGTGTCTCATATATTTCAGCGCTAGTTTGTATCCTATTGGCATTCCCTTCCTCAACAGTGTTATCAAACCAAGCTTTTCTATATCTGTAACGATGGCCAGGCGGTAGTCTCTTTCTATTCCCCATATAGACAAACTTACGGCTAAACTTAAGCCATCTGGAAGGTGTATCTTTTCCACATACATTGCAAGCTTGTTTCCCCTTCACTTTACATCTAGACAATGTTCCTAGGGCTGGATAGTCACTGATACTCCATAGCAGCATGGCTCTAAGTGTGAAATTCTCCTTCGCAAATGAGTCATATACTTCAATACCCTCAGCCCACAAATCTTTTAAATCGTCTATCAGTGGTGCCAAGTAAACATCTATGTTATTACCAGGAGTTGTTGGACCAGGGATCAGCAAAGACAACATTATATTCTCAGCCTTCATACACATAGTCGGAGCCGTGTTATAGTTCACCAACAATACTGGCCATGTGCTGTGATTGGTGTTTTGCATGGAGAAAGGGTTCATCCCATCTGTTGAAATTCCAAGTCGAAGATTCCTTGGTTCAGCAGCAAAGTCTGGACATTTATCATTCACTTGTGCCCAAGATATAGAATCAACGGGGTGTCTCATTGTACCATCTTCAGTGCCCTTTGTATAGTGCCAACGTAAATCTTCAGCCATCTTTTTTGATCTAAACATTCTCCTAAATCTGTCCTTGATTGGAAATATCTAAGGACCTTGGCTGGAATCCCAACCTTTATCTCATTACTGTGCTTATCCATTTCCCATCTTAAAACTTTGCATCTTGGACAGCTATCTAACTTCTCAAACTCCTTCCTATATAGTATGCAATTATTCTTGCAAGCATGAATATTTTCATATCCGAAACCAAATATCTTCAGGAATCTTTTGATTGCAGCTAAACTCTTCGGAAGTACATTGTCTTTAGATAGCATGTCTTGAATTAAATCCAACAGCTGATCAAAGTAGGTCTCCGACACACCACTTTTAACCTTGAATCTGTAAAGTCCCATAATTGCTGAAACCTTTGTGTATTTGATACAATCAGAGTACAATGGAGTTTCAGCTTCTCTTAACTTCTGCCTAAACTCAGTTTCCTCTACTGCTTCATCGTCGTTTCCCTGATCATCATTCGTCTGATTTGGTTCACCTTCACCCATAGAGAATACTGTCTTAAACAAGTCAAATGCCTCTGTTTCATATTGAGGACCACTGTCTTCTGTAGATGCTCTTTTTTCACCATGAATACTCCAACAAGAAGTCTTATACTTCTTATCCATACCCCTTATCACTAGATGCTCAACAATTTCATCGATAGACTGATGGCATAAATTGCGACAATCTATACATGGGCATAGCATTTCAGACAGATTACCCAATCTTCTTGCTGATGAATTGGCGAAGTTTGTTGCTCCTTATAAGTACTCGAAACTATTCCTACATTGTAAATTTGAAAAGAACTTAGCTAGATTTCTTTCAGTTGGTTAATAAGCTCAGAAAGAATTTAGTGTATACCGTGGCAGCGAAATCCACGTCTTATCCATTTGGTTACGATGGAGATGGATCCGTTCTGAAATTGCTGAACCCTAAAACATCTGAATGAACCCTAAAGCGAGTTGGAGAGATTTTGGTAAACCCTAAACACGAGTTGTGTGTGTTCTGATTTTTTCGTTTCACCGCGAAATCAGACACTAAAGAATGAACGGCTCGGATCAAAAGCAGTGAAACGAATCAAACGATCTAGATTGCAATCTCGGAGGTTAGTCACCATTGGCTAATAACACGAACGGCTCAGATCAAAACTAGAGTGACAGATCAACGGTCTACATTAAACACGTCTACAATAAGAAAAGACGGTTGAGATCAAAGTTGGCGATACATATCTAATGGTGTGGATTGCAATCTCGGAGGTTAGTCACTATTGGCCAAGAATAATTTTTTCGTTTCAAATCCCAAATTAGCATATACAATTTTTTTATTAATCAAAAAATATAAATTATTTTTAAATAATTTCAATATAATTATTTCATTTTTAAAATATTATTTCTTATAAATATAAAATTTTAAAATTAAAAACAATTAATATAAGATAGTATTCCAACTATCTAAGGGGGGTTTATTCAAACTTGATTTACGTGGATTTTTAATGACTACAATAGTTTAGGAATCTCGTGATTCTCTAATATTTACAAAAGTATTGTATCACGGAATCTGACATATTCTCACAATCTTTCTCATTTTTAAGGATATATTATTGTAGAGTTTTGTTAACTTTGTAGATATCATTGTAAAGATCGTATTAGAAATATATTTCTCTTGCCCTTTTAATTTTTGTGAAATAAATTGTTTTTTCCTCTACTTCATTATATATATCGTTGCTCTTTCACGCTCTTAACAACATCATCATTAGCAAGAACTTGATAAACAGTGGTACGTATAAATTTTCTTTTTTCTTTTTGTCTTGTTTGTATAATTTCTTTCTTTTATGCGTTTTGCATGTTAGTTTTTATATTTTTATTGCATTGGTTGTCTTTGTTTCTTTAGAATTGTTCTACATTTTGAAACTTTTATTTTCAATAAAGTAATATAGTTATCATATAATACTAGTATTATGATTAGTTAACAGTGATTTATGATGGGAGATCCACCACGTGGTAAAGAAAAAGGTCCATATAACCAATGGACTCCCGACGTATGCAAACTGAATCGATTGATCATTTTGAAGATCTCCAAATTATATTTGGAGATGCTGTAGCAACTGGTAGTTTTGCTGTTGGGATGAGTGATAGTACATGTCCTCGTATCTACACAGTTGGTGAAAGGAGTCAAGGAAAAGAGACGGTGAATCAAGATGAGAACATTGAGGAGGTTTATGAATTTTCATCTCAACACCCATCATCAGCAGAATATAGTACACCACCATTTACTTTTGATCCTACCACGAGAGGTCGATCTGAAAAGCTTCTTCCTAGGAAGAGAACTAGGGGTGGAGGATGCAATAACTCCGACGCGGCGAAAACTGATCACAATGATTCAATGATCACAGTCAGTAATAAAATCCTTGACGTGATACAAAAAAGAGAAGAAAGACAACAAAAAGAAGCAGAAAAAAGAGAAGAAGCATTGAAGCACGCAATTGAGGAAAGGGAAGCTCAAAAAAGAAAAACCAATGTTTGGGATGCAATGAAGGAGATTCCTGATTTGGATGAGCATATCCGATACAAAGCTGTTACCATGATTCATTCGTTAGGAATGAAGGATGTCTTCACAGACATGTCCATTGAAGAACGTTTTGGTTGGATCAAGAGTAACTTTAGCTCCAGATGATTTCTTTCATATTTTTGAATTTTATCTGTTTGCCTTTTTATCATCATTCATCATTACACTATTTGTTTCATGGTTTTTTGTTTTAGTTTTCTTTTTGGTTTTTTATTTGCTTTATGAATAATACTTTCTTTCTTTTTTTAAGATGGCTCGAGACTTGTCATTTTATGATGTCTTCTTTAATATCATGTTATGTGCTACGTCTAATATGATGCTACGTGCTATGTACATATTAATATCTTACTACGTGCTACGAACATATTTAACAAATATATTCTTTTGAAGGTGTTTAACATGGAGAACATTGGTGACGAAGAAGAGAACTTAAATGACAGAGAAAAAATTAAAGCAGAAGATGATGAGTCAGATTTGGATATCATGCTTATGTTATTGGAAAATGCAACAACGAGTACTTTTGTTGATCGTCCCGTTCGTCGATCCGTCTCAAGAGTTGGGTATAATTATATCCAAAATGCTCTTACAGTTAATCCTGCGCATTTCCGCCAGTTATATCGTATGGAACCAGAAGTGTTTCATAAACTTTGTGATGTTGTAAGAGTGAAGACATGGCTAAGAGATACACGATATATATGCGTCGAGGAAATTTTGGCTACTTTTTTACTCACTGTTGGCCAAAACTCAAGATACTGTTACACAATGGACACATTTCAGAGATCAAGTTATTCTACAAACATAAATTTTCATAAGGCACTTAAGGCATTAGCTTTCCTCGCACCAAGTTGGATGGCTAAACCTGAAGTTAGAGTACCTGCAAAGATAAGAGAAAGTACAAGCTTTTACCCTTATTTCAAGGTAATTTATTTATATAACGTTACTATTTATTGAGATTGACTAGCATATAAAAATTTCTATTAATATATATAGGATTGCATTGGAGCCATTGATGGAACACACATTTTTGCAATGGTACCAACATGTGATGCAGCTAGTTTTCGTAATCGGAAAGGGTTCATATCACAAAATGTTCTAGCTGCTTGCAACTTTGATCTACAATTTATATACGTCCTTAGTGGATGGGAAGGTTCAGCACATGATTCAAAAGTACTTAATGATGCTTTAACAAGGAACACTAACAGGCTACAAGTTCCAGAAGGTATTTATTTTCTATGTATCCATAAGTTCTTCTATATTTTATTTAAGAAGAATAATTTATCTTGTATTTTTTAATTTACAGGAAAATTTTATCTAGTTGATTGTGGATATGCAAATCACCGCAAGTTCTTAGCTCCACTTCGGCGTACTCGTTATCATCTTCAAGATTTTAGAGGTCAAGGCCGCGATCCAAAAACCCAGAATGAGCTGTTCAATCTACGTCATGCTTCTTTGAGGAATGTCATCGAAAGAATCTTTGGTATTTTCAAATCTCGTTTTCTGATTTTTAAATCAGCACCTCCATATCCTTTTAAGACTCAAACAGAGATAGTTCTTGCTTGCGCTGGATTACATAATTTTCTTCGTCAAGAATGTCGATCAGATGAGTTTCCTCCTGAAACAAGTATTAATGAAGAGAATAGCGATGACAATGAAGAAAACAACTATGAAGAAAATGGAGATGTTGGAATTCTGGAATCCCAACAAAGAGAATATGCTAACAATTGGAGAGACACAATATCTCATAATATGTGGATGGATGCTACAGGAGCTTGATGAGTGTTTTTTTGTGACGAAACAGTTTTTCGGGGGTGTTATTCGTTAATGGATTTTAATAGAATTGAAATCCAACACTAATCCACTGTTATTCAACTAATGATTCTAAATCCAGCTTTAAAATCTATTGTTATTGGAACTCATATTTGTAAATCATGCTTAATAGATTTTAAAGTTTGGTGTTATTCAATTAAGATTTTAAATATTTCATTAAAATCCAATGTTATTCAAAACTAAAAGACTTGTAAAATCTTTATATATTAATTGGCTTGAAATGAAACCTCTTTGGAGTTTCATGAGTAAATCATTAGAATCAAAATCCAAAACATATTGCAGAGATTTTGAAATTCATACAAACATATTCTTAAAAGCAATATCAGAAAACAAATCTAAAGCTTAAAGAATTGACTTTAACTCCATAATTGAATAACACCACCGAAGGATTCTTGAGTTTTTCATTACCATTACAGTTTTTAATAAAAGTTTCTCTTTTGTTTTGTGTGGCGTTTGCTTTTTAGGAGGTAGGGGATAGTAATCATGATACTTTTTAGGTGTACGAGTATGTTGTGTGCTTGATGTGGAATACTAATCATTTTACAAAACTTTTGAAATATCAAGGTCGCATCTATTATTTTGGAAGAGTCTTTATATGAAGAAAAAGCTTTAAACTCAATAAACCAATAACACTATACTTTATTAGAGTCATAAAGTTTGTTAAATTCATTTTATTTGAATAACACATGACTTTGATTAAATTTTTAAAATCTTTAATCCAATAACGCATGACTTGTAATGATTGTAAAAACAATTTTTAAAATACCAAACCAATAACACAAGACTTTAATAAAGTCTTGAACATTCAATATTGAATAACAGTGGATTTATAAAGATTTTAAAGTCATTATAAATGTAAGAACCAATAAACCCCCCTAAGTTATATGTTCATAAACACTAAGGCTTAGTTTAGGGTTCAGGGTTTAGGGTTTAAACTTTGGGATTTATGTTTTGCACTTTAGGATTTATAATTTTTACTTCAATGTTTGAGATTAAGATTTTTAACTTTAGGATTTAATTAGAGTTTTTCACTTTAGGGTATAGGGTAACTTTAGGGTTTAGGGTAACTTTACGGTTTAGGGTATAGCGTTTTCACATTGGGGTTTAGTGTTTTAATTTGGGGTTTCAAGTTCAAATTTGGGGTTTAAAGTTCAACTTTTAATTTTGGGGTTTAGTGTTCAAATTTGGAGTTTAGAGTTTAAATTTGGGGTTTAGAATTTAAATTTGGGGTTTAAAAACACAATCCAAAATTTTACACAATCTGGTTTACTAATACCATAATATTACACAATCTTATAATACAATATCGGTTTTGGTACAAAAACACAAACTGAACCTATTACACAGTCTAAGTTTCACACGAACTTTATTTCATCATTTGGCCATGCTACAACTGAACCTATTGCATCAGAAATGTATTCGATCTCTGAATTTTGCCTCCAGACCATTGCATTACCAATCTTAGCCACTTCAACCCAGACCTTGCTTGCATTAGGACCTAGGGGTACATTATGGCAAGCATCGTTCGGGTCTGTTGAAAGTACTCTTCCTTCAGCTACCTTATGTCCAGAATTGCTGCAATCTAAAAGAAAACACTTCTACTTTGGACTTTTTGTGGAACTGTTGCTGCCTGGACTCTACAACTCAAAGCCAATAATAAAAGCAAGTTCCAACATCAATGAAAGTTCTAACATCAACCAGCAGACAAACAAATGAATTAACAAGGTTACAATAACAAACCTGGACTTTAGGTAGTGTTGCATCTGTAGTGGTGGCAGCCGTGACGTCAATCTTTAGGACTGGCCATGCGATTTTCTCGTTAATTGCATCACCCATTAAACAAATATCAGTAGTTGGCCTCCACAAATGAGCATTACCATTGAACACCTTCACAACTTGAATACTAACAGCACTTGGTCCTAGAGGTATATTGTTAACCTTCTCTTTGGAGTTAGATGAGGACACAACACCTTCAGCAATAACCTCATAGTCTTCATTAGTCCAATCATATATTTTGCATCTTCGAGTTTCACCTTCCTTGGTTTGCTAAAATGTAAGAAGCTAATGATTAGAGATATATCATGGACCCTTATACAAAAGCACTTTAAGAAGCGGCTGGACCCTTATACAAATGTAAGAAGCTAATGATTGGGAAACTTTACCATGGATACATCTTTAGAAGCGGCTGGACCCTTATACAAAAGCACTTTGTCTATTGGCCAAGGTATTTTGCATCCCACAGCTTCTTCAAGATATAACACATCTGTTGTAGGCCTCCAGAGAGAAGCTTCTGAGCTTAGTGCAGACTTAACAAGGACAGCCATTGCATTAGGACCAATTGGTATACGACCAATTTTGTACATCGGTTCAGCAGAACAGAATTCTCCTTCACCTACAACTACATCTCCTGAATGAATCCAATCCAATATTTGTACTCTAACTCCTTCTTTAAATCCACCAAAATCAGATGTTTCAGTATCATTGATACTTTTCTGAGATAAGGAACAAGAATTATTAAAACCAATCCAATTGACCATTCCAGATGTTTCAGTATCATCATTCCCTTTAACTGAGATAAGGAACAAGGACAGATTACCTTTTTTCCAGCTAAGTCTCGGACCATTCCCTTTAACTCCTGAATCTCACTTTGCATTTCTGCCATCTTTGCGTCTCTAGCTTGCAGAAATGCTAACTTAGTAGCCGTAATCCCTCTACCAAACCCCCTTACTCGTCCAGGTTTGTCTTTTCCCAAAATCTTGCTCACAGCATCTTCCCTTATGTTTTCAGAAGCTGATGTAGAGTCCATTTGACTATCAAGTGATTGTATTTGTTCTTGATCATACAAACATTTAAACCAAAAAAAACTAATTGATCATAATCCATTACTTATACACAGGCCATAACAAGTTCCAGAATTCTCACCATAGTCTCAGCAAATTGAGGCTTCACAGGTCTACCATCAGCATGAGTGTGTCCCGCAATCCATACCTTACTCCTAGTCACCTTACTTGGGTCTGTACTCTTTTTTTTCTATATAAAGTACATATATATCTTAGTACCAATTTGTTCTAACAAGAATACAATATATATAGATATTTGACAACTATTATTACCATATCATCAGCTAAACGAAGCATTCCTTTACGGCTGGTGGTGTGAGGAATCTGATTTTGTCTCATCTTCCTGTACTTGTTACTTATTTCCTACATGATAAATATCAACACATTAAATCTATCAGCCATGACATATAAACAAGAAAGTTGTTAGTTGTAGATAACTAACCGTGAAAGCTGCGTTAGTCTTGCTCCTAACCCAAGAGTTCCACACTTGAATGGATGGGATGTTGCTGGGTTTTAAATCTATTCTCTCAGCAACAGTCTTCGCAGCACGTACTTCTGAAACTAGCCTTGACTTCCAAGCCCTCCAGATATAAATGTATACCTGAATTTCTTCCCACATTGCTTGTTTAGCCACTGCATCAATTTTCCTCCAATCAGCTAGTGTAACCGGAACGTGTTCCCTCACAAGGACACCAAGAAAAGATGATAATGTTATTGAACCAGGTCCAACATGATCACCAAAGTTAGTGAAAGTAACTGAAACCTTTTCATTAGGATTTTCAGCCACTTTACGCATCTTTGTTGGTCCTCTCTTCTTTCTTTCTTTCACTCTTTCCTCCGCTACTTTACTTCCTTCACCATCTTCTTCCATATTGGCAGCTTCTTCCATATTGGCAGCTTCTTCATTCTCCTGCTGTTCTTGTCCAGTCAAACAAGCTTCTCCTTCTATCTCAGAATCTTCTTTCTCATCTTCAGACATTGCTTTCTCAGTCTGATCAGCCTCCGGTACTGTTACATCTTTGTCATTACCCTTCTCTTCTTCCACAACATCCCGTGTATTGATATGTCTATAATTTGCATGATTTAGGCATTCATTCTTCACCACTTTGTCATTGTTTCATCCACATTTCATCTCATTAGGAGTCGTTTTAGTGTGTTTTACATACTTTGGACGATTTTGCATTAGGATTGCATGTGCATGGCATATTTGGTTGTTTTCAGGTACTTTGGATGCTTTTGGAGTTCAAACAGAGGAAAAACAGAACATGAAGTCAGAATGCCCAATGACGCCTTCAGCAAAAGTACTCTATCGCAGCCTCGGAGCCCTGCCAGGGCAAATCACTCTATCGCAACCCCGGAGAAGCAAACAGCTCAGTTTCACTCAATCGCGAAGCCGGAGGAATCACCCCATCGAAACCACTCGATCACACCCTCATGACATCCACTCGATCGCTTCACTCGATCACAAGGTCGCTGGACCATTCAATCTCGACTTCACTGCAGTGAGGACCATTCAATTTCGCTTTTACATTTTCGCAACTTTGATAGCCGCAGTGTTTCTCCTGCGACTTTGTAGTTTCGTTTTCAAGTATTTGATATTCAGTTTTCGTTTAAGTCTTTCGTCATTTTCTGTTATCATGTTTTCAATTGTTGCTTTGTTATTGTCTTTGATTATGTCTGAGTAGTGAACTGTATTTCTGAGGATGGGATAGAATAGTTGTGGTTTACTTGGTCGTTTTAGGTGGTTGAGTTTAGAATACTAGAATCCCTTCTGGATTAGTTGCGCTTATTGCTTATTTCACTGGCTAATGTGGAGTATGAGTCCAGACGTCCAGCGCTCAGAAGGCGTTTAATGGGCGTTGGATCCTATTAATTCCAGAGATATCTGACTCTACCCCAAGGGATTGGCTGTAGAGAGGGTATTGACTTTAACATGTTGATTCGATAATGCCTGCTTAGTTAGAGATCGCTAAAGGGATTTAGGTCAGTGTCTAGCTTTGCTTGAGGATTTCTATCACGGGAGTGAATTAATCTGTTGTTGAACTTGTTGTCTAGGGATAGCTTCTGTGAAGTTTTGTCAACCGCCTGAATAGATTAAGTAGACCACACTATTCGATTACCCCATCCTTAGGAATCGTTTATCCATTTGATTGCCTGTTATCATTTCTGCTTTGTCATTCACTTGCCTGCTATTGCCATTCCTGCTTTTAATTTCACTTCATTTCTGTTATTGCATACTAGGACTGTTAGAACCAACCAACCATCTGCTTGGCTTGACTTAGAGCTTTCTGATCATATCTTATCTGTTTGCATCACACCGGATTGGATTGACATCCTAAAATACTACAACGACAAGATAGTGTTTTAGGGATTAATTGACAAAAATCTTACTATCAATTTGGCGCCGTTGCCAGTTTGGTGTTTGTTTGCTATATTTGAGATCATTAGAAACATTAAGATCAAGTTCGTTTTTGTTACACAAGTTACTAACATTGTGCCTTTTCTGTCTTTGTGCTTCAGGTACCTTGCAACCTGCTTTCCAGACGCATCTCTGATTCGTCTGTTATAGCACGGCTGCGATCTGTTGCATGCATACACGGTCACAAGGAAATCAGAACCTCCTATTCAACGATAACATCGACCGTATTGCTCGCCAACTAAGAGAACAGACAGAAACAGACACAATGGCTGACGTTGTAGATGAGCAAGAGCAACCTACCAACATTGGTGCTGGTGACTTCCCTCACAACCACAACCAGCGTCATGGAATCGTTCCACCTCCAGTACAGAACAACAACTTTGAGATCAAAAGCGGTCTCATTGCTATGGTTCAGGGGAACAAGTTTCATGGCCTGCCAATGGAGGATCCGCTAGATCATCTTGACGAGTTTGAAAGGCTCTGTGGCCTTACTAAAATCAATGGAGTTAGTGAAGATGGTTTCAAGCTTCGCTTGTTCCCATTTTCACTTGGAGATAAAGCCCATCTGTGGGAAAAAACGCTATCCCAGGGATCAATCACGACCTGGGATGACTGCAAAAAGGCCTTCTTGGCAAAATTCTTCTCCAACTCCAGGACTGCAAGACTCCGGAACGAGATATCCGGATTCACTCAGAAGCAAAATAAAAGCTTCTGTGAAGCTTGGGAGCGCTTTAAGGGTTATCAAACCATATGCCCTCATTACGGATTTAAGGAAGCATCTCTTCTCAGCACACTTTACAGAGGCGTCCTGCCTAAGATACGTATGCTCCTTGACACCGCCTCCAACGGGAATTTCCTGAACAAGGATGTCGAAGACGGATGGGAGCTAGTTGAAAACTTGGCTCAGTCGGATGGCAATTACAACGAGGATTATGACAGAAGCATCCGCACCAGTACTGAATCTGATGACAAGCACCGCCGAGAGATTAAAGCTCTCCATGACAAAATCGACAAACTCCTCCAAGTGCAGCAGAAGCATGTTCACTTCGCCTCGGAAGACGAAGTATTCCAAATCCAAGAGGGGGAGAATGATCAGGGCGCTGAAATCAGTTATGTTCAGAACCAAGGCGGCTACAACAAAGGGTACAACAATTACAGACCCAACCCAAATCTGTCATACAGAAGCACAAATGTCGCCAATCCTCAGGACCAAGTTTACCCTCAACAGCAGCTGCAGCAGAACCAACCCAAACCGTTTGTTACTTACAACCAAAACCAAGGGTTCATTCCCAAGCAACAGTTCCAAGGAGGGTATCAACAGCAACAGCCACCACCTGGTTTCACACCACAACAACATCAGGCCTCTGCACCCCAGGAATCAGACATCAAGAATATGCTCCAACAGATCATGCAAGGTCAAGCCGCAGGGGTAATGGAATCTGCTAAGAAGATAGCTGACTTAAACAACAAAGTTGACAGACAGTTCAATGAACTGAGTAGCAGGTTGGAATCATTGAACACAAGGGTACGGTATCTGGACGGCGTCACTACTTCACCACCTGTTACAAACAACCCAGGCCAGCTTCCAGGAAAAGCAATCCAAAACCCTAAGGAGTACGCCACTGCACACGCAATCACTATCAGACATGAGCGAGAGCTGCCAACTCAACATGTCTCTACATCAAACACTGAGGACAGCGTAATTCAAGAAGGGGAGGCTTCCACTCAGATTGAAGTCTCTGTTGCTGAGATCGACTATTCAGCTCAACCTTTCTATCAGGCTCAGTCTGACTTGGAGGAGAAGGCTGCTATAATCGAGAGGATGGTGAAACGATTCAAGCCAGCTCCATCACCCTCACTTGCTCTTCCATGGACGTTCAGGAAAGCTTGGAAAAGCAGATATGAATCTCTGGCAGAAAAACAACTTGGTGAGATGGAAGCTGTGATGCCCTTAGTAGAAGTTCTCAAGTTGATTTCAGACCCTCACAAAGATGTGAGAAACCTGATACTGGAAAGGCTCAACATATATCAGGATTCAGATGACGAAGACGATGTCATTATGCATCAAGCCGCTGGTGAGAGGATTATTCAAGAGAAGCTGGAAGATCCTGGATCTTTCACTCTGCCATGTTCGATTAGGCAATTGACTTTCAACAATTGTCTATGTGATCTAGGAGCCTCAGTCAGTTTAATGCCACTCTCTGTGGCAAGGAAGCTGGGATTCGTTCAGTATAAGCCTTGTGACATCACTTTGATCCTTGCTGATAGAACTTCAAGGAGACCTTTCAGCATTCTAGAGAACGTGCCAGTAATGATAGATGGAGTTGAGGTACCCACTGATTTTGTCGTGCTTGAAATGGATGAAGAGTCTAAGGATCCTTTGATCTTAGGAAGACCTTTCTTAGCCTCAGTGGGAGCAGTAATAGATGTCAGATATAGTAAGATTGATCTCAACCTTGGGAGGCATGTCAAGTTACAGTTTGACATCAACAAATTTCCGACAAGGCCACCAACAGAAGGAAAAACCTTAGAGGTCCAGAGAGCGGATCCAAGTGAAGGCCTTGAGATCAAAAGAGGGAAGGAGCAAATTTCGGTTCAAACTCCGCCATCGAACTCGACTACTCGATCGAGTATACCCTCCTCACTTGATTGGCTGGAACTCAAAAGGAAGACTGATCTACAGAACAGAACCATTCAGAAGCTGAGCTACACTGTTGAAAAGCTTAGAGACAAACTAAGTCGAATGCAAAAGGAGGTTCAGCCCCAGCTCAACCATGACACGATTTCAAGAAAGGAGATCACCTGGGATTGGTCAGAAGAGAAAGACTACCCTCCAGAGGAGGAAGCATCATACTATGAGGAAAGAAGAATTGAGTACTCAGCTGTGCAACTGTCAAGGGAGGATGCTGAGTATGATGATGATATCAGTGAAGAGGAGGACTTCTCAAGTTCCCTCTGTCACATTTTCTCCACTTGATTAGTGTGAGGAGTCAAGCTAGAGACTCTAAACAAGCTCACTTGGGAGGAAGTCCCATGACTATCCCTGTATATACTTTTTATTTATTTGTTACTTTTGATTCGTTTTGGTTGTGTCTTTGATTCTCAGGAAATGAATAACAGCTAGAGTGATCAACAAGGATGTGATCGAGTGTTAAAATGAAAATTTTCCAAATTTTTTTTCAAATACTCGATCACAACATAGGAGTGAAAGCTCAGGAGTGCGATATAGTAGATTCGGGATAACAATTTTCTACTAGATCGCAAGGAGGAGTGAAAGTGTCCACAGAACGTCAATGACAAACCTCAGTCCCATTAAGCCTACTGGATTTCAATCTCCACCAAAACTCCAAAAAGCCCATGTTGTGTCCAATTGTAGCCCATGACACGAAATTAAAGGATCAACAACCCATACTCGATCACAAGGCGCGTGACTTGAAGGAACCCCATCCTGCCGACATAAAGCACCATGTTTTGTCACCTTATCACGTTGCCGACATCATAACGGGCATTGCATCCCATCCGTCCGTTTAAAAGCAACACACCTCCTCCACTCATTCAAATCGCAAAGGGAGATAAGTGTCATCACTCTTCACTTTTCTTCATCACTTGTGATTTCAAAACATTTCTCTTGTTTATCTCTCTACTTCACTACCAAAAACGCTCTCAACTCTTTCGTTGTTGCTAGCTGTTATTGACTAAAACAGAACCTCAGAAACTACTCTATCGCAACCCTGTCTCTCATTTGCTTGCTTCACTCGATCGCGACCTGAGCTCTCACTATCAAATTCTACTCGATCACAACTCTATATCAATAGGAAGTCATTTCTTTCATTGTCTTTGTTTGTTTCTCACTAACCTACTGAGCTTTAGTTGTGAGTTTCAAATCGATTTCAGCTTCAAGATGAGTTCACACAGCTACGAATCATCTATGGATGCCGACTACAATGTTGATGATGTTGAATCTTGGTCAACTAGGCCAGAGAGAGAAGCAGATGAGTATAGGCGATTTGTGGAGGAAACAGAGCGAGCAGTCGCCAATGACAGGAGAAGAGAAGAGATAGCCAGAGGGAAGAGGTCAATGACGGAAAATTATGAGCTAATTGATGAAGAGATGGAAGATGATGCGGAGTACATTCTAGAGCAAACCCGCAAGACCACCAAGTCCCTAATGAAAGAAGACACGCTGACGCCGGGAGACTACTACAAGGCTCTCAAAAGAAATCCGTTTTGGGGAACAAGATATCCTCACCCGGAGACAATGGCGGAGTTAGGCATCTTGGAAGACGTTCAGCTCTTGTTCGAGAAATGCCACATGACAACACTCATGTCTCATCCCTATCCTACCTATGAGGATGAGACACTTCAATTCCTTTCATCACTTCAAGTGGAATTGTTTGAGGGGTTGTCAGCTGTTGAGTTAAGAGAAGAAGGGCTTGGTTACTTAAGCTTCACCATCGACGACCGCGACTATATCATGGCGATCAAGACGCTAGAATCCATGTTTGGGTTTCCCAGTGGCACGGGAATGAAACCGAAGTTTGCCCGAGAGGAATTGAAATCTTTGTGGAACACAATCGGAGACACCACCAGCTTCAACTCCGCAAGATCCAAGAGCAACTCCATCCGCAATCCCGCCATTCGCTATTTCCAGAGAGCCATGGCCAATGTCCCTTACGCTAGGGAGATATCTGCCACTGTGACGAACCAAGACATGGAGACGTTAGACCTGGCGCTGCTAAGTTTCCTCCGTTACACCAAGGACGGGAAAACGATGAAGGGAGATACCAATGACACACCACCGTCAATGTATCTTCTCAATCACTTATGCAGCTACAGAGGGTGGGCAATGGCCAATGACAAGAAGAACGCGAAAGGAGCCCTTTGCATTAGAGGAGTGGTCACACCAATTCTCCTATCGTGCGACGTCCCGCTGCGACCGGATCCAATCCAACCACGTTGGATGGATATCGCCCATCTCAAGCTTGCCCATGTGATCGAACATAAGGTCTATGACGGGAGGTACGCTTTCAAGTTTGATCACCCGTCAACAGGCGAAGCAACTTTTCTTCTCCCATTCAGTGAAATGACAACCATCACGGTGAGAGACAACATCGACTTCTCGCCACCACAAGAAATCCTCCATGCTGTGATTGGAGGATCCGCGTCCCGGAATGCTGAAGAAGTAGAAGGTCAGAGTGACAATGAGGAGACCAATTGGGAGAACTATGACACGAGCCGCTACCACTTTGAAGAACACAAGCCCCCTTCACGAGAAAGCAAGAGTCTCGCTGAAGCACACCGGAAGCTCAGTCTAACCCAAAGGTGGTGCAAGTTTCAAGACAAGATCATCCATAAGTGTGTCAAGGCCATTGACAACATGCAGAAGGCAATCAGTTGCACCACATCCACCAGTGCGATCACCAGGGACAACCCGCCAGAAGACATGCCATCCAGGCGTCATGACATTGCCCCGCCAAGGCAATCTGCTTATCAACAGAGAGAACGCGCTGTCCCGCAAGAACCCGCACGACACTCATCTCATGAGGTCAGGGAGCACAAGAGGCGGAAGAGCGCTAGGATGGTTCGATCATCAAGCAAGGGTCAGATAATGTCGGGGCGGAGAACACGTGAGCGTCGTGCTGAACAACCTGCTGGGGTTGCGATCGAGCACAATGACGAGGAGATGGCGGAGCCACATCAAGAACCGGTCATGCCTGTTGAGTACACTCAAGCAGATATGGATGACTACATCTCCAGGACATTCTACTGAGGTAACACACCAAAACCCTTTGTAAATATCGCTTTTGTTTTTGTTTCTGTGTTTATCTTGAATTCTTTCACAAATTTTGATTACACAAGGGACTGTGTAATTTAAGTTTGGGGGAGGGTTCAAGACGTATTTGACTTGTTTTTTGTGAATATCATTTGAGTCTGCATATCATCTAAGTCATAGAAAAAAACAAAAAAATTTGAAAATTTTTGAAAATGAATTCCACAAAAACAGAGTGATCATTTAGTTGCATTACATTTAGAATCGAGTCTAGAGTGTTTCATATAGGATTGTTGCATATGCATAGGGGATAATGAGGAAATAGCCTTGTAAGCATGATGATTCACTAAAATGAGTTATTAGTTCTCTGAGGCATTTGAATGACTTTGAAGTAAAACCGCACCATGTTCTATAGAAACCACTCGATGCATGTCATGACACCTTTCCCTGTCAATTTGAACTTGAATCTGACTTATAATTATCATGTTTGCATCGTTTTTGAACTCGTGGATAGAATACATATTTGGATTTTCTTTCACTTATTCACCACTCTTGTTAATCCAAGTAGCTGCTTCTATTATTGGAGTAGTTCCCCCACCCTTAACCAACCCTTCTTTCAAGCCATGTTATTTTGTGAGAGCATGTGAGGCCTATTTTCAGGATTGAGCTTGGTAGAACGTGTTAGGTTTGAGCCGACAAGAGTAGTATCTCATGTAGTTCCAATCCGCGTTTTCGGACTTGGTAGGACTAGGTGGGAACTTATTTGGGGATTGAGATTGAGTGTGAAAAGAAAAAGAAAGAAAAAAATGGGTTAGAGTCTTTAGGAGAAGGAAGCTGAAAATCATATTGTGGTCTAGTGAATGTTTGGGAAGCATAGAATTGTTAAGATATGCTCTAAAGAAATAGATGGCAATAAAAAAAAAAAAAAAAAAAAAAAAAAAAAAAAAAAAGAAAAAAAAATGATAAGAGCCATAAGAGTTTAAGAAAAACCCAACTCACTAGACTAGACTCATAGAGTTTAAGAAAAGCTTCTCCTTAAGAACAAGAGCCAAAGAAAAGAAAAGGAAACGTTGATCCAAGAAAAAATCGAAATATGCCTTTAGTGCAAAAGGGTAGACTTAGGATCATCATTGGGTTTAGAGATAGGACCATCTACTTGTTATTCACGGTTTATGTCATTGGGTAGATGGGGTGCTATTCTTGTATGCATAGGTTGGCACTTACCTTTAGCATTCTTCTAAAGCTCAGTCCTTTTTATTGAGAGTCCCCTGCTATTAAAATCTGAACCACTAAAAAGGGACCATCTTTGTCTCATAACCTGTCATTAGCCAAATGAGTTCACTAGCGATGCATATCTTGATTCATGTTTTTGAACTTAATGAATGTTAAAGGGATTGGTTGATCTTGACGCATTGTGCATTTGAGTGTAGGTTTGGATCATAACAGAGCATGGCTAAAGTTTTTGAGTAGAAGTCGATCACCTCGCATCTTAGAACTGTTAGCTGGTACATTGATCTTAATTGTCATATCTCATGCTTTGGTTCTGAATCCCCAACTTCAAACCTCTCCTTCTGCTTATGTCTTCTTGTTTGCTTGAGGGCAAGCAAAGACTAAGTTTGGGGGAGTTGATATGTCTATAATTTGCATGATTTAGGCATTCATTCTTCACCACTTTGTCATTGTTTCATCCACATTTCATCTCATTAGGAGTCGTTTTAGTGTGTTTTACATACTTTGGACGATTTTGCATTAGGATTGCATGTGCATGGCATATTTGGTTGTTTTCAGGTACTTTGGATGCTTTTGGAGTTCAAACAGAGGAAAAACAGAACATGAAGTCAGAATGCCCAATGACGCCTTCAGCAAAAGTACTCTATCGCAGCCTCGGAGCCCTGCCAGGGCAAATCACTCTATCGCAACCCCGGAGAAGCAAACAGCTCAGTTTCACTCAATCGCGAAGCCGGAGGAATCACCCCATCGAAACCACTCGATCACACCCTCATGACATCCACTCGATCGCTTCACTCGATCACAAGGTCGCTGGACCATTCAATCTCGACTTCACTGCATTTCACTCGATCGCAAGACGGAGCCCCTGAAGCCCAGTTTGATCAATGACATACTCGATCACTAGGAAGCTCATTTCAGCCCGTCAGATGCCAATGACACATTCGGTCGCAGGATCATGACGTGAAGATTCGCTATATATTTAGTTTCCTTATTTGTTTCATTTTTTCGCTTATATAAACTACCTCTTAGGGTTTTCCTAGGGCGTCGGCTAGCATCCGCTATTATCCCTTTTTATTTCGCTTTTACATTTTCGCAACTTTGATAGCCGCAGTGTTTCTCCTGCGACTTTGTAGTTTCGTTTTCAAGTATTTGATATTCAGTTTTCGTTTAAGTCTTTCGTCATTTTCTGTTATCATGTTTTCAATTGTTGCTTTGTTATTGTCTTTGATTATGTCTGAGTAGTGAACTGTATTTCTGAGGATGGGATAGAATAGTTGTGGTTTACTTGGTCGTTTTAGGTGGTTGAGTTTAGAATACTAGAATCCCTTCTGGATTAGTTGCGCTTATTGCTTATTTCACTGGCTAATGTGGAGTATGAGTCCAGACGTCCAGCGCTCAGAAGGCGTTTAATGGGCGTTGGATCCTATTAATTCCAGAGATATCTGACTCTACCCCAAGGGATTGGCTGTAGAGAGGGTATTGACTTTAACATGTTGATTCGATAATGCCTGCTTAGTTAGAGATCGCTAAAGGGATTTAGGTCAGTGTCTAGCTTTGCTTGAGGATTTCTATCACGGGAGTGAATTAATCTGTTGTTGAACTTGTTGTCTAGGGATAGCTTCTGTGAAGTTTTGTCAACCGCCTGAATAGATTAAGTAGACCACACTATTCGATTACCCCATCCTTAGGAATCGTTTATCCATTTGATTGCCTGTTATCATTTCTGCTTTGTCATTCACTTGCCTGCTATTGCCATTCCTGCTTTTAATTTCACTTCATTTCTGTTATTGCATACTAGGACTGTTAGAACCAACCAACCATCTGCTTGGCTTGACTTAGAGCTTTCTGATCATATCTCATCTGTTTGCATCACACCGGATTGGATTGACATCCTAAAATACTACAACGACAAGATAGTGTTTTAGGGATTAATTGACAAAAATCTTACTATCATGTATCATCTTCTACCTCATCATCTTGCGGTGTCACATCTTCTACCTCATCATCTACAGGTGTAACTGTAACGCCCGTGAACCAGAAAATCGGTTAGGGTTTGTTTTTAAATCATCCGGTTTAATTGGTTGGGTTAATTGGAAACCCTAGAGTGTGCCTATAAAAGAAGAAAACTCGAAATTAGGGCTTTAGTTAGCCACTTTTCGTTTTATAAAGGAGAAAAAGAGAGAAAAGGAGAAGGAGCAGAATCGTTAGGGTTTGGGAGAAATCAGTTTCGTCATATCAAATCGTGATAAAAGTTTCGTGAGACACGTTTTCTCAGACGCGAATTAGGACCAACGGAGATTGAAACTGAGATCGTTGTCTCGTCTGTTTTCCGATCGGCACGAGATTTTGTGGGCAGCTTTGTGACGTCTACAGCTAGGATTTCACCGGAGCGATTGAATAGTTAACGAATGTTTCTGGACTGTTTCAGACGCAAGGAGAGTCTCTCCTGGGTTTAATTGCTATTAGAATCAATTTGTTAAGCTCGTAGTTGGGAGGATCGCCTCACTAAGTATTTATGATAATACTTACGCATCTCATTGTGTTGTTGATGCAGGTAAAGATAAAGTGTGATCGTGGAATCATGGCAAGGAAGAGAGGATGATCTAGGAACTCGTTTGTTTTATTTTTGGTGTTTTTGGTTATTGGAACCCGGTTAGGATTGTCAGTTATTCTTGGTTGAATTATTATGTTATTGGTTGGTTTAAGTCGATAGTTATTGGAATATTTAATTATATTTATAAAAAAAAAAATGGGTCGGGTTATTTCAATTTGGTATCAGAGCGATTACGGTTCTAGGATGTGTAGAAAAATTAATTGATGAATTATTTTCCTGATGATTGATGTGGGATGAGCTAGGGTGTTAGCATATTGAGGATTGATTATGGAGTGTTTAGTCAATTGTGTGTTGTTGGAGTCCTAGCATCATCTTCTCCGAGCCTTAAATGAGATTCCACAGTAAGTTGTTTGTGATATATTCGTTTGTTTTAGTTTCTTAACCATTTGTTCTTGAGTGGCGCAGATGGTAAGAGGAGCTAGAGTTCGTGGTCGTGGTCGTTGTCGTGGTCGTGGTAGGGGACGAGTCCTCGAGGGTAACGGCGAGAGTGATGGCCACAGTGCCACAGTTGAGCAGAGTGTGGGTTCGCAGCCTGAGTTTGTGGAGCCCGGGGTTAGGAACGGTCTTGGTGCCGATATAGCTGGTGCAGCCGGAGTGGGGGCTGGTGGAGCTGGTGTCGGTACCGGTGTGCATGCCATTGGTGCTGAGGGCCCAGGAGTGATGGGTGCCGCAGCCGGAGGAGCCCAGGTTCCAGAGGTTAGTTTGGCGGGCCTGCTGAGCCAGTTGTTGGAGCGGTTACCAGGTGTGGTACCAGTGCAGGCTCCAGTTGCGCCACGAGTGGCGGAGGTGCAGCAGAGGGCTGCGGTTGCTGAGGAGGTTCCATCATATTTGAGGATGATGAAGCAGTTGCAGAGGATTGGCACCTGGTATTTTCTGGTGGTACTAGTCCTGAGGAGGCCGACAGTTGGAGGTCGCGGGTTGAGCGGAACTTCGGTTCGAGCAGATGCCCGACGAAGTATCGGGTGGATCTAGCAGTGTATTTTCTAGAGGGGGATGCACATTTGTGGTGGCGGAGTGTGACTGCCAAGAGGAGGCAGGCGGATATGTCTTGGGCAGATTTCGTGGCTGAGTTTAATGCCAAGTACTTTCCGCAGGAGGCGCTCGACCGTATGGAGGCGCGTTTTCTTGAGCTGACACAGGGTGAGCTGTCGGTTCGGGAGTATGACCGGGAGTTTAACCGACTCTTGGTGTATGCGGGTCGGGGCATGGAGGATGACCAGGTCCAGATGAGGAGGTTCTTGAGGGGACTTTGACCGGATTTGAGGGTGCGGTGTAGAGTGTCGCAGTACGCCACGAAGGCGGCACTGGTGGAGACGGCTGCTGAGGTAGAGGAGGACCTTCAGAGGCAGGTGGTGGGAGTGAGTCCGGCGGTACCACAAGGTGGCGGATTGCACGTAGCGAGCTGAGACGAGGGAGTGCTACCACTGCAGGGAGAGGGGACATCTCAGGCCGAATTGTCCTAAGCTGCAGGGGATGGCAGTGGCAGTGATACAGCCGGCGGTGCAGCACGGAGCGCAGGTGCAGCAGGGAGTGCAGCAGTTAGCACATATTGCAGCGGCACCGCAGGGTTACACTACGCGTGAGATAGGCGGTACCAGCAACAGAGCGATTACTGGTATGATTTCTGAGACTCAGACTTTGTGAATTATTTCTGTTGTTTTGGATATCATTGTTTTGTGATGAATGTTAGGATTCTTAGCACATGAGGTTTGTGTAGGGACCTTATTAATGGGCGGTATAGAGACTCTGGAGCATCGCATTGCTTCATTACCCCGGAGAGTGCCTTGCGCGGCAACATCTGTGGGGATCCTGGTGAGCAGCTTGGAGCCGTCAAGGTTGCTGGAGGGCAGTTTCTAGCCGTTCTGGGGAGAGCGAAGGGTGTGGATATTCAGATTGCAGGGAGTCAATGCCAGCAGATTTGATTATCAGCCCTGTAGAGTTGTATGATGTTATTCTGGGAATGGATTGGTTGGATCATTACAGAGTACATCTTGACTGCCACCGTGGGAGAGTTTCTTTTGAGCGGCCAGAGGGAAGGTTGGTTTATCAGGGAGTGAGACCTACCTCAGGGAGTCTCGTCATCTCAGTAGTGCAGGTAGAGAAAATGATTGAGAAGGGCTGCGAGGCTTACCTGGTGACGATATATATGCCGGAGTCTGTGGGGCAGGTAGCAGTGAGCGGCATTCGAGTTGTTTAGGAGTTCGAGGATGTGTTTCAAACGTTGCACGGATTACCACCATCACGGTCTGATCCTTTCACGATTGAGTTGGAACCAGGGACAGCGCCGTTGTCTAAGGCACCCTATAGGATGGCTCCAACAGAGATGGCAGAGCTAAAGAAGCAGCTAGAGGATTTGTTGGGTAAGGGATTCACTCGTCCTAGAACTTCACCTTGGGGAGCACCAATTTTATTTGTGAAGAAGAAGGACGGGAGTTTACGCTTATGTATTGACTACGGGGGGTTGAACCGGGTCACAGTGAAGAACAAGTACCCTTTGCCAAGGATCGATGAGTTGTTGGATCAGTTGAGGGGTGCTACTTGTTTCTCCAAAATCGATTTGACGTCGGGTTATCACCAGATCCCGATAGCGGAGGCAGATGTTCGCAAGACTGCTTTCAGGACGAGATATGGACATTTTGAGTTCGTGATGATGCCTTTCGGGTTGACTAATGCACCTACAACGTTCATGAGGTTGATGAACAACGTGTTCCAGGAGTTTTTGGATGAGTTTGTGATCATCTTTATTGATGACATTCTGGTGTATTCTAAGAGTCCTGAGGAGCATGAGGTACATCTGAGGAGAGTGATGGAGAAGCTGCGGGAGAAGAAGTTGTTCGCTAAGTTGAGTAAGTGCAGTTTCTGGCAGAGAGAGATGGGTTTTCTAGGTCACATTGTTTCTGCAGAGGGAGTTTCAGTGGATCCAGAGAAGATTAAGGCTATCAGAGATTGGCCTAGACTGACGAATGCCACTGAGATCAGGAGTTTTCTTGGGTTGGCAGGGTATTACAGGAGGTTCGTCAAGGGGTTTGCGAGTATGGCACACCCGATGACTAAGCTGACAGGGAAGGATGTTCCTTTTGTGTGGTCACCGGAGTGCGAGGAGGGTTTTGTGAACCTGAAGGAGATGTTGACGAGTACACCAGTGTTAGCATTGCCAGAGCATGGAGAGCCTTACATGGTGTATACTGATGCCTCGAGAATTGGTTTGGGTTGTGTTCTGATGCAGCGTGGGAAGGTTATTGCTTATGCATCACGGCAATTGAGGAAGCATGAGGGCAACTATCCTACTCACGATTTGGAGATGGCTGCGGTAATCTTTGCCTTGAAGATTTAGAGGTCTTATCTTTATGGCGGAAAATTGCAGGTGTTCACAGATCATAAGAGTTTGAAGTATATCTTCACTCAGCCAGAGCTGAACCTGAGGCAGAGGCGATGGATGGAGCTGGTGGCTGATTATGATCTGGAGATAGCTTACCATCCTGGTAAGACTAATGTGGTTGTAGACGCGTTGAGCCGTAAGCGCGTGGGCGCGGCTCCAGGGCAGAGTGTTGAGGCCTTGGTGAGTGAGATTGGTGCTTTGCGGTTGTGTGCTGTGGCACGAGAGCCATTGGGATTGGAAGCTGTGGATCTAGCAGATCTTCTGACTAGAGCTCGGTTGGCTCAGGAGAAGGATGAGGGGTTGATTGCGGCTTCTAAGGCAGAGGGCTCTGAGTATCAGTTTGCAGCTAATGGGACTATCCTTGTGCATGGGCGAGTTTGTGTGCCTAAGGATGAGGAGTTGCGACGGAAGATCTTGAGTGAGGCTCATGCGAGCATGTTTTCCATTCATCCAGGAGCGACTTAGATGTACCGAGACCTCAAGCGGTACTATCAGTGGGTCGGGATGAAGAGGGATGTAGCTAATTGGGTTGCAGAGTGCGATGTTTGCCAGATAGTTAAGGCTGAGCATCTGGTGCCAGGTGGCCTGTTGCAGAGTTTACCCATTCCTGAGTGGAAGTGGGATTTTATCACGATAGATTTTGTGGTTGGGTTGCCTGTGTCGCGAACCAGAGATGCTATTTGGGTGATCGTGGACCGTCTGACTAAGTCAGCACATTTTCTGGCCATCAAAAAAATCGATGGAGCGGCGGTGTTGGTTAAGAAATATGTGAGCGAGATCGTGAAGTTGCATGGAGTACCTGTGAGTATTGTGTCAGACAGGGATTCCAAGTTTACTTCTTCATTTTGGAGAGCCTTTCAGGCAGAGATGGGTACTAAGGTGCAGATGAGCACGGCTTATCATCCACAGACAGATGGGCAATCTGAGAGGACTATTCAGACGCTTGAGGATATGTTGCGGATGTGTGTCTTGGATTGGGGAGGTCATTGGGCGGATCACTTGAGTCTGGTAGAGTTTGCTTATAACAATAGCTATCAGGCGAGTATTGGGATGGCTCCTTTTGAGGCGTTGTACGGGAGGCCATGCAGGACACCGTTATGCTGGACCCAAGTGGGGGAGAGGAGCATATATGGTGCAGATTATGTTCAGGAGACCACGGAGAGGATCCGGGTTCTTAAGCTGAACATGAAGGAAGCTCAGGATCGACACCGGAGTTATGCTGACAAGAGGAGGAGAGAGCTTGAGTTTTTGAGGTTGGGGATAGAGTGTATCTTAAGATGGCCATGTTGCGAGGACTGAACAGGTCTATCTCAGAGACTAAGTTGAGTCTGAGGTACATGGGTCCGTTCAGGATTGTTGAGAGGGTGGGACCAGTGGCATACAGGTTAGAGTTGCCTGATGTTATGCGTGCGTTTCACAAGGTCTTTCATGTGTCGATGCTGACGAAGTGTCTTCACAAGGATGATGAGGTGTTGGCTAAGATTCCAGAGGATCTTCAGCCCAACATGACTTTGGAGGCGAGACCAGTGAGGGTTCTCGAGAGGAGGATCAAGGAACTTCGGCGGAAGAAGATTCCTTTGATCAAAGTCCTGTGGGACTGCGATGGTGTGACAGAGGAGACTTGGGAGCCAGAGGCGAGGATGAAGGCAAGGTTCAAGAAGTGGTTCGAGAAGCAGGTTGCTGCATGAGCTTGCCTTTCCTTGGTTTCCAGTTTCAGTGTTGTTGAGTTTTTGAGCTTTTGAGTTGTTGTTCTTATTTCTCTTTCATTTGTATCTTCGTTTGGAGTTGTAACGATCATGACAGTTGATGATTAATAAGATGAGTATTTTTTTCTTGGATTTGACTTGAGTTGTCTTATTTAAGAATGTGTGGTGCGGTTTCCGAAAATGGAAAGTTTCCTAGAAAGTACTTGTCTATTTTTGGAAAGTTTAAGTAAACAACCTAAGAGAAAGGTGTGTTTACGAGATGGCAGGGAGTTGGTCATAAGGATGTTCTCGAGGGGATATGATGGATGGTGAGGCATAGAGGTGTCTTACGCGAATCCATGAGAGAGTCTGGAGATATGCTCGGAAGCGTTTAGTATTGTTGCTCGAGGGACATGAGGGTCCCAACGACTCGTGAGGAGCGGGGTATGCTCCTGAGGTACCGGTAACTCGAGGGACATGGTGTCTTTAGAGTACGAGGGGTACGGTGGCTTTGGGTGACGATCTGAGAGCACGCTTTAGGGTGGCGACCTGAGAACGAGTTTTGTGGTATTATTTTCTCCAAGTGTCGTAATTTGATGACTTTGTGGCTGAGAGTGAGCCGACACAACTCAGGATTTGAGTGGAGAAGAAAATATTTGTGATACCCGAGATACCGTAGGCCGAGGCCTGAGAGTGACGGTTTATACTCGAAGATTGCGGTCTGAGAGTGAAGAGTGAGTTGTGAGCAACAATGACTAGTAAATCGTGAGTATATCGACTGGATAGAGAGACCTAGAGGGGGTCAGGTTGGAGGGAGTGCGGACTGTAGTGATGGTTGCACGGAGTTCCTCGGAGTGGAAGGGTGAAGCTAGATTCGAGGACGAATCTATGTTAGTGGGGGAGAATTGTAACGCCAATGAACCGGAAAATCGGTTAGGGTTTGTTTTTAAATCATCCGGTTTAATTGGTTGGGTTAATTGGAAACCCTAGAGTGTGCCTATAAAAGAAGGAAACTCGAAATTAGGGCTTTAGTTAGCCACTTTCCGTTTTAAAAAGGAGAAAAAGAGAGAAAAGGAGAAGGAGCAGAATTGTTAGGGTTTGGGAGAAATTAGTTTTATCATATCAAATCGTGATAAAAGTTTCGTGAGACACGTTTTCTCAGACGCGAATTAGGACCAGCGGAGATTGAAACTGAGATCGTGGTCTCGTTTGTTTTCCGATCGGCACGAGATTTTGTGGGCAGCTTTGTGACGTCTGCAGCTAGGATTTCACCGGAGCGATTGAATAGTTAACGGACATTTCTGGACTGTTTCAGACGCAAGGAAAGTCTCTCCTGGGTTTAATTGCTATTAGAATCAATTTATTAAGCTCGTAGATGGGAGGATCGCCTCACTAAGTATTTATGATAATACTTACGCATCTCATTGTGTTGTTGATGCAGGTAAAGATAAAGTGTGATCGTGGAATCATGGCAAGGAAGAGAGGATGATCTAGGAACTCGTTTGTTTTATTTTTGGTGTTTTTGGTTATTGGAACCCGGTTAGGATTGTCAGTTATTCTGGGTTTTGTTGGTCGAATTATTTATTTATTCATAAAATAGTATTTTTGACTTGCGGTTTAATTATTATGTTATTGGTTGGTTTAAGTAGATATTAATGGGAATATTTAATTATATTTATTAAAAAAAAAAATGGGTCGGGTTGTTTCAGTAACAGGTGTAACATCTTCTACCTCATCATCTCGAGCAGCCATTTTCTTGCTTCTTCTTGTAGCCACTTTCTTTGCTTTTCTTTTCTTATTCACCTTTAATGTTGTTGCAGGAGCAACTTGTGGTGTTATATCTTCTACCTCCAAGCCTTGGTTACGTCTACTACGACGAGAACCAACTTTACCTCCACCTCTTGTCTTCGCCATTTCTGAAACTGATAAATGAAGAACAGTTTCAATCGAAACCCAAAAATCATAATCGAAACCCAAAAAAACATAATCCAAACAAGACATGCATGTTCTCCGAAACTAAGAATCAAAACTAACAAATCAAAATTGATACCCAAAATCACAAACTTCCGCATCAATGTTCACACAAACCAAGAATCGGAATCACAAATCAAAATTGTTTTCCATTCCAAAGAACAAAGAAGCTATGATTGAATGAGAACATACCTATTCAAGATCGCAGGGAGATTGTGATAAATCGAGTTGAGAGACTGAGAAGTCGAATTCAGAGACTGATAAATCGAGTAAAATAAAGTGCGAATTAGATCGAGAGACAGAGAAAGCGAGTGAGATTGAGAGAAATCGAGTGAGAGTTGCAGATTTTGTGCTCAATACCTCAAGAAATTTGAATGATACCTCAAGAGAGAAAATGAGAAATCGAGAATGAAAAGTTGATTTTTTAGATCCAAAAAAAATGAGAAAGTTTTTTTTTAAGATTTTGTTTATTTTGCCTTAGCCAAAATTTCACTTTTTCCCTCTTACAATTTTTAATAGCGGGATACTAAAGATTAGAACCACAAAATTGCCCCGCGTCAATTTCATTATCCCGCTTTAATAATTTATAGCGTTTACAATATACAAAACGCTATCTTTAAAACACGATTAAGTCAATTATAGCACATAGATAAACAACGCTATCTTATTATGCTATCAATACCCACATTTCCTGTAGTGGTGGCAAACTTTTGATTTGAACATAGATTAAGATTAAAAAATAAAACATTCTTAAACCATTACAAAATAGAATAGAATCCAAATATTAAGAGAGATAGAAAGAAACAAAAAGAACAGAGTTTAACTTCAAAAAAGAAAACCAAACATACAATTCATCATAGCTTTAGTTCTCCTCAACGACCTCCATCATTAGATCGTCCTCATCATCTTCAATCATGTATCTGCGGCTGCATTTCAAAATCATTTTGGGAATTAGTAATGTTAACAATTAAAGTTTCAAAAAAGCCAATATATATATACTTACCTGAAAATTGGAATATCAATTTCTTCAAATTTAGGATCAATGTATAGCCTTGAAAAGACAAACTCATTGTGGAGAATATTCTTACCTGTAAAATTTTAAAAACGTGTTAACATTATAATGAAGACAGAATCTTTAGTATTATTTAGAAGTCAAATTCAAAATAATGACCATGATAGTTTCTAATTCTCCAGTTTTGGAGAACAGCGACAATTAGTTCATAATTTTAAGTAATCAAACTGATTCTATTTGCCCAGTAGTTCACAATGAATGATAACCCCTCTTTTAGTACATCCTTGTACTTCCAATGAATGATGCCTTCTTGAATAGTTGCATCAATTCGATTATACTACATAAAAATTATAAAATTTAAAAAATAGGGTTTCAAATATAATCAAGTCACAGGGTAAGCTATGCTAATTTATAAATTTACATTTGAATCGACAAGCATCATCGTGGTTACAACACCATCTTGGGGTGGATTATGATGCCAAAGAACAAGAATCTTCACAATGACTCTCCATTTAGTACTGTGAACTCCTATGTCAGATAAGAGGTTCATCATCTCCATTGAGATTGATAAGCCGTGATAGTTTATATTAGAGGAAGACTCAAAGAAAAATAAAAGTAAACAGTAAACACAAAGTCGGAATTGTGTAGTTTATATTAGAGGAAGAGTTGCAATCATTGAGAAAACAGTTTTAGAACCACTAAAAATCGAGAAACTGAAACATTATATATTGATTAAATATTATAAATATTTTTAAATATCTAATTTTAAGGGTAATCGCCAAGTTTGTTATTTATACGAACTAAATATATTAGAGAGTATATTCTAAAAATATTTTAGTTAAGATATCATATATTATTATGGAAAGAGTATATACATATTGATACTATATAGGTAATTTGAATTTTGTCTTCTATTGGAGGTTTCAATGTATTGTAATTTTAATTTTTATGTAATAAAACTTGAATTAAACTTACTAATTTATTAACATATTTTTCCTTTTTTATAGAAAAAGAGATAAAGAGTGGAACTCATCATTTCCATCTAAGGTTAGATACTAATAACTCTTAGATTGTATAAAAAAATACTCTATAAATATGAACTAAGTTATAACCAAAATTAAATAACTGGAAATTTAATATTTTTAACAGAAATTTGAAACTCAAACGCTTATGAGTCTTACATGCTTAAAGAAAATATAAAAGATAGTGAAAATAAACATAGTTCATATGTGTATTAACCATTATATGTTAAAACTATCTACTCAATTCATTTTTGGCTCAATATACATTCTTTTTGCGATATTGTTATATAGTCTAAGTTACTCTTTACTTAATTACGGAATTATATCAATGATTCTACTTAAGGCTAATATATATATGTTTCGTATCAGTTATGGAATCTTTAATTGAGAATCTGGAGCCATGGATTGGTGTGCTTCAACACTAATAATGAGCAGGTAATATTCTAATAGTTTCAGTTATGGTAATTGTTTAATAGCTATAATATTTATTTCGAAAAAGTAAATTTTTAAAACTTGATAAAGTGCAATAAATTAGTAACTTAGCAACATCAAATATGAGAACTGGAAACTGAAACAATAAAATAAAAAAATAACATAATGTATGATAATTCAAACAAACATTTCAATCATAATTCATCGGATAAAACCAAAATCAACTTAGAAATAATAAGTTTGATTTTTAACAGAAAAGTAAATTGCTTCTAAAATCATTGCAAAGACGAATCTGACTCCAGGATTAGTTCTCAACAACATACTCAATCTTCCTTCAACAGACCCATCATCTTCACATTCAAACCAACAGCTGTAACAAAAAATAAACATGTCATTTTGACTTGAATAGTTAGTATCTAATTAACAAAAATAATTTATCTAATGACTTTCACATACTTGTATTGTGTCACATCAAAGTCTAGAAAAGATTCCTCAATGAAGATTCTTGAACACCCATGCTCGCTGATTAAGGCCTTAGATCCTAAAACATTTGTAAAGACTTCTGGTAATTAGTTATAGGTCACAGGGTTTAACATCATAAAGGAATGTGACTAACATATTCATGAATTTTTACTAACCTTTAAAACTAGAGGCTCTCTAGAACCAGAGGACTGTAGTGATCGATTCGTAGTTATAAGTTACCAAACCAATAAGTCGCTAAAACGTTTTCAGAAACGACTCACACGCACTCCCTCTAGCAACACATGATATGATCCTATCATTACAACCAACCAAAATACAAATTTACCATACTACAAATATATGTATGTTCCTAACGAATTTTAATAGCAATATACATATTACTTGTTAACTTACAAATTATCTCTGATGGTAAATGTAACATATCTGGCCTAATAGTCTGTTTTCCCTTCACGACAGACATATGGAAACCTCGCCACAGTTGAGACACTTGATATGACTCTAATAGCATCTAACAATAACAAAAGAGCAAACAAATACTTATAAATCTTAGTACTAAGGAAATACAATTGCAACAAAGCATAAACTATATAAATAAATCATAGATTACTAGTTACATAATCCTCATATTCAGATTCGACTTCATCAGCATGGATGAATTGGAGAGAACTTTCAGTAGATATATCACTTACAGGCCACATTTTTGTGTGCCACATAAACTCGATTTCAAATGTAGATGATGAGTACTTAGGTATTGAAGTTGATCTCTTCAATCAGAGGTCAGCAATGTAATACCACTTGCCTTCAAATAGGCTAGGCTTGAAATTGTTCAAATAATCCCCCCCAAGGTACTCTATCGTCGATTCTGGTTCCCTGAATAAAATGACAAACATATCAAATTCTTTGAACTATAATAGAAACCAAAAACCAAAATAGGAATCCAAAAAGATTGTTTACGCACAAACCTTCACATCACAGAGGATCATGGTAGTAGGAGTTCCAAAGATCATAGACTGATTGTCCCAGATGCTTAAGATTTTCACATATAGGACCCAGTTGTTCCTGTGTAAACTTAAGTCACGGATATAGTTTGTGTCGGCCATTAGAAGTTTCTATGGTTTGATACAGTTTTCAGAGAGAGAATAGATTGACTGAAGTTAACCTAATCTTTGTCTTATATATATTGAATGTAGAGGAAAGTTGTAACGATTCAGTGAATCTATATGAAAGATTTCCATATGATATAACTGTTCAAATCCTTTAGTCAATATATAATTATTTGCTAACCGATTCTGTAGCCAATAAAAAAATAGAAAACAAATTTGCTAATGATTGCTGCGATGTTAAGTAGATAATGATGATAAAGTATTTGGATTCAGTAGACATATAAATAATGGTTGCTTATGTTTTAGATCCCAAACAAATTCTTCAGTATTTAATCTAAATAATCTAGTAAATATACTAACTTTGTTGTTTTACTATAATCTCAGGCATTTGAAGTCGGAGAAGATAGCACACTACATTAAGGTAATATGATTCTTCTTTTACTTTAGTCATTTTAGTTATCATGAGTTGTAATCCATGACATTTTTAGAAGTTGGTAAAGTAAGTAGTTTCAGAGACAAGTAAACATAAGCAAAATAAGATAAAGTACTCACATGAAATCCAACTTATAACAGAAGAAAATAAACATAGTTCATAAAGCATAGCACAATTGTTTTCTCATAATTCAAATTGTAAATCGATAACTAAGAAATTGGACTCCACACTCTCAATGAAAATGTCATCATCTTCATCATCTGATCATGCAAAGTTACGCCTACGAAACAGAAACCAAAAACAAACAAAGTTAATATCTATATATACTACATATAGACTTAAAATGCTTAAGAATAAGGCTGTAGATTATAGATATTTGTTCTTGTCGATTCCTCGGAAATTTGGATCAATGTGAACCTTTGAACAACCATAAACACTTTTCAAGCATGGATTTCCTGTTAAACAATCACACGATTTAGTAAATCATAAATCTTAAATGGCTTGAAAAAAATCTGACTAAGAAGTAATAAGAAAATAACCTTCAAACTCTAAAATGTTCCAAAAACGCAGAATAATCATCACAAGCTCCATCCTAAAATTAACATCACTTATTTTCTTGTAGCATTTTCTTTCAAACTCATCACAAGACCTTCCTACAACAACGCACTTCATGTACTAGGACCTAAAATATGAAGTGAACTAAATAAATAAACCAAAAGATCTATATATCATACTGAATGTATTATAGTTTTAAACCTTACACAGTATCTTTAATTGTAAAAGTAAGGTATCTGGATTCATAGTCACTTTCCTATTCCCTCTTCACCCAAGGTATTTTTCCGATTGGTGAGACTGATTCCATGAAAATTTATAATAACCAAGTGTTAAGAATACTTTGTTTTGAGTGGTTAGCCGAGTATAGTACAAAACAAAAACTAAAATACTCACCAACAACAAATTTCTTTTCAACAGTTGCATTCTTGATCCGGTAGAAATCAAAACACTCAATGAAATGACATCTTACCTTAGGAACAACATGTTCCATTGTAGTCTTTCGTAAAAACTTAATTTGGAACACATGAGAAGAGAATCTTTCAAGTGTGTTAGCTACAACCACTTCAAAGTATGAGAGTAGATACCATTGTCCTTCTCTTAGTGTAGAAATGATTTCTTCTTTGTATGCATGTAGAGGAGACAATGCATCGATTCGATGTCCCTGAGATCATATATAAAATCTCATCAAATCTTTCATGGAGGTTTATATTTGTATGATCCGGTAAATAACAACAATTATAGAAATAAAAACTTTAAATATAAGTTTCGTACCTTCTCATCAACTAAAATCATAGTAGGTTCTTCCCCAAAGTAATTAGGAGGCCAATTCCACAACCTCAGTAGCTTAACAAAGACAAACCATTTTGTTTTTTTAGGACGCAAATTAGAGAAATTCTTGAAGTTTGACATTGAAGAAAAACTCTTTTTCTTCTCTACTGTTTTTTCTTGTGTGGAACATGAATGAGATAAGGAGAGAATCTATTGATCTTTCCAATAAACGTAACTTCTTATTTTTTCAAAAATAATTATATCAGAAATGAATTTCAAATTTTTGCCAATGAATGATTAAATTTTTGAATTTAGACAGCTTCTTTTGAGGGTTTCAAGATCCATTGATTTGGTTTATTTTTGAAAATTCAGATTTTTTATTGAAGTATATTGACTATAAAATTTCAAAGATCTTTTGATGTTTTCATTTGTTTCAGTATAGTTTCAAAACCGTTTATTTGCTATTTAATAAGAAAATAGAGTTAGGATAAAAAGTATAAATATATAGTAGAAACAAAGATAGTGAAAACCAGACATAAAATCTCTAAACAAAATAGCAATACATGTAAATGTATAAAGCAGCATAGAAATTGAAAATGTTGTTAATACTTATTAAAAAATATAAACGAAGTCAGAAAAATCTGACTTTTATTAAATCCAAAACGAAAAAAAACTGTGAAAACATATAACTAATTTTATTCCTTGTATCTTTTTGTCGTCATTTTTGTTGATCCTTTAGCTTTTGAGGTTTGGGGCTCAATCTCTTTAACTAGTCCTTCGATCAGTAGACTTCCAACATCATCTGAAATAACTTTAACCTTATCAGCGTTTTCTATTATCACATTGGTTCCAATCTCATCATCTCCATTTTCTAAGTTAACCCTAGAGTATAAGTTCTTAGTGGTACTCGATTGATCAGCCATATCAGACAATTCAGCTGAACCACGCTTAGATGAAGGAGTAGATAGTTAAGTGTTTTTATCATCAGAACAGTTCTCGTTGCTATTAGTTAACATCAATTGACCCTATACAATAAAAATTGAGAAATATAATTTGTTATATCAGTACAAAACACTTAATAAGCAGTTTGAATTGTATTAAGGTGAATATGATCATACCTGTTCTTCAAACCCAATTGTTGATGGATCATATTGAGTGTCTTCAAGCAAACCTGATTCTTCTTTTGCTATGTCTGTTCCAAAATGTACTTTTGTAACTTTGTAAATATCTTTACCACCATAAATATTGGCTTTCTCAACACTGACCAGAAAATGGAATGTCTTTCCACACAAATTTGTGATGACATCAGGTATGATCGTAGGATCCTCAATCTATACACATGTCTCACGTTAGTACTCTTCATTCTACCATAGACATATAGCTAATACTTAAATGACAATATATATTTAATACCTCTTCATATTGTCCATCCACTAACTCTTCAGAAGTTTTTCCAATAAGTTTGGTTGCATTATTTTCAAACACCAAGAGTTTAATTTCAGCTGTCTGGTCCATTACACGAACCTCAAGCTTGTACCTGGAGTAAAATGTATCGTACATATCAAATTAATATACACTTATAAACCTTTAAATTTTCTGTATACCAATAGAAACAATTTTTTTTTTATCTTGTACAAGATAAAAGGTAATAGAAAACATTCTTACCTTGCCTCCACATTTGTGATGCTCTCCTGACATTTGTCACACCAGAACTTAGGTTTCATAGGTGTCTTAACCATCTTACCAGTGCTGGTTGATTCTTTAACCAGCTCAGTTTTTTTGTTATATTTAGGACATCCAAAATAGAAGCAACCCCAATCGGTATCAATGGCAAAAATAGAACCAAGTATTCTCCATTGCCTAACCTGATTCCTAAAACAATCACAATTATAGGTACTTCAACTAAAAACAGTAATTTAGGAATTAGTGGAAATATACTTACCTCTTTCCCAGCAAGTAAAGCAACAATCTTTTTGGCAGGATAATAAAAAAAAAATATCCGTTTTCACCTTAATTATGTCACGGTTCAGTAATTATCTTGAATAGTGAGAGCAAGACCATCACTTGGGAGTCTGCAAATCCACATTTGTCTGTTTAAAATGTTTGTGAATTTAAACAGAACAAAGAAGGTCATAATATATTTGCACTTACGATTTAACGAACAGTTCAACCTCAGGAATATGAATTGGATTGATTATGACATCCAAAACATCAAAAGCACTTGTAATACTAATCTCACCTTTATAACTGAATTAGACAATATATGTTAATTCAGACATGTACATATACATCAAATATTGACTACTTTAGACATAGTTAAGGGAAGAGTGAATACCTTTAAAATTATTGATTTTAGCATAGCATATCAGAACCACTGTCTTCTCGTCATGCTTTACACTTTTTAAAGCACTAGATATTTTCTCAGCAAACGCACCCCACAAAGTACAAGACAAACCCTCATTGCTTTAATACAGTAACAAACGATTTCAATATTACTTGTTTGAAAACATAGTTATTATGAATCAAAAATTATATGAAAACAATGTTCTACTTGCCTAGCATCTCTTATTTGAATCTCTAGTTTTTTGTTTCGTTTGTTTTGAGCCATAATATCATTCACTTTTTCCAACTCACCACTTGACCTAATATGTCTCCCATTGTAAATAATACTCTGTTAATATTAAAATCCATAACAGACATTTAGTTGAGTTAAACCTAATGATAGGGAATTTAGAAAATACGTACCAATTAGAACATTTTTATCATAACTCTCGGTCTTAACCCCTTCAAAATCTGTTAGATCCAGAAAAACACTATCCGATACAGGATCACATTTAATCACATCTGTGTTATGGTTAAAGCCCATTCGATAGCTCAAACTCGATATCTTGTACTTGCCATACGAAGGACTCAAACTGAAGGTATCAATAATCATCCAATCACCAACCTTTAGTGACCTGTGAAACTTGCCAATATAATGCTTTCTAATGGTGATCTGCATCTTAGATCCCTATATCAAAACCAAATAAACAAAAATACATAAGAACATGTTAAATGTTTCGAACCGAAATATATATAGATTCATATATTTAATCAATAGCATTCTCTCTTACATTTTCATCACATATAATGACATCTAACGTTTCTCCTGATGCATCTTTGGTTTGCCTCCATAGATGAAGGATCTTGACTCGGACACGCCAATTCGTTTTGAAAGGTTTGACATCACTAAGATACGTTAAACCTAAAGGTAAACTCATTGATTATGTGTATAGATGAGAAAGAAAAGTGATGCTCTAGAATTGATGATATTACTTGAGTATTTATACTGTTAGGACTTGATTCTGAAACCCTAGAGCAACACCGGATATTTTTATATATGAAATCATAACTAAATATACTATCTCAATAGAATATAGGAATCATACATAATTGGTTGTGATTTGTAGAATATCTTCAAGAACTAAGAATATCTTGGAAAGGAGGCAAATTATTGAGCAATAAATGTTTGCTAAGAGTGGTGTTTAACGCAAATGGGCTAACTGCTCTCTTTGACGCCAAATGAGAAATAGAAACGAGGCCCATTGCATGAGAAAGAGGATCTGCGCGTCATTGAAACGGGTCGGTTACGGTCGCTGCTCGGGTCGGCTGTGAAGAGCACAAATAATGACGGTTTTACCCTTAATTTGTTTTGTTTGCTTTTTTCCTGTAACGTGTTTTTGTAAAATGGCATAGAAATGTTTTGTCCCTCATTCTCTCTTAATAGTATAGATATGTATATATATTTAAAAGACGGAGTAAAGAAAAGTTTAGCGTAAAATAATTTTAGTTTCTCAAAATTTGCCATTAACATAATTGTGGCACATGTTGATATATTGCCTATATTATCATATTATCCCATATATTAAAAAATTAAAATTTTTTGTTTAATTAAAGAATTTTTTCTCAAAAAACTGATTTGCAGGTATTTTTTTTTTAAAGATTGTTTTTTAATATATACTTAGTTACGTTTATATATCGAAAAGTTATTAAAAATCTTAACCTATAATAACAACTAAGGAATTTCTAAAATATGATATTAATGGTTATTATTTTGTTAAAAATAATATAATCAATACTAAAATAAAAATAAAATATTATTGTTATAGTTTTAAAGTGTAAGATATCGTGGAACCTCTTTTTGCAAATAGAATGAATATTTTAAAGTAACACATCAATAGAATGAAACGAAACTGGTTTATGCATAGAGTCTAGTGCTATTTTCCACCACCTCCGAGTCTTGAATTTTTCAGAGTGAGACCGACTAACTTATTGTCGTCTGAATTTTATCTGGTTATCAAATTATGTTTAGTGGGCTCTCTTCCAATATGCACTAGATCCTTTGTAGTATTTTGTTGACTTTTATGTTTACCAATGTTTAAGAAAGCATTAGGCGCTAATTAAGTGGTGACCCAATGCCTAGCGCTTAGTATGGAAAGCAATTTTAGGCATTTATAATCTAAACATTATAAATATGATTTTAAACATATATATTATAGAAAATATCTAAAAAATAATAAATATGTTGAATGGTAAACAAAAACAGAAAAAATATTCATGTAACTATATCAAACATTACATAAACATTTATACTGGTTTACATAAATATACACTTAGTTGAAAACTAGAAAAATACATTAAAACGAGGTATATGCGAGTTTAGGCGGGGTAAACAGTTGTTTAGGTGTCGCATAAGAACCTAGCGCCTAGTTGGGGTCAAGGTGACCGCTTTTTAGAACACTTACATTAACATGTTTATTTATGTAAATACTTCTCTAATTGTGAAAATTACATCACATCCTTTGGTACTTACATGACGATTAGAAAAACAATGAGTGATATAAGAGAAGAATCACTTGGATCAAACATCGCTTGGATTAATTGATAATAGGTTCTTACTCAATTAATCCTAAAGCACTATCATGTCGTTGTAGTACTGAAGGTTGTCAATCCAAATGGGTGTGATGCTAACAATCAAGGTGTGATCAGAAGTCACTAAGTCAAGCCAAGCAATAACAGGTTTTGGTTTGTTCTAGCAGTCCTAAGTGAACGTGCAGAAAACAGAGAATCAAGCAGAGACAGTAAAACACTCGACCAACACAGCTCGTTGCAGTACATTGGGTGTGGTCGAGTGACAGGTCGAGTAACAGACATAATATGAAACAAAGACACTCGACTGCACAGTCTGTTGCCAGACAACTGGGTGGTCGAGTATCAGGTCGAGTAACAAGGAAGAATTGCAAAAATTAAACAACAGATGATAAGATGTAGTAAACAACAGTGGAATAAACAAAGAATTCAATCAGATAGAGAATTCCCGAGGATGGGATAATTGAGTAGTTTTGTTTCCTCAGTTTAGAGGTGATTGACGTGCTCGATAAATTAACCCTAGACAACAAGTTCATTAACCAAATCTAAGTGCCACCGCAACAGAGACCCTCAAGTTAACCTAGTCCCAGATTCAATCACCATTGACGAGAGCTAACCTAACAGGCATTACGAATTACCAAGTTAAAGCCAAAACGCTCCCTGCAACGAATACCTTGGTACAGGGCCACGAATCTCTGGAATTAGTGGTTCAGACATTTCATCGAACACCTTTTGGGCGCGGAAATGTCTGGGCTCAAATTCCAGTTGATCAGAAAGCAATAGGCATTAAGAACAACTAATCTAGAAGGGATCTATCAATCAATACTCAATCACCTAGCATACTGAGAATTCTACACTACTCTAACCCATCCTCATAAACCTATTCACTACTCAGACATCATAACAGAAAGCATAAACGTTGAACAAGTTGAAAACATGATAACAACAGTGTAACAGCAATGTGATAACAGAATGAACAACAGTAAACGAAATCAAGAACAAAAGCTGAATATTGAATACTGAATAGATAAAGATAAATCCGGATTACAAAAGGTCTAGAACACAAGGTCTGCGGAATAAAACTAGATAAAAACTTGTTCTCAAAAATGTGAAGTGCATGCTACTTATAGCGAAATAATTCCGAAACGCTAATACTCAAAACGACGCAGTATTAGGACGGATTAAGAACAGTACTCGACCCAGGTGGTCGAGTGAGTGGTCGAGTGATAAGCTAAAGTCTTCTTTTCTTCCTTGTGCTTGAGTGTCTGGTTGAGTGCGGAATGGAGAAGACTCTGAAGCTGGCAGTCGAGTAAGGACGTCGAGTGAATGATGATAAGGGACTCGACCGTGTGGTAGAGTGATTGGTCGAGTGGATGGTGGTGGTAGTACTCGACTTGGTGGTAGAGTGATTGGTCGAGTGAATGATGATGGTGATACTCGGCCATGTTGGTAGAGTGATTTGTCGAGTGAATGATAATGGTGGAACTCGGCCATGTTGGTAGAGTGATTGGTCGAGTGAATGATGATGGTGATACTCGACCTGTTGGTAGAGTGATTGGTCGATTGAGTGATGATGATGATACTCGACCTGTTGGTAGAGTGATTGGTCGATTGAATGATGATGGTGATACTCGACCATGTTGGTAGAGTGATTGGTCGAGTGTATGATGATGGTGATACTCGACCATGTTGGTAGAGTGATTGGTCGAGTGTATGATGATGGTGATACTCGACCTGTTGGTAGAGTGATTGAGTAAATGTGATGTGGTGGGCATGATGATACTCGACCAGGGGGTCGAGTGATGTGATCGAGTGGTTGTCCTGGTGGTACTCGACCACGTGGTCGAGTGGTGACGTGGAGTGCTGAGGTCTTCTACTCGACCACGGGGTCGAGTGGTCTGTTGAAGTCGTGAAGCATCTACTCGACCAGGGGGTCAAGTGGCTTGACATGATCAAGTCTGCTTCTTCCAACTAGCTCGTCAACAGCTCTGAATCACCTGAAAACAACATAAATATGCAATATGCATGCAAAACTATCCTAAACATGCAAAATGATGACAAATGATCATAAATGGTATAAAACAGTGATGATATGATGCTAAAGTGATGAAAAATGGATGCTGAAAACATGCAAAATACACACTTATCATTAATATATAAAGACATCATGATGTAGAGAGAGAGAGAGAGAGAGAGAGAGAGAGAGAGAGAGAGAGAGAGAGAGAGAGAGAGAGAGAGAGAGAGAGAGAGAGAGAGAGAAAGAGGGAGAGAGAGAGAGAGAGAATAGCTTTTGTTAGCAAACCTTAAAGCACTAGTTTAACGAAAATAATTTTAACCCATGTTGTAACACGGGTTATGAATCTAAATCGTCTATTCGTGGGTTGAAATTGTATTAATGCAATGTGAGATTTCACACTTTTCATTTTGCAAATTTACATTACAAACTTTATATTTAGTATGAATGCTTATCTTATATAAATTTCTCATTGTTTTTCTTTTTAAAAATAAAGAAATCAAAGCTTAAATGATAAACTAAATTAAAATCCAAAAATAAATGATAAACTAAAAAAAATTTTCAATAAAACAACATGCACACTATATATTTTTGCTTAAAATCTCAAAACTATACAGTGTGACAGATACTATATTATGGAAAATAAGATTTTATAACTTATTATATATATTTCTCTTTAAAAATATCATCAAAGATATTTATGCTCAAAAAGAAATTACCATCAAATAGTTAAAGACAGAAACAATTTTTTTTAAAACAACGAAGACATTATCTTTTTTTAAACAATGAAGAAATTATGGAAAAAAAATATAAAAAGTCATCAATTACACTTTCTAACAATTTTTTAGTCATTTGTAAATTTTAAATACTTTTTTTCTCTTCTTTTAGTTGATATAACAAAACTCCAACATATGACAAAACTAGGAAAAAAAACATGCATGAGATGAAAGCGAATAAAAGAAAAACAATGACAGAGACTAACTATCCAGTTTGATGTTTGGTGGTATGTTAGAAGATGTTAAAATTGTTGATTCAACTTGAGAGAACTTGTTCCAGATTTCATTTTCTTACCTCCTCTTTTGAACATATGAATATTTTCTTCGTCATGTTGCAAAACTCACTGCATGAACAAAACCCTCAACATCAACATTTGTTTCATTTCCTTAACACATTTTTAATAGATAGAAAACTAAAGGAAACCTAAAATCATGTATCATCCCAACAAGAATTAAATCTCATTCATTGTCTTTAAAGGTCATTTCCCATTGATTGTGGATTCGTAACTTGCTTGTAAGATCAAAAAATTTCTCTAGTTCCACTTTCAATTGATCATATCCATGTAAAGCATTTAAATCCATAATTTTTCCTATGGCTATACATTGCATCTGAAATTATAGAACACTGGTAAACAAAAATACGAAAGTACAAATTTTACAAATAACCAGATAAATGAAAGAACCAACATGTATTTGATGGTTCAAAGAAATTTTGCAACATGACGAAGAAAATTATAGAAGAAACTAAACAGATTTTGTTTGTGTGATTGTGGTTTGTGTGCCTGTAATTTGTTTATGTTATTGTACTTTCGGTTTGTGTTTTAGCTTCAGGGAATTCTTGTTTCTGCTGGTTAAATATTTGGACACTTACATGTGTCTTCCAGATATGTATAGTACTTGTGTTTCTCTTCCTAAGGATTAAATAAATGTTCAATTGTGAAAAAATAATCATTGAGAAAGATTTTTTTAACATTTTACGATCTAAAATTAAAGAAATTTTATTTTATACATAAAAGTCCATTAATTTAACATTGTTATATTGAGTCTATTGAAGACGAAAAATGCTCTCTCTCTTTATGTGATCTTCTTCTCGCCGTCAGGTATTTATCCGGCTAAATGTCCAGCATCTTGTGTTGTTCATAACGGTGATGGTCGGCTCTCTTTGGTTTCTCCACTAACGGTGACTAGCTCATGCCCGACATCGACCGCTTTTCTAGTGGCGATGGCCGGTTTCGTTTCTTCTATAATTTCTAAATTTGTTTTGTTTTTGCTAATAATTGTTGGTGTTTATTTACATAAATATTAGATTTAAAATTCAAAAATAAATGATAAACTAAATTTCTTTTTCAATAAAACAACATGCACACTATATATTTTTGCTTAAAAGATTGAATAACTTATTATATATATTTCTCTTTAAAAATAGGGAATGTTCCAAAATAAGGCACTTATAGAGAAAGTTTGGACGTTTGGGACACTTTTGAGGGAGTGGGCACTTTTCTACCTTTTTTACTGATTTTATGACCAATTTACCCTTTTAAACGTGAGAAGGAAAAGAAACAGGAGATAAATTAATTTTGTTGCCAATTACTAAAAAACAATATACGTGACATTAGATAGAGATAACAAGTTAAAACTTAATGGTAAGATCTGTTAAAATTTAGTTTAATCAAATAAAAATATTTAAGTCAAATATTATATCAAATAAAAATATTTAAGCCTAACTAATATTATATATTTCCAACAAATATCAGATATTAAACTATGTTCCTAATTATGTATCCAATATATATTATCCACGTAAACATATCCAAACAGTTCACATTATATGAAATGCTTAAATTCAAATAAAAATATTTAAGCGTAAGTAGAATTATATATTCTCAACAAATATCAGATATTAAACTATGTTCCTAATTATGTATCAAATATATATTGTCCACGTAAACTTATCCAAACAGTTCGCATTATATAAAATACTATATATTTAAACCTAAGTAGTATTATATATTCCCAACAAATATGAGATATTAAACTATGTTTCTAATTATGTATCCAATATATATTGTCCACATAAACTTATCCAAACAGTTCGCTTTATATATATCAATACAAGGTCCATCAACAAATTTTTTTTGAGAATATGATACAATGTTGTTGACACAAGGAAATTGTTTGTGGTGTGTAAACCTTAAACCCTTGAGGCTCTGCACTAAAGCCTAATTTCCTTACCCTAAACTCAAACCCTCAATCCCTAATCTTTATCCATTAAATCCAAAATCGTAAAACAAAACTCTAAACCATAAAATATATTATAAGCATAAACAAGAAAGTGATAATTATACTGAGAGATAAAACAAATTCACAGCAAATCAAAACCAACATGTGTCCATTGATGATTGTCCAAGAAGTTTAGTCCATGTGGTCAACTAGTGACTCATGGGGTCGTTTTATTTCAATACACAAGTTTATGTATGAACGATAATCACCAGAATCAGATTCGATGGAAAAAAACAAAAACTTTTGGAACAATTTAAATCGTAAAAATGTGATTTTTACTAAATTCGACCAATATCAATTGCAGATCTAAATGCTAAACATAAGGACAATGAACCAAGGAAACAATTTTTTTAATCAATTTCTTACATCAAATTGATACCCAGATTAGCTGGAGAACGAATCTAAAATAGGAATTGGATGGAGAATTGGAGATAATGACATGAAAATGGAGATAATGACATGAAAATGAAGATAATGACATGAAAATCAATAGGAATTATGTGGGAGAGAGAGAGTACTAACTTGGAGAAGGCAACAAAGGATTCTTCTTCAGCCAATTGCGGATGTGCTTGATTTTACGCCTTAAGACGGTGACAGATTGCTTCACGTTATTTTTGTAATCAGAAACTTGAGTAATGAAGCGATACCAGAGAGCAAGGATTCATAGTAATTTTTCAATAAAGAGAAAGAGCAAAATCTGAATCTCATATTTCAACAAAACCCTAGAAATTCAAGTATAACAAAATTAAGGAATGAACTGATAAGTTGACTAATGATGGGAAGAGAGGGAGAGAGAGAGATGAAAATCATGGTAAAAACTTTTTATTTTCTCCGCTTGATTGTCTAGACTTGAAAAATGAGATAAAAAGAAAGGAGAGAGAGAGAGAGGAGAAGGAGAGAAACAAATAAAATGTAACGAAAGAGATGTGTAAAGGGTAAATAAGTCAAATAACCTATCAAAAGTGTCTATTCTTTTTAAAGTGCCTAATTAGGCATTAACTTTCTAAAAAGTGCCTAATTACGTAATATTCTCTTAAAAATATCATCAAAGATATTAATGCTCAAAAAAAATTTACCATCAAATCGTTAAAGACAGAAACAAATTTTTTTAAAACAATGAAGACATTATCTTTTTTAAAACAATGAAGAAATTGTGGATAAAAAATATAGAAAGTCATCAATTACATTTTTTAACAATTTTTGAGCCATTTGTAAATTTTAAATACTTTTTTTCTCTTCTTTCAGTTGATATAACAAAACTCCAACATATGACAAAACCAGGGGAAAAAAAAACATGCATGAGATGAAAGCGAATAAAATAAAAACAATGACTGAGAATAACTATCCAGTTTGATGTTTGGTGGTATGTTAGAAGATGTTAAAATTGTTGATTCAACTTGAGAGAACTTGTTCCAGATTTCATTTTCTTACCTCCTCTTTTGAACATATGAATATTTTCTTCGTTATGTTGCAAAACTCACTGCATGAACAAAACCCTCAACATCAACATTTGTTTCATTTTCTTAACATATTTCTTTCTAATATATTTTTGATGTCTTAATATATTGAGGTACCACAAATGTTTGTTCAAATACGCTAGTTTCACATAATTACAAAAAGAGATGTTGTAAATATATAGAGCAAAAATGATGATTTTATGCTTACCTTAGTACGACTTACTGTAGAATTGAATTATGTGATTTGGACCTCTTTTAATGTATGAGTTTTGAATATGGTCAATCATTTTATTTTGACAGAGTTTAGAAACTTCAGATTTTTTATTTGATCCAATTAGACCCATGGGTATGGGTTTTGAATATGGTCAATCATTTTATTTCGAGAGAGTTTAGAAAATTTAGATTTTTGATTTGATCCAATTAGACCCATGGGGTCTTTGATGTTTAAGGGTGTGGCGAGAGATCAACTTTAAACAATATGTAAATTAGTCTTTTCTTCATTCGTTAAACTATTTAGTCGTTGTTATTGTTTCTTTCGATATGGCTATGATTGAGCTACTCATTATCCAACCATAAGGCAACTTGAAATCTTTAACTACATCACAATCACTAAACGAAGGAACACTAAACAGAGAATCAAGTTCAGTTGTCTAATTTCTTGGCATGTCCTTCAATTTGATGATATTGAACTTAAATATAGGAAATAGCAGGGATGAGAAATGTATTGACAAAAACTTTTAGCTTATAAAAAAAATGATAATAAAAATATTGCATTTTACCAATATCATTAAGTTGACGAGAACATTTTTTATTGAGAAAAGTTGACTGAGAAATAATTGATGAAAACATTAAATGCTCGATTTTCCATGTTGAAACCTTATGAGGTAAAAATGAAAGACCTGATAAAGTTTCACCACGGAAAATCGAGCATTTAATCCCTTCATCATATTTCCAATCATCTTTGCTCAAGAAAACACATTTTTCATCGATTCAGTAAAATTGGTAAAATGCAAAAATCTTAAAATCATTTGTTTCATAAGCTAAAACTTCTTTGAAAGTACCTTTCACATTTATCTATTTTCGTATATATGTTTCAAATTATCGAATCTTTGGACATGCCAAAAAATTAGACAACCAAACATGAATTATCCCATTAGTATTCTTCGGAAACAGTTAAATATTTCAAGTGTCGTTATTTTCGGCTAATGACTTACTCAATCTCAACCATGACCAAACCAAACTATAACAACAACCAAATGGTTCAACCAATGAAAGAAAAAATTAGTTGCATATTGTTTGGAGTTGATATGACAACACTTCAACTAACAAATATATCATGGCTCCAATTGAATCAAACCAAAAATACAAAATTTCTAAATTTTATTAAAATAAAATGCTTGACCATAAATCCAAACTCTAACATCACCAAAAGAGGTCTGAAAGACATAATTCAGATTTAGCAGGAGTCGTACTAAGGCAAACATAAAATCATCATTCGTACTATTTATCTAATACGATTACAAAAGTTGCGAGCAAGCAGAGACAAATTCCTATGCTGGTGAGCCAAAGCTTCATAGAATTTTGAAATCAAAGCTACGATAGGTTTCTCGATATAAGAGCAGGGGAACGGTTTCTATTTTCACCTAAAACCTCAATTATTATCTTAAATTTGTTGTTATTTGGATAAAAATTAGAGTTAAATTACCATCATTTTAATGACCAAATTTTATATTTCGTTGGAATATTTTACTAAACGATAAATTTAATTATTTGAAAACAATATGTCATATTTACATGGAATGTAGATTTACTTAAATTAATCTACGACAAATTGATTTTGTTGCTATATTGATGTAAACCCCATTTATGACGAATGAACAACAAACTGGATCGTTATTATCTATGTATTTCTTGTAATCCAAAAAAAAAGATAATTCAATCTAAATTTTGAAGCAAAGTTTTATTTAAAAACTGACCAAAATTTGTCGGTTAAGCAAGGTAGATAACCATGTAGGTTGATTGGTCAATGCATTATCCAATATCTTTTTTCCTTCATATTTCTCCACATTGATTGTTTTTGCTCTTATAGTTTCTTTTTGATGTTTTCCGCCGTAAGAGGTATAAAAATATTGATGAAGAAACAAATTAAACAATACTATAACACATCAAAAGCTGATTAACGAATTTTCAAATATTACCTTAATCTCTTGAATTGAAACATATTTTGAGAAAGTTTTTATCCAAATTAAAAACCTCAATGATTTATCCCCTAATCAGATAACAATTTAAAATTTTCTGAAAACATATTTTGAATAGAGGATATCAAAATTTTTTAATGAAAATGTTTGAATATATAAATCAACATAAATAAATGTTTGAATAGATGGATTAACAGCAAAAGTTCGTTAAGATCTAAAGATATTATTCCTCCAAATTATATGTTTGCATAAGAAATAATCTATCAAAAGTTAAAGAAATTCATAGCAGATCTAAAAAATTATAGTAATATATTGATAATTAAGACACGAAAAGTTGTTGCAAAAACTTATTTAAAGAGACTTTAGGCACAAAAACTCATTACATATTAAAAAAATTTATTTTTTGATGGACAAAATTTGTTGAAATATAAGAAACTTGAAAAATTATGAAACAAATTCGGGTTTTAAAAACAATTTCATTTAAAAATTTGATGCTTTTAAAATTGAATATAGTTGTGAACAAAAAATAATATTATACCAATTCGGGCAACAAAACAATGATTAATTGATTAGATGGTTTCGCGCCATAGTTCGTTAGAAACGAATCTCCAACAGACAGTTTGCCCACAAAAAAACGTTGGAAAATTTATGAAACATTTCAGGAAAATGTAATTAAGAAATTTACAATGAATTAAACATGCATGATCTCTTTTTGCTGTTTTAAAATATATTATATACCAATAAATTTAAAAATGGTCAACGTAACATAATGGCAAGTTGGCATTAGATACCCTAATATTAATGCAATAAATTAAAAAATGGTCAAAGTAAAATGATCTACTATCCATATTATCTTGCAATAAATTAAAAAATGGTCAAAGTAAAATGATGTACTATCCATATTATCTTGGATAGTTAATAATATCGATATTTGGAAGATTTTGGTTGAGATTTAAAATAATGTTTTTTCTATAATTTTGTTTGATTTATTTTTAATTTATTTGAATCATATAGTAGAGATTTAATAAAAACAAAAATCAGCATATGTTGTGATTCAAAATTTTAAAAGCGGATATATATTACTCAATTATAAAGGAAATATGTATGTTCTCACATCGACTAAAATGTTTACACAATGGTTGAAAGTCATATTATAAATTAAACCAATTGAATTCAAAATCCGAGTGAAAATGAAGCTTAACTTAACAAGCATCCAAATTTTAAAAGTTTTTGTTAGATTAGTTTGGTTCTTTAGTCAGATCGTTGATTATCTAGATATAATAAAATTTAAATTCTTACAAAAGTTGAAAATACAATTATTGATATATTTTTTAAAAATATTACAAGACTCAGGTTATATGGTAAAACGAGTTTAATTGACAATAATACGGTGTCATAATATAGATAAATAATTATTTTATTTTTTTGTTAACACCACCAATTTTAAAATATTAGATATGTAGAATTAAGCTGATTCTGTTATGGTTGTGTAAGAAATTATATATTGCTCTTTTTCATAACCAAACATACTTTGTATCAGGTTTTTATAACCAACCAATCTAATATCAGTTTACACCGTGTAGTGAGAAACTATCTTTCCATCACGAATACTACTTTCATGTGTACTTTGATATTTGTAGAATTATATATTTTAAATACATTCTTTATTAGTGGTAACATATATAACTTAATCCAAATTTGAATATAATTGGAAAATAGAAATTATAATTAATCTAAAACCTAAATGTATAAATATAGTTGTTTAAAATTCGTTCCCAAAGCAAAACCAAAGCCTTTAAAAGGTTTATGTAAAATATTATTCATAAACTTTACTAAGGAAAACCCCCCAAAATATGATGTTTAACCAAATCAAAAATCGCATAAACCTTAAACATATTAACCATTTTCAACCAATAAAAATATATAAATAAAACAAAAGACTAAAATTATGAATTTTGAATTGATTTTCTATATGATTCGAATAGATTAGATCAATTTGATTATTATCTATATATAGAGAGACAAAAAAATGTGTTTACAAAGTCACAGAAATATTTTGCTTGCACATAATTTTATTTAAAAACAATAACTAAATGCCTAACTGTTACTTTTTAACTGCCAAAAACTGTAATGAAAAATTTCAATCATGCAACTTCTTTTTTAGACCAATTCAAAGTCAATTTAATAGTGACTTTTTTTTTTTTTGTGAACATAATTTAGAAGTGACTTAATTCATTCTTTCTTCGGTACATCCTCTCCGCTAAGGTTTTTAATTTGTCTCTTTGTTTCTTTTATCTCTTCTTCAGACCTCGATATGACTACTTGTGTTACTAGAAGAATCTGTTAGAAGACTGAATGGTACTTGAATTTGATTCTTATTGTAAAATCGAGGTTTCATGAAATATGGTGGTGCATGCAGAATAATTTGTAAGACTTAATTTGGATATTTATGTAACGCTCCGACCCCCCTACCAGTGGGTTCCACATCCTATCTCGGGTCCATGGGCCCACCCTTGTCCGATAGTTAGTGCGCCACATCTGGGAGGCTTTAAAGACTTGTTACCAACCCTACAAATTACCACATGATCTTTCCCCATGCTTTGTTCCCACTCGCATGGTTCCGACAATCACTTCCTGAAAGGTCAGCCACCCTGAAACTACTCCAGTCCAAGCACGCTTAATTGTGGAGTTCTCTCAGGACGTTTGACTGAAAAGATAAGTGCACTTTAGTGACATAGATGGCCAAATTAATTCTTATAAACCTCTCCGCATGCACCACCATATTCTTAAAACTCGGGTGTTACAACTTATGTCACTAAAATGCAATTATTTTTAATCAAACGAACATAGATAATTTCACAATTAAGCATGCTTAAACTAGGAAATATTCAAGATGAGTGACCTTTTGCGATGTGATTGTCGAGACTGTGTGAGTGAAAACAAAAGACATGAAAATATAATGTTGTCAACTTGTAGGATTTGTAAACGAATTTTTAAAACATCTCAGAGATAACGAACCAGCTGTCGGATAAAAATGAGCTCACAAGCGGAGAAAAGACATGGGGCTCATTAAGGATGGTGGCCTGGACGTACACTTGATATCCATAGAAATAACATACATTTCAATCCAATCCATTTCTCAAGGAAACATTATAGTCATATACCTGAACAAGTTTATAGTCACTTCTTAAAACTCCTATGAATCATTTTTAAACCAGTAATTTTTAAATAAATTGTGTTGATTCAAGTTTATTTTCATCGTTTTCTATCAAAAATAAAACCTCATATATACATCGCTAATTTCCGTCGACTTTACAATAAATACATCTAAAGAAGTATATTTTTCGTTGATTCAAACAGTAATTTAGGATGATTTAAGTTGAAATATTTCTATCACCAATTTACGACAAATTAACGTAGTATTTTATATTTGTCAAATGCCTTGTAAAATTGACTTAAGTTTACGAAATTTTTTTGTCGTAAAATGTTGATGGTTAATCTGTTTTCCTCAAGTGAAATTAACTTTCCCATTTTACGTAGATTATTTTTTTAAGTCTATATATTGATTAATTATCTAAAATAACTACATCTAATGCAGTGCCATGGCACAAAGGAGTGTGGTTTTCTCATGAAACACCGAGATACTCCTTTTATGTATGGTTGGCGGCTCACGACAAGCTTGCTATAGGCGCTAGGATACTAAGATGGAATAGGGACGCAACAAGGGTCTTCTATTTCTGCAAAAGTTGCATCGAATCTAGAGATCGTTTCTTCTTCTCTTGCACTTTTACTTCGGTTATCTGGGACATGCTTGCTAGAGGTTTGTTCAAGCGGGAGTATACAAGTGATTGGTCTCAGCTCATCAATACAGTCTTAGCCCCGTGAAGTAATCGAGTTGACAGGTTCCTCATGCGATACTTATTTCAAGCCACCGTCTATAAAGTTTGGAGAGAAAGAAACAGAAGGCGTCATGATGAAAAACCAAATTCTGGAACTATGCTTATTCAATATATCCATAAGGAAATATGAAATCAATTATCCACCATTCGAAGGATGAGACCGACGATACGACGCTAGCTATCAAGGATGGCTCTAAAGTCAAGCTTAATCACAATACATCTCAAATAATTTCTGTTTTTCAATTTGTTTCTATCAAACACACGAAGCACTAGAGTAATAACTTTATAATTTTCTAGCTATAGAGGAATAACTATCAGCAAAATTGAATATATGTGTTTATATTTCATATAAAAATAGATCACAAAACATGCCGCATAGTAGTAAATTCTTTTGAAACTGAATCCTAAAAGTATGGTTGAGGTTCAATACTTATAGATTAATGTCTAAAAAATACCCGTCTTTTTTTGTGATAAGATATTATTAAAGGCTCAAACGAGCCAATCTTGGGGGAAATTGTTTACATAAGTGATATGTAGCGGTTCTGTACAAATTTTCCGTGCCAAATAATCCCCCTTGACCTTTTTCATTGCGAGAGATTAAAGATAAAGAAAAAGAAGAGAATTCTTTCGTGTCGCTTTGAAACTCCTCCAAATATGTTGAAAAACTGGCCATTCAATTGGGAAAGACACCATCTTCCAAAGGTCTGAACAGTCTGCAAAACAAATTACTTCTTGGTTGTCGGCATTGATATGTCTTGGTTTTTACTGATTTCTAACATAGTTTCAGAATGGTTTTTAGAGTATTTCTAGTCTTTTTCGTATGTTTTGAGTCATTTCAGGTACACTTACACATTTGGGAACTATGGAGCACAATAAGGAATTTTGGAAGCTTTTCAGCAATAAAGATCTTAAAGGACGTTTTCAGAAGCTGGTGTCGATCGACACCACACCTGTGTCAATCGACAATCTTATTGCTGCCAAGAGAATTCTCGTTTTCTACCAAGTCTTTAAGAAGCCCTGAAGTCTTCCTTATTTGCAAAGTAGTCTCTGCACGTTTTTAGTCACGAATATACCTAATTGTTTGGTCATTGTTAGACCTAAGTTTTGCTTTAGAGATTGTTACACATTTTGAGAGAAGAATCCAATCCTTTTAGAGAGGATTCTGAACTCCCTTACTTTCATTCTTAAATCATCAATGCAAACTATTCAGATTATGATTTGTGTTTCTGTTATCATGTCTGGGTAATCACCTTGTTGGGTTTAGGGAGTCTAAATACGGATTTAGATGGATTAGTAGATGGAAAACCCCTTAGGATTATTCTTAGAGTTCTTCATATTGATTATTCTTCTTGCTAGTTTTAGATTGATCACCTAGAACTTGATATTAGATAATAGGTATGCCCGCCATAGGTACTTGTTATTAGAACTATCATAGATGAGCCTAGGCATTTAAGAAAAAACAGGTAGGCTCATAGAAGGGCTCTGGTTTAGATACTAGGTGAACTTATCAAGCTTATTAACAATGCATGTTTTAGCATATGATTTCTCGACTTCTCTGGTTATCTAGCTTTAAGTATAGAGAGTTTCGCGGAACGCCACTGGCTACTCTAGAATCATAGTTTGAGTTCGAGAACGGTGCGTTAACAATCCTAATAATAGCTAGATCTATGATTTATCTATCTCCCAACGCTTTAATCACTTGAATCTACAACTCGTTTACTTGCTTATTTGTCTTTTACATTCAATTACTTCATCTAGCTTATTAAACAACATCATAAGTCTATTGTGTGAACATCGAGAGCTCAGTGGAATTCGACCCTTAAGTGCTAACGACGATCTCTTATTTGAGGGAGTAAGCTTAAGGCAATTTGAGCTATATCAAATTTGGCGCTGTTGCCAAATTTCTATTTTAGTTCACCATTAGACTAGGTGTCATTTTAAGTCTAGATACAACTTTTTTACCACATATTCACATGTTTCTTTGTCTTTTGGTCTCTTGTGTTTCAGGTACCTTTATATTGAGAATCACGTTCCCATGGCAGACTTTCACGGTTGTGTCGACCGACACTATCAGGGTGTCGATCGACACCATCTGTAGAACCAGACGGCTACAATAGGCGATTTTAACAGAACTGACCTCTTCTACACAAACCGATCAGCATTCAAGCTACCTCCATTTGAAAGAGATGACTTTGCTATACACCCTGCCTATTATGATCTTGTATCTAGAGGAAAGTTTAGAGGAGCTCCCGATGAATCACCATTAGATCATTTGGAAATCTTCGAAGACATCGTTTCCTCTATTAAAGCAGAAGGTGTACAAGCTGATTACTTTCTTTGCAAACTCTTCCCCCACTCTCTCGCGAGCAGAGGAACATCATGGCTGCGTCAACTGGAACCAGGTTCATTAACCAATTGGACTGATACAAAGAATGCATTCATGAATCACTTCGTCGATAAATCCGTGACAGAGGCAATTCATTTGCAAATCTCTTCGTTCACTCAGGCTCCAGCCGAGTCCCTTATAGCATCTTGGCTCCGTTTCAGGTCTTATCAGCGTGAATGTCCCCAACATGGCTTCCAAGAGAGGCCAACTCATCAACCTATTCTACAAAGGAATAGACAAGCCATACCGGAATCAACTTGATGCAGCGAGCTACTGTAACTTCATGACAAGAACTACTAGTGAAGCATTACTCCTCATCACCAATGCTTTACCTTGTTTTCGACGCAGGGATTTGACAAAGAACGAAGAATTTCAGCTAAGATAGCCACCGCGAGCAAAGAGACTCCTGTTTCAACAATTTTCGCTCCTATCCAAGCCCCCCCCCCTCTACCCTCATCAGAGACCAGAATGTAGTCTATGCTTGCGCAAATTCTTGCAGGCCAAACAAAGCTTGATACCAAATATGATTCTCTCTCCATAGATCTCAATAGCAAGATTGACACTCTACGCTCCCAATTCTCCAATCTCTCACCTACTTCAGCTTCTATCAATGTAGTCACACTACGCAGCGGAAAGCAGGTCAACCCAATACTTCAGCGCAAACGATCAGCTCTGCCTTCATCATTTCCAATTGCAGAAAACGAATCAGTGTTGATCAATACACCAGGGTGTCGATCGACACCAATTACTCTTGACGACTCTGTTTTCATTTGTCGAGTGGAATCGATAATTTTGCAGAGGAGGAGGAAACTATTCCCGATGGTGTTGATTGACACCCAGCTCCTGTCGATCGACACCGAGCTCGTTCAGACAATGTGCAAATTCCAGCTGCAACCATGTCAGCAAGGCTATGATTGATAAGCTGATTGTTGAGATGCCTCTAGTTGAAGCTATTCATCTATCTCCCACAATCAGAAGGTATGTTAAGACAATGGTCACTGAGAATTTGACGAAAGAATGCAGTGTTATGATGATTTCAGAGTAGGGCAGCGACATCATTCAGGAACGAATCCCAAGGAAGCTACTTGATCAGGGAACTTTTGTACTAAGTTTCACCATCAATCACAATTCCTTCCCGAGAGCTTTATGTGATCTCGGTTCTAGTGTGCATCTGATACCTTATTCAGTTGCGCGTCTTGGGTATTCCAATCTTGAGCCTACCTTTATTACTCTTGTCTTGGCAGATCGTCCCGAATTCCAGATTGAATTCTTATTGATGTTCCCATGATGATTGGAAAGAGCATGATTCCTACACACTTTGTAGTCTTGCCTTATGAGAAGGAACCTAAGGATCCATTAATCCTAGGGAGATCCTTCTTGGACACAGCTGGAGCAATCATAGATGTTCGACAAGGGAGGATACGGTTGAATGTTGGCGATCTTACTATGCAGTTCGATATGAACACTTTGGTCAAGAAACCAATCATAGAAGGGAAAACCTTCTTGATAGATTCTTTCACTTCATCAGCTTCAGATAGTATTTCAGAGATTGAATGAGAAGACCCACTAGAGCGAGTTTTGGTCTCTTCCATAGAAGATAGTGCAGATTTGGACATTGAAACTTCTACATATACTAAGCTGCTAGATGAGACCGAACATGTGATGCAACTTCAGTTGAAGAAGCTTTTCCATCTGTGACTCCAACGCCGACTACTAATTCAGATTGGGATCCAGCAAAAGGCTCCTAAAATCGAATTGAAACCACTTCCAGCAGGGCTAAGGTACGCTTTTCTTGGTGAAAATTCTACTTATCCTGTTATTGTGAATGCTTCTCTTAATCCCGCAGAGCTCACCTTATTGCTAAGCAAGCTGCGCAATCATCGCAAAGCTCTTGGCTATTCTCTTGATGATATTGCAGGTATATCTCCAGATGTATGCATGCAGAGGATCCACCTTGAGGATGAGTCTAAGTCTTCAGTTGAACATCAGAGAAGGCTGAATCCGAATCTGAAAGAGGTGGTGAAGAAGGAGATTGTGAAACTGTTGGAAGCAGGGATTATCTATCCGATTTCAGATAGTAGTTAGGTTAGTCCAGTTCATGTAGTTCCCAAGAAGGGAGGTGTTACAATAGTCAAGAATGAAAAAGACGAGCTGATTCCTACTCGGACAATCAGAGGCCATCGGATGTGCATCGATTACAGAAAGATGAATGCTGCTACCAAGAAAGACCATTTTCCCTTACCATTTATCGATCAAATGTTGGAGATGTTAGCAAATCATAAATACTATTGCTTCCTTGATGGATACTCGGGATTCTTTCAGATCCCGATTCATCCAGATGACCAGGAGAAAACGACTTTCACTTGCCCTTATGGTACATTTGCTTATCAAGGAATGTCATTCGGTCTTTGTAATGCTCCTGCAACATTTCAGATAGGTATGATGTCTATCTTCACAAACATGATTGAGGATATCATGGAAGTTTTCATGGATGATTTTTCAGTTTATGGATCATCATTTGAGGATTGCTTAGCGAATCGTTGCAGAGTGTTAGCAAGATGTGAGGAGAAACATCTAGTTTTAAATTGGGAGAAATGTCACTTTATGGTGCAGGATGGGATAGTTCTCGGACACAAGATTTCTGAGCATGGTATAGAAGTTGATATAGTTAAGATTGAGGTTATGACAAGTCTTTAAGCGCCTGATTATGTTAAAGTAGTAAGGAGTTTCCTTGGACATGCTGGTTTCTATAGGAGATTCATCAAAGACTTTAGCAGAATCGCAAGACCATTGACTGCTTTACTCTATAAAGAAGTCAAATTCGAGTTTACACAAGAGTGTCATGATGCTTTTCAGCAAATATAACAAGCCTCGATCAGCGCACCAATTGTTCAGCCACCAGATTGGGATTTACCTTTTGAGGTAATGTGTGATGCGAGTGATTTTGCAGTTGGAGCTGTTCTAGGACATATAAAGGATAAGAAAATTCATGTCATCTACTATGCAACTAGAACTCTTGATGATGCTCAGAAGAATTATGCAACTAAAGAGAAGGAGTTGTTAGTTGTGGTGTTTGCTTTCGAGAAATTCATATCTTATCTTGTTGGATCCAAGGTTATTGTTCACACAGATCATGCTGCCATGAAATATTTGATGCAAAAGAAGGATGCTAAGCCAAGACTTTTGAGATGGATTTTGCTTCTTCAGGAATTTGACATCGAGGTTAGATGATGTCCCTATAAACGATTTCTTGCCTGAAGAGAACATATACATGATTGATACAGCTGAAGAAGATGACTACAAATGTGATGAGTTACAGAATCGAGCTTCAGTGTCGATCGACACTCACATTTCAGAGGAAGTAGACATTCGAAGTTGTCGATCGACACCCTTCTGAATCGACAAGAAATTGGTCACCAACTGAGAATTGCACCGTCACAGCAGTCGAGAAGGATTACCCATGGTATGCTGATATCGTTAATTACCTAGTTGCAGATGTGGAACCGGATAATTTCACAGATTACAACAAGAAAAGATTCCTAAGAGAGATTAGGCGATATTATTGGGATGAACCTTATCTCTATAGGCATTGTTCTAATAGAGTTTATAGGAGATGCATTGCTGCAACAGAGGTTCCTGATATATACTATCGCATTGTCACAGCTGTAGTTATGGTGGTAATTTTGCAACATTCAAGACAACATCCAAAGTTTTTCAAGCAGGCTTTTGGTGGCCTACAATGTTTAAGGATGCTCAGAAGTTCATATCGCAATGCGACCCTTGACAGAGAAAGGGAAAGATCAGCAAGCGTAATGAGATGCCTCAGAAATTTATCCTCGAACTTGAAGTCTTCGATTGTTGGGGTATAGATTTCATGGGACCTTTCCCACCTTCCAACAAGAATCTCTACATCCTAGTAGTTGTGGATTATGTCTCCAAATGGGTAGAAACTATAGCTAATCCGAAGAACGATTCAGCGGTTGTCATGAAACTCTTCAAGTCTATCATCTTCCCTTGTTTTGGAGTGCCAGCATAGTCATTAGTGACGGAGGTAAGCATTTCATTAACAAGATTCTTGCAAAATTGCTTTACAGTATGGAGTTCCGCATCGGGTTGCTACTCCCTACCATCCACAAACGAGTGGCCAAGTTGAAGTTTCCAACAGGCAAAATCAAAGAGATTCTTGAGAAAACAGTGAGTAAGGCGAAAAAGGAGTGGTCCTACAAGTTAGATGATGCATTGTGGGCTTACAGGACAGCTTTCAAAACTCCACTTGGAACCACACCTTTTCATCTTCTATATGGTAAAGCTTATCATCTTCCAGTGGAATTAGAGCACAAAGCAGCTTGGGGAGTCAAGATGATGAATTTCGACATCAAATCTGCTGGAGAAAGGAGACTTATTCAGTTAAATGAGCTTGATGATATACGAATTCATGCCTATGACAACTCGAAGCTCTACAAGGAACACACTAAAGCTTACCACGACAAGAAGATCCTCATTCGGACCTTTGAGCCTAATGACCAGGTACTTCTTTATGATTCTAGCTTGACAATATTTCCTGGAAAATTATCTTCTCCTTGGTCAGGTCCCTACACAATCCACTCGGTTAGGCCATATGGAACAGTCATTCTCAAAAACAACAATGGAAAACCATTTGCCATGAATGGAAAGAGAGTCAAACACTACTGGGCTGAACCAAGATTCCAGTAGAAAAGCCTTTGGATCTTCAGGACCTACTTGTTGATTAAGCAACTGCAGAGTCAAGCTATTGACTATAAACAAGCGCTTAGTGGGAGGCAACCCACTGGTAAGTATTTCTCCTTTTTCTTTATTTCATTCATTTGATTCTTAATGATAACACTAGATTTTAACCTTTTTAAGCCCTTGTTTTTCATGCATTTAGCTTAGTTTCATGCCCCTTTTCATGCATTCTTAGTCTCTTTTCCTTCTTTTGCACATTTTGCATTGCATTGCATAGCATACTTGCATTTGGAGTGTTTTGCAGGTGAATTAGGTACTTTTGGACTCAACTTGGAGGTTTCTAGCACAAGGGATGGACAGACTCGAGTTCGGGGGACCTAAGGAAGGATTTGAAGTATACTCGGCTTATGCACTCGGCTGGAGGCCGAGTGGAGCACACGTGAAGAACAAGGAGCCTACTCGACCAAGGCACTCGGCTGGAGGCCGAGTTGTGCACTTAAGGATGAAGAGAAGCTACTCGACCAAGCCACTCGGCCTAGAGCCGAGCTGTGTGACCAAGACCAAGCTACTCGGCTTTTCTACTCGGCCTAGGGCCGAGCGCTCCTGCGCCGACTTATCTTTTTTGTCTTATTCCCAATTAGGGCAACCTAGGATTGTCTATAAATAGACCTCTTATATTTTTGCCCAAGGGATCTTCGCTTTGTCCGCTGGATATTAGGGTTCTTTGATTTTCTTTTGCATTTTCTGGTTGTTCTGTTGAGAATTTGGATTTGATTTCTTCTGCAAACTTGTTTATCTCATTGAGATCTATCTTTTGCTAAGTTTATAATGATTTCTGAGTTTTATGAATTTTCTGGGTTTTGTTCTATGATGTTCTTGAGTGTTCTTGAGTAGTGTTCTTCAGAGTTCTTGAGGATGGGTTAGGTTTAGGTGGATTCCTCTCTTCTTTAGCTAGCTAAGTGTTTATATGCATGATTCCCTTCTGTTTTAGGAGTTCTTAATGCTATTTTCTTTCTGATCAATTGAAAATTGATTTCAGACTTTCTCCATCCAAAAGATGTTTGATGAAATGTCTGAACCAACTAATTTCAGAGATTTGTAGATTCTAGCCCAAGGAATTGGATGATTAGACTGCTTATTGACTTTAATAGATTGGTGTTTAAAGCCTGCTTTATTATGTTTCATCAATGGAAATTGAGATTAGGAAGTTCTAAAGTTATGAGAATCACTCACACGGAAGTGGCTTGATTTGGTTTTGAATCTATTGTCTAGGGATAGCTTGATTGAGTTTGTTAGTTAGCTAATGGATTGAGGAGTCCACTAAGACCAATTACCCCATTCTTAAGAGCTCTGTGTCATTTATTTGTGCAAAACTCGTGTTTTTAGTACTTTGTTCGTTTCGTGCAAAATTGGTGTTTTTAGTATTGTACTCGACTTGTTTACTCGATTGCTCGACCGAGTGCTTCACCTAGTGCTTGGTTTACTTTCTGTTCTTGTTATTTGATTTGCATGTTAACCTGTTGCTTAGGTTTAGTAGAAACACACCAAACTTATTCACACTTGGCTTGACTTAGTATTCTCTGATCATATCCTGATTGATAGCAATTACACCCATTTGGATTGACACCTTAAATGCTGCAATGACATAAGATGCATTTAGGGAATTGACACACCGAAAACCTTTGTATCAATTTGGCGCCGTTGCCATTTGGGTGTTTTTCTTGTTACATTTAGGATTTCTGAGTTATTAAGATCAAGTTCTATTTCTTTCTTTCCGGTTACTCACTTGTTTCTTCATTTGCTTGTTTTTGTTTTGCAGGTACTTTTACTCGACTAGCACGTCGAGTACATCAACCGAGTAAGAGCAAAACGTATGCAAACTCGTTCTCAAGGTTCTGGTAATCTCCTGCGGTACAGAGACGACATCGACAGGATTCAGCGTGAACTCAGGGAACAACAAGCCACTTCAAACCCAGTAGTCATGGCTAATGAGGTGAATGCTAATGAGTTGCCAGGCAACATTGGTGCTGGTGATGCACCTAGAAACCACCATCAGAGAGCTGGTATTGTCCCACCTCCTATTCAGAACAACAACTTTGAGATCAAGAGTGGTCTTATCTCCATGATTCAAAGCAACAAGTTTCATGGACTGCCAATGGAGGACCCATTGGACCATCTTGACAACTTTGATAGACTCTGTAGTCTCACCAAGATCAATGGAGTTAGTGAAGACAGCTTCAAGCTCAGGTTATTCCCTTTCTCACTAGGGGATAAAGCTCATCTTTGGGAAAAGACTTTGCCCGTTGATTCTGTAGACACTTGGGATGACTGCAAGAAGGCTTTCCTAGCCAAGTTCTTCTCTAACTCAAGAACGGCTAGATTGAGAAATGAGATCTCGGGATTCAATCAGAAGAATTCGGAATCATTCGCTGAGGCATGGGAGCGTTTTAAAGGATATACCACTCAGTGCCCGCACCACGGATTCAAGAAGGCCTCCCTACTCAGTACTCTATACCGAGGTGCCTTACCAAAAATCCGGATGCTCTTGGACACAGCTTCCAATGGTAACTTTCTCAACAAAGATGTAGCTGAAGGTTGGGAACTTGTTGAAAATCTAGCACAATCTGATGGGAATTACAATGAGGACTACGATCGCACTAACAGAGGCAGTAGCGATTCTGAGGATAGGCACAAGAAGGAGATCAAAGCTCTTAATGATAAGATTGACAAATTGGTGCTTGCTCAACAGAGAAATGTCCACTACATTACAGAAGAAGAGCTTACACAACTCCAAGAAGGGGAGAATCTTACTATTGAGGAGGTGAGCTACCTACAGAATCAAGGTGGCTACAACAAGGGATTCAACAACTACAAACCCCCTCACCCTAATCTCTCTTACAGAAGCAACAATGTGGCAAACCCACAAGATCAAGTCTACCCCCCACAGAACCAACCGCCTCAAGGTAAGCCCTTTATACCCTATAACCAAGGCTACAACCAAAAGCAGAACTTTGGACCTCCAGGCTTCACTCAGCAGCCACAGCAAACTTCAGCACCAGACTCAGAGATGAAGACTCTACTTCATCAGCTTTTGCAAGGACAGGCCTCATGCTCCATGACCATGGACAAGAAACTAGCTGAACTCACCACCAGGATCGATTGCTCTTATAACGACCTGAATTTAAAGATAGATGCACTTAACACTAGAGTCAAGACCATGGAGGGACACATTGCTTCTACTTCAGCTCCTAAACACCCTGGCCAACTTCCTGGAAAATCTGTTCAAAATCCAAAGGAGTATGCCCATGCTATCACCACAGTGCGTACTTCTGCCACTGAGGACAGTGGGATTCAAGAAGGGGAGGTTTTGAGACCAAAATCAAGACAGGAGATTGAACTCGACTTCTTTGCTCGGCTTGTCGAACGAGCATATGACCCGAGCAACCCAATCCCTATTCCACCTACCTATGAACCTAAACCATACTTTCCAGAAAGGATTGCACAAGTTAATGCAAGGATCTTCCAGAAACACAAGATGATGTTCATAAAGTGTATCAAAGAGTTAGAAGAGAAGATACCTTTCGTTGATACTCCCAAGGAAGTAATCATGGAAAGATCCCAAGAAGCTCAGCAAATAGTTGAATTGAGTTTTGAGTGCAGCGCTATCATTCAAAGGAAGGTGATACCAAAGAAGCTAAGTGATCCAGGTTCCTTCACTCTACCTTGTTCACTAGGACCCTTAGTGTTCAACAATAGTCTTTGTGATTTGGGAGCTTCGGTTAGTTTGATGCCTTTGTCTGTTGCAAAGAGATTGGGATTTGATAAGTTCAAGCCTAGCAGCATTCATCTTATTCTAGCTGATAGATCAGTGAGAGTGCCTCATGGAATGCTAGAAGACTTACCGGTAAAGATCGGATCGGTTGAGATTCCAACCGACTTTGTGGTTCTAGAGATGGATGAGGAACCGAAAGACCCTCTCATTCTTGGGAGACCATTTCTAGCAACTGCGGGCGCTCTTATCGATGTGCAAATGGGTAAGATCGACTTGAACCTTGGTAAGAATCTCCATATGAGCTTTGATATTGCTAAGAAAATGAAGAAGCCCACTATAGAAGGGCAGCTTTTCTTTATTGAAGAAGGAAATTTAGATGCTGAGTTGTTGAGTGGGTTGGAAAATCCTATTCCGTACTCCATTCCGACTCGCCACCTAGGAGAGCCCGAGAAGCTTCTTATGATAGAAGGAGGACCTAGCTTAAAGGTTGAGACTAAGGGGAACCATTTGGATGTTGGTCCTATTGCTAGAGAGCTTATGGAGCTCAGGAAACAGTATGGAGCTCAAGGAGAGACCATGGAAAAGTTGGACCTCAAGATGGAGGAGCTGAACTAAGCTATCCTGGAGCTTAAGGAGATGATTAAAGGTTATCCAGGTCCTGAGATCGATGAATACTTTGAGGAACCCGATCTTGGAGAAGAGGACTATAGTACTGATGAGAAAGAGGCTTACTTTGAGGAAAGATCAAATGAGTACTCCACACTCCAGCTATCAAGAGAAAATGCGCAGTATGATTCAGACTTTGAGGATTCAGCAAGTGAGGATGAGGACTTCTCAGTTCCTCTCCTTAATCTCTTCTCTACCTAAACATTGTGAGAGTCAAGCTTAGTGACTTTAAACAAGCTCACTTGGGAGGAAATCCCATGTCTATCCTTGTATATATTGCTTTCTTGTTATTTTTGATGTTTTTGTTTAAGTGTTTCAGGGAAAAAGACTTCTAGAGAATTTCAGGCCACACTCGACCGTACTACTCGGCTACAGGCCGAGTGTGGGCTTCAATGGACCAAAGGCCCAAGATTGAATAGTACTCGGCCCACACCACTCGGCCCAAGGTCGAGTATGGACCTCACTGTTCAAAGGCCCAACAAGATGCAGCACTCGGCCCGAAGCCGAGTCAGAAAAAGAAGCCCATCAGGCCCAACACTGTACTCGACACGCGCGTCGAGTATGTCGGCCGAGTTCACACGTGCGAGGTCAACACAATTCAAATTCGAATTTGCTGGGCCCCACCAATCAAATCCTGCTCCCCAAAGCCCTTCAAAGATTCTGCTGCAAAAAGTGAGACATGTCCCCTTGACCAAATGAAGGGTGAGGATCTAAGGTGTTTGGAGGGGTAGGATCAAATCTTCTTGTCTATAAAACCACACTCAACAAGCTAAGTCACTCACACTCTCTCTTTGCTCAAAAATTTCGAGTTTTACTTCTTCTCTCCAAACATTTCAAGTTTTTACTCTCACTTCTCTAGATTTCTCAGAAACTTTGCCAAAATCTCTTGTTACAAACCTTTTCAAAACTTCTCTTGCAACCTTTGTTCATTCTTAAACATAAATTTCTCTTCTACTTTGACCTACCTTTGGTTATTTTGTGGTGACTACCTGCAGTAAATCACCCCAAGATCATGAATCCCGAAGAATCAAGAAGGAGAGCCTCTGCTCGAGCAGTGGCAAGAGGGTTTGAGATGATTAATGAGAAGAATCAGCCAAGGAATCAGGAAGCTGCGAGTCCTGGTTTTACTCGGATGACGGGCCGAGTACAATGGCCGAGTATGGCCCCGGAGTCCTCTGAGGGTCGTTCTGCGGCTGCTCAAGAGGAAATAGCAAGAGGCAAGAGGGTCTGGGAGTCCGAGCCAGTTGCAGAAGAAGAAGTGCCTGAGATAGAGAAGGAAGCATCTGAGGAAGATGTGCAAGTTGATGAAGAGGTCCCGATAGTTCCTACAAGTAGAAGAAGGAACACCATGAGGAGAAAGAAAGAACCTACCATAGAAGAGCACTACCAACATCTCATGGAGCTGAGTTTTGAGGGGACAAGATATCCCCATAGACCTACCATGCAAGCTTTGGGGATATGTAGAGATGTTGACTACCTCATGAAGATGGCCAAGCTAGAGACCTTCTTCTCCTACAAGTATGAAGGATACAAAACTGAGAGCTGCCAATTCCTAGCCACTTTGAAGCTCCATTTCTATGCTGAAGAAAGGGAGAGAGAGCTGCATAAGGGAGTTGGTTACATCACATTCATGGTGTTTGGAATTCAATACTCGGTTCCCATTAGGCAGTTGGATGCTATTTTCAAGTTCCCCACCAAGTATGGAATCCGCCAAAATTTCAGCAAGGACGAGCTCCTTGATCTATGGTTGACAATCGCCGGTCCACTCCCCTACAAGTCATCTAGGGCCAAGAGTTCGTTGATAAGGAGCCCGGTGCTTAGGTATCTCCACCTTTGCATTGCAAGTGCCTTCTTCCCGAAGAAGACAACCGGCCATGTTAATGAGGGAGAGCTGAAGTTGCTTGATCTCACCTTATGCTTCATTTTGGGGCACACGAGGAATGGGATAGAGATGGAAGGGGATAGGGCTGATACATCCCTTTCGGTGGTGTTGATTGATCACTTGATTGGTTTTAGGGAGTATGCAGCCGGAATCCACCAATCCGGCTATGGAGGAAGCTTATGTGCTAGAGGAGTGATCACGCCCATCCTAATAGCCGCTGGAGTTCCTCTTCATACCCCCACTCACACAGCAACCTACATCGATATGGAGTATTTGAAGAGGAAGTGCTACTTGGATAGGTCTGCTCCAGCGGATCAACTCTACTTCAAGTTCAAGCACTCCACGCTAGGTCTCTCTAGGCTAGCACTCCCTTGCAAGAAGTTCACCACCATTAGGATTGGGAACAACATTGACTTTGATCCTCCTCAATCGATCTTAGTCAATGTCCTTGCGCCTCTACAAGCAGAGCCGAGCATAGGAAGTGAGTCTCAAGAAGAAGGAGCAGAGTGGAATGAAGAAGAAGCTGAGCAGGAAGCTTATACTCGGCCGAGTAACTTTCAGCAGGCCGAGTATGGCCAGGACGAGTTTGAGCAAGCTGAGTTTAGTCAAGCTGAACAGTTTGATGAACAAGAAGATTCGTGCGAAGCTGCAGCGGAGCAGTTTTTCTTTGAGGATTATGCTGAGTCCGATCCAGAGAGAGATCCCGGTCAAGTTCACAAGAAGTTGGGAATGCTCAAAGGTCTGGGCAAGTTTCAGAGGAAGTTGTTCAGTGGGTTGAAGAAGAAGGTGAGAAAGATGAAGAGAGCAATGGATGGCATGGCGGTTCAGATTCAGGAGCTGCAACGAAGACAGAGATCACCACCACCTCGACCAGAGTTCAGGAGAAGTAACTCAACAAGTGTGGCGCCGCGAAGGGACGCTCGTTTCGACCCGCCAAGAGCCTCAAACTACGAGCTCGGGAGGAGCTCCACCTTCTTAGACCGCCGTTTCAACAGCCGCCCACCCGGTCCAGTAAACCAGTTGGTTCTGAACGCTGACCCAAGCCGAGAGGAGTACTACTCGGGCTACATGCTCGACCGGTCAACCGAGTACAACCCCAACAACCCCAACACCTCCACACGAGATCCTAAGTACACACAACACCGCCTGGACGAGTTTGTCCAGAACCTCTTCGTCTAAATGTTGAGGTATCACTCCATTTCACTGTACATATCATTGCATTTCTTTTATTTCTTGCTTTGTGTGGTTATTTCTCTTGAATTCTTCTTTGAATTTTTATTACACAAGGGACTGTGTAATTTAAGTTTGGGGGAGGGTTCAAGATGTATCTAACATTGTTTCATGTTCAAATTTTTGCATCATCTAAGGCATAGAAAACCCATAAAAATTTGAAAATTTTCGAAAATGATTCCAAAAAAAATAGAGTGTCATGTAGTTTGCATTTGCATTAATAGGGCTGTTTTAAGAATGTTATCATATAGGTTGTTGCATTTTGCACTTGCATAGGGGATAATGATGATCATAGCCTTGTAAATTTGCAATGTTCACTAGATAGTTTCAATGCCCTTGTTGTTAGTTGTCTAGTGCTTAACCGATTGATCTTGAAGTAAAACCGCACCATCTTTTGAATTCATATACTTGATCTTTCCTTAGTCGAAACTTGCTGTGATTTGAAGCTATTCCCTATCAATTTGAACCATAAATTTGACTTTTAATTATCATACTATGCATTGCTTGTTAAACTCATGGTCACCCTTAAAATATTTGGATCTTCTTATTCATTTCACCACTCTTGTTGATCCAAATAGCTGTCTCTCACCTTTAGAGCAGTTTCCCCATACCCTAACCTAAGCCTTCTTTCAAGCCATATATCACTTGTGAGTGTTGTGAGGTCTATTTTCGATTAAGCTTGGTAGAAAGTGTTAGGTTTGTAACGACAAAGATAGTATCTCATGTAGTTCTAGTTCGCGTTATCCGGACTAGATAGGACTAGGTGGGTACTTGTTCTATGGGTTGGGAAGAGTTTAAAAGAGAAAAAGGGTTGAGTTCATTGTTTACAAGAAAAGGGAAAAGAATTCTAGGAGAAGTAAGCTAAAGAAGTTAGAAAAAGTCTAGTAAAGGGTTTGAGATTGTTAAAGAAAGAGATTGGGTTATTGTTAGCTAATAAAGAAGGGTAAAAAGCCCTAAGCTTAATAGAGATCAAAAACAGAACCTTAGTACTAAAGAAAGCCAAACCCGCTAGAAGTATAAAGAGAAAAGAAAAGCTTCTCCTAGAGTTAAGAGAAAAAGAAAAGAATGGGTTAAGAAAGAGTTCAAAAGATTATGAATGCAAAAGGGTAGAGTCAAGTTCTTAATTAGGATGGGAGATGGGATTGCCATTAGCTCTTCATTGATTATACTTTGGGTAGATGGGATCTTATCTTTGTAAGCATAGCTTGGGACTTACCTTTAGCATTCTACTAGAGCTTAATCATTTTTTTTGAGAGATCCCTAGTCACTAAAGCCTATTCTTTAAGGGACCATTTTTGTCTCTTGACCCTTTGCCCTTAGCCAAATGAGTTTAATATGCATTGTGTAGTATGATCCATGACTCTTGTTAATAAATGTTAAAGGGAATTTGCTGATTTGAAGGCTTGAATAGACTAAGTGAAAGATTAGGTTGTGTTGTGAAGAAGATGGCTAAAGTTTTTAAGTAGAGGTCATTCAACCTAGCACTCTAGAACTAGCAACATGGACATTGAGACTATCTATTTTACATGCATATTTTGGTTCTGAATCCCCACCTTCAAACCTCACTCCTAGCCTAGTTCTATTGTTGCTTGAAGACAAGCAAAGAGCTAAGTTTGGGGGTGTTGATAACACTAAATTTTAACCTTTTTAAGCCCTTGTTTTTCATGCATTTAGCTTAGTTTCATGCCCCTTTTCATGCATTCTTAGTCTCTTTTCCTTCTTTTGCACATTTTGCATTGCATTGCATAGCATACTTGCATTTGGAGTGTTTTGCAGGTGAATTAGGTACTTTTGGACTCAACTTGGAGGTTTCTAGCACAAGGGATGGACAGACTCGAGTTCGGGGGACCTAAGGAAGGATTTGAAGTATACTCGGCTTATGCACTCGGCTGGAGGCCGAGTGGAGCACACGTGAAGAACAAGGAGCCTACTCGACCAAGGCACTCGGCTGGAGGCCGAGTTGTGCACTTAAGGATGAAGAGAAGCTACTCGACCAAGCCACTCGGCCTAGAGCCGAGCTGTGTGACCAAGACCAAGCTACTCGGCTTTTCTACTCGGCCTAGGGCCAAGCGCTCCTGCGCCGACTTATCTTTTTTGTCTTATTCCCAATTAGGGCAACCTAGGATTGCCTATAAATAGACCTCTTATGTTTTTGCCCAAGGGATCTTCGCTTTGTCCGCTGGATATTAGGGTTCTTTGATTTTCTTTTGCATTTTCTGGTTGTTCTGTTGAGAATTTGGATTTGATTTCTTCTGCAAACTTGTTTAGCTCATTGAGATCTATCTTTTGCTAAGTTTATAATGATTTCTGAGTTTTATGAATTTTCTGGGTTTTGTTCTATGATGTTCTTGAGTGTTCTTGAGTAGTGTTCTTCAGAGTTCTTGAGGATGGGTTAGGTTTAGGTGGATTCCTCTCTTCTTTAGCTAGCTAAGTGTTTATATGCATGATTCCCTTCTGTTTTAGGAGTTCTTAATGCTATTTTCTTTCTGATCAATTGAAAATTGATTTCAGACTTTCTCCATCCAAAAGATGTTTGATGAAATGTCTGAACCAACTAATTTCAGAGATTTGTAGATTCTAGCCCAAGGAATTGGATGATTAGACTGCTTATTGACTTTAATAGATTGGTGTTTAAAGCCTGCTTTATTATGTTTCATCAATGGAAATTGAGATTAGGAAGTTCTAAAGTTATGAGAATCACTCACACGGAAGTGGCTTGATTTGGTTTTGAATCTATTGTCTAGGGATAGCTTGATTGAGTTTGTTAGTTAGCTAATGGATTGAGGAGTCCACTAAGACCAATTACCCCATTCTTAAGAGCTCTGTGTCATTTATTTGTGCAAAACTCGTGTTTTTCGTACTTTATTCGTTTCGTGCAAAATTGGTGTTTTTAGTATTTTACTCGACCTGTTTACTCGATTGCTCGACCGAGTGCTTCACCTAGTGCTTGGTTTACTTTCTGTTCTTGTTATTTGATTTGCATGTTAACCTGTTGCTTAGGTTTAGTAGAAACACACCAAACTTATTCACACTTGGCTTGACTTAGTATTCTCTGATCATATCCTGATTGATAGCAATTACACCCATTTGGATTGACACCTTAAATGCTGCAATGACATAAGATGCATTTAGGGAATTGACACACCGAAAACCTTTGTATCACTTAACTTAGGATTTTTGATTTTATAGGATTTTTTATTCGGATTTAAAAAAAAAAAAAAAAAAAAAAAAAAAAAAAAAAAAGAAGAAGAAGAAGAGAGTGTCGACCAAAAACGCGATGGTGTCAATCGACACCACCCTTGTGTCGATCGACACCCTCATTCTCCAGATCCTTCTCTTCTGCATGCCGCACCACGCACCCTTGCTTTATTTCAGACTATTGGTTATTTGTTTTGAAACTTGTTGCACTTATTTTCCAATGCTTTGTTGGACCTATTGATGTGTGTTTTAGTGATTTAACAGTCTAACTGGAGGATCCATGTGAAAACACTAACCAAGGCTCTACAACAATGAGCTGAATTCGTAAAGCTAAGCAAAACGACCAGAGTGTCGATTGACACCAACATGGTATCGATCGACACCACTCTTAGGTGGCAACTCACGTTTCTCTAACTTTTAACTTTTGATTATTTTTCCTTCGATTTCTCTAGCTTAATAACATTGGGGACAATGTCATATAAGTATGGGGGAGTCAGTAACTAACTTCATCTTTTCTTTTCTTATGAGTCAGTTGTGACATTTTAACTTAGCTAGTCGTTTTATTGAGTCAAAACTTTTGTCTGAAATTTTTATCTATCTCTCGAGTTTGTTGCCTGGATTGCTTAAGTACTGCAGATTCAAATCAATCCGACTAATGGAAAATCCATAAAGCCAATCAACAAACTTAAGGACATCCATTCCCAACATAATCCACAAAGGCTGGAGCTAATCTCACTGCTCTTCCTTTTACCTCATCAAAACGGTTAGTGTTCATAGGACTTGACTCCTTGTTCATACCTGATAAGTCGACTAATGTGTTAAAAAGAAAATGTTCCTCTCCCACAAAAAAATAATAATAATAATAATAAAATAAATAATGAGAGATTGAGAAGACTTTCAGATAGTGTATATGGGTAGGAATATTTCCTATGACCCCATTATTATAACATTATTTGGAACGATCGATTACAAAGCTTGGAAAAATGTCGAGGGTGTCAATCCAGTATGCGAGTTCCCCTTTGTTTACTCTCTAAAAAGAATAAGTCTGGGGGAGAGAAAGAACACCAAAAAAATAAATATATAAAGAATGGTCAATCTATCATGGTATAATACAGGAATGAGTCTAGAAGGTTCTTAAGCATTTACTTGATTGATGAGACCTAGCGATGATAGCCTAGTGGATATAGTTGAGTGCTTTGGTATGGAATCTAGGATGTTGTGTGGGCTAGCGGAGAATTACATGGTGGTCAGGATTTGATTAGAACTGTTTAATACATGGATTTGGTTTGTATGATCAAGGTAATAAACTAGAGAAATTGGGAGTTTCTATGTTTTTCAAACCTCTTTCACAGATTCAACCTTTTGTTTTGCTTGAGGGCAAGCAAAAGCTAAGTCTGGGGGAGTTGATATGTCCTGGTTTTTACTGATTTCTAACATAGTTTCAGCAGTGTTTTTAAAGTCTCTCTAGTCTTTTTCGTATGTTTTGAGTCATTTCAGGTATATTTACACATCTGGGAACTATGGAGCACAATAAGGAATTTTGGAAGCTTTTCAGCAATGAAGATCTTAAAGGACGTTTTTCAGAAGCTGGTGTCGATCGACACCACACCTGTGTCGATCGACACTCTTATTGCTGCCAAGGGAATTCTCGTTTTCTACAAAGTCTGTGCGAAGCCCTGAAGTCTTCCTTATTTGCAAAGTAGTCCCTACACGTTTTTAGTCACGAATATACCTAATTGTTTGGTCATTGTTAGACCTAAGTTTTGTTTTAGAGATTGTTACACATTTTGAGAGAAGAATCCAATCCTTTTAGAGAGGCTTCTGAACTCCCTTACTTTCATTCTTAAATCATCAATGCAAACTATTCAGATTATGATTTGTGTTTCTATTATCATGTCTGAGTAATCACCTTGTTGGGTTTAGGGAGTCTCAATAGGGATTTAGATGGATTAGTAGATCAAAAACCCCTTAGGCTTATTCTTAGCGTTCTTCATCTTGATTATTCTTATTGCTAGTTTTAGATTGATCACCTAGAACTTGATATTAGATAATAGGTATGTCCGCCATAGGTACTTGTAATTAGAACTATAATAGATGAGCCTAGGCATTTAAGAAAGAACAGGTAGGCTCATAGAAGGGCTCTGGTTTAGATACTAGGTGAACTTATCAAGCTTATTAACAATGCATGCTTTAGCATAGGATTTCTCGGCTTCTCTGGTTATCTAGCTTTAAGTATAGAGAGTTTCGTGGAACGCCACCGGCTACTCTAGAATCATAGTTTGAGTTCGAGAACGGTGCGTTAACAATCCTAATATTAGCTAGATCTACGATTTATCTATCTTCCGAGACAATTCCTTAGACCCAACGCTTTAATTACTTGAATCTACAACTCGTTTACTTGCTTATTTGTCTTTTACATTCAATTACTTCATCTAGCTTATTAAACAACATAATAAGTCTATTGTGTGAATATCAAGAGCTCAGTGGAATTCGACCCTTAAGTGCTAACGACGATCTCTTATTTGAGTGAGTAAGCTTAAGGCAATTTGAGCTATATCAGGCATCAATCATACACTTCATTGCCCAAAGTAAAGCTTCGACTTCTGTATGGAGAGGAGAAAGACTTCTACACAGATTAGCAACTCCCGTGGTTGACGCCCCTCCATTTAATCATGTGCAAAGCCACCCTAGACCTAAATTTTTCGCTTTCTTTCCATGAACCATCCACGAAGCAACGAAAGCCTGAGTATATATTATCTTGTGAGATATCTCTCACCCGAATTTATTTTTCCGCTTGCAAAGAGAATTTGTTTTCAATATTGAACTCAAATTGAGCTAAGGGCCACGAATGAGCCTCTTTTTCTGCTAGACATAACAAATATAACTGATCTTTCTCCACATTTTCAAATATTTTTTTATTCCTTACTTTCTAAATATACTAAAGTATCCATGGATATGCGAATGAATCAAATTCTGAAGAGATTCTTGAGAATAAGTGATCCAAATTTGCATAAATAGTATATGTGGGAAAAATCCCTCGGACCATAGGGATCTTTGAAAGAGCCCATATTTGTCTCGTCGGATGACACTAGAAAAGAGTATGGTTTATTGTTTCCTCTATAGAACCACATCTGACACATCCTGGATCACAATTTATACCTCTTTTCTGCAAATTCTCTGTTACCGGCACGGAGCTTGATTATATTTGCCATAAAAAAAGTTGTAACTTAGGCGGGCATTGCACTTTCCACACATGTACTTTCAGAGCTTTGATTTCTGGACAAATGAAAGATAAATTAAGATCCTTGTTAACCATCCGTGTTGTATGGTAGCTGGAATTAACTAAATGGTTTCCGGATTTTGTGAAATGCCAACCTAGGATATCCTCCCTTGTTATCGCACCCAAGTGCAGTGCACTTATCAGCTGGACATCTTTCGGCTCAAAGAGCTCCTTCAAGAGATCAATGTTCCAAAAATTTGACCGGCTATCTATCAGATTTTGGACTTTTAAAGATGGATCAAAAGTTGAACCTGTACTTTTATCTGGTCTCGGGAATTGAGCAGGGATCCACGGGTCCTCCCAAACAGAGATGGAAGCCCTTGAACCGACTCTTTTAATAAGTCTTTTGCAAACCAGAGATTGAGCTGAATAAATACTTCTCTAGCCATAAGACGGAGAGTGTGACTTTATATTTTCCAAAGGATTGAATTTCTTAAAATATCTCCCTTTAAAAACCTTTGCAAAAAGAGAATCCTAAAACAAAATTAGACACCATAATTGTTTTTCTAGTAAAGCCGAATTAAAATCATCTACATCCCTAAAACCTAAGCCACCTTCCGGTTTACTACTACAGAGTTTATTCCAAGCCATCCAGTGCATACCTCTAGATTCCCCATTCAAGCTCTACCAAAATCTGGCGACTACATGTTAGTTTCGAAGTAATTTTTTACGGAAGCCTAAAGCAAGACATCACATAAGTTGGTAATGCCAAGGCTACCAATTTAATCATCACTTTTTTCTCTCCTTTCGATAAGAATTTAACCGACCACCCATTTAATCTAGTCTATAATCCATCTCTAACAAAGGAAAAAATCTTTGTCTTAGAGCCCCCTAAACTCTCAGGTAGCCCAAAATAGGATCCCATACCTCCGATATTATGTATAGCCAAGGTTGATTTTATTTTTGCCTTTATAGCTTCGTCTACTTTATGCCTGAACTGAATCGATAATCTCGCAAAATTTATCATTTGTCTCGAAACCACTTCATATTGTTTTAGGATACCCAATATTATTCCGCAATGGTCTTTATCCGCTTTACAAAAGAAAAGACTATCATCCGTAAATAACAAGTGAGAAACTGAAGGAATCGATGCTGCTACTTTGATACTTGTGATCAATTTTCCTTGTTTTGCCTTCCGGATGTTCGCTATTAGCACCTCTGTGCAGAGTATGAATAAGTAAGGAGAAAGTAGATATCCTTGTCTTAATTCCCGTTATGGTATTATTAGTCCTTTAGGTTGTCCATTAAGAAGGACTCTATACTGAACTGAAGTAATACACCACATTATCCATGATATCCACTTTAAGCAAAATCCCTATTTTCTTAATAATTCCTTAACGAATTTCCATTCAACCCTATCATACGCTTTACTCATATCTATTTTAATTGCCATGTATTTTCCTTTACATGATGTGTTAGACCTTAACCCATAAAACATCTCCTGTGCAATAAGGAAGTTATCCGAAATTAGACGTCCTTCTACAAATGCTGATTGCTTTTCCGAAATAAGATTTGGTAAAACCATCTTAATTCTTTTGCATAAAAATTTTGAAATAATTTTATACCTAACATTATACAGATTGATAGGACGTAACTCCGTCATCCGATTTGGTTGCTCCATTTTCGGAATCAAACATATATTAGTTGTATTTATCCGTTTATCAAGAACTTCATTTTGAAAAAAGGAGTTTACAAGAAGTAATAAGTCCGCTTTTATGGTATTCGAGGCTTTTTGAAAAGTAAGCTGTCATACCATCAGGACCTGGTGACTTCTCCGGATGCATTATAAATAATGCCACACGCACCTCATTCTCTGTCGCGGGTCCCGTAAGAAAATCATTCGTTTGATCGGTTATTAAAGTCGGAACTTCTACCAAGGAATCCTCGACATCCTGAGGATTAGTCGAAGTGAACAACTTCTCAAAATAAGACACCGTTATATGTTGAATCTCTTTATCCTCTACAGACCACTTACAATTCTCATCATTTAATCCAGTTATCCGATTCCTAGCTTGTCTCTGTTTAGTCAGATTATGAAAATATTTTGAGTTATTATCCCCTAAAGTCATCCAAAGACTCCGACTTTTTTTATACCAATATTGTTCTTCATCTCGATAAGCCTCTTTTAACCGTAGTGTTAGATATGTAACCTCCTCTCGTGTTCTCGAGTCATCCCTCTGAGCCGCACTTAATTCAGATATAAGATCCTCAATTGTTTTCCGTCCGTAAGGATTTAATTCTTTCCGCCATTGAGAAATAGCCCGCATGCAATTGGTCAATTTTTCCAAAAAATTTCTCTCCTAAACTAGTGTCGAGATTCCAGCTGTTAGAAATTGCCTCTAGTAACCCCTCTTTGCCGATCCATCTTTTATCAAACCGAAACTTTCGCTTACGGCATGGCTCTTATCCGCAATCGTAGTTATCACCGGTGCACGATCTGAAGCTACCATTTGTAAATATTCAATGAAGGAATTATTAAATAAATAATGCCAATCTTCATTACCTAAAGCACTATCCAACCTACACCGTATTAATTTTTTATCCCGCCAAGATAACCAATCTCCAAGATATGGGAACTCCAAAAATCCGTAATCTTGAATCAATAAATTAAAAGGTATAAACGAAGATGCATGTCTTAATTTATCCCCTCGTCTTTCATGATTTTCGGTTAATTCATTAAAATCTCCTATTAAAAACCAAAGGGTATCGCCAGTTGTACCAATCCGTGTGATAAGTGTGCATTTTACACGTTTTGAGCATCCATTTGTCATCACTTTAGCAACATATCACCACTGTTTTATACCATTTCTCATCATTTGTCATCACTTTGCATGTCTAGGATAGTTTTGCACGTATATTGCATATTTGTGTTGTTTTCAGGTGATTTGGAGCTGCTGGTGAGCTAATTGGAAGAAGTGGACCTGATCAAATCAACATACTCGACCAGGAGCTCGAGTACAGTCATCCTGGAGTTCTTGAAGTACTCGGCCACAACCTCTACAGCAAATCACTCGACCGCGACACTCTATCCACCACTCGACCACGAGGTTGAGTTGATGACTTTCCCACTTCACAACACCACTCGACCCCTTGGTCGAGTAGCTGCCTTCACCATTTCGATTTACCACTCGATTACTAGGCAACATGGCCGAGTATCACCATCATCATTCACTCGACCAATCACTCTACCACCAAGTCGAGTTCCACCATCATCCACCACTCGACATAATACTCGACTGCCAGCTTTAGAGTCACGATTCCGCGCTCACCTAGACACTCCCGCATAAGGAAGAGCAGAAGACTCCAATTGATCACTCGACCAGTCACTCGACCACCTGGGTCGAGTACCGTTCTTAATTCGTCCCAATACTGTGTCGTTTTTTCGTATTAGGGTTTTGGAACATTTCGCTATAAGTAGCTTGTACTTTATATTTTTGAAAACTAAGTTTTTTTCCGCAGACACTGTGTTCTTGACATTTTTGTAATCCGGATTTCTCTTAATCTATTCAGTATTTGCTTTTCATTTCGTTTACTAAGTTGTTCATCCTGTTATCATCTTGCTATTACTCTGTTGCTATCATGTTTTCATTCTTATCATCGTTTATGCTTTCTACAATGATGTCTTGGTAGTGACTAGGTTTATGAGGATGGGTTAGAGTAGTTTAGAATTTTCAGTATGCTAGGTGGTTGAGTTTGATTTATAGATCCCTTCTGGATTAGTCGTTCTTAATGCATATTCCTTTCTGATCAACTGGAATTTGAGCCCAAACATTTCCGCACCCAAAAGGTATTCGATGAAATGTCTGAACCACTAATTCAAGAGATTTGTGGCTATGTACCAAGGTATTGGTTACAGGGAGCGTTTTGGCTTTAACTTGTTCATTCGTATTGCCTGTTAGGTTAGCTCTCGTCAATGGTGATTGAGTCTGGGACTTGTTTAACTTGAGGGTCTCTGTTGCGGTGGCACTTAAATTTGGTTATTGAACTTGTTGTTTAGGAATAATTTATTGAGCATCTCAATCACATGTAAACTGAGGAAACGAAACTACTCAATTACCCCATCCTCGGGAATTTCTCATCTAATTGATTTCTTGTTTACTCTGCTATTGTTTACTGCATCTTGTTACATGTTGCTTAGTTTTTGTAATTTTTGCCTGTTACTCGACCTGATACTCGACCACCCAGTTGTCTGGTAACAGACCGAGCAGTCGAGTATCCATGCTAGCATTTTTGCCTGTTACTCGACTTATGACTCGACCAAATCCAGCGCTTGACAACAAGCTATGTTGGTCGAGTGTTTTTACTGTTCTGCTTGAATTTATGTTTCGTGCATGTTCACTTAGGACTGGTAGAAACCCCAAAACCTGTTATTGCTTGGTTTGACTCTATGAACTTTGATTGCATCTTAATTGCTAGCATCACACCCATTTGGATTGACAACCTAAAATACTACAACGACATGATTGATGTTTGAGGAAAATTGACTAAAAAACTATTTTCTATTATCAATTTGGCGTCGTTGCCAATTGGGTGTTTGTTTGTTACATTTAAGATTTCAGACTTGCTTAGATCATGTTCTTTTTCAATTTTTATTTCAGTTATTAACTGTGTGTTTTTCTTGTTGTCTTCTTTTCAACGATAACATCGACCGCATAGCTCGCGTATTCAGAGAAAGGAGAAACACAGTCAAACTTGTACCCCAGCAACCACTCGAAATGGCTGATGAACAAAATCAACAGAATGGCCCTGCAAACATTGGTGCTAGAGATGCATCACGGGATCACCGTCAGAGGAAAGGAATTGCACCTCCTGCCATACAGAACAACAACTTCGAGATTAAGAGTGGTCTCATCTCGATGATTCAAGAAAACAAATTCCATGGTCTGCCAATGGAGGATCCACTCGACCACTTGGATGAATTTCATAGGCTCTGCAACCTAACAAAAATCAATGGTGTCAGTGAAGACGGGTTCAAGCTCCGGTTGTTTTCATTCTCCTTGGGCGACAAAGCACACATATGGGAGAACAATCTGCCCCATGACTCAATCACCACCTGGGATGATTGCAAAAATGCCTTTCTGGCAATCTGCAAGACTCAGAAATGAGATTTCTGGTTTTTCACAGAAGACTAGTGAAAGCTTCTGTGAAGCATGGGAGCGTTTCAAGGGTTACACCAACCAATGCCCTCATCATGGCTTCAAGAAAGCCTCTCTGCTCAGCACTCTTTACAGAGGAGTTTTACCACGATTAGAATGCTTCTAGATACCGCCAACAATGAGAATTTCCAGAATAAAGATGTTGAAGAAAGCTGGGAATCGGTTGAGAACCTAGCTCAGTCAGATGGAAATTACAACGAGGACTGCGACAGGACCATCAGAGGAACAACTAACTCGGATGACAAACACAAGAAAGAGATCAAAGCGCTGAATGACAAGCTGGACAGGATTCTTCTTAGCCAGCAGAAGCATGTGCACTTCCTTGTTGATGACGAGCAATATCAAGTCCAAGATGGGGAAGGGAACCAGTTAGAAGAAGTTAGCTACATCAACAATCAAGGTGGCTACAAAGGATACAACAACTTCAAGACTAACAACCCCAACCTCTCTTACCGCAGCACCAACGTTGCTAATCCGCAGGATCAAGTATATCCTCCACAACAACAACAAGGTCAGAACAAACCTTTTGTTCCCTATAACCAAGCTTTTGTCCCAAGCAGCAATTTCAGGGGAACTACCAGGAGCAACCACCACTTGGGTTTGCATCTCAGCAACACCAAGGTCCTTCTGCTCCTGACGCTGACATGAAACAAATGCTACAACAGCTGCTATAGAGACTGATAATAGGTTTTTAATCAATTAAACCTAAAGCACTATCATGTCGTTGTAGTACTGAAGGTTGTCAATCCAAATGGGTCTGATGCTAACAATCAAGATGTGATCAGAAGTCACTAAGTCAAGCCAAGCAATAACAGGTTTTGGTGTGTTCTATCAGTCCTAAGTGAACATGCAGAAAACAGAAAATCAAGCATAAACAAATAAACACTCGACCAACACAGCTCGTTGTAGAGCATTGGGTGTGGTCGAGTGACAGGTCGAGTAACAGACAGAAAATGTAACAGGGATACTCGACGGCACAGTCTGTTGCCAGACAACTGTGTGGTCGAGTACCAAGTCGAGTAACAGTAAAGAATTGCAGAAACTAAACAACAGATGACAGGATGCAGTAAACAACAGTAGAGTAAACAATAAAATCAATCAGATTAAGAATTCCCTAGGATGGGGTAATCGAGTAATTTCGTTTCCTCAGTTTACAGGTGATTGACATGCTCAATAAATTATCCCTAGACAACAAGTTCATTAACCAAATCTAAGTGCCACCGCAACAGAGACCCTCAAATTAACCTAGTCCCAGACTCAATCACCATTGACGAGAGCTAACCTAACAGGCATTACGAATCAACAAGTTAAAGCCAAAACGCTCCCTACAACCAATACCTTGGTACAGGGCCACGAATCTCTAGAGTTAGTGGTTCAGACATTTCATCGAACACCTTTTGGGCGCGAAATGTGTGGAGTCAAATTCCAGTTGATCAGAAAGCAATAGGCATTAAGAACAACTAATCCAGAAGGGATCTATCAATCAATACTCAACCACCTAGCATACTGAGAATTCTACACTACTCTAACCCATCCTCAGAAACCTATTCACTACTCAGACATCATAACAGAAAGCATAAACGTTGAACAACTTAAAAACATGATAACAACTGTGTAACAGCAAGATGATAACAGAATGAACAATAGTAAACGAAATCAAGAATAGAAACTAAATACTGGATAGATAAAGAGAAATCCGGATTACAAAAGGTCTAGAACACAAGGTCTGCGGAATAAAACTAGATAAAAACTTGTTTGCGAAAATGTGAAGTACATGCAACTTATAGCCAAATATTCCGAAACCCTAATACTTAAACCGACGAAGTATTGGGACGGATTAAGAACTGTACTCGACCCACGTGGTCGAGTCGGAGGTCGAGTGAATAGCTGGAGTCTTCTTTTCTTCCTTGTGCTCGAGTGTCTGGTTGAGTGCGGGATGAAGAAGACTCTGAAGCTTGCCATCGAGTATGTAGTCGAGTGGTGGTGATGGAGATACTCGACTTCAAGGTAGAGTGGCGAGATCGAGTAGTAGTCTGGCAATGAAGGTGAAGACACTCGACCTCGGAGTCGAGTGATGTGATCGAGTGATGGTCAGGTGATGGGATGAAGACACTCGACCTCGGGGTCGAGTGATGTGGTGAAGTAGTGATGTCCTCTACTCGACCAGGGGGTCGAGTGATCTGTTGAGATCTTGAAGCTCCTACTCGACCTCGGGGTCGAGTGGTTTGACATGATCAGGTCCGCTTCTTCCAGATAGCTCGTCAACAGCTCCAAATCACCTGAAATCAACGCAAATATGCAACATGCATGCAAATCTATCCTAAACATGTAATTAAAGTGATGACAAATGATGAGAAATGGTATAAAACAGTGATGATATGATGCTTAAGTGATGACAAATGGATGCTCAAAACATGCAAAATACACACTTATCAACTCCCCCAAACTTAGTCTTTGCTTGCCCTCAAGCAAACAATCAAGAACAAGCTGGAGGTGAGGTTTGAAAGCGGGGACTCAGAGCCAAAGCACCAGATAAACCAGATGAAATCAATGTCCAAGTTGAAAGTTCTAAGGTGCAAGATCGAATTCTACTTAAAAACGTTAGCCATGCCTCATCATCAATCCGACTCATATGCTCGACCTACACAAGTTTTCAAATCTACCAATCCCTTTAACATTCATTAGTTTTGGAACGTGAATCAAGCAATGCATCATCAATGAACTCATTTGGCTAAGGTAAAAGGTCAAGAGACAAAGATGGTCCCTTACAGAATAGGCTTCAGTAACAAGGGATCTCTCAAAAATTGATTAAGCTTTAGTAGAATGCTAAAGGTAAGTCCCAAGCTATGCATACAGAGATAAGATCCCATCTACCCAGAGTACATCAAATAAAGCTCTAATGATAATCCCATCTCCAATCCCAATATAAGAACTTAACTCTACCCTTTGCATTCATGAATCTTTTAAGCCTTTTTTCTAATCATTCTTTTCTTTTCTCTTAACTCTAGGAGAAGCTTTCTCAACACTTTGATACATCTAGCGGATTTGGATTTCTTTAACAACTAAGGTTCCTGTTTTTAAACTTTCTAAAACCAAGGGCTTTTGCACATCTTCAATAGCTAACAAGAACTCTTTCTTTTCTTTACAAATCCCAAAACCTTTACTAGACTTTTTCTGCTTCTTTAGCTTACTTCACCTAGAGTCTTTTACCTTTTCTTATCAATGAATCAACCCCTTTTTTCTTTTAAACACATCCCAACCCAAAGTATAAGCGCCCACCTAGTCCTATCTAGTCCGAAAAATGCAAACTAGAACTACATGAGACACTATCTCTGTCGTTACGAACCTAACACTTTCTACCAAGCTTAATCGGAATAAGACCTCACAAACACTCACAAGTGATATAGGGCTTGAAAGAAAGTCTAGGTTTGGGTTTGGGTTTGGGTTAACTGCTCTAATAAGGAGAGTCAGCTACTTGAATTAACAAAAGTGATCAAAATGAATAAGAAAATCCAAGTATTTTAGGGTATCCATGAGTTCAAATTTGATGCAGACATGATAATTAAAGATCAGATTCAGGTTCAAATTGATAGGGAATGGTATCAGATCATGACAGTGTGGTCGAGTAGAGCAATCTAGGCATGGTTCAGTTTTATTTCAAATTCATTGACTACGCAACAGACAACTAGCAACGAGGGCACTAAGTTTATCCGGTGAACCAAAATGCTTACAAGGCTATCTCATCATTATCCCCTATGCATATGCAACAATCATAAATGAAACACTCTAGACTCGATCCTAAATGTAATGCAACTACATGAACACTCTTTTTTTTTTTTGTGAAATCATTTTCTGAAATTTTTCAAATTTTTTTTTGGTTTTTCTATGTCTTAGATGAATGCAGACTCAAAAATATACACAATGCAACACACACTTCCTGAGCCCTCCCCCAAACTTAAATCACACAGTCCACTGTGCGAATAAACTTGGAAGAGAGTACTCAGGACAAATCCAATCACAGAAACAAAATGAAGAAACAAATCACAACAGATGGTATAATACAATGGTGAATTGAGGCGCTTACCTCAGTCGAAGAATGAACGTAGTTGCTCGTCAATGGCTGCCTGTGATTGCTCCCAGGCAATAGACGAACCACCTTGTTCTGTATCAGCAGGTGGGTACTCGACCTCATCAGCTCTGTGGCGGCCAGCACCGCTCTGTGGATACTCGACCTCTCTCCTTATGCTGCGGCCAGCACCGCGGTCGAGTGACCTTCTCGAGTGAATGAGGCGTGATATGCTGCTAGATCGAGTGAGTGTAGCCTTCCTTCTTCTCTTGTGCTCCCGGGATTCGAATGACGAATGCCTAGCCGGGACATGTGAGACTCTCTGCTCGCTAAGCTCAGGCCTGTGCTCAGGCTCATCAAATCTCCTCGATGGCATCTCCAGAGGAGGTTGTCCCTATGGAATAGCAGTGGTGGAGGAGGAACAACTCAGCTTATCTGTCAGAAGCTTGATAGTCTTGAAACACTTGGCGAGCAGCTTGTCCTGCTTCTTGCACCACTTCTGCAGTTTACTGTTGTTCTTATGAGCTTCAGTCAAGCTCTTGCTCTCCCTCGCTGGAGGTACATGTTCACCAAAGTGATACATGCTAGTGTCGAACTCCACTGCTCTGTCTTCATCCATCCCATCCGAAGCAGCTTCTTCTAGAAGATCATCTTCATCCAATGGCGGAGCGTTCTCATAGTAGAAGCGTCCAACCTCAGGCCGAAAAATCAATGTTATCTCCCTCTATTATCCGTGTAACCTCAGGGCTGGGGAGAAGGATGCTAGCTCTCTTGTCTGTAGAATGCTCAAACCTGAACCTGTGCAAGTCGTCAACCATTGCAAACTCCAGGAATTCGCAGTGACGTAGGTGCTCGATATCCATTGCTCGCGGCTCGAGTCCATCAAAAGTGATTGGGACTCCACAAGCGATCAGAATCGGTGTCACAACACCACCTATGCACAGAGCGCCTCGTGCTCTCTTGTGGTTATTGCGGACAGCCCAGCTCTTATATCCACACAGATGGATCAGAAGAAGTATCGAGAGAGGTGTGTCATTGATTTCACCTTGGAGAGACATGCCATTCTTAGTTTGGCGCAGAGTTCCCTTGAGAGCCATTGCGATCATCTCCATATCAGAGTTAGTAACAGTCCCTGTGATCTCTCGAGAGTAGAATACATTGGCTATAGAACGTAGGAAGTACTTGATGACAGGGCAGCGTATCTGATTGCTCTTTGACCTGAAAGAATTCAGCGGTACAGAGCTGCCAATGGTGATCCACAAGTCTTTCAACTCTTCTCTGTCATACTTGGGCCTTAGATCCCGTTCCACTGGGGAAACCAAACAATTCTTCCAATCGCTTGATTGATAACCTATACTCATGACCATACACAGAGAATCTCAAGAATCCCAATCCTTCACAATCCAACTCATCAGAGGTCATACCTTGGTAAATCTCCACTTGCAGCGTGGAGAGGAACTGAATTGTCTCATCTTCATATGCTACATACGGATAAGCCATCAGAGTGTCCAGATGACAACTCTGGTACAGGTGCTGAACATCCTCCAACAATCCGAGTTGTGCAAGTGTGGTCGAGCAAGGATACCTAGTGCTACATAACTCATTCAGCTTGAAGAGCCTAATATATTCCTCAGCAGGCAATACGTCAGGCTTGTGCAGAAGTTTGGTAGCTCTGCGAGTATGCTCAGGCATGTACTCATCTTTCAGATCTTCGTCTATAAGCTCATACCTCTCTGTCATCGCTCTCTTCCCTCGGGCTATCTTAGCTTTTCTTCTGAAGCTTTCATATTCTCTTTGTTTTCTCTCAGGCCTTGACGATGACGACTCTGTGTCATCCATGTTGTAGTCAGGATCAACAGAAGAACTGCCACTGTAATTGCTCATGATTCCCCTGTAGAAATCTAGAACTCAAAGCTCAAATGTCAATAGGTTAGTCTCAAAGATAGCAATGAAGCCAAAATTGTTATCAATATGCAATGAAATAGACCCTATTGATCGAGTACAATTCTGTACTCGAGTAGACTGAGCTGTTCCTGAGTTCCCCTTAGACGAATTGGATCGAGTATCTTCTCCGAATTCGAGTTGGAATGCTTCAGTAGGTCGAGTGAGTCGTGAAGCCTAGAGGTCGAGTAACTTCTCTGAAGTTGAAAGGCTCTGTTGAATTCAAGAACAAGAAACCGAGTTGCTTTTGCAGGGGTCGAGTGCTTTATGGTCGTCGAGTGAATTGTTGAAATCGGCTGAGGCGGCGTCGGTCGAGTGCGGCTACGAGACTGGGAAACAATGTCGAGTAACTTCTTTTGAAAGTGACGGCGGTTGATGTGGATGAATTGGTCGAGTATATAAAAGGAATCGAGTGAAGTGGTCTGGTCGGGTGACGGAGGGAATGAACTGGTGACGGCGGCGCGGAGGTCGAGTGGCTCTAGAAGGTCGAGTGAAGTTATCTGGATCGAGTGGCTCTTTGAACGGCGATTCGTGGTGTAGAGAGATTGGAGTGTTGGTGGTGAGATGAAAAGAGGTAGGTCGAGTGGATTTGTTGAAGGTAAGTGAAGCTTCAAAAAGAGTGGTTGAGGTTGAGTTTTAGATTCTCTCTCCAGCTTATCCTAAGCGCGTGGCCCACACTCTGTTGACTGAGAAAATTTGCAGAAAACCTACTGTAAACTGCAGGAAATCCCTGCAAGTCTCTGTAGCTTCTGTTGGTCGAGTAAAATAATGATTTAAAATTTTTTGGGTTTTAAATATCACTCACACTCGACCAATGTACTCGATCTCTAGGCCATCTGTAGAGTAAAAGTTTTGAATTTTTACTCTAGCCTCACGTTATTCCTCTAATCCTGAGAACCAAAAACACAACAAAAACAAATCAAAAATAACAAGAAAGTAAAAATTATTTACAAGGATAATCATGGGACTTCCTCCCAAGTGAGCTTGTTTAAAGTCTCTACCTTGACTCCTCACACTTATCAAGAGGAAAATGAACTATAGAGAAGGTCTGCATAATCCTCTCTGATACCATCATCATACTCAGCGTCCTCCCTGGAGAAGTCTACAGCAGAATACTCAATTCCCCTCTCTTCAAAATATGCTTCTTTCTCCTCTGGAGGGTAATCTGTCTCTTCAGACCATCTTGAAGTGAACTTCTTTCTCGGGATAGTGTCAATCCCGCCTTTAGGTTGAGCTTCTTTCTGCAACTGATTCAGCTTACTTCTAAGTTCCTCAACAGTGTGGGCTAGCTTCTCTATAGTTTCATCTTGCTTATCAGACCTCTTTTTAAATTCTTTCACTCTTTCAGTCTCATATTCTTCTCTTGAGATCACTCTATCATTTCCAGAGGTTCTTCCATCTTCTGTTGACCCTTGTGGAGTTTTGTTGATGCCAAACTGCAACTTGATATGCTTTCCAAGGTTGAGACTTATTTTCCCTTCCCTGACATCTATCACTGCTCCCACTGAAGCTAAGAAGGGTATTCCCAGTATGAAGGAATCCTTATGCTCTACTTCCATATCCAGCACCACGAAGTCTGTAGGCACTTCTACTCCATTAATCATGACTGGTACATCTTTAAGCATGCCGAAGGGTCTTCTGGAAGACCTATCCGCAAGGATCAAATTCAGGTCACAAGGTTTATACTGAATAAACTCTAACCTTCTTGCCACAGAGAGTGGCATTAAGCTGACAGAGGCTCCGAGATCGCACAGGCAATCGCTAAAAGCTAATTCCCCAATGGAACATGGTAGAGTGAAAGATCCAGGATCTTCTAACTTCTCTTGAACAATCCTCTTATCAGCAGCTCGAGATGGAGTGGCATCACTTTCATCATCTGAATCATGATACATCTTGATCCTTTCCAGTATCAAATTCCTCACATCTTTGTGAGGATCAGGAATCAGGTTGAGAACTTCCATCAGTGGCATCACTGCTTCAATCTCGTCCAGCTGCTTCGCTGCAACAGACTTGTATTTCTTCATCCACGCTTTCCTGAATGTCCACGGAAGAGCACGTGAGGGTAGTGGAGTAGGTTTGAATCGTTTTACCATTCTCTCGATTATGGCGGCCTTCTCTTCCGAGGTGGATTGAGTGAGATGGCGAGAACCAGCAGAATGGTTGAATTTAACAACAGAGACTTCAACCTGAGTAGAAGCCTCCCCTTCTTGAACATCACTGTCCCCAATGATGAAATCAGGGACAGGTCGAGTTGGCAGCTCTCGATCATGGCATATGGTGATGGCGTGAGCAGTTGCATACTCCTTTGGATTCTGTATTGACTTCCCAGGAAGTTCTGTAACTTTTGGTGTAGAGGTAGATGATGATTGTCCTTCCAAATATCTGACTTTGGTATTCAATGCCTCCACTTTGGTAGCTGCAATCAAGCTTATGGTGCAATTCAGATAATTTCTTAGCAATTTCCATTGAGCTAGATGATTGTCCCTGTAGCAGTTGTTGTACCATCTGTTTCATTTCAGCATCAGGAGCAGCTTAACCTTGGTTTTGCTGAGGTGCAAACCCAGGTGGTGGTGGTTGTTGGTAGTTCCCCTGAAATTGCTGTTTGGGAACGAAACCTTGGTTGTATGGAACAAAAGGTTTGTTCTGCCCTTGTTGTTGCTGTGGAGGATACACCTGATCCTGAGATTAGCAACGTTGGTGCTCCGGTAGGAGAGGTTGGGGTTGTTAGTTTTGAAGTTGTTATACCCTTTGTAGCCACCTTGGTTGTTGTTGATGTAGCTGACTTCTTCCAACAGGTTACCCTCCCCATCTTGGACTTGAAACTGCTCGTCATCAACAAGGAAGTGCACATGCTTCTGCTGGCTAAGAAGAATCCTGTCCAGCTTGTCATTCAGCGCTTTGATCTCCTTCCTGTGTTTGTCATCAGAGTCAGTTGTGCCTTTGACGGTCCTATCGCAGTCCTCGTTGTAATTACCATCTGATTGAGCAAGGTTCTCAACGAATTCTCAACCTTCTTCAACATCTTTGTTCTAGAAATTTCCATTGCTGGCGGTATCCAGAAGCATTCTGATGCGTGGTAGAACTCCTCTGTAAAGAGTGCTGAGCAGAGAGGCTTTAGTAAAGCCATGATGAGGGCATTGGTTGGTGTAACCCTTGAAACGCTCCCATGCTTCACAGAAGCTTTCACCAGTCTTCTGTGAGAAATCAGAAATCTCATTTCTGAGTCTTGCAGTTCTGGCATTGGAGAAGAACTTTGATATAAAAGCTTCTTACAATCATCCCAGGTGGTGATTGAGTCATGGGGCAAATTCTTCTCCCAGATGTGTGCTTTGTCGCCCAAGGAGAATGGAAACAAACGGAGCTTGAATCCGTCTTCACTGACACCATTGATCTTTGTTAGGTTGTAGAGCCTATCGAATTCATCAAGGTGGTCGAGTGGATCCTCCATTGGCAGACCATGGAATTTGTTCCCCTGAATCATCGAGATGAGACCACTCTTAATCTCGAAGTTGTTGTTCTGGATAGCAGGAGGTGCAATTCCTTTCCTCTGACAGGGATCACGTGGTGCATCTCCAGCACCAATGTTGGCAGGGCCATTTTGTTGATTTTGTTCTTCAGCCATTTCGAGTGGTTGCTGAGGTACAAGGTTGACTGTGTTTCTCCTTTCTCTGAGTTCGCGAGCTATGTGGTCGATGTTGTCGTTGAGAAGGAGGTTCTGATTGCCTGTTGATCGAGTTCGCATACAATGGAGGTGTACCTGGATCAAGAAGACAACAAGGAAAACACACAGTTAGCAACCGATTTGAAAATTGAAAAAGAACTTGATCTAAGCAAGTCTGAAATCTCAAATGTAACAAACAAACACCCAATCGGCAACGGCGCCAAATTGATAATAGGTTTTTAAACAATTAAACCTAAAGCACTATCATGTCGTTGTACTACTGAAGGTTGTCAATCCAAATGGGTGTGATGCTAACAATCAAGATGTGATCATAAGTCACTAAGTCAAGCCAAGCAATAACAGGTTTTGGTGTGTTCTAGCAGTCCTAAGTGAACCTGCAGAAAACAGAAAATCAAGCAGAAACAAATAAACACTCGACCAACACAACTCGTTGCAGAGCACTGGGTGTGGTCGAGTGACAGGTCGAGTAACAGACAGAAAATGTAACAGGGATACTCGACTGCACAGTCTGTTGCCAGAACACTGGGTGGTCAAGTACCAGGTCGAGTAACAGTAAAGAATTGCAGAAACTAAGCAACAGATGACAGGATGCAGTAAACAGCAGTAGAGTAAACAATAAAATCAATCAAATAAAGAATTCCCGAGAATGGGGTAATCGAGTAGTTTCGTTTCCTCAGTTTCCAGGTGATTGACATGCTCAATAAATTATCCCTAGACAACAAGTTCATTAACCAAATCTAAGTGCCACCGCAACAGAGACCCTCAAGTTAACCTAGTCCCAGACTCAATCACCATTGACGAGAGCTAACCTAACAGGCATTACGAATCAACAAGTTAAAGCCAAAACGCTCCCTACAACCAATACCTTGGTACAGGGCCACGAATCTCTGGAATTAGTGGTTCAGACATTTCATCGAACACCTTTTGGACGTGGAAATGTCTGGGCTCAAATTCCAGTTGATCAGAAAGCAATAGGCATTAAGAACAACTAATCCACAAGGGATCTATCAATCAATACTCAACCACCTAACATACTGAGAATTCTACACTACTCTAACCCATCCTCAGAAACCTATTCACTACTCAGACATCATAACAGAAAGCATAAACGTTGAACCACTTGAAAACATGATAACAACTGTGTAACAGAAGGATGATAACAGAATGAACAACAGTAAACGAAATCAAGAACAGAAACTAAATACTGAATACTGAATAGATAAAGAGAAATACGGATTACAAAAGGTCTAGAACACAAGGTCTACGGAATAAAACTAGATAAAAATTTGTCGGCGAAAATGTGAAGTACATGCTACTTATAGCCAAATATTCCGAAACCCTAATACTTAAAACGACGAAGTATTGGGACGGATTAAGAACTATACTCAACCCACGTGGTCGAGTGGGAGGTCAAGTGAATAGCTGGAGTCTTCTTTTCTTCCTTGTGCTCGAGTGTCTGGTTGAGTGCGGGATGAAGAAGACTCTGAAGCTTGCCATCGAGTATGTAGTCGAGTGGTGGTGATGGAGATACTCGACTTCAAGGTAGAGTTGCGAGATCGAATAGTGGTCTGGCAATGAAGGTGAAGACACTCGACCTCAGGGTCGAGTGATGTGATCGAGTGATGGTCAGGTGATGGGATGAAGACACTCGACCTCGGGGTCGAGTGATGTGGTGAAGTAGTGATGTCCTCTACTCGACCAGGGGGTCGAGTGATCTGTTGAGATCTTGAAGCTCCTACTCGACCTCGGGGTCGAGTGGTTTGACATGATCAGGTCCGCTTCTTCCAGATAGCTCGTCAACAGCTCCAAATCACCTGAAATCAACGCAAATATGCAACATGCATGCAAATCTATCCTAAACATGTAATTAAAGTGATGACAAATGATGAGAAATGGTATAAAACAGTGATGATATGATGCTAAAGTGATGACAAATGGATGCTCAAAACATGCAAAATACACACTTATCAGGGACAAGTATCTAGCTCCATTGAGATTGCTAAAAAGATATCTGAATTGCACCAAAAGCTAGACTGCAGCTACAATGACCTGAATGCAAAAGTTGAGGCGTTGAATTCCAAAGTCAGATAGTTGGAAGGACAATCCGCATCTACCTCTTCTCCCAAAGTTACGGGACTTCCAGGGAAGTCAATTCAGAATCCCAAGGAGTATGTTAATGTTCACGCTATCACCATAAGGAGCGGAAGAGAGTTATCCACTAGAGAGAGACCCAAGTCAGTCACTGAGGACAGTGCATATCAAGATGGGGAGGATTTTAGTCTCAATGAAGATCAAGTTGACAAACCAACTGAAGTACTCGAGCCCATACTCGACCGTGATACTCGACCAACCAATCCATTAACATCATCCGCTGCTCTAAAACTAGTTGCTGCTAAAAACAATGAGATAGCATTCATTCCTCCTCCTTACAAGCCTCCACTTCCATTTCCTGGTCGACACAAGAAAGAGGTAGAAGATAAGTATAGAGCTATGTTTGCCAAGAACATCAAGAAAGTCGAATTAAGGATACCTCTTGCTGATGCTCTCACGCATATCCCGGATTCCCAAAAGTTCCTCAAAGACTTGATCATGGAGAGAATTCAAGAGGTTCAGAAAACAACAGTTCTGAGCCATGAGTGCAGTGCCATCATACAGGAGAACGATGTCTCAGAAAAGCTAGGAGACCCTGGTTCATTCACTCTACCATGCTCCCTAGGTTCATTGACTTTCAATAAATGCCTTTGTGACCTAGGACCATCAGTAAATCTCATGCCACTCTCAGTAGCTAAGAGGTTGGTTTCAACAAGTATAAAAACTGCAATATCTCCTTGATCTTGGCTGATAGGTCTGTTAGACTACCTCATGGGTTATTAGAAGATTTGCCTATCAAGATTAGAAATGTGGAGGTGCCTACAGACTTTGTAGTGCTAAACATGGATGAAGAACCAAAAGATCCCTTGATATTAGGAAGGCCGTTTTTAGCTACAGTTGGAGTAATCATAGATGTTAAGCAAGGAAAGATTGATCTTAATCTGGGGAAGAATTTTGAAATGAAGTTTGATATCAATGATGCTATGAAGAAGCCGACAATAGAAGAACAGACCTTCTTAGTTAAGGAAGTGGATCGGCTAGCTGGTGAACTGCAAGAGGAACTTAAAGAAGCAAATAATTAAAAAACTGTTTTGACTAAGAGTGGTAAACCTGGGTATCTCCCTAGTGAAACTTTGAGTTCTGAGAAGTCATTAGAATCATACAAGGCAGCAGTTGGCTCACAGGTTTACAAGGGCTTGATGGAGTTTGACACGAAGATTATAAAAGCTAATGAAGTAAGTTCAACACATGCTCAACCAAATGATTCCACCAACAACTCAAAGAAGCCTCCAACTTGTCCTGAAAGCTCATGCTCGACCAAATAACTCAAGGCAAACACTCAGACGTCAGATGATTGGTTAGAACTCAAGGGGAGATCTAAATGGTAGGACAAAGCCATACAAGAGCCAACACATATTGTGAAAGAGCTGAAGGATAAAATCAAGGAGCTCAATGGAAAAGTCAACCAAGTACCACTCAACATCAAGGACGCCCCTAACAATGGAGCCACTATTCTGGTCAGCAAAGAAGGATGTGAATTCACATCAGAATGGTATAGAGGAGAAGACTATCTTGATAAAAAAAGAAGCTTACTGTGAGGACATGGCCACTGAGTACCCAATTGCAGACTTGTCAAGAAATCCTAATGAGTATGATGATCACTCTACTCAAGAAGGAGAGGAGACCTCATTTCCTCTCTGCAATCCACCCTGAGCCTAATGAGTATGGGAAGTCAAGCTTAGAGACATAAAAGAGGCTCACTTGGGAGGAAATCCCATGTCTATCTTTGTACATATCTTTATTTTTCCTTGTTGTTTTTGATGCATTTGGTTAGTGTCTTCAGGAGAAAAGTATAAAGAGCTGAGTGAAGTAGATTCTGGCTCTGAGAGTACAGAAGTATACTCGACCACAGAGCAATGGAAAATACTCGACCATGTTTTAGCTTATCCACGCTAGGAGATCACTTGATCGCGGTGTTGGCCGCAACAGAAGAAGGGAGGTCGAGTATACTCATGGCGGTACTGGCCGCCATTGACGGAATGAGGTCGAGTACCGACATGCTAGAGCTGAGACAGAACTGGGCGACTCTTCACTAGCCTGGGAGCAATCACATGTAGCCATTGACGACCAACTCCGTTCATTCTTCGACTGAGGTAAGCGCCTCACTTCACCATTGTACTATATCATCTCTTGCTTATATTTTGTTTCTGTGATGTGTTTTGTCCTAAGTACTCTCTTCCAAATTTTGCCACACAGAGGACTATGTGATTTAAGTTTGGGGGAGGTCTCAGGAAGTGTGTGTTGCATTGTATATACTATTGAGTTGAGTCTGCATTCATCTATAAAAAACCAAAAATTGAAAAATTTCAGAAAATGATTTCACAAAAACAGAGTGTTCATGTAGTTGCATTACATTTAGGATCGAGTCTATAGTGTTTCATTTAGGATTGTTGCATATGCATAGGGGACAATGAGGAGATAACCTTGTAAGCATGATGATTCACTAAATGTGTTATTAGTTCTCTGATGCATTTGAATGACTTTGAAGTAAAACCGCACCACTTTCTATAGAAACCACTTGTTGCATATCATGACACATTTCCCTGTCAATTTGAACTTGAATCTGACTTATAATTATCATTTTTGCATCAGTTTTGAACTCATGGATAGAATAATATTTGGATTTTCTTTCACTTATTTACCACTCTTGCTTATCCAAGTAGCTGCTTCTATTATTGGAGTAGTTCCCCCACCCTTAACTAACCCTTCTTTCAAGCCATGTTATTTGTGAGAGCATGTGAGGTCTATTTTCATGATTGAGCTTGGTAGAACGTGTTAGGTTTGAGCCGACAAGAGTAGTATCCCATGTAGTTCCAATCCGCGTTTTTGGACCTGGTAGGACTAGGTGGGAACTTATTTGGGGATTGAGATTGAGTGTGAAAAGAAAAAGAAAGAAAACGAGTTAGAATCTTTAGGAGAAGGAAGCTGAAAATCATATTGATAAGATATACTCTAGTAAAAAACTGGCAACAACAACCGGAAAAAAAAGAAAAAAGAATCATAAGAGCCATTAGAGTTTAAGAAAAAACCCAATTCACTAGACTAGACTCATAGAGTTTAAGAAAAGCTTCTACTTAAGAGCAAGAGCCAAAGAAATGAAAGGAAATGACTTGATCCAAGAAAAAAATCGAAATATGCCTTTAGTGCAAAATGGTAGACTTAGAATCATCATTGGGTTTAGAGATAGGACCATCTACTTGTTATTCACGGTTTATGTCATTGGGTAGATAAGGTGCTATTCTTGTATGCATAGGTTGGCACTTACCTTTAGCATTCTTCTAAAGCTCAGTCCTTTTTCATAGAGAGTCCCCTGTTATTAAAGTCTGAACCACCTTAAAGGGACCATCTTTGTCACATAACCCGTCCTTTGCCAAATGAGTTCACTAGCGATGCATATCTTGATTCATGTTCCTGAGCTTAATGAATGTTAAAGGGATTGGTTGATCTTGACGTATTGTGCAACTGAGTGTGAATTGGGATCATAACAGAGCATGGCTAAAGTTTTTAAGTAGAAGTCGATCACCTCGCATTTTAGAACTGTTAGCATATACATTGATCTTAATTGTCATATCTCATGCTTTGGTTCTGAGTCTCCGCTTTCAAACCTCACCTCCAGGTTGTTCTTAATTGTTTGCTTGAAGGCAAGCAAAGACTAAGTTTGGGGGAGTTGATAAGTGTGCATTTTACACGTTTTGAGCATCCATTTGTCATCACTTTAGCATCATATCACCACTGTTTTATACCATTTCTCATCAATTGTCATCACTTTGCATGTCTAGGATAGTTTTACATGCATATTGCATATTTGTATTGTTTTCAGGTGATTTGGAGCTGCTGGTGAGCTAATTGGAAGAAGTGGACCAGATCAAATCAACATACTCGACCACGAGCTCGAGTACAGTCATCCTGGAGTTCCTGAAGTACTCGGCCACAACCTCTACAGCAAATCACTCAACCGCGAAACTCTATCCACCACTCGACCACGAGGTCGAGTAGATGACTTCCCCACTTCACAACACCACTCGACCCCCTGGTCGATTAGCTGCCTGCACCACTTCGATTCACCACTCGACTACTAGGCAACATGGCCGAGTATCACCATCATCATTCACTCGACCAATCACTCTACCACCAAGTCGAGTTCCACCATCATCCACCACTCGACATAATACTCGACTGCCAGCTTCAGAGTCTTCTCGATTCCCCACTCAACCAGACACTCCACCATAAGGAAGAGCAGAAGACTCCAGCTGATCACTCGACCAGTCACTCGACCACCTGGGTCGAGTACCGTTCTTAATCCGTCCCAATACTGTGTCATTTTTAGTATTAGGGTTTCAGAACATTTTGCTATAAGTAGCTTGTACTTTATATTTTCGAAAACAAGTTTTTTTCCGTAGACACTGTGTGTTCTTGACATTTTGTAATCTGGATTTCTCTTAATCTATTCAGTATTTGCTTTTCATTTTGTTTACTAAGTTGTTCATCCTGTTATCATCTTGCTATTACTCTGTTGCTATCATGTTTTCAATCTTATCATCGTTTATGCTTTCTACAATGATGTCTGAGTAGTGACTAGGTTTCTGAGGATGGGTTAGAGTAGTTTAGAATTCTCAATATGCTAGGTGGTTGAGTTTGATTTATAGATCCCTTCATTGTTCTGAATGTTTATTGCTTTCTGATCAACTAGAATTTGAGCCCAGACATTTCTGCACCCAAAAGGTGTTCGATTAAATGTCTGAACCACTAATTCCAGAGATTCGTTGCACTGTACCAAGGTATTGGTTACAGGGATCGTTTTGGCTTTAACTTGTTGATTCGTAATGCATGTTAGGTTAGCTCTCGTCAATGGTGATTGAGTTTGGGACTTGTTTAACTTGAGGGTCTCTGTTGCGGTGGCACTTAGATTTGGTTATCGAACTTGTTGTCTAGGGATAATTTATTAAGCATGTCAATCACCTGTAAACTGAGGAAACGAAACTACTCAATTACCCCATCCTCAGAAATTTCTCATCTAATTGATTTCTTGTTTACTATGCTATTGTTTACTGCATCTTGTAACTTGTTGCTTAGTTTTTGCAATTTTTGCCTGTTACTCGACCTGATACTCGAACACCCAGTTGTCTCGTAACAGACTGTGCAGTCGAGTATCTCTGCTAGCATTTTTGCCTGTTACTCGACTTGTCACTCGACCACATCCAGCGCTTGGCAACAAGCTGTGTTGGTCGAGTGTTTTTACTGTTCTGCTTGAATTTCTGTTTCCTGCATGTTCACTTAGGACTGCTAGAAACCCCAAAACCTGTTATTGCTTGGCTTGACTCTGTGAACTCTGATTGCATCTTAATTGCTAGCATCACACCCATTTGGATTGATAACCTAAAATACTACAACGACATGATTGGTGTTTTAGGATAATTGACTAAAAAGTAAAAACCTATTATCTAATATCACCGTGTTAACCGTTCCCAGATTTGATCTCTATTTTTTGGTAATGGATCTCCATATACAAAGGTAAGATTAATAGTTTTACCTTTATAAATGGCTTCAATATCGATTAACCGGTTACTTTGATAGAAAACTATTAATCTTACCTTTGTATATGGAGATCCATTACCGAAAAATAGAGATCAAATCTATCAAAGTAACAATCTGTTAGTACCAACACATTGTCTAGCAAAAATAGAGATCAAATTCAAGCATGTTCTAGCATCCATTACCGAGTGTTTTTAATCGAGTGTTTTTACTGTCCTGCTTGAATTTCAGTACCATTGTCTTCTCCATTAGTTTGTGTTTCTTCCTCCATTTTATCAACCTCCTTAGTTTCCTCATTAACCATTACCTCCTCCTGTGACACTTCCTCATTAGACTGCTGAGAAGGATCTGTTATCTGAAATGTATCCTCTTTGTCTTCCATAATAGTATCCAAGAAACTTAAAGAGTTTTCCTCAGCAAGTGTGTAATCTTGAACCATGAGCTGATTCAAATAATCCGAGAAAAGATCACGCTGCTACAATAAATCCGTAGTAGCTTTCTCACTCTCCTTACCAACAGTTTCCTCATCACCATGAAACAGATTTTTACGCACCGTCTTTACTGCGACCGCTTCCAGCCCCAAGGTGGAGGAATTGTTCGCAGCAATTTCTGAAACATCAACCCCCAAATCACCAGAAACTGCTTCAAGCTTACCTGAATATGATCCCAGGAAAGCATCCATCATCTGTTGATGATCTGAGAGGCTATGACCCGTCTCACCAAAATCACTGTACCAACCCGTCCAGTGGGACCCAGTCGGTGCTGCAGCGCATCAACCCTAACCTCTCTCAGTGGGCCCTTCTGGCCCACCATGTAAATTATTGTTGCGCTTGACGTTTCTCGAACCCAAGACCTCACCCTTTAACAATCTTCCCATAGGACAAGTTGTTACCAATTAGCCCACATGAGAGAGATTAGGGTTGATGCGCTGCAGCGCCAACTGAGTCCCACAGAGCGGGTTGTTACAATCACCATCTTACATTTTATATTTTTTTAATTAGAAAATTTTCAAATAAAACAATTTGCTGCAGGATTTAAATTTTATAACCATCATAATTATCTTTTTAAATTTTACATTTTTAATTTAAATTTCCACATAAAAATAGTTGCAGCATAATTTAAATTTAGTTGCAAGTTTAATAAATATACAAAAATGAAAATTGTCAAATAAATATTTTTGCTACATAATTTAAATTTATCTACAAGTTTTATAAATGTAGAGAATAAAACATTATAACTTCAAAAGTATTAACCGATGAAGTGGCTAACCGCGATTGGTCGTTTAAAAGCTTAGTTGGACAGCCTGAGAAGCTTATAGCTTCTACTTTTCTATTTTTTAAATAGTAAGATGACTAAAAATATTAATTAGTGAGATGGGTAATCGTGATTGATCATTTTTTGTAGAAAAATAAGAAAAATAACAAAATAAGAATAAGAATAGAAATTTCTAATTAAAAAATAAATAAAAATTGATATATTTGCCATCTTTGTATAAAAATTATTAAAATTTAAAAATATTAGTCAGTGAGATGACTAAAAATATTAATTAGTGGAATGACTAATATTACATAGATTCCATATATTTTTCTAAGTTTACATAATTACTATATTTTAATATAAAAAGTAATTATAATTGTAAAAATGTTAATTTGCAAGTTTCTCCATCACATGATGCGTTAAAACTTTTAAAATAAAACATAAGTATTTATAACATTATTATTATAACCTCATTAAGTTTTTAATTTTGTTTTTATGGTTGGTTTTAAAGAATGAAAACACTATATTACAAAGATAAATAAGTTTTATCCAATTAAATTAATGTTAAATAAGTTATATAGTTATTTTAAACTTCAATGGGCTTTTTAATTATTATTATTAATTACACTAAATAATTTTTTATTTTTAATTACATGCTAATTTAATTGACCAATAACAAATATTAAAAGAAATTTGTTAATTTTCCTTATTGTTAATAATTTTTTCCCTCTTTTATACATAGACATATTAATTAGTATATTTAGACTTATTACGCTTTTTTAGTTTTTTATACGGTGATTTTGAAAATTATCCTATTTTAAGTTTTTGTTTGAAAAATACACTTTGCCATATTTTTAATTAAAAATACAATTTTAAATATGTGAAATGACAATTATGTCCAGATTTAAAACAAAAGAATTATTTTAAATTAATTAAAATTAAATACGAATTTTTGAAAAAGAAAAGAAAAAACTTAATTTAAATCTTAATTATTATTTTTAACTATTTTTTATATATCTTAAATATTAAATTCTAACATATTTTATCAAAAAAATATTTTAAAGTTTATCACTTTATATTTATCACATTATATAAAGAAATTAATCTTACTCCAAACACATAATTCTTTATTTCTTTTGCTTCTTCTTTTTCTTGTAACAATATTTTCCTTTAAAAATATATTCAAGATAAAATTATATGGAAAATTGTTAGTTAGTTATTAGCAAATATTTTTAAATTAAATTTTTTTTTTTGTGTCGACAAATAAACAAAACTGATTTTATTTTAAATATAAATGTTTTAAAATTATTAGTAAATTTTAGTAAGGATATTTTTGTAATTTTATATTCCATTTATCTTTTAGAAATTATATTTTAAAAGAGAAAATATGGATAGGTTATTTTTCAAACAAAAACTTAGAAAAGATCAGGCATTATTCCAAATTTTCTCTTTTTTATATCCAATTAAATTAATGTTAAATAAATTATATTGTTCTTTTAAATTTCAAGGGCATTTTTTAATTATTATTATTATCCATAGTAAATGATTTTCTTTTTTAAATTACATGCTAAATTGAAATTACCAATAACACATTTAGATCTAAATTTGTTAATTTTTCTTTTTTGTTTAGAAAAACAATTTTTATTTTATTTTATATATAGACATATAAATTAGTATATTAGATATTTTTTTTTTTACTTTTTATATATTTTTTTTAAAAAACAAAACTTAAATCTCTTCTGATACATGTCAACATTTGATCGATAGATTTGATATGTGGTGCAATCTTATGATTGTTCTGTTAACGGAAATTTAACAGCATGTCTTAAACGGCTCAGTCAACAAAAGTTATTTATTTTATTGAGAAGTCAACAAAAACTTCATGATTAAAACGACATTTTCAAAAATCGTGAATTTTTTATTCCAAATTTAAAAGTTGAGGTTTTTTTTGACATTTTTTCCTCTATATAATAAGATAGATTAAAAAGAAAATTATTGAGTCTACTGAAGATTGAAGCAAAAAAATGGAAAACCGAGAACGACGTAATTGGGCTGAGTAAGAGGCCGATGTGAAAATGAGCCACGTATTAAAGCCCAGATTGTTATGGTCGGAATGTTTAAGATTAGAGACCACTTCACGCGACTTAAACAACGAACCAAACCTCTCTCTGCTCAGCTTTTCCGACCAAAAGATCCAAGCGCAAGATCAACTCAAAATCAATGGATTATCTCGGAATCGACATGAGCTGCGCGATCGGATCTCTCCGGAACGGTGACTTCCCGGAGAAAGATTGTCTTCTTCCTCTAATTTCAAAGCTTCTCGGTTATTGCCTCGTTGCTGCTTCAATCACCGTCAAGCTCCCTCAGGTAATCAAAATCAAACTTCGTCTATAAACTTTTACTCTAATCTCAAAATTGTAACTTTTGTTCGTTTCTGCCTTATTGGTTTCTTTAATCGTAGATAATGAAAATCGTTCAACATAAGAGTGTACGAGGCTTAAGTGTTGTGGCATTTGAGCTTGAAGTTGTTGGTTACACAATTTCACTTGCTTATTGTTTGCATAAAGGTCTTCCCTTTTCGGCTTTCGGCGAAATGGCTTTTCTTTTGATCCAAGGTATACGAATTACAATCAAGAACCCTAATCTTGAACCCTAATAATTGACACTAATATGATTTCTCTTATTACCTTTGCAGCTTTAATCTTGGTGGCTTGTATCTATTATTATTCCCAACCTGTACCTGTAACAACTTGGATTAGACCACTTCTGTATCCTTTTTGGTTATAGGAATTTCTCAACTTTGATTTGAGACTCTCTGTTTTAGTTTTTTCTTAACGTTACGCCGATATAGATATTGCGCTGTGGCGCCAACTGTGCTTTCTGGACAGATTAATCCGACGCTTTTCGAAGCTCTTTATGTGAGGAAGAAGTTCTTGTTTTATTTACTTTAGGCTCTGTGTGTGTGTGTGTGTGTGTGGATAGATTGTGATAGTGTATATTTGTGTTGTAGGCTTCACAACATGCGATATTTCTCTTTGCAAGACTCCCTCAGATATGGAAGAACTTTAAAGTGAGTCTATACTACAATACTCATTTTCACTATTTTTGTGATTGATGTCTCTTCTTGTTGAATTTGGTGTTTTGAGCTTAAGTCACGTGTTAATGTTCAGTCATGCCTTTATGTTCCTATGATCAATCTATAGTTAAACTTTCATAGTATAGTTTACCTTACAATCTTTTGCTGGATGACAAAAACTGATTATTATTGTTTTGGGACTTGAATTGGGAAGACGTAAGATGTATAAACACATTGTGGTTCAAGCTTTATGATTCATATATACTCGTTTTTAACCATACATATATTTCTATGGAAGTATACTTTCAGAAGTATATATGTATAAAGTCCACCGGGCACTACTTATGATTAACATTACTTTATCTCTATCTACAGAACAAAAGCACTGGAGAACTTAGTTTCTTAACTTTCTTCATGAACTTTGCCGGGTCAATAGGTACGAAGGCTCCTTTGTCGGATGTCTCTTCTAGTTTCCAGTGGATATGTAATAATCTGTAATCTCATAATACTTTTTTTGTTTCCCTCGCAGTGAGAGTTTTCACCAGCTTACAGGAAAAAGCTCCAATTAGCAGTATCCTTCTCAGATAATATTTGCTTCCTATTATGAATGCTGAGCATATATGGTTTTGTAGGCTTTATAGAAAGCTGTTGTTTTCCTCAACCTTTTTGTAGTTCTTACGGGTTTCGCGCTTGGAGTCGTCACCAACGGAAGCATCCTGACGCAGATTCTCTTGTACTCAAAGCCTGCTGCTGCAAAGGAGAAGAAAGCCAATTGATAGGTAGAAAGATATCCTAAATCAAATACTGGTGTTGAGGCTCCAAAAAGAGATTAGTCAATGTTGCATTCACGCCTTTTTCTCTTTTAATATGTTCAAGGATGTTCAGACTTTAGCCGGCTACTGGCTTCGACTTGATTCTGATAGTGAAGCGGCTGTTTTAAATCTGATTGATTATTTCTTTTGTGTTGTGATCATAGCTAAAATCTGAAACTACACGAAGTTGCATTGATGTCATTGGTCTGATTACCAAGATCCAAATCTGATGGAACTTTGGGTTTGGTCTAAGGTCAGACTATATGTTTACGTTTCATTTAGATATGCATCAGATCAACTCTGGCTACAAGGTGTGAAGACACTTTCTTTGACAAAAGAACTTGATCATTCTTAACAATTTCTGAATCAATCAATATGACAACAAACAAAAAAATGCTACACAATACGAAGCACACTATCAAAACAGACTAAACAAGAAAGGTAAAACTCGGTTTAATACCGTCTCCGACGTGTAAGGATTGACTGGTTTCCACACCCTTTGCATAGTCTAATCATTCCGGGACCTGCTTCGACTTCCCAACCTTCTCAGTGCACAAGAGACAAAGTTCCTCTGGCTCAAAAACCCCAATCGTGACTTAAACGAGGATGACCGGCTGGTGCTACCAGATGCAAGGCCTATGGTTGGAATTTGGAGTCTGGTTGAAGGGAACTCAACTGCATTCTCTTGTGCTCCACCTTCACCGACACTAGCCTCAACAATTGGTGTCTCGGGCGCATCTAAATTGACAACAAGCAACGCCCTTCTTTTCCTTAACAAATCAGCTCCTTCAGTAGTCACTCCTCTACACTTCTTAACCTTCACTTTAAGCAGATTCGGACATCCGTTCCCAAGAGCTTTGATGCCATCATCAGTAATAGGACAGTTCTTAATACAAAGCTTCCTCAACGCCAAACATTTCTCAGCAATACAACATAACTCAGTGTCACCTACAGTATCACTTCCACACAATGCCAATCTCTCCAAGTTAAGACAATTCGAAACAATCGCTTCCAAACTTAACTTAGTAGGATTCACACCAATCAGAACCAACTCCTGCAAATTCCAACAGTACTTAGCAACAACTATAAGCCCCTCATCGCCTATTCGATTCGTCTTCCATCCATCAATATGAAGCTTCCTTAGCAATTTACAACGCTCAGCCACCAAAGCTAAACCAACATTCGTACAATCAGGAGTTTTCACAAGATACAGAACCTCAACACCCGAACATTTCGATAACGCGGTTAAACCCAAATCACTCATCTGAATCCTCTCTAAATGTATCTCAACAATAGCGTTAACCTTATCACGAACCGCCTCAAAAACCCGATCCCAATCCCCTGAACACCTGAAAATCTTCAAAATCCTAAGTCCTTTAGCTCCACTTAACAATGGAGCAAAACACTGACCATTATGCAGCTCCTTTAAGCAAATAACCTTCAACGAACCCGCAGCTCCCCCAGGTCTTATAAGCTCAGCACCAGCACCGATTCCGCGTAACCGTTTAACCGACAATTCCTCTAGACCTAAACAAGTATTCAACAAAGCATTCATTCCTTTAACACCAAACCCACAAGATCCAAATGAAACCTTCTTCAAACTCCTACAATTCTCAGTGAAACCTATAATCCCTAAATCCGAAATCTCCCGACAACCGCGTAACTTCAACCGCGTTAAATTCCGACATCTAACAGAAATCATAACGAATGCGTTGTCACATATACCAAGTGATCTACGGTCACTTCTAAGAACAAGTTTAGTAACAGAATCAAACCGAGTAAATAGAGATGGTATCACTGAAATAAGATCTGATTGTGCTTTGAGAGAGAGACGATGACGACACTGTCCTTCAATTGTTAACCACCGACGACACACCAGTGAGCAACGTTTTAGGTCGGCGCAAGTTAGCAATTGGAAAATTAAAGATAAGCATTCGTCTGGTAAGTTAGAAATGTAATCGTACGGCTCATCGGCACCGGAGTTTTGTTTGTCTTCATTAGGTAGTACCGGAGAAGTGAAGGTAGTTTTAGATCGCCGGAATTTGGAAGTGGATTGGCCCATTCGACGGCTATGCGGTTCACAATGTTCCCGCCTACTCCCTCTGGTTTTGGATAATTGTCGCCAACAACTTTTTTCTTTTTTTACAAGTTTCAATACTTTTTTTTGTTGAGATGGGTGATTTAGCTTAATAACCATATTTGATAAACAAATTAAAAATATAACACTATATGTATAAAATTTAAGAAAATAGCATGTAAGGATAAAGAAAAAATAATTTTAATGTTGAATTCGAGGTGAGATGATTTAGTAACACTTAGTTTAGTTTTCACCTATTTGTTTTTTTTGCTATATATCTTTTTCAAAATATAGATTCCAGTTATAAAATTTATTAAAAAAAAAACAAATCCGATTTTGAAAATTCAAACTATTTTGTATGTTTTTTACATACAAAATAGTTTGAATTTTTAAAATCGGATTTGAATTTATAAAATAGTAAATAATGTTTGTAAGTAAAAACATGTACTATTTTGGATAGAAATAAAATGTTGTACTATACTATTTTGGATGTATAGAAAAACTATACCCTAAGATACAACCTTGGCAACCCAAGCAACCAGATAACATAAGTGGTATCTGAAAAATCTACTTTGTCCTTCTGGTTTGTTTGTTATGTGATACAGAAAAAAAGAAAAAAAAAAAGAGATTGAGAGAAAAAAGAAAAAGAGATGAGAGAGAGGAGAGAAGGAGGGACTTAGAATGAGGTGGAGAGAAAGGGGTAAATATGTCATTATCTTATTATATAAAGTACGGTTTTAAAAGTTACTAACTCACCAGATTGTGACACACGGCAGTTTTATCAATCTAAGATTTTGACATGTGTTAGATTTTTTTTCTTTTACTTTTTTCCTTAAATAAAATAAAGGAAACTAAAAAAGAAACATATTTACAAATATTAATTTATATTATATATATAGTTAATTTTTAATTTTCTTAACTAAAATGGAAAACTAACAATAAGATGTAGTTTATAGAATTAAAAATAAGATGGAGTGTATAGAGACCAAATAGTTCAGATTACTCATGTGTATAGGAAAACTAATCGCATAGTGAATGGATTAGCAAACTATGTGTTTTAGTTACCGCTTATTCTACATTTATTTGATGTTTGTCAGATGATTACAAGTCTGATATTGTTAGAAGATACACATGAGATTTTTTTCGACAAAGTGTTCGAGTGTATTTGTATGTTAATAAATCATACGAGGCTTTTGTTCTATACACATTATCAAAAAAGAAATATGGAATATATAGAATAATTAAAAAATATATAATTAAAATATTGTTTATTATGATAAAAAAATAATTAAAATATATTGTAAACTTGAATGTTTATGATTGAAATTTTATTAAATACAAAAATTATTAAATTAAATACTAAAAAAGTCTGTGGATTACTATTTAAAATTTAAATATTATTAATAAATATTTGAATAAATTTATATATTACACCCGCCTATTTAGGCGGGTCTTAGCTAGTTATATATAATATAGAGAGTATAGCTTTTTTTTTGTCTTGTGTTACTTTCTTAATTTATAAGTTTTTGTTAGTTATTCTTGCAAATTTCCCTGTTGGGATTTGGAGAAATAAAAAGGGTGAATTGCAAAACTAAGATAAAATAATTAACATACTGATATTATAAAATTTTCAAAATGTAGTGGTTAGGAGGGGTAGTGGCACTCCTTTTCTTTTCACGGCCCATTATTTCTCTAAACCTAAAACTTCTCTCCGTTCTCTCTAAATACAAAAAGAGTCGCCGCCTAGGTTTTTCCGGTTTCGGTGGCTTCCACAGCATCAGAGCCGGTGAAACTCTTTCTCTTTCTTTGTTTTATCTCTTTTCTTTGGCACATCTATGATTTTTCTTTCAACGGAATCATTTCTAGTTTTCTAGATCTAGATTTTTAAAGCTTAATCTCTTCATCCTTGGGTTCTTAATGTATGGATCTTTTGTCTCCGCCATTCTCAGCACCAGTTCTGTATCCTTCTTGGCAGAGGCAGTCTTCAACCAGTTCCTCACTACCTCAGATGAAGAAATTTCACCATCGTAGATCTAGATCTTCTTCCTTTCTTCAAGAGACACTTTTTAAGTCTCTAGGTTTTGGATGTGTCTCACCGCCTCTATGGCTCCTTGGAGCAGTATAAAGAGGATCGCACGTCACTTTAATTCGTTTTTATCTTGTGGTAAAGGAGATTCTTGTATTATAATCCGTTTGTGTGTTTTCCTAAGTCTCAGAATTGTTTTATTTTGCTAGGTTTAGGTTTTGTTAAAAAAAATTGGATTTCTAGATGCTCATCCGGGAAGAATTGATGGATGTTGTTAGTTTATTTGTTTGGTTTTTCCCCTTTGTTTACCTTGTTTAGTCTTTGTCTCCGGGAGGTTTCTGTTACTCGCCGGCTAATGTCTCTGGGAGGTTTCTATTACTCGCAAGCTAATGTCTCCGGAAATGGTCATGTTCTTGCCGGCTCTATTGTCACAGCGGAGGAATCGATCACAATCATTTGTAGCTTAGGGCTGCTCTTTTTGGCTATAGAAAATCTTTGAAGTTGATAAAGGCATTACTTAGTTGTAATGATTTTTCTGTAGTTGATTGTCCTAATTCCTTTTGTGCTTTTATAAACAAATTAATGTTTTATATCATATGAATCATTCAAACGAGAAAAAAGGATGGGTAGTCGCTGCAAGTGGTGGTAGTGATGATTTTTAAGAAGGATAAAAATGTATTGATATACATTATATTCACAATATCATATAATTTTTTTTTTGTTAGTTATCTAATTTATAAATTTTTGTATGTTATATTTTTAAATTTCCCAAATAAAAATAGTAGCATGTTGTGAATTAAAAACTGAACTGAACCAAACCAAAATTTTATGGTTTCGGTATGGTTTTGGTTCGGAATTGGTTAATAGGATTGAACCAAATTAGTAACTGAAATATTCATAACGAAATTTCGATTTGAATCTCAATTTTTATGTTGACTTTTCTTTAACTAAATCCAGTTGAGCTATTGACTATCCGATTGGATATATGATTTAATCAATTTTGATCTAATTTGCCGTACGAATTTCAATTCCTTATCTAATCACAGTCACATGTTATCGAAAAGAGAAAGCAAAGAAAGGATGATAATGATAGAATTCGAGACTTGGGTTGCATTGATGAGACTGAAGCTAGAGATGGTCGAAGACTTTAAGTAATTGTAGATATATATGTATATCTGTTTGAGATTTCAAAAATATTACGTTAGCTCAGCTGGTATGAATATCATCTGCTGAATTTTATAGGTCTCGGGTTTGAATCTTGGTTTGGTAATAGTTGGCTTCTGATTTTTGTTTTGTTTTTAAAATTTAAACGACGTCATTTTACGGTTCCATATGGCATTGTAGAGTGCAAACGTATCATCCTAGTCATGATATATTAACGGAACAGTAACGCACCGGATTTAAATTGTTCTTATAGTAAATTCAAATTTTTAGCTAATTCTATATAGATGTAAGTTTCATGTATGAATGCGATAAAGCAACTAAGTTTGCGGTTGATTCGGCCATTTTCCCGGTGAACACAAGTATATAAAAGCTGTGTTTGGTGGATTTTGCTTGCAATCTAAATTTCAGAACTAACGAGTTTCAAAATCAAGTAACTTTTAAATGAAACAAAATTGATTTTCTTAGGCGACATTACACAACATATGGATTCATCAAAGAGTTAAGAAGACCAAAAGGAAAAAAAAACAGACTAAAACTGTTTGCTTCATTCAGTCTCAACATTTTTATCAGTCTTTCTACTTAGTGTACCATTTCACCAGACAAACAAAAAATTGGGCATTGGTCATCATCTTCAGAAAAACAGCTCCATTGTCTTCAAGTTCCAAAAATATGTCTGTCTACTGGTTGATTATCCAAACTCTTGACAACATCAATCCACGGTTTCTCTATCACCAGGATTGAGTTTTTAGAAAGGTGACCCATGAATAAAACTGGGTGGTTTGAAGGTAAGATTTCGAAGTTCTTTCGCTCATTACTCTTACCCTCTAACTGATACTCATCTAACCGACGTTTTCGGTTTGTACCCTTTCCCTTTTTCAAGCCCAAGTTGACAAGTTTACCTTCTAGCGTTTTAGACAAATTGCCGTTTGGTAAATCATACTCTTCATCTTCTTCCACAGGCTTCCCGAAGTCGATCAAACATTTTGCTCTGATATGTGAACAGGATATGAATTATAAAGGGTTCAATGTAGAAATGGCAGATGTAGACTGACTAGGGTAAATAGTGTAACCAGTACCTGGAACTGTAAACTATCACAGATGATGAATTTGGTGACGGGGAGAATGAGAGTCCAAGGACCTCCCCAGGAAACTCTTGATACCTCTTTGGCAGAACATAAGTGTTTAGCAACGACCACTTGCCTAACTGTCTAGCTTCTACATCAAAAGCAAAGACCTGATTCGAGGAGGTTGAGATAACAAGCGCATTGTTATTCCAGGGATGAAATCCAGCAGCGGTAACAGATGCACCATCAAGTCTTGAAATGAACCAGTGCTGCCTGTGAATTAAAGCCAACATCAGAATTAATATATCAATACAAACTTAAAATCTGCTACAGCATGAAAAATAATATTAATCAAGCAGAGCTTCACAAAGTTCCCACCTTTGTGTTTCGAGGTTGAATACATAGATGTCCCCAAAGCAATTGATAGCAGCTAGCCACTGACCATCTGAGCTAGTAAACAATTTTGTTATCGGAGGCTCCTTAGGTGTTGGAGCTTCACCTTCATGCTCCTCCCTAGATGGTGTAAATGCATATACTAGTTCCAAACTACTTATGTCAATAGTCTGCAAAGAAAATATGATACAGAAGTTAGGGTAACTTCAGAACAATACAAATAATTTGAACATACGACATTAGATTACTAGCAAAGCACGTACATATATCCTTCTGTCATGTCCTGCTATTATTAGACGAGAGCAGTCCGAACTGAAAATCATGGAATGTGCAAATGGAAGTTCAGGAAGTCGCCTTCTACTAACACTCCATGGACACTTTGTAAAGTCATTTTTCTTCAACTCGAACAGACTGGGGCCAATTTGGTCAGAGTAAGCAAAAAGTGATCCGGTGTTAGAAATTGCACTGCATATGATCTTTCGGGCATCTCTACTTTTAACACGAACCAATGACTTTGTTGAGGCACGACCACTAGAATCACTGCTTATATTAAGTCGAAGAATATCTAAAGTACTAATACCCTGAACCAGTAGAAGAGAAGTCTTATTGAACATCGAATTATGTACCATTCGCATGGGTACTCTCTGAGGCGCAGGACATATATCATGTGGGGAGAACTTAGTAAATTCCTGAATGGAATATGCAAAAAGCTTTGCATCATCACCAGCAGAAATAAGCATCGGAACACCCAAATGAGCCCATTTATGATAGGTAAAGTTAACTGGCTTCCCCTTTTTGCGATGTTTACGACTTGCTTTATCTGGCAGTATATCATCCGGAAATGGATCTGCAAAAAAAGAAGGGACTTAACAGCTATATGTGTGTTCGTGTGTATAAGAACTAAAGACCAACCAGCTTTTAGATATATGTTTTTGTGTGTATATTGGCTAAAGTATGCATCAAAAAAGAAATTTGATTGCAGAGCATATTTAACAAGGGATTCTCAAACTTTGAATAACCATAAGTCGCAATAAGACTCTGACCTTCTCGACTAATTGGTACAGCAACTGTAAGAGCTCTGATGTCATGTGTATGAGCCTTGACATAACCAATATAGTCCCATTTCTGAGAGGAAGAAGGCTTCAAATCTTGAGAACCGTTAGTACTACCAGAGAGCTTATAAAGGATAACCTACAGATAGGATGACCAGAGAATTAGAATGTTGAAAACCATTGCAATGAAACAAACACAACAATCATTTCAGAAAAGCACTTTTCTAATACATATATTTAACTTCTATAATTTGTCAAAGTATCTGTCTCTAGTATAGTGGTATAATAATAGATCCCAAATATTGTCAACAAGAAATATTTCAATCAGCAAAAAACAAATCTACATTAAAAACAGGTCTTCACAATTACCTTGATAATCTGATCCATCATCAACTATATTCTAAAGTCATTGTATAACAGTTACTGCATTCTAGTAATTTCATTTACCTGTCCATCCGCACCAGCAGAAAAGACTCGATTATGGCTGGGGGCTGCTGCAAGAGTATTGACATCACCTTTGTGATTAGAGTGTGCTTCCAAAAGGGTTCCATGCTCACTATCCCAAAACTGGACAGTTCCTGTACTATCTCCACTCACAAGAACTGAACACCTAGAGTAAGCATGTAGATACTCAGCAAGAGAAAAACAAAAACAGACACAAAGTTAAAGCTGAACATTACAATCAGTACCTCAACGAAAGAAGTGACCAAACACAGATCTCAGAACTACTTCCTAGTCCACCAAGACCAGCTGTAATTCTGTATACCTCATGACACGAGGTAGCGTCCCAGCATCTTATCAGCCTACAAATGATTGTTGCAACAGAAGAAACAGTTTACTCAGAATAAACGTAACACATATATCCAAGTAAACAATGAATCTACAAAAACTCACCCATCACTGCTCCCCGAAAAGATCCTTTTTGCATCTGGACTCCATGTTACACTTAAAGCACGTCCTGTGAAGATTATATTCTATGAAACTAAGTAAACGAAACAAAGATTGACGATTGATATAAATACCATAACAGAGGTGGTGAAAGATGACTCACCACTGACCCTAGGCAATGATCTATAGTAAGTTAACTTTTCTAAATTAGAGATACGGTACAGTCTCACACAACCATCATCACAAGCAGCTGCAAGAAGCCTATCTATCTCCTCCTCTGACTTCTCATGAAACTCATCGGAATCAGAACCATCTTCTTCACTCCCACTCTCTTCCTCATCATTCGATTTCTCACTCAAGTATCCATTCTCAATACCTTCTACATCACTCGAGAATCCGCTAATCGGAGCCAATGCCATTTGCCATATCGAGATTCCAATAGACTCAAGCACAATCTACACAACATAGAAAGACACAAAACACTAAGTATCACTCTCAAAATGTGAATCGAAAAACTGAGAGATATTTTGGAACCTTCTGCTTCAAATCGAAAAGATCCCATTCAGAAATAGAGCCATCGATGCTAGAGGAGAATAACCGACCAGAAGGAAGCCCTATAGAAGGAGAACAGCACCACGCAAGAGACGAGATTCTCGAATTTGGATCGCCATGGATAGTCTAACCCCGGAAAAATCCGAAAGAAGGCAACGGTTAAATTAAAACCAATCAAAAAACCACAAATCAACTCGAACATACTTCACGAGATTCCGATTCGATTGAAATCGGAATAGAGAAGAAGCTACTAGCGTAGAGTACGTACGAGTTGACAGTGCCATCCGACGGCGCCGGGGGAGACGAGCCAGATTTCAAGAGAACCGTCCTCGCGAGCGGCAGCGACTTGAGAGTCGTCGGAGCTGTTAGCTAGGGCTACCACCGGTGATGGTTTCCAGTCAACGGAGCTGCAACGGTACTCGAGCATGACGGAAGAAGAAGGAGAAGTGTACACTCTCTGAGAGACGGAGATGAGAGAAGAAGAAGAAGAAGAGGAGGCGATGAAGTATTAGGTTTTTGAGGGTTTTACCTAAGGACCTTATGGGGGCGGCAATTTAAAATGGGTCTGGGTCCGGGTCCGGGTCCGGGTCGCCCGCACACGATTCGACCCGACCGGAATTATTCATTGGTTTGAATTTATTTACTCCCTATGAAAAGTACATATTCTAAACCGGTCTAGTTAAATCAAAAATTAAGTTTTAATCCCTATACTATTAAAAGAGAAGTATGTTTGGTAAACGGGTCGAGTTACAATTAAAATTAGAGTGAAATTAAAGTGAAATTGGGCTAATTAACGGGTAATTTTACAAATCGGGTCATTTGATTTTCAATTGATTTCAATTCATTTTAATCCTTCCATATAAATACACGGTAAACAATCCATAACAAAACCGTGTGAGAAAAAATCGGAGCTAATACACGTTTATGGTATATGATTAATGTTCAATATCTACTAATGACAATCCCTACTAATATGGTAACTAGAATGAAAGTCGATCAACATCCCTACTAATATGGTAACTAACATTACATTTGATTAACAACTTTATTTCCGCCTACCAACTTTACTTGCTTAAAGATACTAACATTTTACATAATCTCGAATCATATCTTAACTTACTAACTTAAATATTCTCTAACTACAAAATATGTGAAATATTCCAATCATATTCCGTATTTGCAAACATAATATTTCAAATATTATTAACGTGATGAACACATTATTCACAAATATTAAACTCGGCAATATATGATTGCATTAATCAATTTAGATTCTATTATCCATATCTAACTAATCTAACTAACCTTATTCTCTAATTCATTTATTCGGAATATGCTTTTTTATAGCCGATTATTGAGCTACTAATAAACACTATAAATACATGTCGAGCAAGAAATGCTTCTCTCATCTAAAATTATTAAACCATTTCGTGTAGAGCAAACCTTACCTTGCTAATAATGGCTCTAAACGCTGCCTTCTCCTTTCACTAGCCTCAATGCTATCAAACCATTCAAGACAACCTGGAGGATTCAAGTGAAGATTGTTCATACTTGGAAACAGTACACACAATATTCAGGCGAGACAGTTGAGATGAGTTTGGGAGATACTTATGTTAGTTTAAGTTGTCATATTAACTTGGCGTATGTACTCTTTATATGATTGTTTTTTATTTAGACTTGTTTTTTTTCCTTTCAGGGTACTCTAATTCATGCAACACTTTAGAAGGCACAAGCTATAAAGTTTCAAAGAGACATTGTTGCTGTACGATGGATTGTTATTGAGAATTTTACCATGACTAAGGCAATGGGAAAATTCAGAGCTACAAAACATCCTTATCGTATGTCTCTTATGTACAACTCTGTTGTCAATCCTTGTGCTTCTGTTTCCGATGACATCTACTTGGATTTGGTCGATTTTAATGATGTGGTCAATGAAGACGGTTTGAATGAGAATATTTAGGTTGGTAAGAAATCAAAATCTACTTGCTTTTAATTACGAAATATTCATATGTTTATAGTCCCTTTAACTATTATGAATATTTGACCATGTTATATTCTTTGTATAGACATACTTGGTCAAGTTGTGAACATTGGCGAGCTGATAACTAATGATGTAAATAACAAGACTACCAAAAAACTTGAATTCGAATTGAGGGATACGAGGTTAAGATTACCATATTTACTATGTGTCTTCACATTTTGTTAATTCTTATATATTCATGAACTAATTGTAGAGATGTGAGGCTGGCCTATACTTTGTGGGGGAGATTTGCTGAAACACTAATTGCTGCTAACATATAACAGCGGGACTAAGAAGGTTATATGTTTGCTTTGTTTTGCAAAGATCAATAAATTCAAAGGTAACACACTGTTATAATCCCGTTTTCAAATTATGGAATATCCACTATGGACTAAAATGTGTTTACAGATCAATTCGTTTAAAGGTAACATATATTGGTAGACCGTTTTCACTTATGGAATATAGATTAACAACTAATATGTGTTTACAGGTCATAGATCTGTTTCCGGTGCATTTGATATGTCATTGTTGGAAATCGATCCGGATCATCCTCAAGTTCAAGAGTGTCGAGTAAGTTATGAGACTTTTAACCATATATATTATATAAATGAACCTCTAATCTATCAACGTTTTTATCTTCGCTTGAATATTTGTAGTTTACCACAAGATGGATTGTCTTTGACACTGCAAGTACATGTTCCTAAGCATATAAAACATGCTGAAAACAAGGCTGAAATGTATATCAGTCTGCCAATCTGTACTATTGGAGACCTTATCCAGTCAAATGAGGTTTTAAATCAAATTGTTTTGTATTTGGTTTCAATATACCTTTGTATGTAAATTGATTTCATTAATTTGTCTTTTAGGTTGGGAAGTTCAAAATAATGTGCACTATTTTTAACATTGACAAAGACTTTTTGTGGTATTACTTCATCTGCTCAAAGTGCAAGAACACTGCCTATTTAGTTCCAAAGGTTGAAAACGAGGTTCTTAATAAGGCAAGAAAATCACTTTTCTAGTGTGGTACATGTAAGGAGACTACAAACAGAGCAATCCCAAGATGTGTTTACTTATTGATAATTTGTTAACGCTATGTAGAGTTTAAAATTTTAACAAGACCTAATGTAATTGTTATTAGGTACAAGCTCATTGTTGATGTCATGGATTCAAATGGCTCAACTAAATTGATGCTCTTTGAATTTGATGCAAAGCAGATTGTCTCTTTCTCTGCTTATGATCTTCTTAATGGAGAGTATGATGAGGTAACTTGTATCCAACGTTTTCTATAGTTTGATTAAAGTATTATATGTTGTTATATCTAACTTGTATTCAAAGTCTGCTTAACCACCTAATTTATCAAAGTAGATCAAGGATCCTACTATTCTACCACAACCCTTAGTGAATTTTGTTGGAAAAACATTCCAGTTTGTCGTATCAATTGAGAAGGACAACATTAATGATGGTAATGACACATACAAAGTTGCATACGCTTGGGTTGGTCTTGAGCCTTTACAAAGTGACACCATTCATGATTCTGACTTGCATGATGATCTTCAGACTATTGTTTCAGTTGAACAGGTAATATTTTACTAGAATTTTAAAATTTCTGTTATACACTTCGTGATTGTTTTTTATGTTATTAATAATGAAATATTTTGTTAGGATACAATGTCATTAAGTAATAGTAGTGAAAGGGTCGACTCTTTAAAAACTCATTCCATGACTCCGTCATCCAAGCGTAAGGACGAAGTAGACGATCTTCGTGAGAGTCAGTCATTGTCATCTAAAAAATTATGCATTCCGAGCATTGGAGATCATATTGTCAAAGAGACTGGGAATAGCGTGGAAGATGATTTTCCACCAAAATAATCTACTTCGTTTCAAAGAAGAGTTTGCATTACTAAGAAAGATGTTTCAGTTTTTATTTAAGAGTTTAAACTTCAGTGGTTTACTTCTTTGTTTGAGCATTTCGAATACTAGATAATTTGTTTCCAAGTTTAAAATAAAGCGTTATTTTTAGAATAATTTAATTGGTTACTTACTATGCAATTTTTTTGCCAAATTATTTGAATCCTGTTTAAATTTTTTGTCACTTTAGACTTAGCATAAACAAAGTTTACTTGACTAAATAAGTTTCCTGACTTTAGTCTATATTTTTAAGATGAGAGAAGAAAAGTGATGACATCAACAATACGTATCAACAATTATTTCTTTAAAAATATATTTCCAAGTTATATATATCATAATTTTGTAAAGGTTGGGTGTGATATATCGAAAATATAAGTTTGAAAGCTGATTTGAAAACTCCAAACCAATGCCAATGAACTTGAAAACCTCAAAAGACGAAAGTCTGATTTCAAAACCGTAATCATTTTTTTTATGCTCTGAACTTCAATTTAAATTTAAATATATTGGAAAAAAATTAGTAACGTTAAGTAATATTGGAAATATCAATATTTTCATTCTTATCTCATTCATCTTCCTCACAAGAAAATAAACAATCAGAGAGGAAGAAGAGTTTCCATGAAATGTCAACAGCTAAATACTTTTCAGATTTGCATCTGAGAAATACAAAATGGTATATGATTGTTAAGCTACTGAGGTTGTGGAATTGGCCTCCTAATTACTTTGTAGAAGAACCTACAATGATTTTGGTTGATGAGAAGGTATGAAATTGATGATTAAATTTCATATTTGTATACTTATTATCCTGTTTATAATATTCAATAAATACATTCAAGTAAGTTTTGATCAGATTTTAAAACATTATCTCAGGGACACCGAAATGATGCATTTTCTCCTCTACATGCAAACAAAGAAGTGTTGATTACCACACTAAGAGAAGGTAAATGGTATCTACTTTCAAACTTTGAAGTGGCCGTAGCTAATACACAAGAAAGATTCTCTACTCATGTGTTCCAAATTAAGGTTAAACAAAAGACTACAATGGAACATGTTGCGCCTAAGACAAGATGTCAGTTCATTGATTGTGTTGATTTCTATCGGATCAAGCATGCATCTACTGCTGAAAAGAAATTTGTTGTTGGTTAGTATTTTAGTAGTTGTTTTCCGGATTATAGAATAGAGAATGTGGCCTTATATAATTAAAAATAGAAACATGAATTGTGTTATTATCATTTTACAGATGCAATGGGAGTCATTGAATCAGTATCTCCCATCCGGAAAATCCCTTGGGTTGCAAGAGAGTGGGAAAGTGATTTTGCATCTAGATACCTTACTTTAACAATTAAGGATACTTTGTAAGTTTTTACAAATATAATACATTATGTGAAATATATAGGACTTTCAGAATATTTTTAAGAGTTCACTTCATATTATAGGAATCAGTACATGAAGTGTGTTGTTGTAGGATGTTCTTGTGAAGAGTTTGAAAGAAAATGGTACAAGAAAATTAGTGATGTTAATTTTAAGATGGAGCTTGTGATGATTATTCTTCGTTTTTGGAAAATTTCACAGTTTCAAGGTTAAATTCTTAGTCTTCTGATTGTTCTAAACATATTTGGGCTACATTAGTAGGTTTATGATTTACCAAACCTTATATTTGTTAATCAGGAAATCCGTGTTTGATAAGCGTCTATGGTTGTTCAAAGGTTCATGTTGATCCAAATTTCCGAGGAATAGACAAGAACAACTATCTGTAAGTTTCCCTCCTTATCTCTAATGTAGTTTATTCCATATGTAGTATATATATTAACTTGGTATATTTTTTGTTGATGTTTTATAGCCGTAACTTTGCTGGATCAGATGATGAAGATGATGACATTTTTATGGAGACTGTGGAGTCCAATTTCTAAACTCTGTTCTATAACTTGAATTATGAGAAAGCATGAGTACTTTGCCCTTTGAACTATGTTTTAGAAATTGTTGGTCACATATTTAAGCATGTAAGACTTAAAATCGTTTGGCTTTTAGATTATGTTTAAAAGATTAAATGTATGTGGTTTTGAAACCTTTAGGTTATAGCTTATCTTATATTTGCAGGGTCTTTGCTTATACAATATAGGATATAGGATTTATTAGGTATCTAACCTTCTTTAGTGTTTGCAAGATCCACTCATTAACAACATCGTCTGAGTCGTTTAACATGATACAATATCTCTGCAAATTACGAAGATTGGAAAGTTAGTAACTATATAATTTAAATAGAATTATTTCCTAATATTTATGTAGATTTTGGTAATCCATATGTTATGGTTATTAAAATTAATCCATGTAAGGCAACAATTGGCAAAAATAAAGACTTTTTAAGAAATAATCTAAATATACAAAATCAATTAAAATATATACAAATCAAAACAAAGCAACTGCCAATATCTATAATGTTTACTTTATTCACAAGTCTACCTAGTGATCTTTAGCTGTATAATCTTCTATCCAAGAAGTTTTAATTTCGTAATAATATTTCCATTGTATTCTATGAAGAAAAAATTGTTTATACGCATGTTTTTGTTTTAGAAATTCCTGAAATATTTTAACACTCAAAAACATTTATATATATCTCTAATTACTAATTTAGATACAAACGGTTGAAATTAGACTAATCTAATAACTTCTTAAACCTTTATATTTCGTATCTTATAATTTATGATAAGAGAATATTATATATATTTTGACAAATTACATATCGGTGTAATTGAATATATTACTGACCATAACCACTTACTATAATATTTGATGATCTTTCGGACACATACACAATCTTCGATATTATTCACAAAATCTTGGGTTTTACTTTGAGCTAACTCCAAATCTAATGAAAACCCTAGGACTAAGCTAAAATCTACTTTATATATATATATATATACTTCGACTGTAACTTTAGGTATATAATTAAACTCACATTTTCTTCCCACATTTATAAATTTGAATTTATTAGAGCTACACACCATAAGCAAACCATGCCAAGAAAGATAGCTTCAAAAGAAATCGATGACCCTTTGATCTTGGCATGGTTTGAGCTGAATACTTTTAATTCAGAGGCTAGAAAGCTTACATTTGATGAAGTAGCTGATCTTTTTACTTGGAGCAGAAAAGAAGAAAAGTTCCAACTAAGGCAAAGATCTACCAAAATTGTCCGTGCTGTCTACAGTTCTCGGAAAAATCGAGATAAATATTTTTATCACAGGTCCAAAAAATAACAAAGAGCTGAGGACGTGGGATGGTGTTGTGTATGAGACATACACTGAAGTTTGTGCTGCCCGAGGATTTATGTAATAAGAGGGATGTCAATTCATTTACTAGATGAACACCCATGCTACGCATGGGTTTTTGTTTTTAAAATTGTCGGAAAATATGATTATGGTTTTTTGTTGATTTTGATGTTCATTTTGATAAATTCATCTATTTAATATAATTATTATTTTTATGATTAGATTCATCTATAACTCGAAATATCAATTTTACTACAATATGTATATTTATATATCTATTATTCTAATATTTCACTATCATGATCACATATTACAACAATATATGATATACTGATACAATGTATGTGGTTATATTACTTATATGTGTTGAAACTTGCCTAATTTAATTGTAACAAACGATTCTTTATTCCATATATTCTCTCGTCATCTAGTACACAATCACATCATGATATGCTGATAATTTAAGTCAACAGTGTAATTCTCATCCCTACCATATAGTCATATAGAGTCTCATGTTGTTGTTTTTTTGGTATGTCTAATGTCTTGGATGACTATTACGTAAATGTACATAAAGAAGGTCATATGATAAATCAAATTCACAAAACGTAATAATAAAAAAATATCCAACTAAAATTACTAAATTAATATGAGGTTAGGTAGCAAACATCTAAACTGCAACACAAGTAAAATTTTAGCCATTATGGGTTAATGACTATTGATAAAAAAATTAATAAAATAAGTAGAAAAGAATGAAAGTAGTGCTTGGTACATTATTATGATTTTTTATTCATTGATTATTTTTAGAAAATTCATTTAAGAGTGAGATTAGTGGAGAATTTAACACAACAAAAGACTTTTGATTTTTTCTCAATTATTTTTGCTAGTTTTTTAATTTAACTAATGTAGAATGACACATGTCATTTTCTTGTGTGTTGATGTGTCACTCATATGGAGAGTGTTGGCCAACTTTCATATATATAATTCAATTTCCTATTCAATTTCTTTAAGTTCTATATTTAAAGTTTCAATTACTATTTTGTTATTCATCCTATTTCAATAAAAGAATAATTCATGTTTTGATTATGCTTTATTATCTTTGATATCAGAAGAATTTCTCCCCATTGTTATCTCTGGCTTTTGTCTACATATATAGAATAGACGTTAATATAAATTATAAATGAATAATTTAAATTTGTCACACTAGTAAAAAAAAATTGTATAGCTACGATTTTGCCACGTCAATTCGTGACAAATATTAGACTAACCACGACGTAGCAACGAAATAACCACAAAATATATTTTAATGTTTTACGTGGCTAGTTTATGGCTAAATCGTGACTATAAAGCCACGAATTGGTCATGTAAAAATTCGTGGTAAATATAGCCACAACATAGCCACGAATATATTCGTAACCAAATGGTGACGAGAAAATTTGTGGATAATTCGTCGCTATACAATAGCCACGAAAAACAACGCGGCTTTTCGTCGCAAATCCACCGAATTAAACATCACATCATGCAACAACACCGAATTATACAATATCCACGAATGGGAAACGTGGTTGATTCGTTGCAATTACACCGAAAGAAACACTAAGTCATGTAGTCACTTTCATCAAGTTGTCCAAATTGGCCATTGGAAGTTGTCGGAAAAGATTCTTAAAATTAGCCACGAAATAGGTCGTGACAAATTCGTGGCTTTCTTGCTTATAAATACAATTGCGTTTTTCCATCATTTATCAGAGCAAAGAAGAGAAAAAATAAAAACTATTTGAGATTTCAATTACAATTTTTGTGTTTTATGTTGAAATGTCTTATTATTTTCAATATCGAGGGTGGATGGATCAACGTGTTGATCCATTAACAAATCGTGTTTCAGATGAGTTTGCTGAGGGGGTAAATGTTTTTATCGAATTTTCTTGTAACCAACCTTCTTACCAAGAAACAAATACTATTTTATGTCCTTGTGCTCGTTGTCAAAACGGAAAGCAGCGGGAAGCAAAAATGGTTATGAAGCATCTTTTACGAGTGGGGTTTAAGGGAAATTACTATGTTTGATTGAACCATGGAGAAAATTATTATGACGTTGGAGAATCATCGGGAACAAGTAATTTTACCGGTGAAGAAGCAACATGGCCACCAAATTCTACAACTTTTCAAGTTCCAGAAAATACGTATGAGTATTTTCCATATGGAAATGTGGGCATCGAACAAGAGATTGGGGCTTCACATGAAGAAGAGAATATGATGGAAACAACAAACGAAGAACCATATCATGATAGCGTTTTTGAAGCTTTTGAAGCCGCCAAGGAACCTCTTTATGACGGCTATCCAGAAGGAATTTCTCAGTTATATCTCTCTTCGCATATGCTGAAAGCAAAATCTGATTACAACATGGTGGAAGCTTTTGTAGATGAGCTATCATAGACTTTCAAAGCTGTCCTGCCACACCAAATAAAGCTCCTGCATCTTATTACGAGACAAAGAAGTTGACACAAGCGCTTGGCCTACCAGTACATAAGATTGATGTGTACGAGGATAATTGCATGCTCTTTTGGAAAGGAGAAGATCGAGAGTTGTTGCGGTGTCGATTTTGTGATAAAGATAGATACCATCCACACAATGGAAAAAGAAAAAAAAGAGCTAAGCAACGAATGTTTTACATGCCGATTACAGATCGATTGAAGCGGCTATACCAGTTAGAGACTACTGCAACGGCTATGCGATGGCACGCTGAACATATATCTCCAGAAGGGGAAATCCACCACCCGTCCGATGGAGAAGCATGGAAACATTTTAATGAGGTATATCCTGATTTTGCTTCTGAAAGTCGCAATATTTATCTAGGCTTATCAACAGATGGATTTAATCTTGTTGGTATGAATGGTGAAGCACACAATCTTGTTGGTATGAATGGTGAAGCACACTCAGTCTGGCCTGTGATAGTAACTCCCTATAATTTACCTTCGGGCATGTGTATGAAGAGAGAATTTTTCTTTCTATCAGTCCTTGTTCCTGGACCAAAGCATCCAAAAAAAAGTCTAGATATTTATCTTCAGCCATTAATCGAGGAGTTGCAGAGTCTGTGGAGTAACGGGGCAGAAGCGTATGACATATCAAAGAAAGAAAAATTCACGATGCGAGCTGCTTTGATGTGGACCATCAGCGACTTTCCGGCGTATGGTATGTTGTCTGGTTGGATGACGCATGGTCGTTTATCGTGTCCATATTGTCTAGATGATTCAAAATCGTTTTGGTTACCAAATGGAAGAAAGCATAGTTGGTTTGATTGTCATAGGATGTTCTTACCTCAAGATCATATGTACATGCAAAATGTTCAATCATTTCGCCGAGGGAAGGAAGAAATAGATGATCCTCCACCATGGTTGAATGGAGAGGAAATTCTTCACGAAAGAATAAACAATATTCATGGGTTGTTTAGTACAGTCGATTGTGGAGGAAATGGACACGAGAGGCCTGCTCAAACTATCAATGGATACGGGGTTGATCATAATTGGGTGAAAAAGAGTATATTTTGGGAGTTACCATATTGGGAAAATCTTCTTCTTCGACATAACCTTGACTTCATGCATATTGAGAAGATTTTTTTTGATAATCTTATCAACACGGTTTTGAATGTTCCTGGAAAAACAAAAGATAACATTAAATCAAGATTGGATCTTCCAGCGTTATGTAGCAGGAGTAGCTTGCATCTCACTCGTGATGAAACAATGCCGGTGCCAATTTTTAGATTATCGATTGACAAAAAAAAAGTATTTCTTCGTTAGATGAAAAATGATATACGGTTTCCTGATGGATATGCGTCCAAGTTTAGTCGTTGTGTTGACGAAAACCATTGGAAGTTATCTGGGCTGAAAAGCCATGATTGCCACGTCATCATGCAACGACTACTCCCTTTTGCGTTTGCAGAACTTCTTCCAAAAAATGTTCACACAGCCATTTCAGGTAATTTATTCATTCTCTACTTTGTTTATATTTTTTATTTTCTTATTTGTATCAATAAATTAATTTAATTATATATTTGTGTAGATATTTCACTCTTCTTTCGGGATATCTCAGCCAAGATGTTACACAAAGATGATGTTGCTTTGTTGAAAGCAAATATTGCCGTCAAACTTTGCAATTTGGAGAAGATATTTCCACCGTCATTCTTTGATGTTATGGAACATCTTCCTGTTCATCTACCAGATGAAGCCTTGCTAGGAGGTCCAGTGCAATATTGGTGGATGTATCCGTTCGAGAGATATATGTACCACTTGAAGAGGAAAGTTAAGAATAGAGCACATATTGCGGGTTCGATTGTTGCACAATGTATTAATGAGGAGATAGCTAATATTTCTGCAAATTATTTTGGCCATCCTGAAATCAAAGACGATGATGCTCATGTACCTGGAGAAATCCGATTTACATACTTTTATCCAGATGTGCCGAGCTTATTCTACCATGAGGGTCGTGTTAGTGGGAAATCCAAAAATGGATGGTTTAATGATCATGACTACACAATGCTTCAAACGTTTTTGTTGCTTAACTGTCACACCTTCGAACCTTATGAACGGTATTAAATTTAAAGTATTTTACAATTGTATATATATTATTTTTTAATGCTAACTACAATTACAGGATGTTCGAAGAGTATATGACGGAGCAAATTCCAAGAATTTCAAGTACAGAAATGGAAAAAGCGAAAGACGAACACTTTGCAGAATGGTGTAAAGACTATGTAAGTACATATATTTGTTAATAAATACAATATAATTTGTATTTACTTTATAATTACTATATATAAGGTGGTTTAATTTCAGATTAACGACGCCACAAAATCTTATCAATTTCCATTGTGGATGCTGGATTTCGTCCAAGGTCCTAACCAAAATTATACATCTTGGCCTATATACTACTCACGAGGATATTTTTTTCACACTCATAATCATGGGAAAGATAAGAAAACTCAAAATTACGGTGTCTATGTTCGTGGAACCACTGACACGGATTATTATGGGTTGATAGAAGAGATAATGATGATTCAGTATCACGGTGCTGTTGGTTTAAAGGCTATGGTTTTCAAATGCAGGTGGTTTGACGCAACCATAGATAGTGGGATAAGAAAACATCCATCAGGTCTCACTGACGTGGCACCGCGCACACATTATGAGAAATATGATCCTTTCATATTATTTGGTAATTGTGATCAAGTATGTTTCATTCCTTATCCACGCGTCCGACACACTGTTGCAAACGACTGGTGGGCATGTTAGATTTGTTATCTATTTAGAGTTCTTTGTCTATTTTCTCAAGTTCAATCTGCCTCTAGGATTTAGATCTTTTTGTTAATTTTGTTTAAGGTTATCTGGGTTTTTATTTCATGTTTCATTCATCACTTCAGCTTTATTTTGTTAAGATGTTTTTTTATATGACGGATTTGTTTTGTATTTGGTTCTTATAAGACCGATTTGTTTTGGTTTATGAATTTATTTGATAACTTTGGACTCATATGTTGAACATTGTTACTAATGTGGCAGAAATGGATCGTTTGATATGATGTATTAAGGTTGTCTTTGCTTGATTTATTTATTTGTCATTGCTTGATTTTGTTGGAGCAAATTAGTCGTTTGATTAAATAAGTCGTTTGAGTTTGAAAGAGTCTTTGGTTGATGTAGTTGGAGTCAATAATTGACCGAGTTTTACGGTCTGTTATGGTCACGTTTGTTACTCTGTTCTTGAGTCTTACGTTTAGAAGTCTATTGTGTAAAGACATATAAGCCGTGTCTTGCAATGAATAAAAGTACAAGCTTTCATGTGTTTAGAGCTTTTGTTCATGTGTTTAAGTTTGTCTAGGTTTCCATTTCATGTCTCATTTATTTTTTTCGTTAGATATTTATAGTAACACGTTTGATCTTTTTTTTTGCAAGAGCTGAACCATCAAAGGATACCTCCTGGAGCTTTACCAAATGGAGCTGTACCACCAGGAGATACACGATCCCCAAGTGCTGCTTCTTCACATTCAAATAACTATAGCCAAAGAACGCTTGATGCATTGTTGAGTGCTCCTGAGAGAGAATCCCAGCCACATCTGCACCCAAGGAAGCTTAATGGAGCTTTATGGTAAATTTATAATAATAACAGAATGTTTGTTTGGTTTGTATAAGTTTCTTCATAGTCTTTGAATCTAATGTTTCATTCTCTTTTCTCAGGTTTGGTATTGACCCCTCTGTCTACAAATTCGTTCGCACAACATGACAAAGCAATTTCATGGGACCATGGAAAAATTGGTCAGATGTTCCTGAGGATAGGCAAGTCACTTGGTGGCACACATTTGTGGTAATTTTGATTAGTTTTTTTATGCTAACTTACTTTTATTACTTACCTTACAATTACTAATCTCTGTTTTTTGTAGCAACACTACTTTTGGGAAGCTCGTTTTCATGACACAGTCTACTCTCTTTGGAGGAAGGAGACTATGACATCAATTGGTGATCGCATCAGCAAGAAAAAGGGGAAGAACAAAAAACCTAAGTACATTGGACAAACTGATTGGGACTTTCTGATGGAGTATTGGGATACACCACCTGCTCAAAAGAAAAGCAAGTCAGCTGCTAGTAGCCGCATGTCTGATCCTCTTAATAAAGGTATCCACAAGCATTGTGCTCGCCCTGTATCATTTGTACGGATTGAGTATAATATGGTAAGTGACTTTCTTCTCATTTTCCTTCATTATTTTATATACTCTCTTTTGTTTTGGACTAACATTCCTCTTTCTTTTTGTAGATGGTTGAGTCTAGTTTGGATGAACCACCTCCCTTCACAGATCTTGTAAGAAAGACTCACACACGTAAAGACGGTACTTTCATAGACCCACGTTCTGAGTCTCTTGTTCTCGAAGTGGAGGAAGCGGCTAAACAAGTTATGGAAGAGGATGATTCTCTCAATGGCCTTAGCCAAACAGCCTCATCTGGCGTCGTTCCCTCTCGACATATTCTGAACAAAGAATATCTCAAGGTATTCACTAAAATATATTATGTCTTAACTGCCACATGTGATATTAGTTAAATGACTTATGTTTTTGTTCAGTTTGGTTTATTCTCATTGGTTAGCTTTTAAATACGTTCAGTAAGTTTATGTTCATTTGTTTAATTTTGAATTGGTTCATTTAGTCTTGTCCATCTGAATTTCTCATTGGTTTGATTGGTTCTGTTTTGTTTATTTATCTCTAATTGTGTTTGATAGCTTTTAAATATGTTCGGTAAGTTTATTTTCATTTGTTTGATTTTGAATTGGTTCATTTAATCTTGTCCATCTGAATTTCTCATTGGTTTGATTGATTCTGTTTTGTCTATTTATCTCTAATTGTGTTTGAATTTGAATGAATGATGGTTGATTTTTATTTGTTTGTTTTTTAACAGCGTGGCCAATCTAAAAATGGGTATATCTACGGATTAGGTAGTGTTCAATACCGGGATGTCAATCGATCAGAGAAACATGTTGTTGCTATGTCTCAGAACCTTGACAATGAGTTGCGCATCTATGATTTGGAAAAAACCAATGAGGCACTCAAGAAAAACAATGAAGCACTCAAGGAAGACATGTTGCTGTTGAAGTCTGGTGTAGGCAAGGTAATGGACGAATTGGCGACAACCCGACTTGCGCTGAATGCGATTATGAAGTCTCTGGGAGTTACAATCATTCCACCTGAACTTGTTGCTGGTGCTGCCACTGCTGGTCTTGGTGTTCATGGTTCTGCTGGTGGTCATGATGGTTCTCCTGCTCCTACTACTTCTCCTGTTGTCTCTCCTGCTGCTAGTCCGACCATACCACCTACAAGAGCACAACAAAGCCCTTTGGATGCTTGGTGTGCTTCACTAGGTTTATAAGCTTCTGTTTTTATGTTCCTTTTGTATGTATGGGGGCTTTGTTATGACTTAATTTACAACTCTTTTGTCTTTTGGTATTGTAACCCCTACAAGACTAATAGCTTATGTAAAATATTCTCATTACTCATGTTATTTGAATTTTAGGCTTTTCAATTCAGGTTTATTTATACAAAGCCACGATATTACAAATGAAATTTTGTTGTTTGAACGTCGCTAATATTGTCACCAAACATACAAAACGTTGATAACATTGTCATGATAATGCTACTTCTCATATCTGTAGCTTTACATGACTTACCACGATTATGCTACATAATCAAATCGTGGCTTCCTAAATTTAACCACGAAATTGCTGTTCTTATGTTGTGGCTAACTTTGTAACGAAATTGTCGTGATAAATTCGTGGCTATATATAACCACGATTGAAGAGTGACTGATTCATGGCTAACTTTGTAACGAAATTCTCGTAACAAATTCGTGGCTATAAATAACCACGATTGCAGAGTGACTGATTCGTGGCTAACTTTGTAACGAAATTCTCGTGACAAATTTGTGGCTATATATAACCACGATTGCAGAGTGACTGATTCGTGGCTATTTAGCCACGAAAAGCCACGAAAAAATAAAGCTACGACACTATAGCCACGAATGTTTTGCGTGACTAAACGTGGTTATATCGACTTATAGCCACGAATATTCATGCTTAGCCACGAAAATTGAAGTGGCTATACATAGTTTTTTTACTAGTGTCAATATAAAATTAAAAATTACCAAATTAAACATGATTTAATAATAAAATTGTACTTTTCACATACAATATATATATATATATATATATATAAATGAAAAATAAGAATCAAAAATATTAACAAATTTGTACAAGATATTTCATACCCGATTTACTAGCATAATCTTTATTTATATATTTGTAAATTCAATTTCCATATCTAATTTCCTATTCCTCAAATCATAATTTTTTATTGAAGATTTTTAGTTCATATTTTGTTATTAAGTATGGAACTAAGTATCTTATATAGCAATTGTAAATATATAGTCTAAATATTTACTTAACATATTTATATAACTACCGCATAATTTTTATTAAAAACACATACAGAATCAACTTATGTATTAGAATTATTAGATTGAGTTGATAGTTAGCAAAATATACAAAGTATCTTTTATATAGTTTAGTTTAAACTAGACAATTAATATTTAAAAAAAAAATCACAGGAAAAGGTTCTACGATTTTGCTATCAATATTTTATCTTATATTATATATGAAGTAATCCTATTCACCATAGTTCATCACTTCTAAAAGACATATCAATAACCAATGGGTACTGTTGATTATATTTCTGATCTCAATATTCAAAGGCCTAGATTCTCATTGTACGTGAAAATTTGGTGTATATGGAATCATCAACCAAACCGCAATGGTGAACCAACAACGATGAAAAGGTATCTACATGTATCGTCTGTTTTTAAAATACCAAAAACACAAACTTTTTTGTTTTGATTCTCTATATAATTTACATAATTGTATTATACATGTTACTAGGCTAATAAAATTGATGCAACAATACCGATTGAAAATTATCTGTACAAATTCCAAGAGGGACTCAAGGAAGGGATTTTGTATTACATGGAAAACTTTCATGTCTTGAGATCAACTAAAGATACAAAATATTCTTGGTGTCCTTTTGAAATTATATAATCCTACGTCTGCCATTCTGTTTTTTTTATTAAGATGGAGCCAATAAGTATCAAGAAAAAAAAAAGTCATCCATAGCTTAAGTATACTTTAGCATGAATGTTATTCTTAGTTTCTTACTCGATGAAACATACTTTCAAGTTATAAAGTCACACTTCAACTAGAATATCAAATGTATTTTAATAGTATACGTGTTTACGAATTATTGATTATTTTCTAAAACTAATCAATATTCAAAGAGAACTCTCATTCAAAAAAAATATATTCTAATTATTGAAGTTATATAGCTAACTAAATAAGGCCCGCCTAAATAGGCGGATGTAAGATATAACTGTAACTTTTTATCGATAATATTTAAATTTTAAATAGTAAAATAATAATCTATACATTGTTCTTGATATATAATTTTGAATAGTAAAATAGTAGTCTTATGCATTTTATTTTATTATACCCATTCAATCTTATTGATGATATTTGAAGTCTAAATAGTAACCTACACACTTTTTCTTTATTATAATTTAGTATTTAGAAGAAAAGAACAAATTTTTATCTTACATATTCAATTTTGTAAACAATTTAACTATCTATTTCATAAAAAACTCGATTTTAATTCTACACACTTCATCTCACTTGATAATGATTTCATGTCAAAATAATATATATATGAGATCAAATCTATATCTTAGTTAATATTAAAAATTATTAACAATTAACAAAACATAATGTTAATACCATACATATTAAAAATTTGACCAATTATATATATAAATATTTTTGGTTAATTTCCTTTTGGTTAAGAAAAACAAAATGTAATATTTTTTAGATATAGACATATGAATTAGTATATGTTAATAATGATTTATTTTTTAGTTTTCTATTTCTTTAAGAAGAAAAAAGTTAATTGATTTCTTTTTTAGTATTTCTATTTCTTTAAGAAGAAAAAAGTTAATTATTTTGTTATATAAAGTATGGTTTTTAAAATTACTAACTCATAGGATTATGCCACGTGTCAAGTCAAACGATCAGATGTTTACATGTGTCATTCCAAATTTAACTTTTTATTCTCTAAAAAAATAGAAAATCTTAAAAAGTAAACAAATTTACATATACTAATTTATATGTCTATATATTTATAAACAATTAATATTTATTCAACAAAAGGAAAATTAACAAATTTATCTTTAACTCATGTAATCATAAGTGAAAAATAAAACATTTTGAGAAAAATAGCTTAGCTTATAGGATTTAACTTTTCAATTATTTTCATTTATTAATTTTAACTCATTTAATATTAATTTGCATGACGTAAAATTAACTTACGAGATTACGACATATATACAAAATATATTTTCAACAATGTTTGGTTTCTAAATATTTTTGTGGATTTCTTTTTTTTTATTAATTATTAGCCCTAAGCGTTTGGGTATTCGGATCGGGTATTTCGGGTTCGGATTTTTGGGTTTAGAAGTTTAGGACCCGTTAAGGTAATTTAAGATTTTAGGTCGGGTTCGGGTTCGAGTTTATTTATATATTGAAATATCAAATTTTGTGTGCAAATCTATTAAATTACTTGAAAATTTCAAAAATTCCCAAAACAACACGAGTAGTTTTGCTTGAATATATCTAAAAATACACAAAATAACTAAAATATCCAAAACATCCTAATATTTTCTATATATAAGTATAAATATAACTAATATATACTTATATTTGAGATATGTTTGAATACCTATTCGGGTTCGGGTTCGAGTTTTTCGGGTTTTGAAGTTTAGACCCGTTCGAGTATTTGAAAATTTCGGGTACACCCGCCTAAATAGGCGGGCCTTATCTAGAAAATAATTAACTTTTTTCTTCTTAAAGAAATAGAAATACTTAAAAAGAAATCAATTAAGTTTTTTCTTCTTAAAGAAATAGAAAACTAAAAAATAAATCATTATTAACATATACTAATTCATATGTCTATATCTAAAAAATATTACATTTTATTTTTCTTAACCAAAAGGAAAATTAACAAAAAATTTTTTTATATATGTTATTGGTCAAATTTTTAATATATATGGTATTAACAAATGTTTTATTATTATGAATTATGTTTTGTTAATTGTTAATAATTTTTAATATTAACTAAGATATAGATTTGATCTCATATATATATATATTATTTTGACATGAAATCATTATCAAGTAAGATGAAGTGTGTAGAATTAAAATCGAGTTTTTTTATATAAACTAATGAAAATATTCTCATTAAAAATAATTGAAAAGTTAAATCCTATAAGCTAAGCTATTTTTCTCAAAATGTTCTATTTTCACTTATGATTACATTAGTTAAAGACAAATTTGTTAATTTTCCTTTTGTTGAATAAATGTTAATTGTTTATAAATATATAGATATATAAATTAGTATATGTAAATTTGTTTACTTTTTAAGATTTTCTATTTTTTTAAAAGAATAAAAAATTAAATTTTGAATGACATATGTAAACATCTGATCGTTTGACTTGCCACGTGGCACGATCGTATGAGTTAGTAACTTTAAAAACCATACTTTATATAATAAGATTCTGTTGATAAATGCTTTAGTATAAAGCTCAAGTAAATATTGTCTGGAAAAAACAGAAATTACGATAACTTTCGTAGACAATGGCTTCTACAACGAAATTGGTCCGGATTTTCCACACATTATCTCAAATTCTCTCAAATTCTGTAAAGAAAAAATCAAAAAACATAAGTACATTTAACAAATGTACTATTTAGTACCAATATGTATAAACTGTTTCCATAAAATATAAGATATCTTAACCATTTAACTCACCAAGAAAAGATATGTTAACCATTTTAGTTACATAAGATACTAGAAAATATTATGAGAATCTACTTTACAAAATTAAGTTTATATAATTAACGTTTTTGGCTTCAACATAAAAAATAAAATATTTACAGATATTTAGATTATTTAATCTATATATTCCTTTCACTTTCCCGAATTTTGTCTTCTAGAACTGTCATTTCGTGTAGATTACAATCTTCCTCTAATATAATTATCACACTTCTCCTTTAACTAAACAGTTTTCTTTGAGTTTTTCAATACTCACCATAAGCAGAGTCCCTCAGATTTCTTTCTTCAAATGGAGACTATGCATCTTTTATCTAACTGAGGTTTTCACAGTACTAAATGGAGACTATATGTGAAGATTTTGGCTCTCTGTCATCATAATCCACCCCGAGATGGTGTTGTAACAACGATGATGTTGATCGATTCAAAAGTAATTTCATAGATTTACTGCTTTTATAATGTGGTTTGATTAAACTTGATTTTCTATTAAAACGTGTTTTAAATTTGTAGTACAAGGAAGTGCTCAAAGAGAGTTTTTGGTATTACATGTCGGATTTTCAAGTGGTGGCTAATACCATGACAATTAGATACTCATTCTGTTCAAAACAAGTCAAGTTTCTGAGAGGAACAAACATGTGGCATGTTCCTTCACTGTCAACAAGTAAATTTCTGGACTTTATTGCTCCGATTGATGTTAAGTATGCTGGACCGGAGAATATGAATATGCTTCATGGTAAACTAAAATTTTTAGTTTCACCTTCATTTTCTATAACTTAGATATGTTGCATGCATGTCTTTATATGCTCTCTTAACTATTATATGAAACATATCAGATGTTATGGGTATTATCACAAATGTTTTTAAGATTAGGAGATTCCCATTTGCATGTCGTGAAAGAGAGACAAATTATGAAGCACGATATGTTAAATTCACGATTACAGACAACATGTAAGTCTTTTAAACATCCGAAATAATGTTCTTAGCCTATTATTACTTTTACAAGATATTCTGTGGTAGTGTATAATTATTGATGATATTCGGATTTCTTTATAGGGAGAAAAAGATGACAGGCATTGTTGTTGGAAAGTTATGTGAATGGTTTGTGAACCACTGGGCAAGGAGAACCAGTTCTATTATGTACAATTATGATCCAATTGTGGCTGTTCTCAACAACTGGAGAATCACAGATTATCATGGTCATTACTTTCACTTTGACTCCTCATTCTGACTATACATTCTGTATTCAGTATAGTGTTATCATGGTTTTTCCCTTTACAGGTAAGAATGTTCTCATGAGTGAATATGGTTTTTCGAAGTTTTACATTAATCCTACATTCGAAGACGTTGACATTTCTCTATACATGTAAGTATTAGTGCTTTGTCTCTATCTTTACTTTAATTGGAAACATTACTTATTACTTTAAGTAATTGTAAAATGCAGTCGTGGATACATGCTTGAAGATGATAAGGACGATGTAATGGTGGAGGTGGTTGAGGAGAACTAAAGATGTGCTGAAATGTGTGTTTCTTTTGAATTTATGTTAACACTCTGTTATTTTTGTTATCCTTTCTATCTCTCTAAACTTATGGATTCTACTCTTTTGGTTAAGTGTTTAACAATGTTTATATTGACATATTCTCTATATATATGATAATCAAAAATTAACGTATATGTATATAACTTAGTTCTTCAACAAGACAAGAATTTACCTTCAAATAAGTAGACAATGTCTTATAGACTTGAATGTTTACCATATGTTCCACTCTCCCAATTACAGATGCTTTCAAATTTTGCTCGAGTTCTGTTGATAAGAACAAGTATATGTAATTATTTTCAAAAAAATTAGATAAAACTTCTCAATCTAATCCATGATATATTCACAAAGTTATAGAGATACAAAAATTTCATATCAATATATTATTCAAATCAGATACATGTTATATGATCACCATACTAAAAACAATCTTCAAAACCCAATATTTAAAACTTTCAATTTAAACAACTCTGAATAGTTTTGATAAACAGATGATACTATCATAACTTAGTTCAATACCCAAATACAAACATGAAAATAAAACAATACGAAGTTCTTTTGAAATAAATTTGGAAACTTACCTTTGTCTAAACGATTAATTGATTACAGAGATCACAAAGTAACCATTGTCAGAATGATTATTGTGAATCTTCAAATTCGTTTCACCGACTACTTGATATTCCGGTTGATTTATGAAAGTTTTCGATATGTGGGCATATTGATAATCGGAGTCCGATTGTGAATTCTTAATCCAACTCTATGAATAAAACCAATTAGCTATTCCATGTCTATAGAATTCCTCCAAAATTAAAAGTATGAAGAAGTTTATCGAATCCATTTATAAAAAATATTCAGACCGAATTTCAAATGAACTCTTACCTAACATTGAATACAATCGTCTAAAACCAAGTATCGAACTGTAAAATGAGCTACATGGTGATTGACGGATGTTGAAGAATTGGAATATGAACTTGATGAATCGATGTCGGGAATATCGAACAGAAGAAGATTGGTTCAGTCTGAAATGTTGACTTCCCGTTTGAAATAACGGAACAAGTAATGGGCCTATCAATGTTTGAATAAGTACGAGCTTTTTCGAAATCAACATTTTACTGGGCTTTATATTTAAAAACTCTGCATTTTAATGAGGCTTTTTTCTTTTGGTGTCATGTTTTTTAAAGTTTACAATTATAAAATTAGTTACATTATGTAAATAAAATATTGAATATTTCTAAAACAATTTTTTTAAAGAATATAAAATTTATATAAATATTTGGCTTAAATTTTAACATATAAAACTATGCTATGTAATATTACACTATCAGTATTCCTATTTGTAAAGTACGTTCGATAAACTTTATTTGCTACTATCATTACGTACTTTTGTTGCATTTTTACGATTTAAAATTGTTAACTTCCTCATTCCGAATCGCCTCATCTCTGTTCAAATCTTATATATCAGTTTACGTAATTTCTGAATACGTTATGTTTTCATACTGTGTAACCACGTTCCAATACACGTCATAAATATTCACAATCAAAAATATTTCCCCGCGCTGTAGCGCGGGTCCGATCCTAGTTTGAGGTAATTTATAGGTAATTTTTTAGATAGATTTTTTTATTTCAATTCGATTTCAGATTGATTATATAAGGAAATATCTATCAAAAAACACTTTTAACATAATCTAAACAACTCCGCTAATTGGTTTTAAAAAATCGAGTCATATACCACACAATCATTCCTTCAAATAAGGTAATTACTAGATATTGTAGCTTTATCATGAAAAGTAACAACTAAGTAAAACGACACAAAAACTCAAAAATAACAGATTTAGATGATTCGCAGATGAATGGTGATGAGTAGCAACGGCATCAGGTAGTCGCTGAAATTTAACAGCGGCACCTCAATCTTCATTGGCGTTCATCTTCTGCGACAGTTTTTCTCTCACCACCGTACTAAACCTTTCTCATGAGTGAATATTGTACCAATTTGAGGAAAACATTATCCTCCATTTTTAAACTCGGCAACATTTAATTACGATAATAAATTTATACATTAAAGAATCTTTAAGAAACTAATCTTATTCGCAAAATCATTATACAAAATATGCTTCCTAATGATCATAAACTTTGACCCAATATTAAACACTATAAATATATACTTCGTAAAAGAAACATAATTCTCATCAATCAATACCATAAAAACACTAAGAATCTCTCATCTGCTAAATAATAGTAAGTTTGAATTGGACAATGTAAATGAGGTGTATTAATCGAAATGTTCTGATTGGATTTTGATTTTAACGAGATGTCATGGCCTATCCCAACAAAACTACTTTCAAAACTAAAATCTATATAAAAACATGGGCCTAAACTTCCTTATCTAGAAAACTTAGGCATGAGCAAATAAACTGAACCGAATGTACCGAACTGAAACCAATGAAAACAAAACCGAAAAGTTGAAAATAATCAAATGGATATTAAATTCTATAACTGAAAGAACCAAAACCGAATGGATACAACAGAAATATTTTGGGTAACCGAAAATATCCGAAATATAATTATAATTTCAAAAATATTTGTTATTTCTAAACTAAAAAGGGGTTATTGGTTTATAGATTTATAAGGAATTGGAAATCCAAACAAAAATCATTTGTTATTCAATCACTGATTTTAAAATTCTAATCAAAATCATGTGTTATTGATTCGATGATTTATAAATACTAGTTAAAATCCTTTGTTATTCGTTTAGTCATTTGTTTTTGGATTTGAGAATCCAAATTATGTTTTAAATGGAATTGAATGGATTTGAAAGAGAAAAATAGAAGGATTCAAATCCATGGGTAAACTGTAACACCCCTATTTTACACTTAGACCATGAAGCCCAAATCCAGCCCACTAACGATTTAAACCCAAGTGAAAATCTAATGTTCCCATGTGATTATAAGAAGCGCGAGCAAGTGCCGAAACTTTCAACAAAAACCCTAAGCCGTCAATCACGGTAAGTCTCGATCTCAACTCCAGCCTTTGTTTTTTTGTCAAGTTTAAGTGCTCAGCCTAACTCAAACCCTTGTTGTGAACCGACGCAGCACCACTCAGACCACTGGTGATCGTTGTTGTGTTGAGCCGGAGCCACCGCGTGAATCATCCTCACCGGAGAGGTAACGCACGAGAAATCTTGTTGAGGAAGGTAATGTATTAAACCTTGTCTCGTACCTTGTGTTGTGTGGGTGGTGTAGTTTATCAAAGAAATAGTGAAACCAACATGAATTAAGAGTCCTAAGAGTAATTGTAATTAAGTGGAAACTTGATTATTAAGGAAGCATCAATGGTGTTATCACGTGAAGAAGACGATGACTTTAGTCATTGTTTGGTATTCGTAATTGTTGGTTTAGTTGTTGAACCGGAGGAATTAATGTTGCAACGTACGGGAATTGAATTGTGTGGTGTTGGTTTAATTGCATAACCAAAAACTATCAACGTGGTCGCATGATTATTAGAATGGGATTGTAGTGTTGAAGTTAATTATGTTTAGACATTGAATATTAAATTATAAGTTTTGGTTTAATTATTTATTAAATCAACTCTAATTAATTTAATTAAAGTTATACCTAATCATTTAGTTAAGATTTAGAATCTGATTTGGTTATTAAATTTAATCAAGATTATTATTAGAAAATAATCTTTGATCGGTTACCTAAACTATTGCAGATTGAAATCGTTGTTGAACCGGTGCCTTTGTTGCTAGTCCTAGACCGTGTTATCCAACCGAGTTGCTAAGGTGAGGGCGGGATCTGTGGAAACATAGTATCACCTTTCTACTTTTGTACTTTTGAAGTTCATTTGTATAGGATTAGACATTGGGTGTTGATTGTTAATTACTAGGAATTAATTGTTAAAATATAATAAGATGTGTTGTGTGATGTTATGCGTTAGGTTGTTAGCGTGATATACATGTTGATTTGCTTAACGTCTTTAAGACGTATTTTTAAATAAAAATATAAAGATAAATAAAAGAGAATAATGATATTAAAGAAAGGTTAAGATTGAGGATGTTGGACTGTAATGGAACCGACGGGTTCATTACAGGTCATTAATCGCTGACGAGCAATGAGAGGAAGGATCAAGCTACGGGCCGTGGTCTTCCATAATTAGGCTCGAGGAGCCATAAGTTAACGTATGTTAAAAACTAAGAAAAGAAAGTAAAAGATCTTGCGGTGAGCAAGACGGAAGCTTGTCTGTTATAGCTTACTACGAAAGTTTAAGCTATTTGATTGTTGTTTGAGTCTGTGCTTATGAAATGGAAATTGTGTGAAAGTATAATCGTGTTATTGTGATTCGGTGGACAGTTTTGACTGCCTTCACTGAGTAATTAGTTACTCACCCCCCTTTTATTTTCCCTCAGGTGAGGAAGAGAATGTTGAGTAGCTGCTCGCTTGGTGTTATTTCGGGGACTTTGGGTTTTATTTGATTTATCGATATTTCTTATATTTCTAAACACAATTTCTTTATACATTTTTATCCAACGATTTTAATTTATTTATGCTATTATTTTGAGACAATGTATTTCTGATTCTTAATAAAAGAAAGTTTCCCGAAATTATGATATTTTATTTCAAGATTTGATTTGAAGAAGTTGAATAAATGAATGGAAAAGATGAATGTACGCCGTCTCAAGGTTGAGAGAGACGGGTATTATATAAACACATGTTATTTCAAAATCCATATATCTTGATTGCATAATTAATAGAGATTTTCAAATTCTATATAGATTTACAAATCAATAAACCAATAACACCCCTAAATAATTAAATATATATACAATAGTAAAATTACTTGAAAGTAACCGAAAAATATATGAAAATAACAAAAATAACCAAAATATCTAAACATATCTACTTAACATGTTTGAAGTACAAAATAAGGATTTTTTCGTGTCAGTTTTTTTTTTTGGGTTTTACCGGGGTTTTTTACCCGAAAATCTCGGCCCAATTGCTATATTTGCCTTCTATTTGGCCCGTTCACTCTATTGTTTGGATCCTTCTAACTTTTCCGCTCCTACATATAAACACGTTTAACTTAATTAATGCAAGAATTTCGAGTAAATCCTCTGTTAATATTATAATTTCTCAAACGATTAACTTTCAAATAAGTGAATCAATCTGTTATTATTGTAACTTCCCATAGTTTGAAACTGTATCATCTATAAGTGAATCAATCTGTTATTATTGTAAATTTATTCCTCTAAATTCTTTCTATATCATTCGATTAAAGACAATTTATTATCCAACGTATATGCAATCTTAACAACTTAAATACAAACCTTCCATATCTTGATGATATCTCTATAAATCTGGCAATAGTCTCCTAACTTAGATATTCTCCATTACCATTTTATCATTCCATATTTAGATTCGCATTAAAAGTCGTTTCCATTTACCTTAACATTTGATCTTTCCCCCTTATCGTATTGAGCTGTAATCGGGTGCCTTCCACCAAATAAGGAACTGATCTATAAGTTAGCTTGCACCTATGGTAACCATCCTATATTCTCTCAACAATTCTCACTATAAGCTGCAAAGAAATATATACATATAGGTAAGATACGATTTCGCCATAACAACCAAATTCGTCCATATAAATTAGATACGATTTTAAAAGTTTATACCATATTCCTACACTTAACAGATATTTTCGCATCACGACATTCTTGAACGTAATCATTGACCCTATATATAGTTTCATATACACCATTATTCAACATCATCAACCAAAGCAGTCTTCATTTCATAGCAATAGTTTCTCATTCTCTAATCATGGCAGCAACATTTGCATACCTCAAAGATGTCTGCCCATACAAGAATGCCTGGAGAGTCTAGGTGAAGACGCTTCATGCCTGGAAGCAGTACATAAGCAACACTGGTGGACATTAGAATTGGTGCTCTCTGTTAAACTGGTAAGAATACGAGAACTCTTGACTAATCACATTAAACATAATATAATACCAATACACATTTTCGGTTTTGTGCAGGGTAATAAGATTCATTGTACCGTGCCAAAGGACTTAGTCAACCAATATACTCACACGAACACTGTTGGCGATTGGATTTTTATTGAGATGTTCAAACTCAATTATGCCACTGGTCAGTTCTGTGTTTTGTTAATGGAACTGTCGTAATGCCATGTGACCCTAAGTCTGATTCAAACTACCTGACATTAGCCACGTATGATCACCTTTCTTTCAAAGATGAAAGTTGAATTGTTCAGGTCAGTTAGAGAGACTTCTCTGTGGCCTTTACTCTGACCTGCTAATAATAACAAAGTCGATATACAAACTGCGGTCAGTGAGGATAAGTATAAATCTTAATAAGAAGCTCATTCGGAAAACGAAAACAGTTACCTGCTCGCTTCACATCAGAATCCTCATCCGAACGATTAATCATCTACATAAAGAAATGATTACTAACTATTTTAATTGTAATTGATCCACAATTTGTAAAATTACATATCTTTTCATAGTTCTGGAAAATTACAATTCTGATCGACTGAGTTGATTGTGTTTCTCCATGACTTAATTACATGCTCGCTTCACATCAGAAAGCTCTTTCGAAGCTGAATGACGGATCTTCTCTTCCAATTTCAGCTCTTCATCATGCAACACATTTGGGTTATTGGTTTATGTGAAAATAAGTAAAGAACTCTGATGCTCAATCGATAATTGCTTTAGAATCAGACAACGATGATCTTTGATATAAGCTATGTAGACGATAATGTCGAGATATCAATTAATGAAAGAGAAGATAATGAAAGGGAGTGAATGTTATAAAAAAAACGATAATGAAAGATATGTTATAAACCATAACTCAAACATAAATAATATTAATATATTTATATGTATATGAATGATGTGTAGAGTGTAAGGAAAGGTAGAGAGGGAGTAAGTGGTTAACAAAGGTTTCTCATTCTCTTCTATTATTACTCTCTCAATCTCAACTTTACAACATTGAGGACTAACATATATATAGTACGATGACTTGTAGTCCAAGTCACTTTCAGCCCAAGTAAATTAGGATAAACATTATCTTATAGGATATGGATAATCACATAATATTTATCTATTTATAACACTCCCCCTTGATTATCCATCACCTTTGATGAGTTACGTACTGCCTCGTTAAAAACCTTATCATGGAAAAACTCAGTGGGATAAAAACCATGATAAGAGAAAAATAGTACAATAACGTAAACTCTCCCTCGAAAAGACTTCATAGGTCTCGTAGATAATGCATCTCGATCATTCTCTTCGCTCATTTTGATCTTGTCATAATATGACAAAGATTTTGGAAGAGAGATAGACTTTTACTTTCATGTCTATCTTTTGCGTGTTCTTTGCTGCCTCGTTAAAAACCTTGTCATGGAAAAACCCAGTGGGATAAAAACCATGATAAGGAAAAAAGAGTGCAGCCACGCTCATCATCATATGTTTCCTCCTGGAAGCGTCTTTCTGCTTCCTTTGAATTATGAAACATATGCAACACTATCTTGTTGCCGCCTCTTCATTGGTGACTATATTGCTTGCTTCTTGTATATGTTGATGGCGTTAATCTAAGCCATACATCTTTTTGACATGCTTCATGAAGCGCAATAATTTTAACATGACTTGAGCAAGAATTGACCAAAGTCTTTTACTAGAAATGCCATGAGGTTGTTGATTTGTGATGGATCTGATATAAATCTTTCATCTGCAAAACCAATTAAACCAAACTCGAGATTTCTAGAATAAAATAAGTCCAAGTCAATCTAACCTTGCAGATAATGTAGACTCGATTGTCTCTTTATTTATCGGCTAATATATATATCTTTACGCTCATAGAGCGGAGATTCATGATCCTCATTACATTGTGCGCTAGATCATAGATCATTTTTCATGTCGACATTATATTGTCTTTTCTTTCCTTTGGTTCCATATTTGCCGTAATGACATGGTTAATCGAGATCTCTTAATCATTATAAATTATTTTATATAGGTACCTGATTTTGTTATTAACCATGTCAATCGGTCTCTTTACTCTTCTTGAGGAGTCTCTTTATTTCTCTTTAAGAGTTTATATGCTCTTCTTTTAAGAATTTAATCCTCTATATAATAATTTGCTCCCTTCGAGAATTTTCTTTATATTTGGAACCAAAGTTGCCTATCACGTTCTTTAACGTGTTATAGACAATAATATGTCATCCTCCAGAGACATATTTTTGGAGCATTTTTTTTTCTTTTAGCTGGAATATGAGATTTTCTATGAACTCTCTAAGTTCATATTTATTTATATGAGGATCAATAATTTTATAAAATCTCATTCATCAGCTGTTTGCATTTGATTTGCAATATATTCTGAATAGTGATCATTTTGAACTTTTGAACTTTTGAACTCTTAAGTTCATATTTATTTGTTCAAAGATCCAAACTATTCAATAATTCTCCCATAGTGATGGGGAACTTTTATCATCAACATGATAATTTGCAAATCTAGCAATTGACACATCTCTAAAAGATGGCTTAATATTAATAGAGCAAAGACTTATCTCCAGCATATATATATTTCATCCTCTTTGGATGATATTTTTATGCGGTGCAGAAGAGCATTTATAATATATATCTCACACCCATAAAATTTAAAATGATAAATATTTGATCTCTAATAATGTATAAATAACATGAGAGAAATATTTCTTATGAATCGTTGGCCTTATATAGAATCATTACTACATGCAAAATTGCATGTTCCATGTAAAAACATGGAGATTAAATCACCATGAATCGTTTTGCAATCTCTTGGATTTGCGTTATGAACGATTCATAAAGCTCAATTTGAGAGTAAACATCATTTTTAGATGTTCCTTTAGAATATGACTTCATCAGAGTTATCTCGCTCTGGGGTGTCAAATTCACCAAAATTTATCGACTTATTATCGATGTGGGATTCCTTTAATTCTCCCCCTCGAGATAATAACTCTTCGAGTTCATTCATCTCGAAATGAATCCCACCTTAGGATCAATAACATATTCAAATGGGATCATGTATTTTATCTTAGATCCTTTTAAAAATGTGGGACTTGTAATTATCCCTCCCAAGATTATGGCTTGGTTATATGTGGGATTTAATTTAGGGGTTATTTAGGAAATCGACCATCATATACAATGAGCTTATTATTAAAAATAATGATGATTTAGCCAAAGATCATATAATTCTGGAGGCATAGCCTACCACAGAATAAAGGAGGAGGTATACAACCATCGACTCCATATTATATAAATATTTATCATAATTTAAAGGTTACCATCTTTATTTTTGCAAAATATAATCATACATATGTGTGTCTCCATTGTGGTCAACCGTTTGACACCACATTAATTTATAGTCTCAAAATAAAAATTATAAGATAAATATCTTTGAAACTATATGAGTTTCTTTGAGACTTTGGAAAACACAAAGCATCGATCATTATGAATCTGATGCATTTGGAAGTCGAGAGACTAGCTCATCTAGATTTTCCAATTATTTATGCACTGTCTAAACATATATCGACAAGTGCTTCATATATTCTCATAAGAGAACTATATTTTAAATTTTAAAGACATACTTTAATGTCCTTAAATATTATGTAACACATATTTATTCTTTACGAATAAAATAACTAAAAAATAATAATTTAAGCATATAAATTATTTAAAATAATAACAGGTGGACTAGAGCCTTTTTATGCAAGAATTCAGGAGGCATAGCTTTCTATAGAATTCAATAGGTATAGCTTTTGTTTGATTGTATAAAAGGAGGCAGAGCCTACCATATATAATGATCAATTCTGAAAAAGCATAACCTTTTATTTGATCATTAAGGAAGCATAGCTTACCATACATATAACGATCAATTCCGGAAAAGACATAGGTTTTTATTTTATTTGATCGTGAAGGAGGCAGAACCTACCACTTATAACGATCAATCCGGAAAAAGGCATAGTCTCACGAATCACGGTGTCTAAAATATTTATGTTTTATAAATATAAACGGGTTAAATAAACAGAAAGTTTACTTACCTCGTAAGCGCTTAAGCGTTAAAGACATTGTGCTGATAACGTGTTATAAACCATAACTCAAACATAAATAATATTATTATATTCATATATATATGAATGATGTGTAGAGTGTAAGGAAACGTTGAGAAGGAGTAAGTGGTTAACAAAGGTTTCTCATTCTCTTCTATTATTACTCTCTCAATCTCAACTTTACAACATTGAGGACTAACATATATATAGTACGATGACTTGCAGTCCAAGTCACTTTCAGGCCAAGTAAATTAGGATAAACATTATTATAGAATATGGATAATCACATAATATTTATCTATTTATAACAAGATAGTGATTTATCTGATTGTGCTTTTTGCAGATGAATAACAATCCGAAACAGACAGAATATTGTTGCATTATGTACTTTTTTAAACGGCCCAACATGTTTTATGAAGCCCAAATGGCATTTATCCGGTTAAAAAGAATACAACCAAAAGGCCAACAGTAGCCCCATGGTACACTTGCATTATACACTTAATATTCGTGTCCTATTAAGTTTTCTCTCTTGTAATCTCTTTGAATTTTATATGTAAATTCCCAAAAACACATATGTTCACAACACAAAAAAGAGTATCAGATTTACATTATGATGGATATAAACAATTTATATACAATCACAACTTCAATTTTCTCTAGACATTATATATCATATACAACATTTTCAAATATATAGTTTATCATTACACATTTACTACCGATTACAATGTTATATATTTTTCAGAAATAGATGATTGCATAATGTACACGTTCCAAAATGAAACAAAATCAATCATAACATATACTAATACTATATTGTGCACTATATAGACATATATATATATATATATATATATATCTTTACCTTAAACACAACAATATAATTAGCACACATGTAAAGAAAATGTTTTTAAAAAGTATAACTCAAATTTAATAAAAAATATAGGCCCGCGGTGTATCGCGGGTTACTATCTAGTTCATAGAAAAATAACCGGATGGATATTAAATTTTAAAAAAGCAAAAGAACCGGAACCAAACCAAAACCAAACCAAAATTTTAAAATAACCAAATGTATACTATACTTTATAACCGAAAGAACTGATAACCGAATGGATACGAACCAAAACTGAATGGATAACCGAATGCCCATGACTAAAAAAACTTATTTAAGGGCCCGACTGGTTGAAACACAACGGTTACGATTATGACAGCAGGAGTTTACGGAATCGGACGGTTACGGTTTAGCGATTAAAACTAGGTGCAATTGCGGGAGCTTTATGATTGGTTAACGGATTTACGTTTATGGTAGGAAAATTACGATTTTATGTTTTTGGCGGAAAAATTACGGGTTTATGTTTTTAGCGGAAAAATTACGGGTTTCTGGTTTTGGTGGGAAAATTATGGGTTTACGTTTTTGGCGGAAAAATTACGGGTTTACGGTTTTTTGGGAAAAAAATTAAGAGTTTATGTTTTTAGCGGGAAAATTAAGAGTTTATGATAATGTTATCATCATGATGATGGCTATCATGACTATGATATGTTGATATGATTATGTTGAAGATAGTATGATGATGATGGTGATGGTAGTATGATATTTTGAGAGGGTAATGATGATGATGATATTGAGTTGATAATGAATAAATGGATGGGTTGATGAAGCCATTTGAAAAAAGATTGATCATATTCAATCGGTTTAGAGATTTTGTGAAACTCAAATTGATATTGGTTTAGAGATTTAAGTTTGTTTAATTCATTTTAACCAAAATTGGTGGGTTCTCATTGCAACCCAACTTATTTGATCCATATAACCATTTGACTCAATAACTTATTTGAACCATCAACTCATTTGACTCAAATATTTCAACTCATTAGATTTCATGGGTTGAGTTGAATTGGGTTGATCCATGAAACTTAAACCATTTTGACAACCCTAAAAATCTATACTATTAAAAGAGAATGAGGGTCACCCAAATTATAAGCCATTTGGGCCGTTTTTTATAAAAATGTTACAACAAAAAATCAAAAAAAAAAGTAAGGATAAAATAGATAATTCATGTCATCATCTCGGCTGACCCGAACCGCGACTAAACCCAACCCGAAATAAAACTGCACGGATGGGTATGTTTTTTCAAATTGGTTTGGGCTTTGTGTTTTCTAAATGGACTCTATAATCCACGTTGGTTTTGTGATAATTAAGCTTTGATAAAATCTCTTTCTTTTTATCACTGAAAAAGTCAAAGTCCTGTCGGCCAACTTTTTCTCACCGACTTTGCAATGTTGGGGAAGAAGTGGGTTTGTGAGAGTAAGATTTGGGGGCTGAAATCTCTCTTGAATAGTTAAGATTTGTTGCTATTTAAGAAGGTCCTTGGTCTTTGATCAGAAGAATTGAAAACTCACATCTCTTCTTCTTCTTCTTCCTCCTTTCATTCTAATTCTGGGTTTGAGAGTTTCATCTCTTTGAATTGAGTGCACAATTCAATTGAGAGCAGAGTGAACCCTGGAGTGAGCCGTCTTGGTTATCTTGCACCGGGATTAGGCGGTTTTTCGCATTCGTTCTTTGTCAATTCTGGTTCTAAGTTTTACTTCCAACAACAAGAAATAAGACAAGGCCAATACAAGAAAACAAAGATATCTCAAAGAAGAAGAAGATTCATCAGAATTGTCTCCGTTAAACCACCAACCGCCGTCTCCGCTACCACCGCCGCCATTTCCATTATCATTATTGCCGTTACTTCTACCGAGTGAAGCGAAACAATTTCTTGTTCCGAGTGATTGTTTACTAGAAGTTATCATTTACAGTAGCGACTAAATTTACGCATCGAGAAAACGAAGGAAGCGGTGGCTGCCGGAGTATTCTGATGCTTATTGCCGTCAAATATTCTGATGCTTATTTTACCCTGTTTGGCTGTTTTTTACTTTTGTTTCACAGGTTAAAGAGCAAACTATAACATATGAGTGATTTTGTTCTAGATTCTTCTTTAATTTGGATAACGAGAACGGCGTAGCAGATACTCCAAGACGTATAGATAGGAAGGTAAGCTTCGATCGTCCTAAATCATTTGTACTATATATTGCTGAAGAATGTATAATCTGTTATGTACCCATTTGTAAAGGCATTCTCGTGATGTGAATTTCCTGCAATTTTGATCCAGGACAACGTTTTTATAATGTCCAATCCAAAGTCCAAGTACCATGTACTGCAGCTAGATTTAAGGTGAGTATAGCAATCGTAAGAGAAGTTCTTCGTTCGATTATATTTTGTAAGTATCTAACTTACTGTTTTTTGTTGGGGGCATCTCTCTGAAAACGGTACATTTGTAGGCTGATATCAGATTTGGTCGTCGTCATTGTTTCAGCTACTTGTGGTGTAATTGCCTTTGCTTCTACGGGTCAACCGGTTATCACACACTTCCTTTGCAAAGCTTGTGACTTTCGATATTATTTTATTAGCATTAAGTATCTAGATTTCCTGCACTGTAGAAACAATTTTGCTATCTCTTACTGATCAAACCATGACAGCGTTATTTAATTTATGCACTACTTATATGGCTGGTATGGCTGGATCTATCATTGGACCAGGCGAGTTAAGCTTTGTTAGTGAAATGGTGCAGGTAGCTTACTGATATATCCCTATTTTCACTCATTTTATCTATGTTTTAGGTATAAGATTTTAATTCTTTATGTTGTTTCTCGAGTCTTTTTAGTGTCTTTTCAGGTACTCTATGCAATGGGACAACAATGGAGATGAGAAGACATTTTGGAGCAAAAGCTAAAGAAAAGGAAGCTAAGGACGATTTTGGATTCAGGAATCATCGAGAGTGTCGATCGACACACTCTTGGTGTCAATCAACACCAGTTTGGCCCAGCAAAGTCCAAGTTTACAGAAGAAAAAATTTGCTCCAAAACACTTCCCTATTTGCATTATTAGTCTCTAGACGTTTTATAGTGTTTTATATATCGTTTTTAGACCTAAGTTTCGATTATCAAGCTTTTTGCAAACCCTATTTTGAGAGACATAAGCCATTCATCCCCTGTTTTTGAGAGATTCAATTCAGTTCTTAATACAGTGAAGAGATCCTTTCTTTCCCTTATTCTATTTGCTGTGTTTATGCTTTCATACTCAATTATGTTGATTGCTTCAATCAATATGCCTGAGTAGTCTGCTTGTTAGGAATAGGGTTTCTCATTAGGGATTCATATGGTTTAGTAGATCGCCCCCCTGTTAGGTTATCTATAGAATTCTTCATCTTTGATTATGCTTAATGCTAGATCTAGAGTAATTAACTAGATCTTGAATCTAGACAACAGATATGCCCACCATAGGTATCTGTAGTTGGATCTATTATTTGATGAGCCTCGTTTATAGTTGTGTAATAAGAATCGGCCTATCTACTAAAGTGAACAATCTAACTCGTTAAGAATGCATATTTAGGTTAATAATCTCTCGGCTTCTCCGGTTACTCTTAGCTATAAATATAGGGAGTTTCGCGGAACACTACCGGTTATTCCATAATTAGAGTTTGTGTTTAAGAATGGTTCGATATCAGCCTAGCTTTCATTAGGTCTACTAACCAATAGTTTCCTGAGAATACCCTGTTCTTAGCTCTTTATTTAATCGTTTACAATCAATCAATCTGCTGTTTTCTTACATTGTTTTCTTATTATTTCAATCATACCCTACTATCTTAATTTTGACATTGAACTCATTGTTTGAACAAAATAACTTTGTGAATTCGATCCTTAAATACTGCAATTGATCTCTTATTTGAGAGAGTAGTTGTTAGGGTAATTTGAACCTTATCAAATTTGGCGTCGTTGCCGAAGTTCTTGGGAATTTCCATTGAGTTTAGTTTAGAGATTTCGTCTAGTTTTTACTTTTATTTTGTTACTCACTCGTTTTTTGTTTTCTTCTTTTCTGTGTTTCAGGTGTATGCCTAGGCAAACAAGGAACACACAATAGAAGGAGCTTATCAACTTGTCTGTTCTGGACTTGGGAAAACTTGAATGCACCAACCGAAAAACTTAGAGATTAGCAATGGACCATATAGAGCGCTGTCTATCTTCACACAAGGTCCAGCTGAAGCTTTCAAGGCTGCTTGGGTTCGTTTCAAGGAGTACCAACGAGACTGCCCACATCATGGTTTCAGTGAGGTACAACTTCTTGGTACCTTTTTCAGAGGAGTTGATTGGAGATACCAGATGGCTCTAGATGCAGCGAGCAATGGTAACTTCAATGCACGTTACCCCGCTGATGTTACCTCTCTTATAGAGAATCTTGCTTGTAGCAACAACACTAAAAAAGCTGACTTCGAGAGGAAAAAGATAGTTGAAGCTGTTTCAGGCAATCAGATGGCAAAGGTGAATTCTAAGCTGGATTCGGTTCACAACTTGCTTACAGGGAAGAAGCATGTCCACTTTGCAGCTGAGGATGAGACCATTGAGCGTGAGACTGAGTCAGAAGAGGGAGTATTCTACATCGATGGTCAGGGCTATAGGAAAGAGAGAAAAAGAGTTCCTCCAACTACACTCAAAAGCCTGCTTTCCAGAAGACCTTTCCTCAGAGCAACTTCCAGAAGACATATGGTAATTCAGCTTACCAAGCCCTCCCTCCCCCCCCCCCCTCTCCACCCTCATCAAAGAGAAGAATGGAATCTATGCTTGAGCAGATTCTAGAGAGCCAAACAAAGCTCGTTGTGGAGTTTAATGGCAAGTTTGATGCTGTCTACACAGATCTTAATGGGAAGATCGACAATCTGAGCTCTCACTTGAAGAAGCTGGATGTATAGGTAGCTCAAACTGCACAATCCATCAAGAGACAAGAGGGTTTTCTTCCTGGTAATCCTGATGCTAACCCAAGGAAGAGTTGTAATGCCATCTTGACCAGAGAAGAAGATGATGTGTGGGAAGAATTAGACACTGAAGACGAGTTGGAGCTCGCAGTTGCAGAGATGGTGTCGACCGACACCTTCTAGTGTTATCACTCTCCTCGTCGCGGATCATTCCAAATGAATCCCTGAAGGAATCCTTAAAGATGTTCCTGTTAAGGTTGGTAACTCTTTTATCCCTGCTGATTTCGTGGTCCTGGACTATGAGAAGGAACCCAAGGATCCTCTTATCCTTGGAAGAGCATTCCTAGCTACAGCTGGTGCTAGGTTTGATGTGAAGAGAGGTAGAATCTCTCTAAAGGTTTGTGATTTGGAGATAGAGTTTGGCATGGATGGTTCAGAGCTTACTAAGACTATCAGTAATATTACCTCTAGCACAGACACACCTGCTCAGACTGCTAAGAATCCCACCACAGAGCCACACACAACGCTCCCATCCGCTCAACTCGCCAATGAGAGTTGCAGAGCAACGGTGTCGATCGACACCACCACTCCTGTCGATCGACACCACCACTCCTGTCGATCGACACCACCACTCATGTCGATCGACACCTTCGTGATTCACAGACAGAGGGTTCTGCACAATCTCTTCAGCCCACACCACTTGAGAACCTATGCGATAAGTTTTCCTCTATCTTTTCTCCTGCTTTACCTTCGATTAATTCTTTAAATTCTTCGAGGTCTGCTTCATTCGATAACAAACCTATAGTTCTTCGAAAGCTTGTTTTTCCTGTTGTTCTTGCAGGTGACGAGAAGAGTGTCGATCGACACACCACTGAGTGTCGATCGACACCTGCAGCTGCCCCATCCAGATCAGTTTACACACCGCCTTGGAAGGATAAGAGGCAGCAGCAATCCTTCACCACTCCACCTACATCCTGAAATCCGCCAAGTCAAGCTATTGACTCAAAACAAGCGCTTAGTGGGAGGCAACCCACTGGTTTGATTTTTTTTTTTTTTTTTTTTTTTTTGATTTATTTTACCCGCTTTCTCGGATTTGAATGCTACTGGGGACAATGTCGTTTAAACGGGTAAAATAAATCAAAAAAAAATAAAGCCTAGTGGGTATAGTTGTGGAACTTAGGTATGGAATCTAGAATGTTGTGTAAGCTTGCAGAGAAGTACATGTTGGTTAGGATTTGATTAGACTTGCTAGGCATATGGACTTAGTTTGGATGATCATGGCAATAGCCTAGAGAATGTTGGGAGTTCCTTTGGTTTTAAAACCTCTTCCACGAGTTCAGCTTTTATGTTTTGCTCGAGGGCAAGCAAAAGCTAAGTCTGGAGAAGTTGATATATCTCTATTTTCACTGATTTTATCTATGTTTAAGGTATAGGATTTTGAGCCTTTATGTTGTTTCTCGAGTCTTTTTAGTGTCTTTTCAGGTACTATATGCAATGGGACAACAATGGAGATGACGAGATATTTTGGAGCACAAACTAAAGAAAAGGAAGCTAAAGACGATTTTGGATTCAGGAATCAGCGAGAGTGTCGATCGACACACTCTTGGTGTCGGTCGACACCAGTTTCGGCCCAGCAAAGTCCAAGACGCTTCGAAGTTTACAGAAGAGGAAATTTGCCCCAGAAGACTTTCCTATTTGCATTATTAGTCCCTGGACGTTTAAAAGTGTTTTATATATCGTTCTTAGACCTAAGTTTCAATTATCAAGCTTTTTGCAAACCCTATTTTGAGAGACATCAACCATTGATCCCTTGTTCTTAAGAGATTCAATTCATTTCTTAATACAGTGAAGAGATCCTTTCTTTCCTTTATTCTATTTGCTGTGTTTATCTTTCATACTCAATTATGTTGTTTGGTGATACAGTTCAAATTACCCTAGAACTTGTCTCTCAAATAAGAGATCAATTGCAGTATTTAAGGATCAAATTCACGGAGTTCTTTTGTTCAAACAGTGAGTTGAATATCAAGATTAAGCTAGCAAAGTATGATTGAAACAATAAGAAAACAAAGTATGTTGTCTGGATTTAAGATCTAGTTAATTACTCTAGATCTAGCATTAAGCATAATCAAAGATGAAGAATTCTACATATAACTTAACAGGGGAGCCATCTACTAAACCATATGAATATTGAATTCAAAACTATACTAACAATCCGAAACACTATACAATAAAATCTTCATTTCGAATTTTTGTTTAGACTCCAAATATTTTACCAAGTTAAGGAACATAAGACCCGGACGAAGCACGGGTTATTAATCTAGTAGCCTATAAAAGACAATTGAAAATAGGATAAGTGTATTTTTCCAACGTGACCTTTTTTATTAGATACTTATTAATTTGATAAACAACTCGCACTATATGCAGGACAAAACAGTTATTAAATAATTTTAATGTATTGATGATAATGAAGATGTTCTATTTTTATATTGTTAGATAAACGATAATGTATTAATGATTATTAAGATTAAGGAAATTAATTGCATATATTAATCCTAGTTTTGTTTTAATATAATTGAGTAAATTCAAAAGTAGAAATTAATTGGAGAAAAAAATCATAAGTAAAACTAAGGGAATATTAGGTTATGAGGCACTTTTTTAAAACTTAATTTGGCTATGGGGCAATTTAGAGGTAGTGAGCATCTTTTTTACGTTTTTTTACTACTACACCCTCAACCCAACCTAACTAATCCAAACTAATTATGGTTACCAACCTTTATTTTTTTCTCTCTTCATTCATTTTTCTTTTTCTCCACTTTACAAAAATAAATACAAAATTCACTTGTAATATTTATTCTTGGAAAAAGGACAATCGTTCCATACTTTTTTTTCTCTTCTCTCTCATCAAAAACATCAAAAAAATAAATCTAAGTTTTTCTTTTTCTTTCTCTTCTTAGATCTTAAAAGCTGGAGATTTCGATTCAGTTGCTCCTTCTTTAATCAATTTCATAAGGTTGAAATTTTCATTTTTTTGCTGGATTTCTTCTTCTCTTATTGTATCCATCATTGTCTTAGTCAAATTCCGTCTCTTTACAAATTTTATATTCGTCCACCAAGTGTTTGTTCAAATTCCTCAGAGAGAGAGAGTTGAATTAAAGAACCCAAACATATATTCTTACTATAAATTTGTAACTTATCAATCCAAACCCGTCCAGCTATATTTTCGCCTCATGATATTTTAATTTTTAATAAGTTTAAATATTAATAATGTTTTATAAAGTTAAAATATATCAATAATATTTAAAAATAATAACTGTTTTTGACTTTAATGTGATGACATTTTTTTGTAAATTCTTACTTTATAACACAAAAGTACGTTAAAAAGGTACTTCATTTTTTTTAATATATATTAGGTTAGTACCCGTGCTATGCACGGTATTCTTGGTTTAATCAATCATCAAATCTCAATTCTGTATATATTACGAATCTACTATATTTTCTTTGTTTGTAAATATGTAGTTGTATATCATATATTATTGGTATTAACTAAATATATTTAGTCTCCTCAGCTTGTATTTTGTTTAGTATATGTAGTCTCCTCAGTTTGTAGCATGAAAAATTTATTATAATATTGGTATGTACTTTTGTATACGTAATTGTATATTTAGTATATGTAGGTGTACACATAGTATTTGTACAGTTCCGTGTATTTTATTAACATGTAAGATAATTATAAAATTTGACAATTTAATATGTGCTAAGAAACACTAATTGAATATAATCAATCTTTTTCCAAATGACTTCATCAACCCATCAATTTATTCATTATCAACACAATATCATCATCATCATTACTCTCTCATAACAGCATACTACCATCCCCATCATCATCATACTATCTTTATCATCATCATATCAACATATCATAGTCATGATATAACATTACCATAATTTTCCTGCCATAAACAGAAACTCTTAATTTTTCTGCCATAAAAGTAAACCCGTAATTTTCTTGCCAAGAACGTAAATTTGCAATTTTTCCGTTAAAATGTAAACCCGTAATTTTCTGCCAAAAAAACGTAAACCCGTAATTTTGAATAAACAACACAATTATGAATAATTGGAGCGAAATCTAGTATATATTCATAGAGAGCAAAAGTGTGTTAAACAATTTAGGTTTATCCTGAAAAAATCTAAACAAAGAGTAATTTAAAGATTAGAAATATTTTACTTAATATGTTTAAGTCTAATAGGATTTTCCAAATTTAAACAGAATTTTTTTTTGAGAATGCTAGCTAATAGTAACCAAAACTTATGTTAACAGATTTTGTTTTTCTTTAAGGGAAATTTACTAGAGTAACCCATATTTTATACATAATGACCCAAAAGGAATGCTAAAAATATGAGTTATTTGAGTAATAATTATACCTAAATTATCCTTGTTTTCCTTTCCAGAGAAAAACAATATTACAGAAATGTCATTACTATTTAATTCCAGCAAGGCAATAAAACCACATTTATTTACGAAAATGCCATCGTCGTTTTTGGTAAATCTGTGGCTCTTGTTGCGACGGATTTGTTATCGATCACAGATTTGTTGGTCAACCACAGATTTTTTACAACAGACTTGTTTTGTACCACAGACTTTACTGTGTTATGTTACGCCAGATTTTTTAACCGTGACTGATTTGTTTCATATAGTCTCCACAGATTTTATTTAAATTTCAAAAGTAAGAATGTTGAAACCAAATCTGTCACTGATTTGTTTTCCGGACCACAGATTTTTCTTTATGGTGGCAACAGATTTTCTATTTGCACCCAAAAATCTGTTGTGTTATAACAGATTTGTTAACCTCGAAAAATGTTATATAGGCATGACAGAGTTGTTTTGTGTAATCACAGATTTAATTAACTTGTTAACAAATCTGGTGTTTTACAACAGATTTTTGTTAAAAAATAAAATTACTACACAGTCACATAGTGATAACAGATTTGTTTTTAGTGATGACAGTTTTGTTTTTCAGTGTCAAAGCATAACAGATTTACTCATGTCAATGTTATGGCCGATTTGTTTATGACTAGAATAACCTTTTTAGTAATAACAGACTTTTTTTGGCAGATTTATTTAAAAAAATTCGAAATTTTTTGTTATATGAGATTTATTAGCTAGCCCTCAATTAAATTATTTCCGGTCTGATTGTATGTTAAATCCGGTTTGACTGGATTTTTTTTTTTTTTTGAAAAAGAAATTTTCATAATGTCACGACAGACTTTTATTAATGTCGGCAGATTTTTACATAATATTGTCATATTTGAATTTTAATGAATTTTATTAGTCATGATAAATTCTCCAAGGGTTTTCATAACCGTTTTTTTTCTTCTTCTATTCCTACCATCAAATCAATTATTTGTGAATTGATACATGTCAAAATATTATTGGTAAGCTAAAACAAGTCAATTTATAATATGCAATATCAAAATTAAATTGTTTTTCTTTAGTATTTTTAAAATCAAAAACGAAATATGTGAAGAAGATTCTTCTTTATCTAAATTTTGTTCAAAATTATTATTTTAAAAAAAGTTTGTTCTCACGTTAACTGGATTTTCGTTTTTGTTTTAATTATGTAATATAGGTTTTGGTTTTCTTTTTTGTCCACGATTTCTTTTTTGATTTTATAATTCGGTTGAAAAATAATTTGGTTTTGCTGATTTGTCAAAATTTTATTGTTGGAGTGACTTGTGCTTTAAAATATAAAAGATTTGTTTTATTTTTTATTTTTTGTTTTAATTTGATTACAATTAATCATTAAGGTTATTTCGTCTTTTTAACAAAGATATGGGTTACTACAGTTTTTGAAACCAAACGTGTGTCATTTAAGTTATTTATGTTAAGAGTTGAGTCAATCTAAGCAAATCTTACTTTCTTTAAAGTCAATTTGTTTGAATCAATATTTAATGATTTGATTTAAAACCAAAACTTATGGTAACGGATTAGTTTTATGATTGAAATATTTAAAAAGAATTTTCAAATTGTAAATTTGAAATAAGTCTTGATCAAATTTAGTTATTTTTCTCATTACAAAAATATTAAAAGAAATATAATAATGTTACACTTATAAAATTTCAACATTAATTTGGATTATTAATAAAAATAGATTTTGTAGTTAAGTTTTAGTACGAAATGATAATTAAATCTTAGTTTGGTATCTCTTTTTACTTAAATATTTTTTTTGTTATTTTAGCATTTAAGAGTTTTTAAACAAATAAAATAACCCGATACAATATATCTAATAATAAAACATATGTTACATTTAAAAAAAAAACACAAACCCAGTTTTGTTAAACCAATTTTTTCGTTCGCTATTGTAATATATAATTAAAAATTATTGAAAATTGAAAATCTATAATATATTTCGTGTAGGCAGAATTTTAACATTTTATTTAAATATAATAATAATTTTCCTTGTATAAACCATAAATATCAGATTTTTCATCATTTAATTAATTTTTTATTTTTTGGAAAAATTTAGATTAATATCTTAATGAATTATTTCTATTTCAATCCAAGTTTAAAACAAACGATACGATCAAGATTTTTGGTTTTTTAGAAAATCAATAAACAGTTGAAATTATAAAGTGAAACCGGGTCAAAATCCGCATCATGAAATAAGTTTTTTAACCCAATTGCATTTTTGTGATTACTTCAAACTTTTTGCCCACCTCACTAAACAAACTGAACAAAATAATAGAGTATATATATATATATATATATATAAATCTATATATGCTTTATACAAATCTCTATTTTTCTAATTCAAATCAATTCAAAATGCAGAAATCGTGTGATCAAATTTAACTGATAAAATGCTTTATATGATAATTTGATGAAACCAAACTGTTTATCATCGTATCAAAAACTAATGAATGAGATATTCAAAATTTTAATAACCAAACCTACCTACATGTATAAAGACTTGGCTCATCTTTTAATCCTCATTGGGCTTCTGCAAATTGACAGGAGAAAGACTAAAATTCAAAATAAAAAAAATTTAAAAAGAATCACTCATATTCTACAAATATAGAGAGAGGGAGACATACTTTAACAAAATCACTCCTGCATCTACATCATCATCTTCCACACTACCTGCATCAATATTCAAAAACAATATGTGAGAAAATATATAAAAATTAAATTTTCATAAAATATAAACGATATAAAAAAAATTAAAGATTTAAAACGAATCTAAGGTTTGTAGTAGAATGGGAGATTTCACCTAGTGGAAGGTATGGTCTTATATAGTAGTGAAGAAGGAGTGCTGATTTAAGGGTTTTGAAAAGAAATATTCTGTTTAGTTTATAGGAAAAAAATTTCGATATAGATTATTATATATTTAAGAAACTTGATGAATTATAGAAATAATTAATGAATTTCTTAAACGGAAAGATTTAAAATCCCTAAATTCACGTGAAGTAATTTTCTAAGATTATTGTAAATTATTTTTTGAAATATGCTTAGGATTTTTCAAATTTAAACATTACATAATATTAGAAATGTTACCTAATAGAATCAATAAGTTCAAGATTTGTTAATGATTGAGTTATAACTACAGAGTTAATTCGGTAGTTTTAATGATTGAGTGATTTGTTAATTCTTTATTTAATCAATCTTTGCCTAACTTTCCTAATTAAAACCATTTGTTTCTTTTTAAAATCAATTTCTTTGAATCATTGTTTAACGATTTGATTTAAAACCAAAATTTATGATAACGAATTAGTTTTATGATTGTAATATTTAAAAATATATCCTAAACTATCTCAAAGAAATCATAAATGCTAAATCAGTTTTGATAATATTTATCTATTTTAATTATAACAAAAATATTTAAAGAAATATAATAATGTTAATTTCACATTTTCAGCATCAATTCAAATTATTAATAAAATTAGATTTTATAGTTAACTGGAATCATCGTTTGTTATCTTTTTATTACTATTTAAATTTTAGTTGTTATTTGATAATTTATTTACTATTTCGTTTTGAAACTTTAACAAATACTAAAAAACTAAATGAAAATTTTGTATATAATAAAAGTGATAATCTGATTGGATAAGTAATATTTTATAATATAATAAATATTGTAAATTCCTATGATATAGGAGTATAATTAGTTTTTCAATTTGAACAGACATAATTATGAATGGTATTGAATAAAGGAATAAATTAATTGGGAATAAATAAAGATTTTCTTTCCAAAATCTTGCTGTAGGATTTGATTTTTGCTGGAAAAAATCAACGGCTACGATTAATTGTAATGGATGGCCAAAATTAAAAGTTTTGATCCATTATTTTAAAATCCGAGTCAAAAGGATCCGCGTATTCTTTAAATGAAACTGCGAAATCGAACGGCTAAAAACAATTTAATTGAATGGCCAAGATTAGAAGTTCTGACCCATTTGTTTAAAACACGGGTCATAAGGATCCGCGTGTTTTTTAAGTGAAGGCGAGAGATCGAACGGACACAAACAATTCAATCGAATGGCCAAAATTATAACGTAAGTTAAGTGATTCTCAGTTAAATGTAATTTTTTCTATCACATTAACATTTTAAACATATGATTTTAAGGTAAAAAATTTTTTTAACTGAGAATCACTTAACGTACGTCTTAAATAATAGTGTAGATAATGCTATGTTTTTAAAATTATTATATATAAATACTTGGTTTAATCATAATTTGGGATTGATATACTTGTGTTCTTGACAAACTTTTTTATTATTTTAATGGCCTAAATTTGGGCATTTTGTTAACATTATTTGAATTAGTAATATCAGCTTAATACATGTCCAATTTATTTTTACCAAAAAAGAAAAAAATTTAATAAAAATCAGAAAAGAGATTTTTAGGGAGTGATAATTATTTTATACAATTGCAAATTTAAAATGAAAACTGTGGATTGGGAAATAATTATTGTTTCAAATTTTTTAAATGTTACGTAATTAATTTTTCAAAAGAAAATATTGACGCATATATTGTAATATAAGGTTTGATTCATTTTATTAACTGAAAATAAATTATTTAAAAGGAAAAATTATTGTGATTAATGCTAATTGATCCCTTAAAATGAATGTTAGTGTGTAGTATATTGTAGTTTAGATTTGGAAAGATTTCAATTATTTTTGTGATTTTTTCTTTTAGTTTCCTAAATTTTAGTAACATAATCGATTTTATATTTAGATTTAAAAATAAGTTTGTTAAAACATTAAATGTCAGTGGCATGACATTGTAAATAAGTTTCAACTTGAGAAATTATTTGCAAAAATGGCTGCAAAAATGTATATGTAGATGAAAGAAATACGAAAAATCATAAGCAGAGTGATAGGCGCCAAGGGTTTCAAGAAAATGATGATCTATATGCAAATTACTATTTTTCCCTTCTCATTTGTATGCAAATTACTATTATGCAAAGCACGTGGTCAGAGTTTGGTGGATGTGCATGGATAGTCGATAATTCGAAATGATTGAAATGACCACATGGTCAGAGTTTGGTGGATGTGTGTTGACGGTCAATAATTCAAAATGATTGTGTTTTGATAATATTATCGATAAAACAAGTGTTACGTTATGTAAAAGATGTTGATAAAGTATGATGAAACAAGTTCTGTTGGTCATATCCACAAAAGTTTATTTACTGAAATATTTATATTTATTTATCCACTACTACATATTAACAAAACATAAATACGAGTGTATATTGTATGATTGTGTATGAACACATCGATCTCAATAATATTTTACGTTTTCAGATTAAGAAGCATGCTTTAGATTATCATGGACCAAAAGTGATGGTTATAGATTATGTACATATAAAACTTAGGATTTAGGCTTTAGGATTTAAAGTCAAGGGCTAGGATTTAAAGTTAAGGGCTAGGGTTTATGTCAAGTGTTTAGTATCTAGGGTTTACATTTTAGGATTTAGGCTTTATTGTTTAGGATTTAGCGTTTAGTTTAGATGGTTTAGGGTTTTGGGTTGAAGAATCATGGTTGTCTACAATGATTTACTGTTTATGGTTACATGTTTTCCATTGGAGATTATATATTCCATTGTTGTCCATATAGATTGGATCATGTGGATTTTCTATCTCAATTTGTTTATATTAGGAGATTTATGTTTAATATTTATGGGCAACAATAAGAAAGTTTAAATTTTAGGGCTTAGGGTTTAAGGTTTATGGTATATGGTATAGGGTATATGTATATGGTTGAGGGCTTAGTGTCTATGGGTTAAAGTTTAGGGTTTAGGGATTAAATTTAGGGGTTAGGGTTCAATGCTTAGAGATTAGTATCTAATGTTTAGGGTTTAGAATTTAGTGTTAAGGAACTATGATTGTTTAATATGATTATAGAGTTTATGGTGATGGTGTAGGGTTTAGGGTTAATGAACCATGGTCATCTACAATTATTTTTGGGTTTATGGTCACATGCTTTCGTTAGAGATTATATATTTCATTGTTGACCATGTGGATTAATGAATCATATGAATTTTGTATTTTCTCAATTGGTTTCTGTTTAGGGGATTTATGCTTAATATTTATAGGCACTACATGAAACTTGAGAATTGATAGCAGTGAATTATAGCGTTTAGTGATGTTTTGCTATATTCAAGTTTTAAATAGCGTTTCTAAATTTGGAAACGCTATGTATATATTGTCTTCTCGGGAATATGGTAAGACTTAGAATATATAGCATATTTTTTTTAGAAACGCTGTGCATTGTGATAGCGGCAAACTAAATTAATGACTTATTTTAAGCCCGCTAAATACTTAGTGAAATTTCATTTCCCTCTCACTTCTCTTCTTCCTCCTCTCTGGTTTTCACTCTCCCTCTCGATATCACTTTTTATCTTCCTTATGCTATCACTCTCGAAATCTTCCTTTTTATTTCCCTCTAAATTAATGACACTCTTTTTCACTATCTCCCTCTTGTTCTTAATCTCTGTTTGATTTCTCATCGACATTGTTTTGCTCAGCTGGGTTCGTACATGTTACATTGATCTCCTAATCGACATCAAATTCTCAGTCAAAAGATTTCGATTGAAGGTTAGTTATTGGTTCTAGCTACAATTTCAATTGGGGTTTTCGATTTTAGGGTTTGTCATATCAATTGGGGGTTTTGATTTGGGTTTTCGACTCAGTTTATGAGTTTTATTGTTTCGATTTTAGGGTTTCTGATTTGTTTCTTTGTCGGATTTTTGGGTTTTCGTTGCGTTGCATTGTTGCGTTGTGCGAGTTGTGGTGTTGTGCAAGCTGTAACATGGAAAAAGTTTGGGTTTGGCTGTTGAGGTATGATTTCTTTCTGCATCTAGTTTGTATTTTAATTTTATCAAAATCTTAAGCACAACTTTGAATCTAACTTTGAATCTTAAGCACATCTTTGAATCTAATTTACTTTTAAAAATACAGGGCAAGTGTTGAGTATGAGGAAGGTGCACGGACTTTTGAGTATGCATCCGCAAAGATTTTGGGTAATCGAGTGCAGTTGTTGTGTCCTTGCATTGACTGCCGGAATGTGTGTCATCAAGATTTAAACACAAAGATCATTTGATAATTAGAGGGATGGATAAAAAGTACAAGAGGAATACTTGTTGGAGTATTCATGGAGAGATAAAGAATGAGAAGACCGTGGATGTTCAACACCCTGAATTAGAAGCTTATGTGTTAATGTAGAGAATTCAGAGTTCTTGAACAAGAATGGATCAGAACAACCTGAAGTGGGTGAACGGGAAGAAGAATTCCAGTTTAAGAAGAGATTAGAGGATGCAGAAACGCCTCTGTACTCAAACTGCGCAAACTACACCAAAGTTGCAACAATTATGGGTCTCTATCACATTAAAGTTAAGAGTGGGATATAAGAGAATTACTATGATCAGTTGTTGAATATGGTTCATGAGATGCTTCCTGATGGTAATGTGCTTCCAATATCCACAACTGAGGTAAAGAAATTCTTGAAGGTCTTTGGTTTTGGTTATGATGTTATTCATGCGTGTAAGAATGATTGTATTCTTTACCGCAAGCAGTATGAGGATATGACTAGCTGTCCATGATGTGATGCTTCACGATGGGAAATTGATAAGCATTCTGGTGAGACAAAGAATGGAATTCCATCAAAGGTACTTAGGTATTTCCCCATTAAAGAAAGATTTAAGAGGATATTTAGATCGAAGAGAATGGCTGAGAATTTACAATGGCATTTAAGCAATGCTTCTAAAGATGGAACAATGAGACATCCGGTGGACTGAAGGACGTGGGCGCATGTCAATGCCAAATGGCCACAATTTGCTGCTGACCCGAGAAACCTTCGGCTTGGTATATGTACAGATGGGATGAATCTGTTTGCTATCCAGAACACCAAGTATAGCACATGGCCAGTGTTCTTGGTAAACTACAATATGCCTCCAACACTGTGTATGAAGTCAGAGAACATAATGGTAACACTTCTTATTCCTGGTCCAACAGCACCGAGTAACAATATTGATGTTTACCTTGCTTATTTGATTGATGATCTGAATGATTTGTGGAATGAAGGTATCCAGGTATATGATTCATTTTCTCAGAAGAATTTCTCACTTAGAGCAATATTGTTGTGGAGTATCAGTGATTATCCAGGATTAGGAACCTTGGCGGGTTGTAAAGTAAAAGGAAAGCAGGCATGTAATGTATGTGGAAAGGATACACCTTCTAGATGGTTAAAGTTCAGTCGAAAGCACGTCTATTTGGGTAATAGAAAACAACTTAGGCTAGGGCATCCTTATCGGCGACGAAGAAATTGGTTTGATAACACTATGGAAGAAGGGACTAGTAGTAGAATTTAAACAGGAGCTGAAATATTAGACATGCTAAGTGATTTCAAGAACGATTTTGGAAAACCTTTGGTTAAGAAAAAGAAAAAAAACTCAGGTTTCTGTGAAGATGAGGTGCTTATCCATGATGAATATACAGAAGATTCAGACCAATTGAGGTGAAAGAAACAGTCTATTCTATTTCAGCTAGCTTATTGGAAGGTAAGTATTGTGTCAACATACATTTATTTAAAGTACATAGCTGTCAAAGTTGTGTTCTAACTAGTTTATTTTCTGTTTTACTATATAGGATATGCATGTGCGTCATAACATTGATGTTATGCATATAGAAAATAATGTGTGTGACGCCATGATTTCCATTTTGATGCACAATGCTAAATCCAAAGATGGTTTGAAAGCACGTCAATATTTGAAAGACATAGGGATTAGAAGAAACTTACAGAGTAGGAAAGGCGGGAAGAAAGCATATTTACCTCCAGCTGCTTATTGGTTAACAAAGGAAGAGAAGAAGATTTTTTGTAAGAGGCTATCTAAATTCAGAGGTCAAGATGGGTACTGTGCTAATATAGGAAATTATGTCACTATCGATCCTCCTCAAATTGGTGGTCTAAAATCTCATGATCACCATGTTCTTCTACAAAATTTGTTGCCTGTTGCGTTGAGAGGATTGCTGCCCAAAGGACCTAGGACTGCAGTTATGAGATTATGCAACTTCTTCAGTAGATTATGCCAGCGTGTAATTGATCCGGTGAAGCTTATAGTTCTGGAGGCTGAGCTGGTTGAGACGATGTGTGAAATGGAAAGGTTTTGTCCTCCATCTCTTTTTTGACATATTGTTCCATCTCCCTATACATCTAGCAAGAGAGACACATTTGGGTGGGCCTGTACACTTTAGATAGATGTATCCATTTGAAAGGTACAACTTTTTGGATTAATATATGTTGATTTGATATTTTCTCTTAGTTATCTAACAAAGTTGTTATCTGATACTTAGGTACATGAAAACACTAAAGTCGTATATTAAGAACTATGCAAGGCCAGAAGCATGTATGGCAGAAAGGTACTTGGCAGCTGAATGTATTTGCTTGGAGTTTCTCAAGACATCTGTACCAGTTCTTGATTCTGCAAACCGAAATGAAGATGTTGACTTAGATGAGAAGATACTTGAAGGTCGTCCTATTCATAAGGCTAAAGAAGTTACACTATCTTATAAAGAGCGTGACATTGCTCACAAATATGTGCTAATGAACACTGCAGTAATAAATCCATATTTTGAGTAAGTTGTGCTTAGTAATTAGTATTTTACTTATCATTTTTGCTTAGTAAGACCTCCTGATGGTGTACTATTCTGATATGATAATCAGGATGCATCTTGAAAAACTGAAAGCTCATGATGTTCATTGTAGAAGAAATCAAACTCTCTTATGGAAGTTACATGGGGAACGGTTTTCCCATTGGTTAAAAGAAAAGGTAAGTAAATCAAGTTCATCATCTTTGGTCAATAAGTTTGTGTTTTTTTATCGTTCCATTATCTTTTTTGTTATAATCAGGTCCCTAGTAATTCAAAGGAGCACTCGGCCAAGCTGAGATGGTTAGCCTTTGGTCCAAGACATATTTCTCAATCCTATAAGGGTTTTATCATTAATGGACATCGATTTCACACAAACGACTTAAAGCGGAAGACTCAGAATAGTGGAGTAGCATATGAAGCTTTCAGTATGTGTAGATCAATTGCAAAGGATACAAATCAAGTGGCAGACATAGTTTCTTACTTTGGAGTGATTCAAGAGATAATATTGCTGGATTACTACATGTTCCAGGTTCCGTTATTGAAGTATAAATGGGCCAACAAAGGGAATGGCCTGAAGGAAGAAGATGGCTTTACGCTTGTGAAGTTCAGCTCAAACCAAGCCACATATCTCCAAGATCCATTCATTATGTCTTCTTAAGCAAAACAAGTGTTTTATTCTAGAGAAGATGACTTATCACCTTGGTTTGTTGTTATGAGAGCACCACCAAGAGGGTATCACGAGTTAGAGACAGAAGAGGAATTTGTTCCTGCTCCAATAGCCATAGAAGCCAATGACGAATTGGGGAATTACTCTTCAGATGATGACAGCTTCTGTGTTAGGAATGATTGTGAAGGGGTCCTAGTAGTTGATTAGTTGTGCTAGGAGTATTTGAATTAGTTTATGTGACAGTCTCTTTTATTACTAGTTAATAATTTCTGATTGTTTCTGTATATGTCAGGTTAACGAATATGAATGACAAAGTAACCCGCCGCAGTAAGCGTCAAAAAGGTGAACAAGTAAGTGGAGAGTCATTGAAGATTCATTGTAGACACAACAAAATTAATAGTGAGCCAAATGAGAATATTGCCTTTGAAGAAGAAGAAGCTAGAAGAGATGACTCTGAAAAAGAAGAGACGCCTCATTCAACAGATGTTGGTCAACAAAATATTGCCTTTGAAGAAGAAAAGGCTACAAGAGATGAAGAAGGAGCAGAGGAAGAGATGGCTAACCATGTTGATTCTCAAGAGAAGCCTCATTCAACAGATGTTGGTCAAAGTGAGCAGTCATCATCAAATCTTTTTACTTAATTACAATTTCTAAATCTCTGGATTTGGTGTAGGCGAGGTTCAATTTGACATAAAATTGGCAAAGAGATAGTGTTTTAAAGCAGATGGGGTGTATATGGAGGTCTTTCAAATCGAAGCTTGTTAGTAGGGTGCGATCTATAAGGAATAAGCAACAACTTATTGATTTAAAACCAAGCAATATACAAAATGTGTCAGCTTGGATGAATTGGGTGAAGATTAAGAAAGACCAAGCTTTTAAGGTTGTACATGTTCCATTGTATTTTAGATTGTTTTTTTTGTTGTGGGGATTTGTAATCTTACTGTTTGGTTTCATTTTGAAGGTCCAGAGTGATAAATTTAGGGAATTACGAAGAAGTCAGATTCCCCACACAACTAGCCGCAAAGGAATGGTTTGCTTGACACATGAGATGGTATGATTCTGTTATTTTTTCAAGTACCAGTTAGTGGAAATAGTAAATTGTAAGATATAATTCTTATCAACTTAATTGTAGAAGAACAAGAGTTCAGACCCCTCAAAGGTGACTAGGAGTAAGGTTTGGGTAGCAGGACACACACATGCAGATGGGAGACCTTTGAGACCAGAGTTTGAAGAGACTATTGTAAGCTTTCAAATTTTAGCTTTATAATCTTTTAGATTCTCCTAGTTGACATCAAATATTTGAAATTAGGAAAAAATCAAATCAATTGATAGTGAAATGGGCTCCACTGCGTCTATGAGTGTTAAAGACGATGCTGTTAGTCAAGTCGTTGTAGTATTTTAAGTGTCAATCCAAATGGGTGTGATGCAAACAGATGAGATATGATCAAAAGTTGCTAAGTCAAGCCAAGCAGAATTTGGTTGGTTTTTTAACAGTCCTTGTGTTGATGGAGAAAACAGTAAAAAGTCACAGAAATGACTGATATACTCGATCGCAGGGTCGACTGCCAGAAGTGAAAATGCAGAAATGGACCAGTTTACTCTATCACGCAGTCTCACTGTTAGTAGACTGATGTGATCGAGTAGAATGGTTGAAAACAGAAAAATTCTAAAATTCAATAGCAAGTGAATGAAGCAGGTAAGTAAACAGAGAAATCAATTGGATGAGAAATTCCTAAGGATGGGGTAATCGAATAGTATGGTCTCCCTGATCAATTCAGTTGTTTAACAAATCTTAATTAAGCTATCCCTAGACAATAGGTTCAACAACAGATTAATTCACTCCCGTGATAGAAATCCTCAAGCATAGCTAGACACAGACCTAATTCCCATTAGCGATCTCTAACTAAGCAGGCAATAAGAACCGACTGCTAAAGCCAATAACCGCTCTAAACTGCCAATCTCTTGGGATATAGACAATTATCACTGGAATTAGTAGATCCAACGTTCCATTCAACGCCTTCTGGGCGCTGGAACGTCTGGGATCGGATTCCAATTGATCAGAAAGGAATAAGCAGTAAACACAACTAATCCAGAAGGGATTCAATAAATCTTACACTTAACCAACAGATTCGACCAGGGGTTCCACAACTACTCTATCCCATCCTCAGAAATCCTAATCACTACTCAGACAACATGCTTAAAGATAATAACATAGAAACGAAAGATGAACAAGCATCTGAATAACTTATAAGAAAAATCGAAATACAAAGTTGCAGGAATGAAAAGCGGCTGCTGAATAATAGTGCAAAATTCGTGTCCAAAAAGTGCATGTCTCAGGGCGAAACCCTTAGAGACTTATTTATACTAGATAAGAAAGCGGGCTTCGAGCCCACTTAACGGCCCATGGCCGGCATGATCAAGAGTGTCGGCTCAAAGTGGGCTTCCTGATGGGCTTCGAATGGGCTTCGAATGGGCCTTCTCTTCTCTTCTCTTTCTGATGCTCAGGTTGTTTTGTTGAGTGCGGATTGATCAGAGGGTCGAGGTGGTGGTCGAGTAGGTTGGTTGATAGAATGGTCTGGGCTGCTTCTTGGCCTCTGTGATCGAGTAAGTGTGTTAGCTGTCAGGATGGACTGGTTCTTCTCCTCTGCGATCGAGTATAACTGGTGGACTGGCAAAGTGGACTGCCTGGTCGCCTCTGCGATAGAGTAGAATTGTCTGGATAGACTGCCTCCTCTCCTCTGCGATCGAGTATTTCTGGCAGAATAGACTACCTGGTCTCCTCTGCGATCGAGTAGAACTGTCTAGATGGACTGCTGAGCTGACTGCTTCCCTCTTTGCTACTAGTGATGGCGTATGTTGGTGGAAGTGTGACTTTCTTTTCTGTTTTCCCTCTTTCTGAGCACCAATAGCTCCAAAACACCTGAAAGAACTTCAGAATGCAGAATGTATGCAAGACTAGTCCTAGACTCGACTAAAGATGCAAAATGTACAAAAATGATGGTGAATGCTATGAAAGATGGATGAAACTAGACTCAAAATGGTGATAAAAAGATGTGTAAAACATGCAAATTATAGACATATCAACTCCCCCAAACTTAGTCTTTGCTTGCCCTCAAGCAAACAAGTAGACATAAGCTGAAGGAGAGGTTTGAAGGTGGGGATTCATAACCAAAGCGTCAGATTAATCAGATAGAATCAATGTCCAAGTTGGCAGTTCTAGGATGCGATATTATCGAACTCTACTCAAAAACGTTAGCCATGCCTTATTATAGTTCAATCCCACTCTTATACTCGACCTACACATGCTTTCAAATCTACCAATCCCTTTAACATTCATTAGTTTAGGAACGTAAATCAAGCTGTCCATCATCAATGAACTCATTTGGCTAAGCTGAAGGTCAGGAGACAAAGATGGCCCTTTCTGGTGGTTCAAGTTTATAACAGGGGACTCTCAAGAGAAATGGACTGAGCTTTAGGAGAATGCTAAAGGTAAGAGCCAACCTATGCATACAAGAATAGTATCCCATCTACCCAAAAACATAGCGGTGTATACACCAGCAGATGGTACTACCCTCAAGCCCAGAATATGATTCTAGTTCTACCCTTTGCACTCAAGGCATTTTTTTCTCATTCTTATCTTGGATCAAACCACTGTTTCTTTTCTTTGACTCTTATTCTAAGGAGAAGTTTCTTTTACTTTGATGGATCTAGTGGACTTTGGTTTTCTTTGCCAACTATGGCTCTTGTTATCTTCTTGTGACCAAGACTTTTCTAGATTTTTTTTTTTTTTTCTTCTGTTGTTACAGAGCCTATATTTTTTTTAGTTCCCCAAAATCCATTACTAGACTAACTTGTTTCTCAACTTCCTTCTCCTAAGAACATCAACATTTTCCTTTCTCTCTTATTTTTCTCATATACTCGATCCCCACTTCAAAAAAATAGACACCCACCTAGTCCTATCTAGCCCAGAAAACGTGGACTAGAACTACATGAGACACTACTCTTGTTGGCTCAAACTTAACACTTTCTTCCAAGCTTAATCCTGAAACAGGCCTCACAATCACACACGATATATAACAGGGCTCAAAAGAAAGGTTTGGTTAAGGGCAAGGGAAACTACTTCAATGATGGAAGCAGCTACTTGGGTTAGCAAGGGTGGTGAAAAGTTTAAAGAAAACCCAAGTATGTATATGGTATTCATGAGTTCAAATTCGATGCTAAGACATGATAATTGCAAGTCAGATTGAGTTTCAAATTGATAGGGAATGGTATCAGATAATAAGAGTGTGATCGAGTAGAGCATTCAAGACATGGTGCAGTTTTACTTCAATTTCATTGACTACGCATCATACAACTAGCAACAATGAACCAAAATGCTTACAAGGCTATCTCATCATAATCCCCAATGCATATGAGACAATCCTATATGAAACATCCTAGACTCAATCCTAAATGTGATGCAACTATATGAACACTCTGTTTTTGTGGAATATATTTTCAGAAATTTTTCAATTTTTTTGGTTTTTTTCTATGCCTTAGATGAAGTTAAGACTCAAATGATGCAAATAAGACTCACTAGCAAACATGTTAAATACTTCTTGAATCCTCCCCCAAACTTAAACTACACAGTCTCTTGTGTAGTAGAAGTCTAAAGAAGAGTTCAAAAGACACTAAAAGAAAACGAAAACAGAAAATGGTATATACAATGATGGTTGTGTGTGGTACCTCAGTTGAAGGCACTGGAGACGTAGTCGTCCACCTCCTCTCTGGTGTAATCCCATGGAATACTGGGACCTTGTAGTTGTTCACCCTCCTCTGGTGCGGGATACTCGATCTCCATGTCAATCGGGTGCTCAATCGCACACTCATAACGCTTTATTCCCCTTGTGATCGAGTATTGGTGAAATTTTTTGAATTTTTATGAACGAAACCAAAAGGTACTCGACCCTCCTACTCGATCTCCACCTATGAGATGGAGTAAATTTTTTGAATTTTTACTCTATCTCCAGGTTACTTCTCTATTCCTGAGCACCACAAACACAACCAAAACGAATCAAAAATAAAAAGAAAGAAAACTTATTTACAAGGATAATCATTGGACTTCCTCCCAAGTGAGGTTGTTTTAAGTCCCTAGCTTGACTCCTCACACTCATCATGCTTAAGGAGGGTGATAGAGAAGGATTGAACTCTTCTCTTCTTCCTTAGCAGATACAACATCGGACTTAGCATGCTCTCTTGAGATGTTTGTAATTGAGTACTCAATGGCCTTTCCTTGTAAGCTTGTTTTATTTCTTGTGGGTAATCTTTTTCTTCAGACCATTTTGAAACAAATTTTTTCTTTGATATAGCTTCAATGTCGAGTTGAGGTTGAATAGCTTCCCTTTGCATCAGACTCACTTTATCCCTAAATTCCTCAATAGTGCAAGCTAGCTTCTGGATGGTTTCTTCTTGGAGATCAGACTTCCTTTTAAGTTCTAGCCAATCAACTATACAGTGCGTACTAGATTGAGTGGTTGAGCTTGAAGGTCGTGTTGGAGCTAAACTTGGTTCCTTTACTCTTTTCAGTCTCAAATCCATCTTTTGTAACCACTCCTTGGACCCCAAAGGTCTGTCCTTCTATGGTTGATCTTCTTGGAGCTTTGCTGATGTCAAACACTAACCTTATATCCTTCCCAAGATTGAGATTAATCTTTCCATCTTTGACGTCTATCACCGCTCCAACTGAGGCCAAGAAAGGTCTTCCTAGGATCAGAGGATCCCTAGGTTCTTCATCCATCTCAAGCACAACAAAGTCTGTAGGCACTTTTACTCCATTAATCTTGATAGGCATATCTTCTAGTAGGCCATAGGGTTTCCTGAAGGTCCTATCAGCAAGAATCAAAGATAGGTCGCACGGCTTATATTTGACAAATCCCAGCTTCCTTGCCACAAAAAGTGGCATTAGGCTGACTGAAGCTTCTAGATCACATAGATAGTTGCTGAGAGCCTGTTGCCTAATAGAGCATGGTAGAGTAAAAGATCCCGGATCTTCCAACTTTTCTTGAACAATGTTCTTCTGGATGATTGCACTACACTTGTTAGTTAACGCCACCGTTCCTTGAACTTCTTTGATCCTCTCTGTAATCATGTCCTTCACACGTTTGTCTGAGTCTGATATTAGTGCAAGACAGTCTACTAGAGGCATTGTGATTTCAAGGTTCTTCAATTGTTTTTCCAAGAGAGCTTCATACTTCTTTATTAGTTGCTTCTTGAATCTCCCTGGAAATGGTAGTGGAGGCTTGTAGGGTGGAGGAACAAAGACTTTATCCTTGGTTTTAGCAGCGACATGCTTTTTAACAGAAGAAAGTACTGCTTGAGCTTGCGATCGAGTACTGCGATCGAGTATGGGCTCCTCTATTGCTATTTCAGCTGGAATTTCATTCTGAACAAAATCCTCCCCTTCTTGACCGTCACTGTCCCTAGTGACAGAGGTAGAGGCATGCCGAGTTGGCAGCTGTCGATCATGGCAGATAGTGATGGCGTGAGCAGTGGTGTACTCCTTAGGGTTCTGGATTACTTTCCCTAGAAGCTGGCCTGGGTTGTTATTAACAGATGGTGAAGCGAGGATGCCTTCCACATATTTCATCCTAGTGCTCAGTGATTCAAACTTGCTGTTAAGTTCAACGCCTTGTAGGTCGACTTTGTTGTTTAATTCAGCAAGCTTCTTAGCGATTTCCATTGCTCCTGTGGCTTGTCCTTGAATGAGCTGCTAGAGCATTTTTATTATGTCTGAATTCTGATGCGCATGTGCTTGTTGTTGATGTGGTGTGAAACCAGGTGGTGGCTGATGTTGTTGATATCCTCCTTGAAACTGCTGCGTTGGACCAAACCCTTGGCTTTGGTTGTAAGGAACAAACGGTTTGGGGTTGTTCTGCTGCTGCTGAGGGTAGACTTGATCCTGAGGGTTGGCGATATTGGTGCTTCGGTATGACAGATTTGGGTTGGGTCAGTAATTGTTGTATCCCTTGTTGTAGTCACCTTGATTCTGAACATAGCTGTCAGCACACTGATCATTCTCCTCCTCTTGTACTTGGAATGGTTCATCTTCAGAGATGAGGTGAACATGTTTCTGTTGTACTTGGAGGATTTTGTCTAGTTTGTCATTGAGAGCTTTCATGTCTCTACGGTGCTTGTCATCAGAGTCAGAACTGGTGCGGATGCTTCTGTCATAATCTTCTTTATAATTACCATCCGAATGAGCAAAGTTTTCAACTAGCTCCCACCCTTCTTCAACATCCTTCTTCAGGAAATTCCCATTTGAAGCGGTGTCAAGCAGCATCCTTATCTTAGGCAAGACGCTTCTGTAGAGTGTGCTGAGAAGAGAAGCTTGCTTAAATCCGTGATGAGGGCATTTGGTTTGATAACCCTTAAAGCGTTCCCAAGCTTCACAGAAGCTTTCATTTTGCTTCTGAGTGAATCCAGATATATCATTGTGGAGTCTTGCAGTTCTAGAGTTGGAGAAGAATTTTGCCAAGAAAGCCTTTTTGCAGTCATCCCAGGACGTGATTGATCCCTGGGGTAGCGTCTTTTCCCACATATGTGCTTTGTCTCCAAGTGAGAATGGAAACAAGCGAAGCTTGAAACCATCTTCACTAACTCCATTAATTTTTGTAAGGCTGCAGAGCCTTTCAAACTCGTCCAGGTGATCGAGTGGGTCTTCCATTGGCAGGCTATAAAATTTGTTCCACTGAACCATAGCAATGAGACCGCTCTTGATCTCGAAATTATTGTTCAGAACCGGCGGAGGGACAATGCCATGACGCAGGTTATGGTTGTGTGGGAAGTCACTAGCGCTAATGTTGTTGGCCAATTCTTGCTCATCTACAACGTCAGCCATCGTGTGTGTATGTGTCTGTTCTCTTAGAGAGCGAGCGATGCGGTCGATGTTGTCGTTGAAGAGGAGGTTCTGATGTCCTTGTGACCGTGTTTGCATACAACAGATATCAACACAACTTAGTTTTGAGTCCAGTTTCGTATCATTCATCACTATTTTATATAATTTCTCATCTTTCTTGCATACTTTGCATGATTAGGATAGCTTTGCATACATATTTCATTTCTGAGTTGTTTTCAGGTGATTTGGAGCTGTTTGCGAGCAAATTGGAAGAAACGACCTAGAACTAGAAGACATACTCGACCACCAGGTCGTGTGCATCCAACACCATACTCGACCACCAGGTCGTGTGCATCCAGCACCATACTCGACCCCAAGGTCGGGTAACCTCAGCTCAGGCCACTCGATGACGCCACTCGACCCCCTGGTCGAGTATCAGTTCGCCACACCACCTGATCACACTCGGCCGTTCACTCTACCACCTTACTCGACCCCCTGGTCGAGTATCATCACTCACCACCAACACCATCACTCGACCGGACACTCGATCACATCTTCATAGTCTACTCAAATCCGCACTCAAACAGACAAGCTGAGCACAAGGAAGAGAAGAGGAGAAGACGAAGTGTTTGGAAGCGGCCTGGACCTCCATCGGATCACGAAACCCATCTCGGCCCAGTATCATTCTATGGGCCGGGCGATTAGGTTATTGGCCCGTCTACTATCATTTTATTTCGTTTTATATAAATAGATGTCTTAGGGTTCTGTCCTGAGACATCTAGTCGACATTGAGTTTTTGCTTCAGTTTTATTTTCTGTTTTAATTTACTCTGGCTGCGCCGCTTTTGCTTCTGCAACCTGTAGTTCAAGATTTTTCCAAGTTATTTAGATTCCGCATTTGATTTCATCTGTCATCTTGTTTCTCTACTCCTTATCTCTTTACTTATGCAATATTATCATTTATTTACGTTTATGTTTTTGAGCATGTTGTTTGAGTAGTGACTTAGAATTCTTAAGGATGAGATAGAGTAGTTGTGGAATCCGTAGTCTGTAGAATGGTTAAGTTTTAGAATTGATTGAATCCCTTCAGGACTAGTTGTGTTTAATGCTTATTTCTTTCTGATCAACTGGAATTCGATCCCAAGCATTCTCGCACCCAAAAGATGTTCGATGGAATGTTAATCTACCAGTTCCTGAGATATTCGTCTCTATCCCAAGGGATTGGCTGTTTGGAGCGTTTATTGAAGAAAAATCTCGAATTACAGGTTGCAAAAGCAAAAGCGGCGCAACAGAGTAAAACAGAAAATAAAACTGAAGCAAAAACTCAATGTCGACTAGATGTCTCAGGACAAAACCCTAAGACATCTATTTATACAAAACGAAATAAAATGATAGTAAACGGGCCAATAACCTAATCGCCCGACCCATAGAATGATAATGGGCCGAGATGGGCTTCGTGATCCGATGGAGGTCCAGGCCGCTTCCAGACACTTCGTCTTCTCCTCTTCTCTTCCTTGTGCTCAGCTTGTCTGGTTGAGTGCGGATTTGAGTAGACTATGAAGATGTGATCGAGTGTCCGGTCGAGTGATGGTGTTGGTGGTGAGTGATGATACTCGACCAGGGGGTCGAGTAAGGTGGTAGAGTGAACAGGCGAGTGTGGTCAGGTGGTGTGGCGACGTCATACTCGACCAGGGGGTCGAGTGGTGTCATCGAGTGGCCTGAGCTGAGGTTACTCGACCTGGGGGTTGAGTACATGGGAAGAATAACTCCAAAGTCACTCGACGAGGCGGTCGAGTATGGTGCTGGATACACACGACCTGGTGGTCGAGTTTGTCTTCTGGTTCTGGCTCGTTTCTTCCAATTTGCTCGCAAACAGCTCCAAATCACCTGAAAAGAACTCAGAAATGCAATATGTATGCAAAGCTATCCTAATCATGCAAAGTATGCAAGAATGATGAGAAATGATATAATACAGTGATGAATTATACGAAACTGGACTCAAAACGATGATGAAACGAAACAGTGATGAATCAACTCCCCCAAACTTAGTCTTTACTTGCCCTCAAGCAAATAAGAAGACATAGTTGAAGGAGAGGTTTGAAGGTGGGGACTCAGAACCAAAGCATCTGATAGAGCAAATAAAATCAATGTCCAAGTTGGTAGTTCTAAGATGCGATATGATTGAATTTTACTCAAAAACGTTAGCCATGCCTTGTTATCAATCAATCCGTCTCTTATACTCGACCTACACATGCTTTCAAATCTACCAATCCCTTTAACATTCATTAGTTCTAGAACGTGAATCAAGCAATGCATCATCAATGAACTCATTTGGCTAAGGTAAAGGTCAAGAGACAAAGATGGTCCTTACAAAATAGGCTTAAGTAACAGGGGATCTCTCAAGAATGATTGAGCTTTAGTAGAATGCTAAAGGTAAGTCCCAAGTTATGCATACAGAGATAAGATCCCATCTACCCAGAGTATAACAATGAAGCTCTAATGGTAATCCCAACTCGAGTCCCAATACAAGAACTTAACTCTACCCTTTGCACTCATGAATCTTTCAAACTCTTTTTCATATCAGTCTTTTCTTTTCTCTTAACTCTAGGAGAAGCTTTCTCAACACTCTGATACATCTAGCGGATTTGAATTTCTTTAACAACTAAGGTTCCTGTTTTTAATCTTTAAAACCAAAGGCTTTTAACCCTTCTTCTTTAGCTAACAAGAACCTCATTCTTTTCTTTAACATTCCCAAAACCTTTACTAGATTTTTTTCTAACTTCTTTAGCTTACTTCCCCTAGAATTCTTTCCCTTTCCTTCTCATCAATGAATTCACCCTTTTCTTTTAGACACATCCCAACCCAAAGTATAACCGCCCATCTAGTCCTTTCTAGTCCGAAAAATGCGAACTAGAACTACATGAGACACTATCTCTGTCGTTACGAACCTAACACTTTCTACCAAGCTTAATCGGAATAAGACCTCACAAACACTCACAAGTGATATAGGGCTTGAAAGAAAGTCTAGGTTTGGGTTCGGGTTAACTGCTCTAATAAGGAGAGTCAGCTACTTGGATTAACAAGAGTGATCAAAATGAATAAGAAAATCCAAGTATTTTAGGGTATCCATCAATTCAAATTTGATGCAGACCTGATAATTAAAGATCAAATTCAGGTCCAAATTGATAGGGAATGGTATCAGATCATAACAGTGTGGTCGAGTAGAGCAATCTAGGCATGGTTCAGTTTTACTTCAATTTCATTGACTACGCATCAGACAACTAACAACGAGGGCACTGAGCTTATCTGGTGAACCAAAATGCTTACAAGGCTATCTCATCATTATCCCCTATGCATATGCAATGATCCTAAATGAAACACTCTAGACTCGATCCTAAATGCAATGCAACCACATGAACACTCTGGTTTTGTGAAATCATTTTCTGAAATTTTTCATTTTTTTTTTGTTTTTTCTATGCCTTAGATGAATGCAGACTCAACATTATATACAATGTAACACACACTTCCTAAGCCCTCCCCCAAACTTAAATCACACAGTCCACTGTGTGACCAAATTTGGAAGAGAGTACTCAGGACAAAACACATCATAGAAACAAAATAAAAGACAGGAGATGGTATATTACAATGGTGGAGTGAGGTGCTTACCTCAGTGAAAGAAGAAGCGGAGTTGGTCGTCAATAGCCGCCTGTGATTGCTCCCAGGCCATCGAAGAATCTCCCTGTTATGTCTCAGCTTCCCCCTGGGGGTACTCGACCTCTGCTCCTTCATCGCGGCCAGAACCGCTCTAATGATACTCGACCTCTCTTCTTATGCTGCGGTCAGCACCGCGGTCGAGTGATTTACTGACATGGAGAAGTTGTGATTGCATCATTTGCTATACTCGATCACATCGTCATTCAGTCCCTGTAGGGTGTGGTCGAGTGATTTCCTGGGGTGGAGAAGCCAGAACAATGTCGAGTGTCCTTGATTGCTCCGTGGTCGAGTGTATTGCTGTTCCCTCAAGGCCAGAATCTATTTCCCTCAGCTCTTCATACTTATCTCCTGAAAACACTAACAAGATGCATCAAAAACAACAAGGAAAATTAAAGATATGTACAAATATAGGCATGGGACTTTCTCCCAAGTGAGCTTGTTTTAGGTCTCTAGCTTGACTCTTCATACTCATTAGGCGTTTAAAGGCTCCTCCGAAGGAACAAAAGTTCCTTCTGGAATAAACTGATCTATCATGTACTTCTTGACCCGCTGGCCATTGACTGTGAAGTCTCCATTCTTTCCTGCTAGAGTAATAGCACCATAAGGTCGGACTGTAGTAACAGAGAAAGGACCAGACCATCTAGACTTGAGCTTGCCTGGAAAAAGCCTCAGGCGAGAGTTGAACAGCAGCACTTGATCACCAACAAAAACCTCTTGAGACTATCTTCTTGTCATGGAAAGACTTGGTTCGCTCCTTGTAGATTTTGGAACTCTCATAAGCTTCTAAGCGAATCTCATTGAGATCGTTCAACTGGATCAACCGCTTCTCCTCGGCGATTTTAATGTCAAAGTTCAGGAGTTTAACTGCCCACATGGCTTTATACTCGAGTTCAACATGCAAGTGACAGGATTTTCCATAGAGAAGGTTGAAAGGAGTCGCGCCAATCGGGGTCTTGAAGGTTGTTCTGTAAGTCCATAGTGCGTCATCGAGCTTAGCAGACCAATCTTTCCTTGTAATTCCCACTGTTTTCTCTAAAATTGCTTTTATCTCCCTGTTGGAGATTTCCACTAGCCCGCTCTTCTGTGGATGATAAGGAGTGGCTACCTTGTGCTTTACTCCATGCTTCTTGAAAAGGTTCTCAAAAACCTTGTTGATAAAATGTTTCCCTCCGTCACTGATTACAACTCTCGGACTCCAAATCTAGGGAAGATAATTGTCTTGAACAGCTTTAGCACAACTCTAGCATCATTGGTGGGGCTAGCTATGGCTTCCACCCATTTTGATATATAGTCTACTGCGACCAGTATGTACTTGTTCCCGTAAGAAGAAGGAAACGGACCCATAAAATCAATTCCCCAAACGTCAAAGATCTTCACTTCTAAGATCAGATTCTGAGGCATCTCATTCCTTCTACTGATGTTCCCTCTTCTCTGACACGAGTCACATTTTGAGATAAATTCCTAAGCATCCTTAAACATTGTCGTCCACCAAAAACCTGCTTGCAGGATTTTTGACACAGTCTTGAATGTTGCATAATGGCCACCATAGGCAGACCCATGGCAGTGCAGTAGGATGCCTTCGATTTCGTCTTCTGAGACGCATATCCTGTAGATCTTATCTTTGCAGAGTGTGTAGAGATAACGTTCGTCCCAGTAGAAATGGTTAATGTCCTTGAAGAACTTCTTCTTCTCATAGCTTGACAGATTCGGAGGCTCTTCACCACTAACCAAGTAATTGACGTGATCAGCATACCACAGAAGCTTTTCTTCAATTGCACATACTTGATCTAATGATTTTCGAATTTGAGCACTCTCGTTAAGTTGCTGAATTGCTATTAGCTGTTCTTCTGGCATGGAGTCGTCAATAGGGACCTCGTGTTCAATTCTCATCCTAGACAGATGATCAGCTACACCGTTTTCAATTCCCTTCTTATCAACTATCTCCATGTCAAATTCTTGGAGCAATAAGATCCATCTCAACAGCCTAGGTTTGGTATTCTTCTTCGCATTTATATGCCTCAGAGCAGCATGATCAGTGTAAACTGTCACCTTAGAACCCACTAGGTAGCTTCTAAATTTCTCGAATGCAAATACCACAGCTAGCAGTTCCTTCTCTATAGTGGCATACCTTACCTGTGCATCATCCATCGTTCTGCTCGCGTAGTAGATCACATGTAGCTATTTGTCGATCTGCTGGCCCAAAACTGCTCCTACTGCATAATCTGAAGCATCGCACATGATTTCGAATGGGAAGTCCCAGTTTGGTGCTTGGACTATTGGGGCAGTGACCAAAGCTTCCTTGATTAACTTAAAGGCTGTCAAACATTCTTCATCAAATGCAAACTCGGTTTCCTTCACAGAAGTCTGGTGAGCGGTCTCGCCAACTTGGAGAAATCCTTGATGAATCTTCTGTAAAATCCTGCATGACCAAGAAAACTCCTTATGTCCTTGACAGTCTTTGGCGGCTGCAAGTGCATCATCACGTCAACCTTAGCCTTATCAACCTCTATTCCTTCCTCAGAAATTTTGTGCCCCAAAACGATGCCTTCTCTAACCATGAAATGGCATTTTTCCCAGTTTAGTACCAGGTTTGTCTCTTCACATCTTTTAAGTACCCTGCACAGGTTCAACAAACACGAGGAGAAGGAAGAGCCATAAACAGAAAAATCATCCATGAATACCTCTACCATCTCCTCTATCAAATCCGAGAAAATGGAAGTCATGCACCGCTGAAAAGTAGCAGGTGCATTATAGAGACCGAAAGGCATACACTTGTAAGCAAAGGTCCCATAAGGACAAGTAAAAGTAGTTTTCTCTTGGTCATTTGGGTGAATAGGGATTTGAAAAAATCCGGTATAACCATCCAAGAAGCAATAGTAAGGATGGTTTGCTAATCTTTCTAGCATCTAATCAATGAAGGGCAATGGGAAATGGTCTTTTCTAGAGGCAGCATTTAACTTCCTATAATCAATACACATCCTATGTCCAGTTATAGTCCTAGTGGGTATCAGTTCATCTTTAGAATTTTTAACAACTGTTATACCTCCTTTTTAAGGAACGCAGTGAACTGGAGATACCCAAATGCTATCAGAGATATGGTAGATAACCCCAGCATCTAATAGTTTAAGTATCTCCTTTTTCACAACCTCTTTCAAATTTGGGTTTAATCTCCTTTGAGGTTCAATGCTAGAGTAGGATTCATTTTCAAGATGGATTCTATGGGTGCATAAGGTGGGTGAAATCCCCTTAATATCATCTAACGAGTATCCTATAGCTTTCCTATACTTCTTGAGCTCAGTTATCAGCAGGTTTACTTGATCAGTAGTTAGCTCATCATTCACTATGACAGGGTAAGTAGAGTTTAGTCCAAGAAAAACGTACCTTAGCCCTTTTGGTAGCGGTTTCAAATTTACCTTGGGTGCCTTGAGTTCAAACCAGTCATCGGATACTAAGTTGGCTTCAGAGGAGGGGTTGTGATCGAGTAGTTCGGTCGAGTATACATCATGGGTTGTTGGTCGAGTGATGTGGTCAAGTATATATTCCCCCCTTGCCTTTTCACCCAAATCTTCATATTCTCCTGGATTCTCAACTGCTTTGTGTTCATCTAAAAGCTTCTGGTACACCAAAGTCTCCAAATGTAAATCTCCTTCTTTGCTATCCTTTGTTAGAGCACTCTGTAGATGATCTGTTTCTCCTAGCTCTTCTAGCATTTCGTCAGCTAACATATCCATCTCTTCAATCCAGAAAACATTTCCTTCTATTGTAGGCTTCTTCATGGTGTTGGTGATATCGAAGGTCATCTTGAGATCTCTCCCGAGGTTGAGATTAATCTTTCCCTTCTTAACATCAATGATAGCTCCAGCTGTAACTAAAAATGGTCTTCCCAATATCAAAAGGTCTTTGGGTTCTTCATCCATTTCTAAAACCACAAAGTCTGTAGGTACTTCGACCACGCCTATCATGACTGGTAAGTCTTCAGCATACCATGGGGAATTCTAACAGATCTGTCAGGTAGGATCAAGGATATATTGCAGGGCTTGTACTTGTTGAAGCCCAGTTTCTTCGCCACAGAGAGAGGCATGAGACTCACAGATGCACCTAGATCACTGAGGCACTTGCTGAAGGCTAAGGGACCAAGAGCGCAAGGCAAAGTGAACGAACCAGGATCTCCTAGTTTTTTTGGAATGATCTTCTGCTGAATGATCGCACTGCATTCGTGACTTACCACCACCATTCCTTAGACTTCTTTGATCCTCTCTGTAATCATGTCTTTCACATATTTGTTAGAGTCTGGTATAAGTGCAAGACGGTCGACAAGAGGCATCGTGACTTCAAGATTTTTCAATTGTTTCTCGAAGAGATCTTTGTACTTCTGTATCATGACCTTCTTGAATCGACCAGGAAATGGGAGTGGGGGCTTGTAAGGTGGGGGAACGAAGAGGTTGTCTTTGGTTTTGGCGGCAGCTGGTTTTTCAACAAGAGGAGATGCTGCAGGAGCTAGTGCTCGAGTAGGTGTGTCGAGTATAGGCTCTTCTATTGCTTTTTCAGCAGAATCTTCATTCTGACAGAAATCCTTCCCATCTCGCTCCACACTGTCCTCAGTGTTCTGGTTCGGACTATCCTTTGTGGGTAATTCTTTACCGCTTCTAAGTGTGATAGCATGAGCATACTCCTTTAAATTTGGCATTGATTTTCCGGAAGGTCCTGTAAATTTGGGTGTTGAGGTTGACCCAGTGTGGCCTTCTATGTATCTGATCTTAGATGTTAGTGCTTCAACCTTGATATTGATATCATTGTAACTGCAGTCAACCGTGTTATGAATTTCTGCCATCCTTTTGGACAAATCCATTGCTCCTGTTGCTTGCCCTTGGAGAATCTGTTGTAACATGTTCTTCAAGTCTGAATCTGGAGTTGTTGAAACAGGTTGTTGGTGCTGCTGTGTGAACCCAGGTGGTGGAAGTTGCTGCTGATAGTTGCCCTGGTACTGCTGCTTAGGAACATAACCCTGACCTTGGTTATATGAAACAAAGGGCTTGGGTTGATTCCGCTGCTGTGAAGGGTAGACTTGGTCCTACGGGTTTGCAACATTTGTACTTCTATAAAACAGAATGGGATGGTTTTGCCTAAAGTTGTTGAAAACTTTATTGTAACCTCCTTGGTTCTGCACATAGCTGACCTCTTCTGACTGCAGAGTCTCCCCATCCTGATCTTGGAATGTCTCATCATCACCTAAAAAATGAATGTGCTTCTGTTGCACAAGGAGTAGCTTGTCCAGTTTGTCATTCATAGCTTTCATTTCCCTGCGGTGCTTCTCATCAGAATCAGAGCTGTGGCGGGTGCTTCTATCGTAATCTTCATTGTAGTTGCCATCCGACTGTGCCATGTTCTCTACCAGCTCCCATCCTTCTTCAACGTCTTTGTTGAGGAAGTTCCCGTTATAAGCGGTATCAAGAAGCATCCTGATCTTGGGAAGGACACCTCTATAGAGAGTGCTAAGAAGTGAAGCTTTGGAGAAACCATGATGAGGACATTGCGTCTGATAACCTTTGAAGCGCTTCCATGCTTCACAGAAAGTCTCATTATTTGTTTGTGTGAAACCGAAGATATCATTCCTTAGTCTCGCAGTCCTAGAGTTTGAGAAAAACTTAGCCAAAAAGGCTTTCTTGTAGTCATTCCAGGAGGTAATAGAGCCTTAAGGAAGCGACTTTTCCCACTGATGGGCTTTGTCTCCAAAAGAGAATGGAAACAATCTGAGCTTGAAGCCATCCTCATTAACTCCATTGATCTTTGTTAGGCTGTAGAGCCTATCAAACTCGTCCAGGTGATCGAGTGGATCCTCCATAGGGAGGCTGTAGAACTTGTTGCTCTGAACCATGGCAATGAGACTGCTCTTGATCTCAAAGTTGTTGTTCTGCACAGGTGGAGGTACGATGCCATTACGCTGATTGTGGTTTCGTGGTGCATTGCTTGCACCTATGTTGTTTGGTTGCACTTGCTCATCTACAACTGCAGCCATTGTGTCTGTTTCTGTCTGTGTTCTGAGTTGGCGTGCAATACGGTCGATGTTATCGTTGAACAGGAGATTCTGATTTCCTTGTGATCGTGTTTGCATACAACGAGTACCAAGTGGTGAAGATGGTGATTCGCAGTACCTGAATCAAAACAGACAAACAGAAAAAACACAAAGTTAGTAACTCTTAGAAAAAATGAAAAAGAACTTGATCTTAAATATTCTGAAATCTCAAATATAGCAAACAAACACCCAATTGGCAACGGCGCCAAATTGATAATAGGTTTTCATTCAATTATCCTAAAACACCAATCATGTCGTTGTAGTATTTTAGGTGTAAATCCAAATGGGTGTGATGCAAACAGATGAGATGTGATCAGAAGTCACTAAGTCAAGCCAAGCAATAACAGTTTTGGGGTTTCTAACAGTCCTAAGCGAACATGCAGAAAACAGAAACGATAACAGAATTACTAAAATCACTCGACCACAACAGGCTGATGCCACAAGTAGGATGTGATCGAGTAACAGACAGGATATGAACCAGCTATACTCGACTGCACAATTTGTTGCCAGACACTGGGTGTGGTCGAGTATAAAGGTCGAGTAACAGATAGGAAACGAGACAACTGTACTCGACTGCACAGTCTGTTGCCAGACTTTGGGTGTGGTCGAGTAAGTTGGTCGAGTAATTGCAAAAACTAAGAAACAGGCAATGAGAACAATTAAGCGATAACGATAAAACAGAGAAATCAGATAAACGAGAAATTCCTAAGGATGGGGTAATCGAATAGAGTGGTATCCTAGCCTATTCGAATGGTTAACAAGCACAATCAAGTTATCCCAAGACAACAGGTTCAACAACAGATCAATTCACTCCCGTGATAGAAATCCTCAAGCAAAGCTAGCCCAAACTAATTCCCATTAACAGAATCTAACTATGCAGGCAATAAGAACAGACTGATAAAGTCAATAAGTGCTCTAAACGGCCAATCCCTTGGATTAGAGACGAATATCTCAGGAACTAGTGGATCAAGCATTCCATCGAACACCTTCTGGGTGCAGGAATGCTTTGGATCGAATTCCAGTTGATCAATCCTGAAGGGATTCAATCAATTCTAAAACTTAACCATTCTACAGACTACGGATTCCACAACTACTCTATCTCATCCTTAAGAATTCTAAGTCACTACTCAGACAACATGCTCAAAGACATAAACGCAGGTAAATGATAATATTGCATAAGTAAAGAGATAAAGAGTAGAGAAACAAGATGATAGATGAAATCAAATGCAGAATCTGAATAACTTGGAAAAATCTCGAATTACAGGTTGTAGAAGCAAAAGCGGCGCAGTAGAGTAAAACAGAAAATAAACTGAAGCAAAAACTCAATGTCGACTAGATGTCTCAGGACAAAACCCTAAGACATCTATTTATACAAAAAGAAATAAAATGATAGTAAACGGGCCAATAACCTAATCGCCCGGCCCATAGAATGATAATGGGCCAAGATGGGCTTCGTGATCCGATGGAGGTCCAGGCCGCTTCCAAACACTTCGTCTTCTCCTCTTCTCTTCCTTGTGCTCAGCTTGTCTTGTTAAGTGCGGATTTGAGTAGACTATGAAGATGTGATCGAGTGTCCGGTCGAGTGATGGTGTTGGTGGTGAGTGATGATACTCGACCAGGGGGTCGAGTAAGGTGGTAGAGTGAACGGCCGAGTGTGGTCAGGTGGTGTGGCAAAGTGATACTCGACCAGGGGGTCGAGTGGCGTCATCGAGTGGCCTGAGCTGAGGTTACTCGACCTGGGGGTCGAGTAGATGGGAAGAATAGCTCCAAAGTCACTCGACCAAGCAGTCGAGTATGGTGCTGGATGCACACGACCTGGTGGTCGAGTATGTCTTCTGGTTCTCGCTCGTTTCTTCCAATTTGCTCGCAAACAGCTCTAAATCACCTGAAAACAACTCAGAAATGCAATATGTATGCAAAGCTATCCTAATCATGCAAAGTATGCAAGAATGATGAGAAATGATATAAAACAGTGATGAGTGATACGAAACTGGACTCAAAACGATGATGAATGGAAACTGAAAACATGCAAATTATAGACATATCAACTCCCCCAAAACTTAGTCTTTGCTTGCCCTCAAGCAAATAAGAAGACATAGTTGAAGGAGAGGTTTGAAGGTGGGGACTCAGAACCAAAGCATCTGATAGAGCAAATAAAATCAATGTCCAAGTTGGTAGTTTTAAGATGCGATATGATTGAATTTTACTCAAAAACGTTAGCCATGCCTTGTTATCAATCAATCCGTCTCTTATACTCGACCTACACATGCTTTCAAATCTACCAATCCCTTTAACATTCATTAGTTCTAGAACGTGAATCAAGCAATGCATCATCAATGAACTCATTTGGCTAAGGTGAAGGTCAAGAGACAAAGATGGTCCCTTACAGAATAGGCTTAAGTAACAGGGGATCTCTCAAGAATGATTGAGCTTTAGTAGAATGCTAAAGATAAGTTCCAAGTTATGCATACAGAGATAAGATCCCATCTACCCAAAGTATAACAATGAAGCTCTCATGGTAATCCCAACTCGAGTCCCAATACAAGAACTTAACTCTACCCTTTGCACTCATGAATCTTTCAAACTCTTTTTCATATCAGTCTTTTCTTTTCTCTTAACTCTAGGAGAAGCTTTCTCAACACTCTGATACATCTAGCGGATTTGGATTTCTTTAACAACTAAGGTTCCTGTTTTTAATCTTTAAAACCAAAGGCTTTTAACCCTTCTTCTTTAGCTAACAAGAACCTCATTCTTTTCTTTAACATTCCCAAAACCTTTACTAGATTTTTTTCTAACTTCTTTAGCTTACTTCCCCTAGAATTCTTTCCCTTTCCTTCTCATCAATGAATTCACCCTTTTCTTTTAGACACATCCCAACCCAAAGTATAACCGCCCATCTAGTCCTTTCTAGGCTGAAAAATGCGAACTAGAACTACATGAGACACTATCTCTGTCGTTACGAACCTAACACTTTCTACCAAGCTTAATCGGAATAAGACCTCACAAACACTCACAAGTGATATAGGGCTTGAAAGAAAGTGTAGGTTTGGGTTCGGGTTAACTGCTCTAATAGGGAGAGTCAGCTACTTGGATTAACAAGAGTGATCAAAATGAATAAGAAAATCCAAGTATTTTAGGGTATCCATCAGTTCAAATTTGATGCAGACATGATAATTAAAGATCAAATTCAGGTCCAAATTGATAGGGAATGGTATCAGATCATAACAGTGTGGTCGAGTAGAGCAATCTAGGCATGGTTCAGTTTGACTTTAATTTCATTGACTACGCAATTGACAACTTGCAACGAGGGCACTGTGTTTATCCGGTGAACCAAAATGCTTACAAGGCTATCTCATCATTATCCCCTATGCATATGCAACAATCTTAAATGAAACACTCTACACTCGATCCTAAATGTAATGCAACTACATGAACACTCTTTTTTGTGAAATCGTTTTCTGAAATTTTTTAAATTTTTTTGGTTTTTCAATGCCTTAGATGAATGCAGACTCAAAAATATACACAATGCAACACACACTTCCTGGGCCCTCCCCCAAACTTAAATCACACAGTCCACTGTGTGAATAAACTTGGAAGAGAGTACTCAAGACAAAACCAATCACATAAACAAAATAAAGAACAAATCACAAGAGATGGTATAATACAATGGTGAAGTGAGGCGCTTACCTTAGTCGAAGAATGAACGGAGTTGGTCGTCAATGGCTGCCTATGATTGATCCTAGGCCATAGACGAGCCGCCCTGTTCTGTATCAGCTCCAGCAGGTGGGTACTCGACCTCACCAGCTCTGTTGCGGCCAGCACCACCCTGAGTATACTAGACCTCCCTTCTTCTGCTACGCCCAGAACCGCGGTCGAGTGATCTCCTAGCGTGGATAAGCTAAAACATGGTCGAGTATTTTTCATTGCTCTGTGGTCGAGTATACTGCTTTACTCGCAGAATCAGAATCCATTTCACTAGGCTCTTTATACTTATCTCCTGAAGACACTAACCAAATGCATCAAAATCAACAAGGAAAAATAAAGATATGTACAAAGATAGACATGGGATTTCCTCCCAAGTGAGCTTGTTTTAAGTCTCTAAGCTTGACTTCTCATACTCATTAGGCTCAGGGTGGGTTGTAGAGAGGAAATGTGGTCTCCTCTCCTTCTTGAGTAGAGTGATCATCATACTCATTAGGGTTTCTTGACAGGTCTGCAATTGGGTACTCAGAGGCCATGTCCTCACAGTAAGCTTCTTTTTTATCAAGATAGTCTTCTCCTCTACATCATTCCGATGTGAATTCACATCCTTCTTTGCTGACAAGAATAGTGGCTCCATCGTCAGGGGCGTCCTTGATGTTGAGTGGTACTTGGTTGGCTTTTCCATTGAGCTCCTTGATTTGATCCTTCAGCTCTTTCACAATATGTGTTAGCTCTTGTATGGCTTTCTCCTGCCATTTAGATCTCTCCTTGAGTTCTAACCAATCATCTAACTTCTGAGTGCTTACCATGAGTTGTTTGGTCGAGCATGAGCTTTCAGGGCAAGTTGGAGGCTTCTTCGAGTTGTTGGTGGAATCAGTTGGTCGAGCATGTGTTGAACTTACTTCATTAGCTTTCATAACCTTTGTGTCAGACCCCATCAAGCCCTTGTAAACCTTTGAGCCAACTGTTGCCTTGTGTGAGTCTAATGACTTCTCAGAACTCAAAGTTTCACTAGGGAGATACCCAGCTTTACCACTGTTGGTCAAAACAGTTTTTGAGTTATTTGCTTCTTTAAGCTCCACTAGAAGTTCATCAACTAGCAGATCCTTTTCCTCAACTAAGAAGGTTTGTCCTTCTATTGTCGGCTTCTTCATAGCATCATTGATGTCAAACTTCATTTTAAAATCCTTCCCCATATTAAAATCAATCTTTCCTTTCTTAACATCTATGATTGCTTCAGCTGTAGCCAAAAAGGGCCTTCCTAAGATCAAGGGATCTTTTGGTTCTTCATCCATGTTCAACACTATGAAGTCTGTAGGCACCTCCACATTTCCAATCTTGATAGGCAAATGTTCTAATAACCCATGAGGTTGTCTAACAGACCCATCAGCCAAAATCAAGAAGATATTGCAATATTTATATTTGTTAAAACCCAACCTCTTAGCTACTGAGAGTGGCATTAGACTTACTGATGCTGCTAGGTCACAAAGGCATTTATTGAATGTCAATGAACCTAGGGAGCATGGTAGAGTGAATGAACCAGGGTCTCCTAGCTTCTCTGGTTCATCTTTCTCCTGTATTATGGCACTACACTAATGGCTCATAACTGTTGTTTTCTCAACCTCTTGAATTCTCTCCATGATCAAGTCTTTCAGGAATTTTTGGGAATCCGGGATACGCGTGAGAGTATCAACAAGAGGTATCTTGGCTTCAACTTGTTTTATGTTCTTGGCAAACATAGCTCTGTACTTATCTTCTAACTCTTTCTTGTGTCGACCAGGAAATGGAAGTGGGGGCTTGTAAGGATGAGGAATGAAGACTTTTTCTTTGTTTTTGACAGCAACTGGTTTCAGAGCAGTTTGTGAAGTTCCTGGGAAGGTCGGTCGAGTAAAGTGGTCGAGTGACAGCTCGAGTGACTGGTCGAGTGGCTGCTCGAGTGACTGGTCGAGTGGCTGCTCGAGTGACTGGTCAAGTGGCTGCTCGAGTGGCTGCTCAAGTGACTGGTCGAGTGGCTGCTCGAGTGACTGGTCAGCTTGATCTTTATTGAGACTGAAATCCTCCCCATCTTGGTATGCGCTGTCCTCAGTGACTGACTTGGGTCTCTCTCTAGTGGATAACTCCCTTCCACTCCTTATGTTGATAGCATGAACATTAGCATACTCCTTGGGATTCTGAATTGACTTCCCTGGAAGTCCCGTAACTTTGGGAGCAGAGGTAGATGCGGATTGTCCTTCTAAGTATATGACTTTGGAATTCAACGCCTCCACTTTGGCATTCAGGTCATTGTAGCTGTAGTTCATCTTCTGGTGCAATTCAGCTAACTTCTTAGCAATTTCCATGGAGCTAGATGCTTGTCCCTGTAGCATCTGTTGTACCATCTGTTTCATTTCATCATCATGTACATCAGGACCTTGGTTTTGTTGAGGTGCAAACTCAGGTGGTGGTTGCTGCTGGTAGTTCCCTTGAAATTGCTCCTTAGGAACAAAACCTTGATTGTAGGGAACAAAAGGTTTGTTCTGACCTTGCTGTTGTTGTGGAGGATACACTTGATCCTGAGGATTAGCAATGTTTGTGCTGTGGTAAGAGAGGTTGGGGTTGTTCATCTTGAAGTTGTTGTACCCTTTGTAGCCACCTTGATTGTAGATGTAGCTAACTTCTTCTAACTGGTTAACCTCCCCATCTTGGACTTGATACTGCTCGTTATCAACAAGGAAGTGCACATGCTTCTGCTGGCTAAGAAGAATCTTGTCCAGCTTGTCATTCAACAGTTTGATCTCCTTCCTGTGTTTGTCATCAGTTGTGCCTCTGATAGTTCTGTCGCAGTCCTCGTTGTAATTACCATAAGATTGAGCAAGGTTGTCAACTAATTCCCAGCCTTCTTCAACATCTTTGTTCTGGAAATTCCCATTGCTGGCGGTATCCACAAGCATTCTGATGCGTGGTAGGACTCCTCTGTAAAGACTGCTGAGCAGAGAAGCTTTCTTGAAGCCATGATGAGGGCATTGGTTGGTGTAACCCTTGAAACGCTCCCATGCTTCAGAGAAGCTTTCACCAGTCTTCTGTGAAAAGCAAGAAATCTCATTTCTGAGTCTTGCAGTTCTGGCATTGGAGAAGAACTTTGCTAAAAAAGCCTTCTTGCAATCATCCCAGGTGGTGATTGAGTCATGGGGCAAATTCTTTTCCCAGATGTGTGCTTTGTCGCCCAAGGAGAATGGAAACAAACGGAGCTTGAATCCGTCTTCCCTGGCACCATTGATTTTTGTTAGGTTGCAGAGCCTATCAAATTCATCCAAGTGGTCGAGTGGATCCTCCATTGGCAGGCCATGGAATTTATTCCCCTGAATCATCAAGATGAGATCACTCTTAATCTCGAAGTTGTTGTTCTGGATAGCAGGAGGTGCAATTCTTTTCCACTGACGGTGGTCCCGTGGTGCATCTCGAGCACCAATGTTTGTAGGGCCATTCTGTTGATTTTGTTTGTCAGCCATTTCGAGTGGTTACTGAGGTATAAGGTTGACTGTGTTTCTCCTTTCTCTGAGTTCACGAGCTAGGCGGTCGATGTTATCGTTGAAAAGGAGGTTCTCGTTGCCTGTTGATCGAGTTTGAATATAGCAGAGGTGTACCTCAGTCGAGAAGACAACAAGAAAAATATACAGTTAGTAACTGAAATGAAAAATGAAAAAGAACTTGATCTAAGCAAGTCTGAAATCTCAAATGTAACAAACAAATACACAATTGGCAACGGCGCCAAATTGATAATAGGTTTTTTGCTCAATTAATCCAAAAGCACTATCATGTCGTTGTAGTACTTTTAGGTGTCAATCCAAATGGGTGTGATGCAGACAGATGAGATAAGATCATAAGTTGCTAAGTCAAGCCAAGCAGAATTTGGTTGGTTTTCTAACAGTCCTAGTGTTGATGCAGAAAACAGTAAAAAGTCACAGAAATGACTGATATACTCGATCGCAGGGTCGACTGCCACAAGGGACCCTGTAATCGAGTACAACAGGATGACAAAGAGTGAAAATGCAGAAATGGACAAGTTTACTCTATCACGCAGTCTCACTGTTAGTAGACTGATGTGATCGAGTAGAATGGTTGAAAACAGAAAAATACTAAAATTCTGCACTTTTTCCTTAGCAGCTGCGCCCAACCATCTGTGCATAACAAAGAAAAAGCTTAGCAAGTGAATGAAGCAGGTAAGTAAACAGAGAAATCAAATGGATGAGAAATTCCTAAGGATGGGGTAATCGAATAGTGTGGTCTCCCTAATCAATTCAGTTGGTTAACAAATCTCAATTCAGCTATCCCTAGACAACAGGTTCTACAACAGATTAATTCACTCCCGTGATAGAAATCCTCAAGCATAGCTAGACACAGACCTAATTCCCATTAGCGATCTCTAACTAAGCAGGCAATAAAAACCGAGTGTTAAAGCCAATAACCGCTCTAAACGGCCAATCCCTTGGGATAGAGACGATTATCACTGGAATTAGTAGATCCAACATTCCATTAAACGCCTTCTGGGCGCTGGAACGTCTGGGATCGGATTCCAGTTGATCATAAAGGAATAAGCAGTAAACACAACTAATTCAGAAGGGATTCAATAAATCTACACTTAACCAACAGATTTGACCAGGGGTTCCACAACTACTCTATCCCATCCTCAGAAGTCCTAATCACTACTCAGACAACATGCTTAAATACAATAACATAGAAACGAAAGATTGCATACTAAAAATATGAAACAAAGATGAACAAGCAAATGAAAGCAAAATCTGAATAACTTAGAAGAAAAATTGAAATACAAAGTTGCAGGAATGAAAAGCGGCTGCTGAATAATAGTGCGAAATTTGTGTCTCTAAAAGTGCATGTCTCAGGGCAAAACCCTTAGAGACTTATTTATACTAAGATAAGAAAGCGGGCTTCGAGCCCACTTAACGGCCCATGAACAGCGTGATCAAGAGTGTCGGCTCAAAGTGGGCTTCTTGATGGGCTTCGAATGGGCTTTCTCTTCTCTACTCTTTCTGATGCTCAGGTTGTCTGGTTGAGTGCGGATTGATCAGAGGGTCGAGGTTGTAGTCGAGTAGGTTGGTTGACAGAATGGTCTGGGCTGCTTCTTGGCCTCTGTGATCGAGTAAGTGTGTCAGCTGTCAGGATGGACTGGTTCTTCTCCTCTGCGATCGAGTATAACTGGTGGACTGGCAAAGTGAACGGCCTGGTCGCCTCTGCGATAGAGTAGAATTGCAGAATGGACTGCCTCCATTCCTCTACGGTCGAGTATATCTGGCAGAATGGACTGCCTGGTCTCCTCTGTGATCGAGTAGAAGTGTCTGGATGGACTGCTAAGCTGACTGCTTCCGTCTCTGCTACTGGTGATCGAGTATGTTGGTGGAAATGTGACTTTCTGTTCTGTTTTCCCTCTTTATGAGCACCAATAGCTCCAAAACACCTGAAACAACTCCAGAATGAAGAATGTATGCAAGACTAGTCCTAGACTCGACAAAAGATGCAAAATGTACAAAAATGATGGTGAATGCTATGAAAGATGGATGAAACTAGACTCAAAATGGTGATAAAAGGATGTGTAAAATATGCAAATTATAGACATATCAATCACTACATTGTACTTCATTTGCAATTTAACCTTACTTTCATCTAATCCAAGTTTCGAGCAAATTCTACTTTCTAACATGGAGAGAGTTATTTTCCCTCCTGGTGTATTCATCATCAAGCTGTACACTCGATCTTTTCATCGAAAATATATGATCACCTTCTCCACCATTGTATCCTACGACAACAATACAAAAACTCTGTCAGATATATTAGTTATACTACAATTTTGGGTAACACAAGTATAACTAGTCATACTACACCTATCTGTATAATATAAGTAAAACTAATAATACTACATGAAAAAGGGTAATACTACTGTACCAAATAAATACTACATGTAAATGGTTAATACTAGTGCAACTAAGTCATACTACATATAAAATTTTCAATTGAATCATGTGCAGTTCTACTCAGTTCTACCAGAAGTATTTTCCGACAAGAGCTCAAATCGAATGGTTTCGGGTTCAAACTACAATTCACTATGATTCGGTTGTTGTAATCCATTTCTTAACCATTGACAGATCTATTCAACCCAGGCTGTATGCATAAACTTCGAATGTGCATACCCAAACACAATTTGCTTAATCTCAAATCTAATTGACAAAATCTCTTAGTTCTAATCTTCAATTTTAAGCTCTATTCAGCTCGAGAAACATACTTTTTCTTTCTATGTCGACGAAGGTCGCCGGAGATAAGGATATGGCAACAATGGTGATCTAAATCGAATTCCTGCAAGAGAGCGATGAGTGAGCGAGAGAGTGAGCTCGAGCTTCAGAGGAGAGAGAGAGGAGAGGAGAGAGAGTTTCGGGTTTTCTGTTCTTTTTTTCGGTTTCAATTTTTTTTTCTAAAATTATTTAATTTTAAAATGAATATTAGAGAAAGAAGGAGGAGGGGTAAATTGGTCTATACACATATCATTAAAAGAGAAAGGGATATAGAGATAATAAGAGGAGTTGAGAGATTTGTTGTTTGCAGAAAGAGAGTTATGAGATCATTTCTCCATTTGAACTCAACTTGTCTAAGTTCCGGTAAGTGTATAACCTAACTTTATTTCAAATTTTCCTACAAGAATCTGACATCTATGTTCTATAGCAAGTGATTCCCGTCACTGAAACCGTTTTTCGAACACTATTGCGATGTTATTGATGGTTTTTAACGATGCTTATTCGGGCTGGTTTTCGCCGTCCTTGATTAACATATGGTGTATGATTTGTAAGATCTATTTGATTCGATGGCTGAGTTACTGTTTGTTTGTCGAGTGATTTATAATTTATCAATGCATTTGTGTCTGAGTTTGTTATATGATGTGGTTGAGTTATGATTTAGCAATGCATATGTGGCTGAGTTTGTTATATGATGTGGTTGAGTAATGGTTTATCAATGCATCTGTGGCTGAGTTTGTTTTACGTTTTGTCTGAGTTATGGTTTAACCTTACATCTGTGGCCGCGTTTATGTTATGATGTGGCTGAGTTTGTTTTATCTTTTGGTTGAGTTTCTCTTATGTTATGGTTGAGTTTGGTTTATGGTTTGGTTGAGTTATGTTATTTGTGGCTGAGTTGTTTTATGTTGTGGCTGAGTTTGTTTTATGTTTTGTCTGAGTTATGGTTTAACCTTACATCCGTGGCCGAGTTTCTGTTATGATGTGGCTGAGTTTGTTTTATGTTTTGGCTAAGTTTCTGTTATCCTATGGCTGAGTTTGGTTTATGGTTTGGTTGAGTTATGTTATTTGTGGCTGAGTTGTTTTATGTTGTGGCTGAGTTAATTTATGCTTACGGCTGATTTATGGTTTATCAGATGTCTGAAGACCAAGCAAGGGATTACCGTCCAAGACTTTACCTAGAGGGGGATTCTAATCTGGAGGCTAAAGCCATTAATCACAACAACAAGATGGGAGATTTCCCTCTGATTAGAGAATAAATAGGACAAGATACATGAGATCAAATGAAAGAGACACCTCTTGGATTAATTGCTAAGTTAGTTGATAGCCATTTTGTTTGGTGAGGTAAGACTTTACATTATCTACTCTGTAGAAAGTTAAGAATACTGAAGAAGGAGATTTGGTGTCTCGTGGCTAGTCAACCTATCAGGTTTGACTTGAATGAATTTGGTCATATCCACTACCTACAAAACAGTTTTGAGCCTGCAGCGGACTACAAAACGTTCTTCAGGGAATTGGGTGTGCCAACCGGTGAAGGTCCTAAGTTAGATGAACTTAGGCGAGGCTTAGTAGTGTGCAGAGCATGGCCTGTTGAAAAGCGTATATGGTTTGGGTTATTGACTCTTCTAGCGAATGGACTTTATGGCTTGCATCCTAACTCTAGGATACCATTTGAGAGTGCTAAAAGAGTTTTGATGACAAAGCCATGAAGACTTATCCATGGGGTCGGTCAGCATTTGAAACCCTTGTTTCTATAAAGTTGATGAGGCCTGTTGGCAAGTCGTACACCATCAGTGGTATGGTTTTCGTGTTATAGGCTTGGGCATATGATTCAATCAACACCATTGGAGAGCGATTTGGGAACGTAGTCAAAGAGGATGAGATTCCGTTGCTTAAATGGGGTTGCAACCGCACCCATGCTACAATAGAATCAGCCATTGCTGAAGATATCACAACGCATGATGGTGAGATAAGGTTTTGGCTCTGTTATGATAGTGATTTGACTGAGTTATGTTTTGTGATGGCAGAGTTATGTTCTGTGATGGCTAAGTTATGTTCTATGACGGATGAGTTATGTTCTGTGATGGCTGGGTTATTGTTTACTGATGGTTTTTATATTTGATGCGTGTTTTATTTTGCCTCAGGCTTTTACCTGAAAGACCACACGAATACTGAAAGTGCACAATATATAGGAGTAGTACTTTAGGATCGAATCCACAAGGAGAGAAGTACTTCAGAGAAATCCTTTAGAAGAGAGTGAAGCTAGGACCAAACAAAAAGAGAGGGGGTTGTTGTATCCAGTGGATAAGCAAAATAAAAGACAAGTAACTAAAATAGACGAGAAGCAATAAGAGAGAAGTGTTAGGTCTTTGGGGGTTTCTCTGGATATCATGGTTCAAAATAAAGGTATAGATCCCAATTCAGGTGATAACATGGTTAGGTTTGTTTACTTCCCAATTCTCGGACATACGAAACTCATTCAAGACCAGCTAGCCTTAACAGCTATTAGGTGAAAGCCGGCTATTCTCACTATACCTCGCCACTCAGTTGCCCACACGGCTAGGAGGTGCTAAAATGGTTTCGAGATACAGATGAAAGCATTATGTTCAAGTTTGATTCTAGTCCATAAGTCCCTATCACTTGGCGAGTGTGAAACGGTTATAGTTCTTTATTCAGTTGAGTTAGTTCAAGAAATTATACAAGATTCTACCAAGTATAAAATACCTAAGATCAAGTACTAGGTGACGTTACGGACATATATGCATTAAGATTAAACTCAATTAGAAAGAATAGTGTAAACGATCAAACAAAACCATAGAAACCGCCAACCTAAATCGGATCTAAAGTCCCCATGAATTCCCCTTTCAAACCCCCTCAAACCCAACTAGAGATCTACTCTCTCATGGCAAAGGAGCTACTCAAAATTTGGGTTGAGTAAGCCATAATAAAAAGACAAATAAAACTTAAAAAGGGTTTAAAGATTACTTCTTTGAATGTAGAACACAAGAGGCAAAGCTCCACCTTAAAGAATCTTATACAAAACGAAAGAGAGAAAGAGAGAGATGGTGATCTTCAAGCTCAAGAGGTGCAGCGGCGAGTTGGCAGCTCTCGGCAATGGCTAGGGTTCGCTTGTGATGAAGGCACACCTAGGGTTAGGGCTTAAAAAAAGTATTTATACTTGAAGGCCAAGAATTAGGTTTAGGGGTAAGAACGTCAATCTGCCGGGTGAATAAGTGATCGGACCGAGTCGTGGGCTTAAGGGAAGGAGCCTAATGACGGTGTCAGAAAGAGAGAAGGACTTGGGCGTAACCTATAAGTCGGTGATAAGCTTCTCGGAGCTGCCCGGGTTCAAGTCTCCTTAGCTTGGCCGGATGCTTTTTGGATTTATTGTTTCCAAATGGCCGATTTTTGACATGTCTTAACTCTTCAGGTCATATCTTCTGAACGACTTCATGGATTGCTTCGGTTCGACATCGACGTTAATCTTGACTCTTCTAGCTTTCCATGCATACCGAAATATCTTGTTGCCGTGATGGGGAAGACCTCCGAAGGATGCTAAACTTCTGAACTACTGGAATTGATCCCCTTTTGATACTTTTAGCTTCAAAACTCTTAAAAACCTTCTTGGCACCTAGAATACGTGTTTCTCCTTTTCTTGGCTCTAGAATGGCACCAAATTATCTCTGAAACATAAGAAAACAATAGCTAAAACAGGCTATAAAGCCGTGTTATCAATATTTTCTTGCGTTGTAGCTGAATGTGCGTCAAATGGTTATGAAGGATGATGTAAGCGAGCTGTTTCATACTAAGCCATATGAAGTACAAGATCCAACACTTGATCACTTGATCGAAGACATACATGGGGATAAGTTTGTTGAAGGTTATTGGGATGTGAAGAGGAATGAGAAGAAGAAGAAAACCGTAAAAGATAAAGCAGCGAGTGTAACGCCCCCTGAATCGCTCTATGGCCGGACAAGCCAAGGGCAACCTAGAAATGCTACATTGATAGCTCACATAGACAACCCAACATAGGTTCCAAATATATTTAGACCCTTAGCCGGATTACCCACATGAACCATCCCTCACGAACGCGGTTTAGGCTTTTCAACCCTTGCCATGATCGTGAGTTGTGTTAGCCTGGACAAGACTAAGATCGAATGAAACACACTCTTCATACAAAAATAATCTTTTATAACATAAAAATTCTCGTACAACCAAATATCCAAAACGTTTTTACAATGGCGCCTCGAGCCTATACGCTCAAATCCAACAAGAACTAAAATCATTAAGTTTTGCAAAAGCAACAAACTCTATACCAGCTTTCCTACATCTTGAGCATCCCTCTAATGGTTCCCACTAGGGTATCCTGCAAAACAAAATGGATTCACAAGTAATCTAAGATTATTTAATGAGCTCGGTCTACCTGCAACATATATTAGTTCCCCATCCCGAAACACGCAACAGAGAATAACAACGAAATGTAGCTTGCTGAGTCATCTACCAAAAATATGCACAAGCAATTAAGACTCCAATTTTATTAAGTTTTAAAGGGCCCGATATGCTGCCTTCAAACAACCCCACACCAAAAACACAAAATCCCTGGATCTCCCGCTTTACAACCACAAAGGCATGTAACCGGAGCATCCCTACCAAAATGCTACACCGTCGTGTAGACAACTCGGCCAGGGTAACTAGCCCCGTCTCTCCGAGCCCTTCGCACTACATGGCGATCAAGTAACATCGTTACAAGACCCCACAATAGCACAGTTCAATACGAAGGTCAGACATACCATGATCTTGATACGCTTATGGTCTCTGCCTCCTAACCCACGAGCACCACGCATCAAGACCCAATATTTTAAGATATTATGAGACATATGGTTACTTAAACACATAGAATCATCTATATCCTTACTTACCACAACCTCCCAACCATAAGCCTTAAGCATAAGAATCTAAAAGATCTCATATGCGGCTTAGTACCACCATTAATCAATACTCATATAATTCATGAAATAAATCAATGAATACAAGAGTATATATGATCATGAAACCAACAAGCAATCAATCACCCAAATAAACACTCAAACCTATCATGTGCCATATTACACGCTTCGAGACTCATAGAGATTCGGCTGAAGGTTTAAGGTTAGCTTCAACGATTCTCGGTTGCGGACAGGGATTTCTCATCCACGAACAGGTTCTCTTGATCACTGACATGAATTCTTTAGTTAGGGGTAAAGGATCTTCATCAAGAGAAAAGTTTTTCAATCGCGGCCAAGTTATCTCTTGGTTACGGGTGATCACTTAACAACTTGGCAGCCTTTTCTTTCCCTATCTTTTTCCTCTCAAATTTCATTGGGTCAAGTAGTGTTTATATAGGGGTGACAAGGGTGAGTCAGCATATACACGTGTCATTTGCAAGGGCGAGTTAGCAGTCCACGTGTCATCCGCCCGTGATGACAGGCTCGTCGCCTTAACAGATGGGCGACATGTGGAAGCAAAACTTTGGCTCCACGCAACTCAAATTCGGCTCTAAGCAACTTTGCTTGAACCCCAAGTTAGTCGGCCCACGCGTCCATGGCACGGTCAAAGGGCGGTCAATGCCCGGCAGGGAAAACTTCGCATGCGGCACGCGCATGTTGCCCAATCTTGCCCATTCTTGCCCATATTTGCTCATTTTTGCTCATCTTTGCCCATTCTTGCCCAATCTTGCCCATTCTTTCCCAAATAGTTATTTGTTTTGCCCTTTGATTGTTTATCACCTTTTGGGCATATATGGTCAATCAACCATGTATTCGGGGCAACTTTCTCCCGTTTTTGGCTTTGCCATTGATGACCCTATTTCGAACTAGACTAGGCATGTTCATTTTTTCTTGGCCCATCTCTTTGGCTTTTGTCCCTTAACTATTCTTTTCTCTTCTGGTTCTTCCTCGGTCGTTCCTCGATGTTTCCCGCTTGGCCGCTTACCCCTTTGTGAGGGTCCCTACAACGGTTGTGTCTGAATCTCCAAAGAAGCAGAAAGTCTCTCATAGTGAGGTGTTCAATCTGGTGGAGGAGATGCACAAAAGAAGAAGAAGAAGAAGAAGAAGAAGAAGAAGAAAGTAGCTGGTGAATCTGATGAGGACGAGGACGAGGAGGATGTTGGGGAAGACGTGTCGTCCGTGGATATGGTGTCTAAATTAATCTCTCCCTTAAACTCAAGGTTTGACACCGTTGATACAAGCATCAAAGAAATGTCCTCCCGTCTGGAGGTGATTGGAGATCAAGTAGAAGCGAGGATTGATGCAAAGTTTATAGCAGGTTTGTATCTATTGAGAATGAGGTCAAACAGATGAAAGAGCATCTTAAGGCCATTGGGGTAGGCCTTAGTGGCCAAACTGGCAAAGCGGACTTAGAATTATTCTCTAGAGTGAAAACTAGAGAAATGTTTTTAACAGCTAAGGAGCAAGAAATGATTCGACCCCAAAATAAACAAACACCAAAAGGTCCACGGAAACCTCCAAAAAACTACTCTGTTACTAGTCCTCTACCCGTAAGCTAACTGCTGAGTTATCAATACGCTATTTACTTACGATTGAGTTATAATCATGTTATGGCTGAGTTATCGTTATGTTATGAAGTTAGGACTGAGTTATAATTATGTTTTCCGGCTGGGTTGTCTTTACCTTCTTTACTTTTGGCTAAGTTATAACTTTTTATTTAGTTACAGTTGAGTTATCGTTATGTTATACGGCTGAGTTGTCTTTATCTTACTTACTTTTGACTGAGTTAACATTATCTTATTTAGTTACGACTGAGTTATCGTTATATATATGACTAAGTTATCTGATATATCCCTATTTTTACCAGTTTTAACTATGTTTTCGGTATAGGTTTAAGAATCTATTTGTTATTTCTAGAGTCTTTTCTAGTCCTTTTCAGGTCTTTACACTTTTGTGATTCATTTGAAGATAATGGAGCATTCTGGAGGATAACATAGAACTTATGCTGCAGATGAAATTCGGAGACTAAAAATCGCATAGGTGTCGAACAACAGCACCCCTGGTGTCGAGTGACACCAATACCTGACGACAATTCGAAAACGCAACTTATTGAAGTTTTGAAGATTTCCAAATTCGGTCCAGAACTTTTCCTTATTTTTATAGAAGGCCCATCACGTTTTAGGTCATATATATATAGTTTTTAAGGTCATTGTTTAGACCTAAGTTATGTTTTGTTTTGAGATACACTTTTGGAGAGAAGAATCCAATCCCTGTAGAGAGGATTCTGAACTCCTTTTACTCTTCTTCTTCTTATTCAATGCAAACTATTCAGACTTTGATGTGTGTTACTTTAATCATGTGTGATTAATCACTTTGTTGGGTTTAGGGAGTCTCAATAGGGATTTAGATGGATTAGTAGATCGAAAACCCCTTACGATTATTCTTAGAGTTCTTCATCTTGATTGTTCTTACTGTTAGTTTTAGATTGATCACCTAGAACTTGATATTAGATAATAGGTATACTCGCCATAGGTACTTGTTAGTATTTAAGAAAGAACAGGTAGGCTCATAGAAGGGCTATGGTTTAGATATTTAAGTGAACTAATCAAACTTTATAATAATGCATGCTTTAGCATAGGATTTCCCGGCTTCTGCGGTGATCTTAGCTCTAGGCATAGAGAGTTTCGCGGAACGCCACCGGTTATTCTAAAATCATAGTTTGAGTTCGAGAACGGTGCGATAACAATCCTAATATTAGCTAGATCTACAATTTATATATTTTCCGAGACAATTCCTTAGACCCGATGCTTCAATCCCCTGAATCTACAACTCAATTTATTTGCTTTACGGTCTTTTACTTTATTCTATTTTGTCTAGCTTAATTGAAATCATCATAAGTCTATTGTGTGAACATTAAGAGCTCAGTGGAATTCAACCCTTAAGTGCTAACGACTATCTCTTATTTGAGGGAATAAGCTTAAGGCAATTTGAGCTGTATCAGTAAGCTTGGAGAGGATAATCTCCTTATGTCTTTTGTACTTGGGAGCAAAACCCTCTGGAGACTCCCTTTAGAGAAGATCTTTCTTACTCTTTCTCTTGTTATTTTCATTATTGATTTCTTATTCAGACTATGATTTGTGTTCTTTGATCATGTTTGAGTAGCTTTCTTGGTAGGTTCAGGGTTTCTCTTTAGGGATTTAGATGATTTAGTAGATTATCCCCTTGCTAGGTTATCTGTTAGGATTCTACATCTTTAGTTGTTCTTAATGCTAGTTCTAGAGTAGCTAACTTGAACTTGATTCCAGATTATAGATATACCCGTCATAGGTATCTGTTATCAGATCTATTATTTGATGAGCCTGGTCTATCGGTGTGTAATAGGAATCGGCCTATTTACTAAGGTGAACTTTATTGAACTCGTTTATAATGCATGCTTAAGTATAAGATTTCTCGGCTTCTCTAGTTATTCTTAGCTGTAGGCATAGGGAGTTTTGCGGAACGCCACTAGATATTCCACAATTAGAATTTGAGTTTAAAAACAGTTTGATAATAACCTAGCTATCACTAGATCTACTAATCATCTATTTTCTGAGAATACCCTAAGCATGACTCTTTTCCCATCTGATTTACATCTTGATATTTATTGCTTTTCTTTGTTTCTTATTTTATAATATATTGCTTTAGCTTAATTCGATATCCATAGTCTATTGTGTGATCCGAGAGCTTTGTGGAATTTGACCCTTAAGTACTACAATCGATCTCTTATTTGAGAGAGTGGTCTTAAGGCAATTTGACCTACATCAAATTTGGCGTGGTTGCCGAAGTTCTCTACGATTCACCATTAGATTAGGATTAAAATTTTGTCTAAGCTTTTGTTTTTGTTTTTCTTTTTAGTTACTTACGATTTCTCTCTTTTTTTCTTGTGTGTTTCAGGTGTTTTTCTAATCACAGAACCAGAAATAAGCAAGAAACATGAACAAGAGTAGGATTGCCGGGTTAATGGCTAAGATTGACGCTGTCCACAATCTACTTGTGGAGGATGTCAATTATTTTGGTGGAAGAGGTTTCTATGGGAATGGTCCGACTACCACTCATAAGTCTTAGTTCCAGCAATCGTTTCAGAGTAGAAGTAGTTTCAGCTTCACCAGGAACTACGATCTTGCTTCTTACCAAGCCCCCCCCCCCTCCACCCGCACCAAGAAGCAAGATAGAATCAATGCTGGAACATATTCTGGAAGGTCAGCAGAGGATCTTAGAGAGACCTATCCCTAGATGGAATGAGAGCAGCCTCACTACTTCTTGGCATACTGCTTTGATGGACAGTGGATATGAGTTCGTGAAGGTTGAGGAGAGTGACAAATTTGACGTTGCAAAGGCAGTGTCGACCGACACCATACCTTGGTGTTGATCGACACCATCGAATATATACGAGACATCAGGTTGTGACGAAGCTATATTGATCAGGCTCGACATTGGTCTCCAGAATCGCTCGACACACATTGATAGTATCGACCGACACCACCTGGGTGTCGATCGACACCAGTACCAACCTGAGGAAGTGTCGACGTTTGACAGTGCAATATCGATCGAGATTGAGAGAGTAGAATCGATACCAGATAGTAGTGTCGACTAACACTTACCTAGTGTCGATCGACACTGGACGTAGACTGCACCAATCAGCCTTGACTTTCCACCTGTTGCTGAACTAGTCTACACACCTGAAATTCCTCGTCCATTGCCTCAACAGTATATGCAAGAGATTCAGGAGGAACGCTGCAAGGTTCCACAACATCAGGAGAAAAACAGGAAGAAAAATATTGTTCAAAACGGATTGCAGCGTTGAATTTTCAACATGCTAACGAAAGTCGAGTTGTAGCACGAGTGTTGATCGACACCACCACTCGCGTCGATCGACACACATCACTGGTTGAAGGAAAGTCATCTCCGATAGCTACTTTTAAGCTGGGATTAATGCTATAAGTCCAGGCACTACTGTCACATCACCCACTGCACCTATCATACTTCATCCACCTCCTAAACGGCCAAGGTAGTCATCTCCTCCTCCTTAACCTCCAAATGTCATCAATAAGAGTTTAAATTTTCCAAAAACTGTTTTACGGTTAAGCAAGCCAAGAGTTTCTCGTCAAGCGCTTGTTCGTTCTTTTGATGATTGTGCAGGAAAAAGGAGTATTCCACCCATACCTAAGTCCCACCCTGTTGATGCTCCTCTCTTCCTAGATAGACCTCATGCGCTAACTGCTTATACACCATCATGGATGATGAGAGGTCTTTCTCCGCGATATTTACTACCACCTTCTGATCCGCCTAATATGCATACTCCATCAAAGTCAAGCTATTGACTATAAACAAGCGCTTAGTGGGAAGCAACCCACTGGTATGATTTTCTTTTTCTTTTCCTTTAATTTTTTTTGTTTCTCTTTTATTTTTCTCGCTTACTCTTGATTTGAATGACACTAGGGATGGTGACGTTTAAGTTTGGGGGAGGTAGTTACTAACTACGTTTTTCTTTTTTGAGTCTTAGTCTTACTCTTATTTTTATTATTTTTGAGTCATTTTATTGAGTCAAAATTTTGTTAGGAATTATGATCTCTATTCTTGAGATTATTGCTTGGTTGATTAATGCTGCAGGTTCGAATCAATTCAACTATTGGAAAATCTAAATGGCAAATCAACAAACTTGAGAATCCATTAAGGCTGGAGCTAATCTCACTGTTCTTCCTTTTACCTCATCAAAACGGTTAGTGTTCATTGAACTTGACTCCTTGTTCATACATGATATTGAGACCTATGTGAAAAAGAAAAGTATTCCTCTCCCCTTATAAAAAAAGAAAAAATGAAAGCAAGAGATTGATATGATTTTCGGTAGTGTATAAGGGTAGGAATTTTTCCCATGACCCATTATTATACATTATTAGGAGTGATCAATTACAAAGGTTAGAAATATGCCAAGGGTGTCAATCCATTATGTGAGTTTCCCTTTGTTTACTCTTTAAAAAGAATAAGTCTGGGGGAGAGAAAGAATAACAATATAAAATAAAATATAAAGAGTGGTCAGTTTATCATGGTATAGTACAGGAATGAGTGTAGAAGGTTCTTGAATATTAGCTTGCTTGATAAGACCCAACGATGAAAGCCTGGTGGACATAGTTGTGGAACTTAGGTATGGAATCTAGAATGTTGTGTTAGCTTGCAGAGAAGTACATGTTGGTTAGGATTTGATTAAAACTGCTACGCATATGGATTGGTTAGAATGATCATGGCAATAGACTAGAGAATATTGGGAGTTCTTTTGTTTTCAAACCTCTTCCACAAGTTCGGCTTTTGTGTTTTGCTTTAAGGCAAACAAAAGCTAAGTCATGGGGAGTTGATATATCCCTATTTTTACCGGTTTTAACTATGTTATAGGTATAGGTTTTAGAGTCTATTTGTTATTTCTAGAGTCTTTTTTAGTCCTTTTCAGGTCTTTACACGTTTGAGATTCATTTGGAGATAATGGAACATTCTGGAAGAAACCATATAACTTATGATATGCTGCAGAAGAAATCTGGAGACTAAAAATCGCGTAGGTGTCGAGCGACACCAATACCTGACGGCAATTTGAAGATGCAACTTATTGACATTCTGAAGATTTCCAAATTTGGCCTAGAACTTTCCCTTATTTTTAAAGAAGGCCCATCACGTTTTAAGTCATATATATATATATACACATATAGTTTTTAAGGTTATTGTTTAGAGCTAAGCTTGGAGAGGATAATCTCCTTATGTCTTTTGTACTTGGGAGCAAAACCCTGTGCAGACTCCCTTTAGAGCAAATCTTTCTTACTCTTTCTCTTGTTATTTTCATTATTGATTTGTTATTTAGACTATGATTTGTGTTCCTTTGATCATGTTTGAGTAGCTTTCTTGTTAGGCATAGGGTTTCTCATTAGGGTTTTAGATGATTTAGTAAATTACCCCCTTGCTAGGTTATCTATTAGGATTCTTCATCTTTAGTTGTTATTAATGCTAGTTCTACGTATAAGATTTCTCAGCTTCTCTGGTTATTCTTAGCTCTTGGCATAGGGAGTTTTGCGGAATGTCACCGGTCATTCCACAATTAGAGTTTGTGTTTAAGAATGGTTCGATAACAACATAGCTATCACTAGCTCTACTAATCATATATTTTATGAGAATACCCTAAGCTTGACTCTTTTCCCATCTGATTTACATCTTGATATTTATTGCTTTTCTTTGTTTCTTCTTTTATAATCTATTGCTTTAACTTAATTTGATATCCATAGTCTATACTGTGATCCGAGAGCTTTGTGGAATTCGACCCTTACGTACTGAAATCGATCTCTTATTTGAGAGAGTGGTCTTAAGGAAATTTGACCTACATCATTATCGTTATTTTACGCCTGAATTATCTTTACGTTTATGCAGGCGAATGAAGTTATAGATTTGGTGGTAGAGAAGGATGCTGGTATTATTGGGGTTAGTAGGAATCTTGATGGCGAATTTGTTCAGACCACTGATGTAAACCAAGCTTAAATTAATTTCATTGAGACGTCTCCAGGTGCCAGGACTTTACGCGCTTCGACGACGACGAGGAGAAATTCCAAAGCGAAGGCAGATTAAAAGAAGAAAGTTGTCGTTAAAGAGAAAACCGTAAATGAGCCAACCGTAAATGAGCCAACCGTCAAAGAGCCAGTCGCCAAAAAGAAAAGAGGAAGAAAGGCAGCGGCGCTTCCTCCTGCTCCACTCACAAAGGTGTCTACAAAGATGAAACTAAGAATGCTAAAATCACTTGATAATGATGTGAAGATAGAAGATGCTGCTTCTGTCCCCAATAGAGTTGAGGAAGTCAAGGAAAAAGCTAACAAGATTGACGGTGAGAAGGTAGATGATGATGATTCTATATTTGATATAAAGACCAGTTACTAGCTGAAGACAATCGCATGCTGCATGAGTCTGATGAAGATGTGGAGGAAACTATGAGGCATGGGAGAGTAAAAGCTAAGAGGATATAAACTGTTAAGCTGGCCCCAAATGGGAGTTCATTGATTTTCAGTCAATAATTTGACCACAAAGACTTTTCAATTTATTGGAGACAACGGACTGAGCCGTATGAGGAAGGGTTGTGTGCCTTTACGAGGAATCTATGATCTTGTTGCACCGGTTGATCCGGCAAAATTGCAGAAACTTAAGGATTATTTGTTAAGCTCCAACAAGTATGTTCCTTTGTACCTTATTAAGTTGTTAAGTACGGCATGCTTACACTATTTGAGTATATTATAACTTTTTATTATTTGTTAGGAGTATCCCGCTGGACAGTGGAGAAGACAATGTTGATTTCTACGGAGTTATCATGACCGAAAGAAAGGACTAGCCAGAGCCAAAATATGGCTTGTTGTCCGATAGTATAAGTTATTGTTATATTCTATTTGAGTTTTTTTCTACTTTATGGCTGAGTTATCGTGTTGTTATGGCTGTGTGGTGGTATTGTTCTGTTTGAGATAAAACAAATTATGGCTGGTTTATTCTGGTGTTTAGGCTTAGTTGTACTTAGTTATTGCTGAGTTATGGTATTGTACTATTTAAGTTAAAGTAAATTATGGCTGATTTATTCTGGTGTTTAGGTTGAGTTACGGTATTGTACTGTCCAAGTTAAAGTAAATTATGGCTGATTTATTCTGGTGTTTAGGCTGAGTTGTGCTTGGTTATGGCTGAGTTATTGGTGTGTTTTGTCTGAGTAGATTTTCTTTTTTTGTACAGCAAATGGCTGCGTATCTGAAAGTCCTAGCCATGAGGTACAAGCGAGATCCCTGCCCATACCACAACAAACGCGTCATGATTCTATACCCGTGGTTCATGACTTATTTGGTGACTGAGTACAGTCAGTTCAAGATCAAAACAAAGAGGTTTACTTTCAAAAACACAGCGTATAAATTATGGGTTAACGGTACGGCAGGAGAAGTCCTGACATGGATGAAGTGGGTAATAGATGTGGATCACTTGTATTTGATCCACCAAACCGGAGGTAATCATTGGGTGACGCTTCACGTGAACTTGCTTAGGTCGCACATCGATTGCTATGATTGCATCGTCGGAGAGCATACACTAGAAAGCGAGTTAAAAATACTGGAAGCTTGTAGGCCGTTCACGAGGATGATTCCACAGATAATGAACGAACTGGTTCCTTCCACAGTCCGTAAACCGAACTACGACCAATTTTAATTCCGGCAGAAGAACAAGAAACTGGTCCCGCAAAACAGAGTAGCTGGGGACAGCGGCGTTTTCACGTGTAAGATTCTTGAATGTTTATTGCTTGGTGTAAATTTTGATGGCATTTGTGATGCAAATATCCAGGCTCTACAGGTTAAGATGGCAGCAGAGATCTACGATGAGGCACCAGAAAGGATGCTTGCACAGTTTGAAGAGACGTGATTGTCCTTTTCGAACATATGTCTGTGTTTTGGGATTTTGAGCATGTGATTGTACTAAATATTGACGCTTTAGGATTGATAAAGCTTTATGTTTGTATGAATCTATGATGTTGAATGTACAATGTTCAAATTATAAGTTAAATCGATGTTTGACTGAGTAATTCGAACGAGATGGCTGACTTCACACCGCACAATTCGTGTTATGGCTGAGCTATTCTAACGTTAAGGCGGACTTATTGTAGATTAATTCAATGTTTGGATGAGTTATTAGAACGTGGTGGCTGACTTATCATCGCACAAATCGTGTTATGGCTGAGTTATTATAACGAGATGGCGGACTTATCATAGATTCTTTCGATGTATGGATGAGTTATTAGAACGTTGTGGCTGACTTATTATCCCACAAATCGTGTTATGGCTGAGTTATTGATACAAGGGTTTTCGGTGTGTCAATTCCCTAAATGCATCTTATGTCATTGCAGCATTTAAGGTGTCAATCCAAATGGGTGTAATTGCTATCAATCAGGATATGATCAGAGAATACTAAGTCAAGCCAAGTCTAGATGATTTCGATTATCTAACAACCTAAGTGATCATGCAAGAATGAAACTAGACTAAGCAGAATGTAAAGAACTCAAATGATAAGAGTAGAGATGAAACTAAAGACCAGGAACTGTCAAATGCAAGAACAGGAAAGCAAACCAAGCACAGAGACAATCACTCGGTCGAACATGAAACTAAACACGTCGAGTACAATACTAAAAACACCAATTTTGCACGAGACGAACAGAGTACTAAAAACACAAGTTTTGCACAATAAACGAAACAGAGCTCTTAAGAATGGGATAATTGGTCTTAGTGGACTCATCAATCCATTAGCTAACAAACAAACTCAATCAAGCTATCTCTAGACAATAGATTCAAAACCAAATCAATCCACTTTCGTGACAATGATTCTCATAACTTTATCACTTCCTAATCTCAACTTTCATTGATGAACATAACAAAGCAGGCTTTAAACACCAATCTATTAAAGTCAATAAGCAGTCTAAACATCCAAGGTCTTGGGCTAGAATCTACAAATCTCTAAAATTAGTTGGTTCAGACATTTCATCAAACACTTGTTAGGTGGAGAAAGTCTGAAATCAATTTTCAATTGATCAGAAAGAAAATAGCATTAAGAACTCCTAAAACATAAGGGAATCATGCATTTATAAACTTAGCTAGCTAAAGAAAAGAGGAATCCACCTAAACCTAACCCATCCTCAAGAACTCTGAAGAAGACTACTCAAGAACAATGAAGAACATCATAGAACAAAACCCAGAAAATTCATAAAACTCAGAAATCATTATAAACTTCGCAAATGATAGATCTTAATAAGATAAACAAGTTTGCAGAAGAAATCAAATCCAAATTCTCAACACAACAACCAGAAAATACAAAAGAAGTCTAAGAACCCTAATATCCTGTAGACAAAGCAAAGATATTTTGGGCAAAAACTTAAGAGGTCTATTTATAGGCAATCCTAGGTTACCCTAATTGGGAATAAGACAAAATAAGAAAGTCGGCGCTGCATCACTAAGGTCTTGGCCGAGTAGAAACGTCGAGTGGCTTCCTCTTGGTCACATCACTCGGGTCTTAGCCGAGTGGCTTCTCTTCTTCCTTAAGTGAACCACTCGGCCTCCAGCCGAGTGCCTTGGTCGAGTAAACTCCTTGTCCTTCACGTGTGCTCCACTCGGCCTCCAGCCGAGTAAGAAAGCCGAGTATACTTCAAGTCCTTCCTTTGACCCACGAACTCGAGTTTGTCCATCCCTTGTGCTAGAAACCTCCAAGTTGAGTCCAAAAGTACCTGATTCACCTGTAAAACACTCCAAATGCAAGTATGCTATGCAATGCAATGCAAAATGTGCAAAGGAAGGAAAAAAGATTAAGAATGCATGAAAAGAGACATGAAACTAAGCTAAATGCATGAAAAACAAGGGCTTAAAAAATGTTAAAATCTAGTGTTATCAGTTATTATAACGAGATGGCTGACTTAGTTAAAATAGATTGTACAACGAAGTCCAATTCAAAAACAGACATTACAAGGAAGTCCAATTGAAAAAACAAATTTAGCTAAGCTCATTGATACTTGTTCAAGCTCTCATACTTCTTCTCTAGCGTTTCAAATTTCTTTTCCATAAGAAAGATCTTTTCCACCTGAGCCTCGACGCGCTTCTTGGCTGCTTCCAAATCCTGCTTCATCTCATTCTTCTCCACTTTTCTCTTGTCTAACTCGTCACACAATGGAACAGTCCACCACCTCTTGAAACCGCAGCCTCGAACAGGACCCTTATAAATCAGACATAAATCATAGGGATAGAAAAATAAAAATAAAATAAAAGAATCATAACTCAAAAGATGTTTACATCTGATATTTCATACAGACAACCGAAATAAAGTTTTCCCCTTGTAATAGGATCACGAGAAGTGGCAACGACAACCGCTGCACTACAATCACACTCGATCCGAACACCCTTATCGCGCCTCCTGTTTTCACCGTACACCATTCTCATCCTTATTTCCATACGATCCAGCTCCTACATTACCACTATACAATAGAAAGATGGCTAACGATTTGCTCTATTTAGATGGTCGAGATAAATACCTCATTTTCTTCTGAAACCAATTTCTCATCAACACTAGAGTCACCAAGGACAAGAGATCTCTGCACCATCATCTTGTCTTCAATTAGTAGGGCAGTAAAGCACTAAATCTATATAGTCGTTTATGCTAAAAAGCGCTAATCAAACGACGGCTATTGGTGAATAAATGTAGAAGTGACTGAGTTATAAAAGCTTTGTGGCTGGGTCACAAACATATTAATATTCTTTATTATATCATTATCGAGATTACAAAAAGTGTTTTTTATGGGGAACCCCGAACAATAATTGGGTCTATTTTCACACGAACACACCAGCAATTAATATTCAAAATAATTCAAATTAGTAAGAAAATAATTCGTATAACTAACCCTGAAATATTCAAATTTTTCTGTTTGGCGGTAGAATACAAATATGCAGGGCCGGTCCTGACTATTTAGGGGCCAAAGCAAAAAAACAAATATATTTTAAGGTTATTATAAACTATTTTGAAATTTGGGGGCCTTTTTCTTAGAACTAAATGTTTTAAGGGGCATATTTGCAAAACAAGTTTGGTATAAATTTACGAAAAAAATGGGGGCCACATTCCAAAGTTTCACTTGGCTCTCCTTAGGGTCGGCCCTGCTAATACGATACGGCTGAGTTATGACAAAAGATTTCGTGGTTTGTCCGAGTTATGAGAAAACAAATATTATTAATAGGCTCATTTGTATACTAACGTTATTGTTGGTTCTATTAATGTCAAGATCTATGTTGGGGTCGGATTTGGCCTCGTAGGAACCGAGCCAACTAAACAAGCTCCGAGAACGCCTCGGAAACATCTATCGGGTATATTTGGCTCGGGAATCGTTCCAAGACGCACACTCCGGGCCGATAACAAGTACCTCGGAAAACACCTCGGGGACCCTGCAAGTAATCTTCCGACCCGAATTTAGCAACGCCTCGAGTGCTTTCAGGATACCACCCCGAGGCGAACCTCGGAAACGCTTCGGGTAAACGATCTAACTCGCACGAAACGAGCCGTTCAACTACAAACCGACAAGAGGTACCCAGCTCGGAAGAAACTTCACACTAAGGCCAAAACATCTCAAACCTAAGGGAAAGACTTAGACCCGACGCATGGAAATGATATTTGGAAATCTTTAAGGATATTAACAACAGAGAGAAAATCCCGCGAAGATCTCCAGAAGATAAAGATTTATCACCGCCGCCTCAAAGATAACAACGAATCTCCAAAGAATATCTCGAGGGGCGGCTCAAAGCCTTATATAAAGCACCTCAAGGGACAAGTAAAAGGCAGATACGCACAAAAACGCTCTCAACTTCAGGCTATCAAATACGCTCTGACTTTGAAGGCAAAACACTTATTTTCATATTCTAAAACACTTGTACGATCAAATCCTTACTATTTCAATAATACAACCAAGAACAGCGTCCGCGGTAAACAACAATTTCTATTGTGCGATTTTTGACTCTCACAATTTGGCGCTAGAAGGAGGGTGTATTGAGATTTCTCTTACTCCCAGAACACAGAACCAACCACCCAAACCACTATGGTCAACAATCAGATTCCTGGTAACACAGTTGACGGAGAGGGAAACCCGATCCCTCCAAACCAGACAGACGTTCCTGAAGCCGCCGCTCTCGCGGCCCTAGCAGAACTAAGAAGTATGATGGCTCAACTTCAGAAAAAGGTGAATGATCAAGAACAAGCAAATCGATCTTTGGCACAACAACTCGAAGCAGCTACCTCCCAAGGACAGATCAGGACTACCCGTTTCGGCGCGAGGCATCTTCAGGATCGACGAACAGCAGCAGATCTCAACCCAAAAAGGCTCGTGTTCCACACGCCTAGCAATACTACAAGGCCCATCCGCCGAACCGCACCGGAAATTGGAAGAGATCGAACCGAACCGGCAATCTTGGGAAATCGAGAAACGAATCGAGCAAAGGGAAACGATCCGCAGCTCCCTCCTCCCTGAGCAGAAATTGCCAAGGCTGATCAGATCGAGGTCTCAGATGATAAAGATTCAGAAGAGAACGTTCGGTGGGCTGAGGAGTACGCCAGAGAAAAGGAAATAAGCGCTATCAAGCTCTCCCTAGCCAAGGCAGAAAACGAGATGAAGCTCGTAAGATCCCAAATGCATAACGCAGTCTTCTCGGCCCCGAACATTGACCGCATTTTGGAAGAGTCCCACAACATACCATTCGCACACAGGATCTCCAACGCGATAATCTCAGATCAAGGAAAGCTAAGGATCGAATACTTCAACGGATATTCCGACCCGAAAGGACAATTGAAGTCATTCATCATCTCCGTTGCCCGAGCCAAATTCAGACCAGAAGAAAGAGACGCTGGTCTCTGTCACCTGTTCGTCGAGCACTTGAAAGGGCCAGCTCTGGATTGGTTCTCGAGACTCGAAGGAAATTCTGTGGACAGGCCGAGGACGAGGCCGCGGTCGAGGACGTGGTCGAGAATCCTACACTTGGACGAAAGATCAACCCGCAGGAAACGAGCAGGAATATTGTGAGTTGCATAAGAGTTACGGCCATCATACTTCCAGATGTCGTAGCCTCAGAGCAAAATTGGCAGCAAAATTCCTAGCCGGAGAAATCGGTGGAGGTTTAACCATCGAAGACTTGAAAGCAGAAAAGGGTAAAACCGAGCAGGTCAATGTTGTGGCCAATCCCGAGCAGGCGGCCCACGTGGCAAACCTCAAAGGACCCAAAAGAGGCCGAGGTAATCGCGAAGTAGATGACGATGAGCCAGAAGCTGCTCGGGGATGGATCTTCACAATTTTAGGAGATTCGGCTTTCTGTCAAGACACGGCGGCATCCATCAAGGCTTATCAAAGGAAGGCCGACGCAAATCATAACTGGACGCGGCCATTTAACGGGCCAAATGACAAAGTAACTTTCCACGAAAGCGATACCAACGGTTTAGACCGTCCGCACAACGATCCTTTAGTCATTACACTAACCATCGGTGATTTCAACGTCGAACGAGTCATAGTCGACACGGGAAGCACACTGGACATCATTTTTCTTACAACTCTGCAAGAAATGAAGATCGACATGACGCAAATCGTACCAACTCCACAACCTGTGCTCGGATTCTCTAGGGAAACCAATATGACTCTCGGGACCATCAAGTTACCAGTCCGAGCCAAAGGGGTATCAAAAATCGTTGATTTCTCTATTACCGACCAGCTGACCGTGTACAACGCAATTATTGGCACACCATGGTTAAATCAATTCCAAGCTGTCGCCTCGACGTATCATCTCTACCTGAAATTTCCCGCAAGCGACGGCGTGAAAACCATCTGGGGAAATCAGAAAAATGCTCGAATCTGCTTCATGGCAGCACACAAGCTCAGGAACCCCGTCACTGAATCGACGGCCGACGCGAATCATAAGAAGGCTAAGCTTGGCCGAGCTGAAGAGAAGTCAATTTCCGAGCAGTTATAGCAGTTAAGGATCGAGGAGGCTCGGGAATTCGCAACACCAACTCCCGATCCGGTAATCTCCATCTGCCTTGACGACGAAAAGCCAGAGCGATGCGTAGAAATCGGCGGAGATCTAGGAGAAGAGTTAACAGCTGAACTCACCACTTTCCTCAAAAAAAACGTCAATACGTTCGCCTGGTACCCAGAAGATATACCCGGAGTAAGTGTTGACATCGTATTGCACGAGCTCAACATCGACCCGACTTTCAAACCTATCAAGCAGAAGAGGAGAAAATTGGGTCGGGAGCGAGCAGAAGCCGTGAAAGCCGAGGTAGAGAAATTACTGAGGATCGGCTCCATCACCGAGGCGAATAATCCCGATTAGATCGCAAACCCGGTCGTAGTAAAAAAGAAAATCGGCAAATGGAGAGTCTGCGTAGATTTCACCGACCTTAACAAAGCCAGCCCGAAAGACAGCTTCCCATTACCGCACATCGATCGCCTCGTAGAATCAACTTCTGGAAACAAGCTACTATCATTCATGGACGCTTTTGCTGGTTACTACCAGATCATCATGAATCCCGAAGATCAAGAAAAACCGCTTTTTACACAGAACAAGGCATCTTTTGTTACCGAGTGATGCCCTTCGGACTCAAAAACGTCGGGGCAACCTATCAACGCTTCGTCAACAAAATCTTTGCATTACAGATCGGGAAGACAATGGAAGTTTACATCGACGACATGTTAGTGAAATCTATGGCTGAGAAAGATCACATACTCCATTTACGCGAATGTTTCAAGCAGCTTAACCTATACAACGTCAAACTCAATCCTGCAAAGTGCCGCTTCAGAGTAAGATCCGGAGAGTTCCTCGGGTACCTAGTCACGCACCGCGGCATCAAGGCAAATTCGAAGCAAATCGAGGCATGGTTGGGAATGGCGTTACCTTAGAACAAGCGAGAAGTGCAGCGCCTAACCGGAAGAGTTGCGGCCCTTAACCGTTTCATCTCTCGCTCAACCGACAAATGCTTGGCCTTTTACGATGTGCTTTGGGGAAACAAGAAGTTCGAATGGACGACCCGATGCGAAGAAGCTTTTCATGAACTGAAGAAGTATCTGGCAACACCACCCATCCTCGCAAAACCCGTAATCGGAGAACCGCTGTACTTGTATGTTTCCGTATCGGATACTGCGGTCAGCGGAGTGCTAGTCCGAGAAGACAGAGGTGAGCAGAAACCGATTTTTTACGTCTCGCAGACTTTCACCGGTGCGGAATCTCGCTATCTGCAAATAGAAAAACTTGCTTTAGCAATCATAATGTCGGCTCGGAAGCTGCGACCCTACTTTCAATCCCATTCCATCATAGTAATGGGATCCATGCCACTCCGCGCCATCTTACACAGTCCAAGCCAATCAGGACGTATGGCTAAGTGGGCAATTGAGCTCAGCGAATACGACATCGAGTATCAGAACAAAACATGTGCAAAGTCCCAGGTCCTAGCCGATTTTATTGTCGAACTGCCCACCAAGGAGGCCCGGGAAAATCCACTCGATACAACTTGGCTTCTGCACGTAGACGGCTCGTCATCGAAGCAAGGCTCGTGTGTAGGCATCCACCCCACCTCGCCAACAGGAGAGGTCCTCGAGCAGTCATTTAGATTAAACTTCGAGGCTACCAACAATGTGGCCGAGTACAAAGCGCTCGTTGCCGGACTCAATCTAGCTCGGGGGCTAAAGATAGAAAAAATCCGAGCTTTTTGCGATTCCCAGCTCGTCGCGAATCAGTTCAACGGAGAGTACACGGCTCGAGACGAAAGAATGGAAGGCTATCTGACTCATGTACAAAATCTTGCAAGGAATTTCGAAGAGTTCGAGTTAACAAGGATCCCTCGAGGGGAAAATACATCAGCTGACGCCCTAGCTGCTCTAGCCTCGACATCCGACCCGAGCTTGAGTCATCCCAGTAGAATTCATTGAGAAGCCAAGTATTGAGCTCGACGAAGAAGAAAATGTCCTCCCCATACAAATCGGCACGGATCACAACGACGCTCCAGGCGACAACCAAGACGAGTGCAGTTCATAGTGGATAGAGCCCATCAAAGGCTAGATAGCCGAAGGAAAATTGCCCTCAGACAAATGGGAAGCTTGGAAACTCAAAGCTCAGGCTGCACGTTTCGTTCTAGTAGATGAAAAACTTTACAAGTGGCGATTATCCGGACCCTTAATGACATGCGTGGAAGGAGAAGCGGTTTGCAAGATCATGAAAGAAATTCACGGTGGCTCGTGCAGAAATCATTCCGGGGGAAGAGCTTTAGCCATTAAAATAAAACGCCACGGATTCTTCTGACCGACAATGATAAAAAACTGCGAAATTTTTTCAAAGCGATGCGAAAAATGTCAAATGCCAACAATCCATCAGCCAGCCGAGCTCTTGTCATCAATCGCCTCGCCGTATCCATTCATGCGATGGTCAATGGATATAATTGGACCTATGCATCCCTCGAAGCAGAAAAAATTAGTTCTCGTCTTGACCGATTATTTCTCTAAGTGGATAGAAGCCAAATCTTACGCCAGCATAAAGGACGCTCAAATCGAGAACTTCGTGTGGAAACATATCCTATGCCGCCACGGGATACCTTATGAGATCGTTACGGATAACGGCTTGCAGTTTATATCAACCCGCTTCCAAGGCTTCTGTGATAAATGCGGAATTCGACTTAGCAAGTCAACACCACGATATCCCCAAGGAAACGGCCAAGCCGAGGCCGCTAACAAAACAATCCTCGACGGATTGAAAAAACGGCTCGATGCTAAAAAGGGCTCGTGGTCCGACGAACTCGAAGGTGTTCTATGGTCGCATCGGACAACTCCTCGCCTTAGTCTACGGAACGGAATGCGTAATTCTAGCCGAAATGATAGTACCGAGCCTACGCCGGAGTCTATCTCCCGAGAACAACCCTGATAATACTCGGAGGCTCCTTGACGAACTCGATCTGATCGATGAACGAAGAGATTCAGCCTTGGTTCGCATACAAAATTATCAGAATGAAACGGCTCGTCATTATAACTCAAACGTTCGACAGCGAAGATTTCATGAAGGAGATCGGGTGCTCCGAAAAGTTTTTCAGTACAAACTGATTTCATGAAGGAGATCGGGTTCTCCGAATTGAACGCTGGAAAACTCGGTACAAACTGGGAAGGGCCATACCTGATCTCTAAGGTCGTCCGACCCGGAGTATATGAGCTCGCCGTTCCAAGATCCTGGAACGCAATGCACCTAAGTAAATACTACAACTAAATCCAAGGTGACAAAACTTGAACTACAAGGTGGCTTGATCCCTGAAAAGGGTACGTAGGCAGCTCGTCTTTAGACGAGTTCAGCTACCCCCCCCATTAAAAAAGGGGGGAGTGGGTCCGTATATCCATACTCCCATTTATCATCTTGTAAGTTTTTAACTTCGTTGAAAAATAAAAATCAATTCGCAATTTCTAAACGCTTCGGATAATACGATGAGCGACGGCTCGGAGTATCTTTTACGCCTGCTCGGCAACAGCGCGCTATACAAATAACGAGATAAAATCTATCAAATAACCTCTGATCAGAATTTTCATCTTCAGAAACCCGACTATACTATAAACGCCGGTATTCCAGCTCGTTTCTAAACGCTGAAAGTGAATTCACGGAATGTCTAAACTACCCAAAATTCCCCATTTTGTCAGAACTTTCCTGACGAGATCTTCAAGGACAGCGTTTTCCAAAGCCACGAAGAAGAAGTAATCAGTGTAGGCATCAGCCTTGCTCGGAAAACCCTCGATAATCTTCCTGTTCTTGGCCGGAGAAATATAGTATATATCCGCCTCGGACTTTGGAACTCGCCGGATCTCCAAATAATTTTGGAGGTGAGCAAGCGTGACCTCACTCTCGGTTTCATAACCGCGCACCAAAATCCCGATGAGATGTCTTAGCGATCAGGCGGTAATTTGCGAGAGGGCTATTTTATACGAGGTCACCTAATCCAAAATCAGCCTCGGGACGGGCAGCCAGAGAAAACAAAGGTAGAAAAATCCTTCGTACAGAGTGAGAAAGCCCTCAGGAGGATCGTCGGCTAATTCATTTGGGCTAGGAACGCGAAGGGTGACGTTGCCAAAACCGAACCGAGCCCTTAAGTCGGACAACGACTGCTCGATGGATAAAGATGAGCCGGGAGGGTTTGGCCGAACCACCTTTTTGTTTTTCTTCCTCTTCTTTCTCTCGGCTTTCTCAAAAGCGGTTTGTTCGAACGCTCGAACAAGGTTCTCCGTCTCATCAGGCCCGAAAAACAGATGCTCTTCGATCTTAACTTCGGGATAAAACGGCTCGGTCACGTCCTGCCAATTCGAAGCATTGGCCTCGTTAGCAGCTGGGATACGGAGCTTACGAACAAGAGATGGCTCGGAATCTTCGGGCAAATCTAGTTCGCGAGCAAGATCAGCAGTAGCGTCCTCCCGAGCCACAAAGGGAGTCGCCTCAGATGCATTCAAAGACGACGCTGCATCAGCCTCAGAGCCCTCAGATGAAGTCCAAACCATTCGACGCTTGTAAATCGGGGGAAGATCATCTCGATGATTGGTATCGCTCGAGTCGGCGAGCCTACTTGAAACCGAGGGAGAAACGTGTTTCGTGGAAAACTCATCTTCGGCTCGGAATCAACTGACGAAACGAGGATTTGGAAAATTTCTAGCCGAAAAAATCAAAATACTGACAAACAACGGCGGAAGACTACCGGAAAAAGAAAAACGATGCAAAGAAATCAAGATAAGAGAAAAAGAAGCAAACCTCAAATTTTTTCTTCGGCAACTTCAGATAAATAAATCCTGAGGCGCAGCTCAATATATATAGAGGCATAAAGGCGCGTCGGGTCCGAAGGAGAAATTAAAACACTTCAACAGCGCGTGAGCTCGGTAAGAGAAAACACGCACGCAAACCTCTGGAATAAGCAAGACGCTTCCAGTTCTCAAGAAAGAAGGCGGCCACGCATAAATGGAAGTTTGACCGTCCGGGAAATCGAAGCGCCAGAGATCATAAATTGATAAGACATACCGCCGGCTCGGTTATCTAACCGCATGAAACTCGTCGCTCATAAACAAAGACAACGAGCTGGGGGGCAAACTGTTGGGGTCGGATTTGGCCTCGTAGGAACCGAGCCAACTAAACAAGCTCCGAGAACGCCTCAGAAACATCTGTCGGGTATATTTGGCTCGGGAATCGTTCCAAGACGCACACTCCGGGCTGATGACAAGTACCTCGGAAATCGCAGCAAGGAATCATCCTGAGCCAGCTTAGAAAACACCTCGGGGACCCTGCAAGTAATCTTCCGTCCCGAATTTAGCAACGCCTCGGGTGCTTTCAGGGTACCACCCCGAGGCGAACCTCGGAAACGCTTTGGGTAAACGATCTAACTCGCACGAAACGAGCCGTTCAACTACAAACCGACAAGAGGTACCCGGCTCGGAAGAAACTTCACACTAAGGCCAAAACATCTCAAACCTAAGGGAAAGACTTAGACCCGACGCATGGTCAAGATACCATGTCCGAAAAACCTGGAAATGATATTTGGAAATCATTAAGGATATTAACAACAAAGAGAAAATCCCGCAAAGATCTCCAGAAGATAAAGATTTATCACTGCCGCCTCAAAGATAACAACGAATCTCCCAAGAATATCGCGAGGGGCGGCTCAAAGCCTTATATAAAGCACCTCAAGGGACAAGTAAATGGCAGATACGCACAAAAACGCTCTCAACTTCAGGCTATCAAAAACGCTCTGACTTTGAAGGCAAAACACTTATTTTCATATTCTAAAACACTTGTACGATCAAATCCTTACTATTTCAATAATACAAGCAAGAACACCGTCCGTGGTAATCAACAATTCTGTTGTTCTTTGAGAATCTCACAAAGATTCGTTCTTTGAAGAAACCCTTAAAACAATTTCTATTGTGCGAGTTTTGACTCTCACAATCTATAATATCAAAACAGAATAAAGATTTTACACTAAGAGTCCATTGACAATCTATGTTGATCAAACTTGTAGGAATCGAAGTTAACTAGAGCTTAACAATGTATGGGTATGGTGTTGGATAAATTATATAGAGTACAAACATTAGCTAGTTTCATGATCACTTGTTGGAAAGTGATTATAATAAGTGAATTACTTGATTGTACCAACTAATGGCTTAAGAAAGAAACATTTGTCATTTGGCCGAGTTATAACAGTCACATGGCTTAGATATGTCTACGTTACGGCTGATTTATACAGGAAGATTTTGTGGTTTGGCCGAGTTATGAGAAAAAACAAATGTTATGAATAGGCTCATTTGTATACTAGCATTATTATTGGTTCTATTAATGTCAAGATCTATAATATCAAAACAGAATAATTTTTTTACACTAAGAGTCCATTGACAATCTATGTTGATTAAACTTCTAGGAATGGAAGTTAACTAGAGCTTAACAATGTATGGCTATGGTGTTGGATCAATTATAAAGAGTACAAACATTAGCTAATTTCATGATCACTAGTTGGAAAGTGATTATAATAAGTGAATTAATTGATAGTACCAACTGATGGCTAAAGAAAGAAACATTCGTGGTTTGGCCGATTTATAACAGCCACATGGCCTAGATATGTCTACGTGACGGATGACATTACAAAATACAGAGAAGGAGTCTCCGTTATTGACCAAATACGACGTCTCCGTTATTGACAAAATACGACGTCGTTTGTGACATAAACGAAAGATCCAATCTAATAAATCCCCAAAATCAAACCCTAAGTTTGAAAATTCCAATTTCTTCTTCCCGATTTGAGCTCGATTTCTTCTTATTTTTCTTCTCCGAATTCCCCATCTCTAGCTAAAGAAATGAGTAGTAATTCCGAGAATTCTATTTCAAGTACTCAATACGTAAGCCATTGGGGACGTGGGTTTCTATCAAAGTGTCATTGCGGATTAGACATGGTCATCTATACATCAACGTCAGTAAAGAACCCTGGAAAACCATACTTCCGTTGTCCTACGGGTAAAGATGTAAGTATAATTGTTTTTTGGTTTTATTGGTTTTAGTTGATAATTGGTTTGTGAATGAAAATGCAAGACCATTTGTTTAAATGGGTCGAAGATGGTACATACGAAGAGGTTGTCGATAGTTTGCCCAAATTGTCCACCATTGAAAATGAGATCAACGCAGTCAAATCCGAGGTTGCAGTCGAGATAGAAGCGTTACAGGTGATGGTGAAAGAACTGAAGGAAGAAGTAATAAGGAGCAAAAGGGAAAAATAGACATCTAAATTGATGATCAAACTTTGCTTATTGTGTCTTGGCTTTATTATCATTTTCATTGTTCTTGGTATCCTAATGTTCCTTAAAAACAAAGAACAGAGGCTTCTTCTTGGCTTCTAGTTTATTTGATGTTTATCTTGCTTCTAGTGTTGTGTCTTTTTTTCAGTATTAGCTTTTAGTGAAATGGTACTGTGTTTTGGGCCTAGTTAATCTAATGTTATGTCTGAGTTAAGCTAATATTATTGCTGAGTTAATCCAATGTTATGGTTGAGTTAAGCTAATGTTGTGGCTGAGTTAACCTATTGATATGGTTGAGTTAAGCTATTCATATGGCTGAGTTAAGTTTTAGTTACGCCTAATTTATGATAAATTTTAACAAGTGACAACAAGTGATTTAATTTTATAGAGAAGACGATTAAACCATTACATATTTTAAGTTCATAGGAAAGACAAGTAAGAGATACAAAAGCATTCAAGATCTGAAACCGACATCATCTGGGCAAAATTCAATAAACATGTCAACCAAATCATTCCAAACTGTTGTAGTCATCCACTCCGGCTTATCGCAACCACGCACTACAAGAAACCAGACAAATACCGACTACAAATATAGTAGCCACGTAGTCGTTAAAACGGAAATAACGACAATTTGGCGACTAATACTCGTAGTTGTAAATCGATAGTCGCTAAAAGATGTAGTCTTTAATTTAGTCGGTATTTGGCGACTATGTTACGACCGAAATTCTGTCGTCGTCAAATAGTCGCTAGTGAGTCGTAAAAGGGGACGACTACGTTACGACTAACAGACGACTAAAACACTAGAACGCACAGTACTCTGACAGTAGTCGCCATTTAGTCGTTATATTTTAACGACTATGTTACGGCTAACAGACGACTAAAACACTAGAACACACAGTACTCTGACAGTAGTCGTCATTTAATCGTTATATTTTAACGACTAATGTACGACTAGTTTACGACAAACACACTAGAAAGTACAGTAGTCGCTATTTAGTCGTAACATTTTAACGACTAATCTGTGATTTAATTATGACTACTTTGGTTGACGCACAATCGAAATTTGGTCGCCTGTTAGTCGTTAGTTTTTGAACTTTGGTGACTAATTTTAACATCTAAATGTAACTGTATTTTTGTTAGTTTTTGGCAATTGATAATCAAAACCAAAACTGAAACAAACGAAAACGAAAGTTAATAGAACAACATATGTTTTAATACAACAAAATACCAAATGCAACACAAATATTACAAGGACAATGACATAGAGTTTAAGTTCAAAAAAGAAAGATGGAGACAGAGAGTTCCAAGTTCAGAAAAGAGATAAATGTTTTAAGTTCAGAAAAGAGATAAGAGAAGACATCTCAACCTATGAAGCAGATGGAGATGGTATGTTAGGGTCTGTGGTTGTCTCTCTAGATGATTGACTTGCCATGAATTCCAGGAAGTGCGGATCTGTTTGAACGAGATACTTCTCCACCAATGACAAGTGCTCGAGCCTACACTTCTGCTCTGCTTCACGCGCAGCTAGCTGAGCTTCACGCGCAGCATCACGCCTTTGAGAATAAGCAACCTGTTCTTCAATCTTTCGTTGAGCTTCCTTCACCTGTTCTTCCAATGCAACAAAACAAGAAGAGTCTTCTAGCTTCCGCTTTCCTTTGACCAGCGAGTCCTTGAGGCTTCCAACTCCATACGGATTTCCTCATGAATCTTTCATGGTGGACTGCAAAGCAATAGAGAACCAGAGATGAGATTAAAATAAAAAAAGATTGACAGCTCTGCTTTTAGATTAAAATTATGATTCATTGACACATCGTATGCATCGATTCCAATAGACCACAACTCTTTTAGCTCCTCAATAAGAGGTTGGAGGAAGACATCGAGACTACCTCGAGGATGATTTCGCCCAGAATTCAGAATTGTAAGAAACAAGTATTATGTATTCATGCACATACCAGGGGTAAGTTATATGGAGTGAGGATCACAGGCCACAACGAATGATTACGAGACATGCCAAATGGATTGAACCCATCAGTACACAATCCGAGATAAACGTTACGGGGTTCTTCGGCAAACAGGGGATATAAAGATTGGAAATATCTCCACTCTGCCGCATCTGAAGGATGATTCATTTCTCCCTCCTTTGATTTGTGCTCGGCATGCCATCGCATAGCCGCTGTCGTCTTATGGCTCTGATACAATCTCTTCAATCGGTCACCAATAGGTAGATACCACATACGACTATATGGTACTTTGGTTCTTCGTCTTTGAACGCCGTAATCCATTGGCTTCCATCTTTGTGCACCACAGAACCGACATTGATCTTCCTTTTCGTCTTCTTTCCAGAAAAGCATACAATTGTTTTGACAAACATCAATTGTATGATATGGAAGGCCTAAATTGCACATCAATTTCTCGGTCTGGTAATGCGAACTGGTGGCTTGGTTTCCTTTTGGTAAAAAATCTGTCAACATTTGACAAACCGAATCCACACAGCTTTCACTCGTATTATGATCCGCCTTATTTTGCATGACTCGAGAAGCTAACGATAATTGTGACTGGCTTTCACGACAACCATCGTATAATGGAGTGTTTGCACCGTCTAACAAATCATAAAATTTCTGTGAATGGTTACGCACCGGTTCTTCCACTTTCTGATAACTACCATCCTCATTATAGTTTTCATCAAACCCCGCATTATAAGCAAATGCATCATTCACCATATCCACATATGGATCTTCTACAGTATTACCCACATATTCATGATTCTGATCGCTTAGATAAGTTCTATCTACGTAATTACTCGTTCCTACATCCATATTGAATTCTTCCCCATGCTTATACCATACATAATAATCAGGCATAAGTCCTTGACTAAATAAATGACTACTAACCCTTCTACCCGAGACGATATGTTTTTCATTTTTGCATACACTACAAGGACAGTGAAATTTATCCCGATTACTTTGAACGATAGGCTGGCTATTAGCAAAGTTCATGAATTCCTCCACCCCTGCGATGTATTCTGGTGTCAGATTTCCCGTCATTTTGTCGAACCTTTTGTACATCCACTCCCGATAATAACCGCCATTACCGCCGCTATAATTCTGATTGCCCGCCATTATAAAAATAATATAAACTAATTTGATATTTTCTTTCTTTTTTTCTGAATTTTTTTTTGTTTCTTTTCAAATGTTTTCTTTGATGTTGTTTTCGAGTTCGGTGTGAATGAGAAGAATGACTGATTTTCCTTATATAGCCGTTTTAAGAGTGACTAAATGGCGACTAAGTAATGTAGTCATTACAATACCGGTATACCTACCCCAAACGAAAAAAATGTGTATTCCAACTAGTTTTTACGACTATTTAGCTACTATATAGCGACTCACCGATTTAGTCGTAACTTAGTCGCCAATTTAACGACTACAGGAATATGTCGTACACGTAGTCGCGAATTTAACGACTAACTATCGACTAATGTATTGGTACCGCCGATTAGTCGCCAAATTGTCGTAAATAGGCAACTACATGACTGACCATTGTTTTTGGTCGCCAATTAGCGACTATGTAACGACTAAATTTGTGTTGTCGTTACGTAGTCGTTAAATAGTCGCCAAATTGTCGCCGAGGCTTACGACTATTGTTTTAGTAGCTATTTGTAGTCGCGATTAGCCTGTTTTCTTGTAGTACGTACACGTGCCCATCCCCGTCTCAACGCACACATATGTTAGGTTTTATGAGACAAAGCTCACAAGAGAGAGTAGACAATCACTTGATGATTGAATCTCCCTTTACCCATACAAAGGGAACTCGTTCTCAAGAGGAAGAGACCATGAACTTGTGATGGAATCCCCACAATTAACCACCAATATATCTGAATATACTAGAGAGTAAATCATTTATATGAAGGAGAAAGCATCTAGTTTGAGTCTAATCCTTGTCTAGTACAACTGATATGGTTCAAATTACCTAGAACTACTCTCTCAAATAAGAGATCAATTGCAGTATTTTAGGATCGAATTCACGGAGTTCTTTTGTTCAAACAGTGAGTTAAATGTCGAGATTAAGCTAGCAGGGTAATAGTGAAAATAAAAGAGAACAAAGTAAAAAGACAGCAGATTGATTTTGTTGTGAACGATTTAATAAAAAGATAGGAACAGAGTTTTCTCAGGAAACTATTGGTTAGTAGATCTAATGAAAGCCAGGTTTTTATCGAACCATTCTTAAACTCAAACTCTAATTATGGAATAACCGGTGGGCGTTCCACGAAACTCCCTATATCAATAGCTAATAATAACCGGAGAAGCCGAGAAACTACCAACCTAAATATGCATTCTTAGCGAGTTTAATTGTTCAACTTAGTAGATAGGCCGATTCTTATTAGATAGTTATAAACCAGACTCATCAAATAATAGATCCAACTACAGATACCTATGGCGGGCATATCTATTGTCTAGATTCAAGATCTAGTTAATTACTCCAGATCTAGCATTAGGCATAATTAAAGATGAAGAATTCTACAGATAACCTAGCAGAGGGGGCAATCTACTAAACCATATGAATCCCGAACGAGAAACCCTATTCCTAACAAGCAGACGACTCAGACATATTGAATGAAGCAAACAACATATTCGAGTTTGAAAGCATAAACACAGTAAATAGAGAAGGGGAAAGAAGGGATATCTTCACTGTATTAAGATCTGAATGAAACTCTGAAAACAATCGATGAATAGCTTATGTCTCTCAGTAAAAGGGTTTTGCAAAAGCTTGATAAAAGAAACTTAGGTCTAAAAACAATATATATAGACCCTAAAAACGTCCAGGGACTAATAATGCAAATAGGGAAGTCTTCTGGGGCAAATTTTGATCTTCTGTAAACTTGAAAGCGTATAGGGTTTTTGCCGGGCCGAAACTGGTGTTGATCGACACCAAGAGTGTGTCGATCGACACTCCTCGCTGATTCCTGAACCAAAATCGTCATTAGCTTCCTTTTTCTTAGTTTTTGCTCCAAAATGTCTCCTTATCTCCATTGTTGTCTCATTGCATAGAATACCTGAAAAGATACTAAAAAGACTCGAGAAATAACATAAAGACTCAAAATCCTATACTTAAAACATAGATAAAATCGGTTCAAATCGGGTTATATCAACAACAACACTTGTAGTTTTTTTACTTAAGATAAAGAGGATTTAGGATCATTAATATAATCTGGAGCTTAAGTACTAGATAAAGAAGAGTTTATAGTGTATTTAAGAGTGTGTATGACAAGCAATAAGCTGCCTTAAGGTAGCCCTAATTCGTGTAACACTATCTCTCTACATTGTAACTCATTAGTTAAACACAAGTAAAGAAGAGAGAGCTACACAAAACGATATAAGAGCTTGTCTATTATTCTTGTTGTTTTTACAATGAGAAACACATAAAATTAAGTAAATGAAAATTAACAAAACTGGTAATGTACAATTTGCTCTATTACTTTAAATAGGCAAAGAGGAGAGTTCGATCTCTACACAAAGACCTAAGAGAGAAAGCGACATGAAGAGAGAGAGAGTGAAACACGAGAGTGAAAGTGACATGTCCTAATGTTTATACACATATGTGACCTCTTGAATACAAACTTGTTTCCCTCTTCTTGTCTAAAACGAATGGGCATCTTCCTTGGCCCTTCTTTCTTTCTTTTGGGTCTCAACACACGTTCAAGCCCACCTCTTAAACTCTAGCCTTGGCATAATGCACATAAACATGTACGTACAGGTGATAAGTCTGTATTTTGCATGTTTTGAGCATCCATTTGTCATCACTTTAGCATCATATCATCACTGTTTTATACAATTTCACATCATTTGTCATCACTATGAATGTTTAGGATAGTTTTGCATGCATGTTGCATATTTATGTTGTTTTCAGGTGATTTGGAGCTGTCGACGAGCTAACTGGAAGAAGCGGACCTGATCATGACAAACCACTCGACCTAGAGGTCGAGTAGGAGCTTCAAGATCTCAAGAGACCACTCGACCCCCAGGTCGAGTAGAAGACATCACCACTTCACCTCACCACTCGACCACCAGGTCGAGTGTCTTCATCTCCATCTCCTGACCACCACTCGATCACATCACTCGACCTCGAGGTCGAGTGTCTTCATCCCATTGCCAGACCACTACTCGACCTCTTCACTCTACGTGGAAGTCGAGTGTCACCATCACCACCACTCGACTGCATACTCGATGACAAGCTTCAGAGCCTTCTTCATTCCGCACTCAACCAGACACTCGAGCACAAGGAAGAAAAGAAGACTCCAGCTATTCACTCGACCACATGGGTCGAGTACAGTTCTTAATCCGTCCCAATACTTCGTCGTTTTGAGTATTAGGGTTTCGGAATATTTTGCTATAAGTAGCATGTACTTTACATTTTCGAGAACAAGTTTTTTATCTAGTTTTATTCCGCAGGCCTTGTGTTCTAGACCTTTTGTAATCCGGATTTCTTTTTATCTATTCAGTATTCAGTATTCAGCTTTTGTTCTTGATTTCGTTTACTGTTGTTCATTCTATTATCATCCTGCTGTTACACTGTTGTTATCATGTTTTCAACTTGTTCAACGTTTATGCTTTCTGTTATGATGTCTGAGTAGTGAATAGGTTTCTGAGGATGGGTTAGAGTAGTGTAGAATTCTCAGTATGCTAGGTGATTGAGTATTGATTGATAGATCCCTTCTGAATTAGTTGTTCTTAATGCCTATTGCTTTCTGATCAACTGGAATTTGAGCCCAGACATTTCCACGCCCAAAAGGTGTTCGATGAAATGTCTGAACCACTAATTCCAGAGATTCGTGGCCCTGTACCAAGGTATTGGTTGCAGGGAGCGTTTTGGCTTTAATTTGTTGATTCGTAATGCCTGTTAGGTTAGCTCTCGTCAATGGTGATTGAGTCTGGGACTAGGTTAACTTGAGGGTCTCTGTTGCGGTGGCACTTAGATTTGGTTAATGAACTTATTGTCTAGGGTTAATTTATTGAGCATGTCAATCACTTGTAAACTGAGGAAACGAAACTACTCAATTACCCCATCCTCGAGAATTCTCTATCTGATTGAATTCTTTGTTTACTCTACTGTTGTTTACTGCATCTTGTCATCTGTTGTTTAATTTCTGCAATTCTTTCTTGTTACTCGACCTCATACTCGACCACCCAGTTGTTTGGCAACAGACTGTGCAGTCGAGTATCTGAGTTTTATTTTCTGTCTGTTACTCGACCTGTCACGCGACCTCACCCAGTGCTCTGCAAAGAGCTGTGTTGGTCGAGTGTTTCACTATTTCTGTTTGATTTTCTGTTTTCTGCATGTTCACTTAGGACTGCTAGAACACACCAAAACCTGTTATTGCTTGGCTTGACTTAGTGACTTCTGATCACAACTTGATTGTTAGAATCACACCCATTTGGATTGACAACCCTCAGTACTACAACGACATGATAGTGCTTTAGGTTTAATTGATTAAAAAACCTATTATCAACGGGTTTGAGTTGACTTAACCGTACAGACAGACAATTTTCTTCTTGGTCGAGGCTTGATCTTCTTGGTAGATATTGACTTCATCTTCACGGCTCTTCCCTTTGCTTATTTAGCTTTCCTTAGAGCCACAATTCTTACCTTCTTCAGTCTTTGATGAGGAGATATTTGGCCTTGTCTTTATGACTTCGGCCTTGAGTCCTTTCTACTTCCCTTCTTTATTGGAGGTGTCACGCCCTCATCGACCTCTCTCTCCTTTTCTTCATACACACTAATAACATATTGTCTCGGTACAACGTTCTTGCCACCAAATTAAACTGCGTCTACACCGTTAGAGTGTGCCTTGAATCCCACGTGTATTTTCGCTACAAAGATAGAAAATAGTAAGAATTTGGTTTATGGTTTATTGACTGTGCTTTAAATCAAAGATTGATGCTTAACATGAGGGGAAAAAACCATCGTGCCTTGACCTCAACGGGAGTCAAGCGGTACGTCGGCCACGCATGGTGAAAGTTGCATTGAAGTATCTCTGCAATCGCGATCGAGAGTTGGTGATTGAATCTGAACCACGTAACAGTGGTTTTGTCAACTCATGTATTTAAACCAGGGTTTAGAACTGGAAGATTCACCTGATCAGGAGCAGTGAGTATCGCTTCAACATCTCTGAGAAACTGTCAATGAAAGGAACAACGGCCATGTCGTTAGGAAGAGAGCATGAGACGTGTAATGATGTGATGAAGAAACAGATATATAGAGAAAAAAGACAGGGAAAGGAATACGAAAGGTTGCGTCTCTGACTGTTTAGCGGGAAAATGGTCCTAGGTTACGACTGAACTTGGCGAGAAACTGTACTGTTACGGATGAGTTATGCGGGAAATGTAACAATGTTAGGAGTGAGTTGTCAAGACTTATAAAAAAAAGATAGGGAACAGAACACGAAAGGTTGCGTTTCTAACTATTTGGTGGGAAAATTTTATAGGTTACGGCTGAGTTTGGCGGGAAAATGTACTGTTACGGATGAGTTATGCGGGACATGTAACAATGTTACGGCTGAGTTGTCACGAATTATAAAAAAAGATAAGCAACGGAATATGAAAGGGCGTCTCTAACTGTTTGGCGGGAAAATGTACTTTTACGGCTAAGTTACCTGTATTACGGCTGAGTTGTCAATAGTTATAATGCTGACGGTTACATTCGATTTACTAACTAACCGATGTTAATTCGGTTTTTATTCAACGGTTACATCCAGCCCAATTAACAACGTTTCCCTTCCTATAAAAATCGGTTGATATCGTAGACTCCCCAAACCTAAACTCTCACAAACAGAAGATCTAAGGTTGCCCTAATCAAATCTATTTTTTTACTTTTCTTCGACTCTGAATTTCACCATGGTGTATTTCCACAGTCTTCACGAGTTGTCTCCTTTCTCAACTAGATGGATGATTTGTGTTATGGTTCTTAGAGTGTATAGAAAGTTTCACAGTGGGAACACATTCGAACTACGGGTCGTCTTTGTCGATGAATCGGTAAAACAATCTTCACTCTTCTTACAAGTTATATTTAACCTTATTCTTATTCCCTATATAACTCACCCTCCGATGTTGTTTTCATAGGGAACACAAATTGAGGCTACAATCGGAAGACGTTTTTCTCCTTTTTACTTCTATATGCTCCAAGAGAATCAATGGAAATCAATCTCAACTTTTCGTGTCAGTCCAAACTTTGAACCAATCAAAGCAACATCCCACCATTATGTGATTGAGTTCATGGAAGAAACATTTGTCACATGCTCATACCCAAGGGAAACTGTATTACTTAACAGGTTCACACCTTTTGACTACATTGTTGAAGACACAGTTCTTACAGATACTTTGGTCGGTAAGTAATACGTCGCTATTCTTTGTTTGGCCTTTTACTTTTGACACGCCTATTTTTAACTTTTAATTTATACTCCCAGATTTGCTTGGTGCACTCGTTGATATCGGATATATGAGTAATACCTAACACAAAAGTGTCGAGATTGACGGATTCAGACTTCCCTTCAAGATTATGGACAAATAGTACAATTTCTTTCGATCAATTCCCTTTAAATTTCTTTCTTTTCATCATGTATTTTTCCCTCAAGGGGTATAATTGTAACACTGTCTTATATGTTTCAGCAAAGTGATATTGAAATGTGAGGCTGTTGGCCAAATGGCAGTTGACTTCGATAATAGGTTTCAATCTTTTCGCAATGACAATTTTGTTATTGCACTCACTTTGTGGAGGATTGTTAGGTATTCTTTTGGAGCCCACCGCGTGAAGATTGTTAGTTATTCGTCCATATCTGATGTGATTGCCGAACCCAATATCGAAGAAGTGCAAGAGATAAAAATGGTCGTCGACTAATGCAAGATGGAAGGAATCGGGTCATGCGCTCAATGTTTGAAGTTTCATATTGTTTAATTTTACTTCTTCCTATGTATCTTTCAAACATATATTTACGTTTCACCAATAAATTTCATATTATCTTAGCCTTCAAAATGTTCTTTTCCGATCTGTATTATAACTCAGCCCTAGAGTAATATAACTCAGCCGTAAAGTAACATAAATAAGTTTAGTCTCAGCCATAAAACCACATAACTCTACCGTAAAATTAGATAACTCAGCCGCAACATGTAAAATGACTGAACCTTTCGTCTTCCCTATTTATGTAACTCAGCCGAAACATGTAAAATGACCAAACCTTAAAGCACATAACTCAGCCGTGACATATGGGAAATTGCACATATTAAGGTGCTTAGAGTTTACAATTTCATGAACTACATATTACGGTTACCAAACAAGGGAAAGAAGAAACATACAATTCATGCAAACAATACTATGCCAGACAAGTTTTAACATTGTGCCCAACTTGTTTACATCGAGAACATGCGTGTTCCTTCCTAGGGTATCTATTCCCAATGGCGACTTCCAATGATGATTTAATCCTTATTTTCTTGGGCCTGCTTGGCTAGTTCACAACAATCGGAGGCAAGCACGGTTGGTCAACTACAATTTGAGGAATAGGGACTTCCGTATCTGAAGGCATGATTGGACCAGTGTATGCATTGACTAAATAACTGCTCTTATAGTAAGGACTGCACATGGATATACGAGACACACCCATATGTTCTGCAGCTGCGATTGCATGGATGCATGGTAATTTCTCTTTGTCGAAATGACGACATGTGCATTTTTTTGCATCCACATTTCCAACATGCAAATATGTTCCATAAGTTACTTCTACGCGGAAAGTATCAATCGTTTGTACATCCATAAGTCTTGATGCGGTGACACGGGCCTATTAGAGAGAAGAATAAAAGAAACAAATACGTTATGGCTGAGTTAGGCTAATAATGTCTGGTTTATGGGCATCTTACGACTGACTTATGTAAACAGTTACAGCTGAGTTACCTGTAACAGTTTTTCAACACCACGAGTGAGCTAAGTTTGCTGCGTGCTCGCATCCTCTCTCTGTTCAACAAACCATCTTGTCATCATAGTCCGTATCGCTTCTAACAGTCGAACTATGGGAATATTTCTGGCTTTTGACAGTGCTTTGTTCATTGATTCCGTTATATTCGTAGTCATTAAATTGTACCTTTCACCGGGTAAATGAACATGCGCCCACATTTCAACACCCGCTCTTTCGAGGTATCCATGTATGTCAGGATCACGCTCTTTAATCTCGTTGAACGCGTCATTAAAATAAGTCAGCCTATAACACCTTGCCGCTTTTTCACCAAAGGGAACATATGCTTTCCTTTCACCTAATAACTCAGCCACCATACAAATCTATAAATCAATCGCAACATGAATACTATTACAGTAGTTAAAAAACAAAAAAATTGCCAAGTTAATTCAGCCGTGTTTTGTCGTAACTCAACTAACTCAGCTGTAACGTTTAATAAATCGGCCGTAACTGCGTGCTATTATAGTAATTAATCTTTTACAAGTAAGTTAGCCGTAACTAGGCTGAGTTATCCGGTAATCTAGCTCTTAACGGATGATTTATGACACACGATCATAACTCAGCCGTAACATCATCCCATAACTAAGTCGTCCTTCGTAACCCAGCCAACCAGAAAAAGATAACTTAGTCGTGTCGAGGAAATAAGTCAGCCGTTTTCTAATAACTCAGCCATCACGTTGTCTGGGTTATGCTAGAAATTCCTATAACTCAGACAAAATTCCTTAACTCAGCCATCATGTAGTGTGGATTATCGCATAACTCAAACAACATTTTGAAATCAGCCGTAACGTAGGCTGATTTATACTCATAATTCCGCCACTTTCTTATGACTCAAATATTTTTGTCGTAAGTCAGCTACAACATACCGTAACTCAGACGTAACTTCTGTTGTATCTCCTTACGGTTGAGTTAATTAATCCACGTCAGCAATTTCTGACTTGGCAGTAACATTTCTTGTAATTACATTTTTTCCTGTAACGTTTACTAGGGGCACGCTGGATATACAAAAAGACGAAAATATGACAATAAAAAAAAGTTATGTATGGTTCTGGTCAATACACCTAATTTATATAACATCTGAATAAATTTTCCTTGAAATTATATGTTGTTAGTGATTTAGATATATGTTAATTGTGTTAGTGGATTGAAAACAGATATTATTGGTGTGATTTCTAATGTATCTCATATTCAAAGGTTTCTATTCGTATGCCTTCAAGGAGAGACAAACTATAACTCAAGATTTGTGTCGTTTGACAACACTAATAACATGTAACTTTACACTCCTTTTGATATATTATTTTTTGTTCAGTTTGTATTTTTTAGAAAAAACATTATGATTTATCAAATGTTTTTAAATTTTGTGGTTTAAGGGAGAAGGTTACAACCTGTGTTGCAAAAAGTAGGTCGTGTCAGTTGTTTTTCACGAACTAGTTTTAAAAATAACTTTTGTGACTTATAACTTTGAGTAAGTCCTCAATGTTATCTGTTTTTGGTGAACTTCGTATTTCAATGGTAAGTTTGTTAAACAAACCCATTAGTGAACTATGTGTGAGTGTAATTAAACTGTATTTTGTTTTCTACTTTTTCTTTAGGTTCAAACTGTTTGATGAGTGAGAATGGTTGTTCAACGCTTTACCTTGATCCAACTCTTACTGGTTATGACACACAGAGACACTTGTAAGTCACATTTTTACCAAATAGAGAGTATAATAACATCATCAATTGAAAATGACTTTCATTTTTCCATGATTTACACAAACGCGTAGTTGGACAAGTTGATGATGATATGCAGATGAAGTTGGATCATGTTAACTAAAGTTGATCTTGATGGATGTATCTGCTATGCTTCCTATTTTTATATTTATGTATGTCATTTTATTAGGTTAAACTTTGTTTTGAAACTTATGGTGTTTTGTGTATGTTTGTCTAAGATTCAAACTACTCTTTATGATTCAGTGTATTGTTTAAGGCCTCTTGCGTTTTCTATCTACCTAATTTATTTAATGAGATACACCATTTAAAAGATAGTAATTTAATAGTTAGAAGTAATTAACCATGTAGGTAATTATAAACACAATCAAACTATGATTTATCCCTATATAAATCTACATATACATTTTTGCAACACTTTTAGCAAATAAACCATGTACTTGGAACTTATTTACAATGTCATGCCACTGAAATTATTAATTTGAATTTAATTTCGGCGATTAATACTATGAAAAACTATTGTTATCAAATATCTAGAGCAATCCCTTTAGTGTAGCAAACACAATAAATTCTTTATTCCTTATCTCATCTATAATATTCAAGAAATCTTTAATCTCTTAACATTAGCATAACCGTAAGTAGCAACTTTTATAGGAAATCTCTTAAATTCAAACCAAAAATCAAAAGCGATCCCATTAATGTACCAATGACAATTATAAGTGCGAGATTGATGTACACACTACATTTCTTATCTTGCTTCAAATATTTCATGTAATTTCAATTCCATAACTATTTCATCAACATTCACTATCACAACTAATTATCTACCATAACCGAAATCAGCAACAGATTGCAAATAACAATTTAATCAAATCAAAGTAAATCTTCTTTAAAGGAATATGCTCTCATACGAACGCATATTTTCATGAATTTATACAATATTAACCTAATTTCTTTATGCTATATAAACACTCAACCTACAATAGTTTACCATCACCAAACACATAAACATTACCTTTCAAAAAAAAAACTTTCAACCACAATAGCTGCAACCTTTGCATACTTCAAAGATGTCTGCCCCTACACCACATCGTGAAGGATTCAGGTCAAAGTTCTACAATCTTGGAAACAGTATACACAGAAAACTGGTGAAACACTAGAACTGATTTTCTCTTATGAACAAATATTCAGTATTCTGATTCATTTACTCTCTTTATCGTCTCGTTCATAGTTAAAGCTTACCCTCTTTGCTTTCCATTTCAGGACAAAAAGATCCATGCCACAGTTAGGACAGACTTGGTAACCAAGCATGTCAATAAGCTCACAGTTGGTGACTGGGTTTTTGTAAGATTTTTTCTCTCACCTATGCACTCAGTCAATTCAGGCCAACTTATCATTTCTATAAGATGACATTTACCAATGGAACAACGGTTATGGACTGTGACCCTAGATCAGATTCTATGTTTCTATTATTGGCAAAGTTTCAGAAGATCCAAAGTGGAGAGCTTAATCCATATATGTTAGTAGGTAAATCTCTATCAATGAAACTATTATTTTTTTTGAATTTTTTTTTTAAATATACTATTGTTTTTCAGTTTGATATGAATTAACACCTATGATCTTTATGTTATAGATGTCATTGGTCAAATTGTTTCGATTGGGACCTGGAGAACTTAGAAGCAAATAACAAACCAACAACCAAAATCGAATATGAAATTCGTGATGAAACGTTTGTTTTCATCACTATTATATTTTCAGTTTATACACTTTTAGCCATATACTAAACTTGATCTCATCAATCACTTGATTTTCTTCTCACAGTGATGAGAGGATTGGTTGTACTTTGTGGGGTACAATTGCTAAACAGACTTTTAGGACATGTCAAGACTCTAATCGTGGAATGGTGATTTGTATCCTCAGATTTGTCAAAATCAAGGCTTACAAAGGTACAAATTTCCATGTGTTTTTAGTATGCTAACATATAAATTCAGTTAATCACTACAAGAAATATGAACATTGATAGCACATTACGATAGAGCAGTTTTCGTAACTGCTATTAAAAGTGAAACTCGGAATATAGTAACTATATTATAACGTTTCAGAAACGCTAAACCTAATAATAGCATGGTAGAAAACTAAAATCACTTTTGACCGTCAACATTTAGCCAAAATTTTGCCAAAACCGCCAACACTTAGCCAAATATAAGTTTTACAGTAAAAGCCCATTATTTATCCCAAAGAAAAAAAAAATTCTTATCGACCAAGCAAAACCTAATTAATCTATTTCTTAAATTTACTCTTTTGCTCTCAGTCGCATCCCAACATATATTCTCCTCATCGTCTTCTCCGTCGTGACGTCTCTCCTCCATCATCGTCACTTGCAAATCCAGCTCTCCATTTCAACTTCACATCTTCTTCTTCTTGAGATCCCTCATCTTTCTCTCCTTCTCCTCCTTCCTCTCATTCTTCTACTTTGTCTTTTCCTTTGTCCATTTCTCTCTCTCTTTCTAGTTTCCACCTTCACTTTAACTTCTCATTACCTAATTTTTCAAGACTTATCATTTGAAATTGAAAAGTTGCTCAGAACTCTAATCATCCCCTTCGTTCTAAGTACATCCAATCTTCAATTTCATAAAAAACCCTAATTTTTAACTGGTTTATTTTTTTGGAAATTGGATTTGTCTAGGTTTTGGAATTGGCTTGAAACGCAGCGAAGGATAACAAGAAGAATAGGCTTGTGCCACATCACATACATCTTGCAGTGATAAACGATGAGGAGCAGAGGAAGTTGCTTGGTGATGTGATGATTGCAAAGATTTGATTTTAGCATAATTTTGTTCAGAAAATTCAAATCTTCTTGGAGATATTTGTTTTGAAATTGATTTTATTCATTGCATTTTACGTTATGACTCATGGAGAAAGCATTGTAAGAAATCTAAGGGGTTCTGTTTTTAGAGTTATCTACCCACACAAGGTGTTTGATGAATTGACGGTGAGACAGAAATCAAGAAACAACTCTCCCAACATGTCTTATGCGATGTTTGAAGAAGCCTTACAGGAAATGTGACTAGACTTTATGGAAGGTCAGATCCCTTGTCCATCTCAGTATTTTTTGTTTAATGGAAGCTTTAAAGATTGAGGAAGGGGACAAATATGTTAAAATAGTTGAAGATAAGAAGAAACTTTTTTCAAATTTGAGTCAAGTCTTGAAGAAAATTTAGTCTTATTAATCTTATTTTTTGTTTGGTTTTGTAGTGAGGATTAAGGTTCACGGAGGTCGTTGTTGATTATGTGTCATTGAGAATGACATACCTAATATTGTAGTCTTCCTTATTAACGTCACTTATAATCTTAGTCTTCCTTATGAACGTCACTTGTAGTCTTAGTCTTCTTTCAAATTTATTAACGTCACTTATAAGGAAGACTATGAGTTATATTACTTCAGTCCAGCGTCTCGATTTATGTTTACTAACCTTGTAGGTATTTCCTGTAACCTCCAAGTTATTTTTTTAATCACTCTTTTGTTTTTGTTTTTTTAAATGAGAATTATGTTAGTGTAGTCTCTTTTGCAGGATGATTATCATATTGGTAGTATCTTCCCCAGTCTTTTACGTTTAAAAATATGCACATGTGAGACAAAATGGTTGAATCTACTTATGCGTGTACTTAAAGATTCACCTAAATGAAAAGATCTAAAACTTGGATAGGTATATACAGTATAAACTCTATAAATTAATACTCGATAAATTAATAAACACGATAAATTAATAAAGTTTGCCAATCCCAAGTCGGGTCAATGTAAAAATTAACCAAAATCGATAAGATAATAAGATAATAATTTTTTTTGAAATCCCTATGTAAAAATATGGTCCCAATGATACGATAAATTAATAATCATAAATCTTAAGCATATATTCTAACAATAATTTTATATGAAACTTTTATTCAAGCCACAATTACAACTCTTTTTAGAGTACAGTTGGTATGATCTCTTTTGTACTCACATAACTCTTTGCGTATTTATCCGTCATATTTGGTTTTGTAATATTTTTTAATCATTGCTAAGATTTCTACAAAGAAAAATTGGATTAAACCTCATGTTAACGTCGTAAATAAAACAGACACAATATCTTGTAGGAAAATAAATTAAAAAGTCAAGAGAAAAATAATTTTTGTAACATAATTGAATATACAAACAACAAAACATAAGAAAAACTAAACTAAAAAACATTTTTAAAAGAATTTAGTATTGTATTTTACGTAAATATTACTATAACTTAATATATATTATTTTATCCTATAAATTAATATTTATTAATTTATAGGATAAATTAATATCACTATAAATTAATAAAATCTCATGGTCCCAACATTATTAATTTATAGAGTTTCTACTGTATTTCAAACCAGTTTACTGAGTGTCTTTTGCTAGTTTATATTTTTTGGTAATAGTATCTGTATATGTGTGGATCTAATGTATACACTGATAGTAAGTCGTCACTTGTAATTTAATATCACTTGTTTAATCATCCTAGTTTTGAGTAGTTTCTTTATCTTAAGTTGTTTTTTTTTGAATCGTGAATCTCTTGTAGTCTCTTTTCTCAATTAGATTTTATTTCAGTATCTTTGACTTATAAAGTCTCTTTGTTGGGAGAATGTAGGAGTGAAGACTACAATTACAACCTTTAAAAACGTAGATGTGTATGACGTGAAGTATTGTGCTTGTGACAAATTAAGAAGACAGATCTTGAGTAAAGATGTATCTACTAAAGCTGGAGACTTTGAGAATTTCAAGAAGGCTAAGGAAAAGTTTATGTTCAACAAGAAAGTAGGAGTTCCTGAAAGTTTTAACGGTCTCTCTCATGAACTTGTTTTGATGTTATCTAGTAACTTAGTATAAGACTTGGTATGTATGTTTTGTACAATTTAACTAATATAATTTTTTTTAATAAATTCAACTAAATATTTATGTAAAATAGGGTTATATATATAATATATATATATATGAAATAAGATAGCACATAAAGATGTAATAGAACAATAAACAAAAGGTATAAGTATAATATAATACAAGAAATATAAAATGCTACAACACAATATAATACAACATTAAAATTGAGCTGCAAAAAAGATAATCGTATCACATAATATACGCTATTGTATGTTTATATAGCATAGCATAGCAAAAAAACGCTATTCTATGTGTCAATCTAAGATAGCTCCGGCAAACACAACGTTTATGAATCCGCTATGTAAACGATATTGTAGCGTTTTCCGTGTGCTAAGAGCGCCCATATTTCTTGTAGTGAATATAATTTTAATCTCTAACAAGCTAGGTGTAAGGAGTCTATCAAATTCCTTTGATGTTACTTAAGTGGACGTCAATCCGCAATTCTCTTAAATAGAGTTTTTCAAACAAGCGTAATGTTCAATATTAACTGTTTTACAATGAGTGAATGGATTACTTATTTATCATATTATCATACTTATGAAATTTTGTGTTTACAGACTGCCATCTGATGTCCTAAGTCTCATCTCCCGTGATAGGCAGCCAAAGTGGGAGATGTTTGTTCATAGAGATGTAGATTTCCTTGATTACCAAAGGAAATTAATTTATGACTTGAAGAGTTGAATTGTTCACCAGTTTTAATTTTAACAATAATTTTTGTGTTTTTAGATTGGAAAGGCTAGAGTGTTGTGTTAGTATTGGAAAGTACAGTAAGACCTTTCTCTGCTTGGTGTTGGTTTAAAAAGAGCACATATCATATGGAGAGGAAGTCTATAAAGTTCTTTGCCAGGGTGGCCTACTAGAGGAACATCTATTTGAATATTCTGCTGACATGGTCAATCCTGCCTCTATTGTCTCAGCTGGTCAAGTTAGCAAAACAAAACAAAATCATGTTCACAATCCATGTATTGACAATTATATAGTGATATTTTATATGAATATTCCCTACATGCACCACTCATGTGTGAGAATAGCCATGACACATCAGACTCCATTACTGCTTCTTCCCAGCGTATTTACCCTAACTCAAATGGTAGTGATGATGAATCTTCTACTTCTAAGAAGATCTGTGTCTACCCATTGACTTTGAAAAGTCTAACCTAGAATTTGGGCTGAATTCTCCCCATGCCAAAATTGGAGAGGCTAGCTTCAAGGATGGTGATGAGAAACAAAAGGGCGCTGATAATGGAGTTCTAGGGTTAAGGAGCAGCAGTCCGGGTTCAAAGAAGGACGTGGTTGTGAGGGTCAAGGTTGAGAAAAAGGAGTGATCTATATCTGTGGATGTAACGAATAAATTTAAGTGTTTTACTTTGTTTTTCGTTCCCTCTCAAAAACTCATGTTAGAGAGGTTCTTTTGGTTTTTGATTTTCTAGATTTTGGTTGGTCTAACATAAGTTCTCTTTACTTGGACATCTATTTCATGATCTTATTGACCTTGGTGGTAGATCTGTGTAGATTTTAAAGAAATATCTATATAAAATTCAAAAAGAGAAATGATTCAATTTACTACAGAAACAGATTTCAGACACCCTTTCGAATATTTTCTTTAGTTTAGAATTGAAGTTTTGTGTAGATTTTGAAAACAAAAAGCGGTTGTTAGTGTAGAGAAATTTTGATTTAAGGATTTTGAAAACAAAAAGCGGTTGTTGCGTTTACAAGAAAACTAGTGGGAGCGTGATTGCATTTCTTGTATTGTATGTAGATGACATACTACTCATTGGAAATGACGTTCCTTTACTTCGGTTTGTTAAGACTTTGCTAGGAAGTTGTTTTTCAAGGAAAAACATGGGAGAAGCTGCATATATTCTTGGAATTCGGATCTATAGAGATAGACCGAGCAGAATAATTGGACTAAGTCAAGACACTTATATAGATAAGATCTAGCACATGTTCAGCATGCATGATTCCAAGAAAGGCTTCTTACCCATATCTCATGGCATAACTCTCAGCAAGACTCAGTGTCCTTCAACACATGATGAGCGAGAGCGGATGAGTAGAATCCCATATGCTTCTGCTATAGGTTCTATCATGTATTCCATGCTTTGTACTCGTCCAGATGTGGCTTGTGCTTTAAGCATGACGAGTAGATACATCCTGATCCAGGTGAAAGTCACTGGACAGCTGACAAGAATATCCTTAAGTATTTGAGAAAGACTAAGGATAAGTTCTTGGTTTATGGAGGAAATGATGAGCTTGTTGTGAGTGGTTACACTGATGCCAGCTTTTAGACAAACAAAGATAATTTCCGATCTCAATCTGGATTTACCTTTTGTCTTAATGGAGGAGCGGTGAGTTGGAAAAGCTCCAAGCAAAGCACCATGGCAGACTCAACAACTGAAGCTGAGTATATTGCTGCTTCTGAAGCGACAAAAGAAGTTGTTCGGATTAGGAAGTTCACTGCTGAACTTGGTGTGGTTCCTAGCATTTGTGGTCCGGTGGATATTTATTGTGACAACAATGGAGCCATCGCTCAGGCGAAAGAACCCAGATCGCATCAGAAATCCAAACACATTCTAAGACGATATCACCTCATTTGTGATATTGTTGATAGAGGAGATGTGAAGATTAGCAGAGTTTCAACAGATGCAAATGTTGCAGATCCTTTAACCAAGCCTCTTCCAAGGCCTAAGCATGAGAGTCATACTACTGTTGTATGCATTAGATATCTAAAGATGTGATCTTGATTCTAGTGGGAGATTTGTTCTTTTATGATATGATGTTCATGTTTACATACATTTGATTTTATTTCAAATTAATGAAATTTATTTCAGTATTATTTGGTTATATGATAATTAAATAATTGGCCCAAAATAATTTTTATCATTCTTATGGGTCATCAAGTACGTGACTTGATCATGAAACCCTATGAGTGAGAGATGTAATAAATTATTGAAGTCCCTAGTCAAGGTTATTAAAATGGGACATTAATAACAATAAATAACTAGTATATAAGGTGACTAATGACCCAGTTTCGTGGAGTCATTAATATGTAGTATTAAAGTCAATCACATAAATATGTGTTAGAGAACACAATATTGGACTGACCCGCTATGAGAACTATACAAGAATGTTATATGAGTGTTATATAACTTTCTCATAACAACTATAGAGTATAGTCCTTTGATCTGAGTTTGTCATGTTTTCTTATACATGGATTGGTCTGTTTGACTCTTTCAAACGTCAACCGTAACAGATGATTATAAAGACAATGATTGGCGTATTATGAATTGTATAAGGAACAGGGATGGAACAAGATGGGATTTGTCCCTCCTATATAACGGGAGATAAATATCTCTGGGCCTATCGAAGATTTGACACTGAGAAATGCATGGCCGTGCTCAAATGGATTGAAAGTCAATCGTTTATTTTATCAGTATAAATCAGAGTTCGATAAATATGATTCAGTATAATAAGGTTGACACCATTTCTTACCTTATGCTAAAATTGAGATATACAGACGAAAGGATTACCAGAATAGATGATTCCAGTACAAGTGCGAGATTGTTGGGAATGTCCTGAAATCATTTGTACTCACTCTAAATTAAGTTGTATCGACGAGGTTCGACAGTCGAATAATATTAGATGATTATAATATTTTGGTAGAAGCCTCTTATAATCAATGACTTTAGAAGTTCATAACTAATGTTATACGATCCTACAAGGTCACACACCTAAGCATACTGGATTAAGGTTGGTTTATATAATATAATATATATATATATATGTTATATGAGATATACATATATGTTTATATTTCTGTATTTATAATAAAGAGTTTTTTATAGAAGCTACATATATATATATATATGAAGTTGACGTGTGATACTATGTTTTTAGTCAATTATCCTAAAACACCAATCATGTCATTGTAGTATTTTAGGTTGTCAATCCAAATGGGTGTGATGCTAACAATCAAGATGTGATCAGAAGTCACTAAGTCAAGCCAAGCATAACAGGTTTTGGTGTGTTCTAGCAGTCCTAAGTGAACATGCAGAAAACAGAAAATCAAACAGAAACAGTAAAACACTCGACCAACACAGCTCTTTGCAGAGCACTGGGTGAGGTCGAGTGACAGGTCGAGTAACAGACAGAAAATGAAACAGGGATACTCGACTGCACAGTCTGTTGCCAGACAACTGGGTGGTCGAGTATCAGGTCGAGTAACAGTAAAGAATTGCAGAAACTATGCAACAGATGACAGGATGCAGTACACAATAGTAGAGTAAACAATAAAATCAATCAGATAAAGAATTCCTAAGGATGGGATAATTGAGTAGTTTCGTTTCCTCAGTTTACAGGTGATTGGCATGCTCAATAAATTAACCCTAGACAACAAGTTCATTAACCAAATCTAAGTGCCACCGCAACAGAGACTCTCAAGCTAACCTAGTCCCAGACTCAATCACCATTGACGAGAGCTAACCTAACAGGCATTACGAATCAACAAGTTAAAGCCAAAACGCTCCCTGCAACCAATACCTTGGTACAGGGTCACGAATCTATGGAATTAGTGGTTCAGACATTTCATCGAACACCTTTTGGGCGCGGATATATCTGGGCTCAGATTCCAGTTGATCAGAAAGCAATAGGCATTAAGAACAACTAATCCAGAAGGGATCTATCAATCAATACTCAATCACCTAGCATACTGAGAATTCTACACTACTCTAACCCATCCTCAGAAACCTATTCACTACTCAGACATCATAACAGAAAGCATAAACGTTGAACAAACTGTAAACATGATAACAACAATGTAACAGCAGGATGATAACAGAATGAACAACAGTAAACGAAATCAAGTACAGAAACTGAATATTGAATACTGAATAGATAAAGAGAAATCCGGATTACAAAAAGTCTAGAACACAAGGTCTGCGGAAATAAAACTAGATAACAAACTTCTTGTCTGCGAAAATGAGAAGTACATGCTACTTATAGCAAAATATCCCCAAACCCTAATACTCAAAACGACGAAGTATTGGGACGGGTTAAGAACTGTACTCGACCCATGTGGTCGAGTGAGAGGTCGAGTGAATAGCTGGAGTCTTCTTTTCTTCCTTGTGCTCGAGTGTCTGGTTGAGTGCGGAATGAAGAAGGCTCTGAAGCTTGTCATCGAGTATGCAGTCGAGTGTTGTGATGGCGATACTCGACCTCTAGGTGGAGTGATGAGGTTGAGTAGTGGTCTGGCAGTGAAGGTGAAGGCACTCGACCCCATGGTCGAGTGATGTGATCGAGTGATTGTCTGCTGATGGAGATGAGGGCACTCGACCTCGTGGTCGAGTGGTGAAGTGAAGTGGTGATGTCCTCTACTCGACCTGGTGGTCGAGTGGTCTCTTGAGATCTTGAAGCTCCTACTCGACCCCTGGGTCGAGTGGTTTGTCATGATCAGGTCCGCTTCTTCCAGATAGCTCGACAACAGCTCCAAATCACCTCAAATCAACGCAAATATGCAACATGCATGCAAAACTATCCTAAACATGCAAAGTGATGACAAATGATGTAAAATGGTATAAAACAGTGATGATATGATGCTAAAGTGATGACAAATGATGACAAATGGATGCTCAAAACATGCAAAATACACACTTATCAACGTGATATTAATTGGGCTTGATGGCCCATTAGTAAACTAGGTTTATTAGTAATGACTATATATAGTCATGTGATCACGTTAACACACACACGTCTCTCGCCGCCAACCCTAATACACCAAAGACATAAAAGTTTGTTATTCTGAGATCTTCACGGTACTAGCATCCCGTTAGATCCAGTCTGTGTGAGTGTGGATACCAGTAGAGACACTACGTTTGGAGTGCTTCATAACCTCGGTTTATTTGAGTTCATCTTTGCGCTGCAACTAATCAGGTATATTTATAATCTGATGATATAGATTTAATTCAATAGTTACATGAATCCTGGCTATTGAATTTGTAATTAGTTTTATAAATCTGTTATAAACCGGTATAAATTCCTTCAGAATGGATGCAAATGTGTGTATTTCACATTACAAAATTATAGATAACTTACATTTGATTTTTGAGTGCCAATAGATTCATAAAAAATAATTTCCTAACGTTTGGTATCAATATGAGAAGGGGATTGAAGTTGAGATGTTGCGCAGTTGGTGATTTAGCCGATTAGTTTATGCGAGTATGGGCTAATTAGGGATGTTAAAAAGGGTTTTCCAGCCCAACCCAGCCCTATTTATTTTAAGCCCAACCCTAATTGAGTCCTAGCCCTTTTTAAGCCCTAAAAAAAATTAAAATAGGGTTGAGCCCTTTTTTAGCCCTTTGTAGCCCTTAAGTTTTTTTTTATTTAAAGAGAAGGGTTTTTCAAACAAAAACAATTATAAGATAATAATACTATTGTTTATTATCAAATGGAAACACTATAACACCACAACATATAAAACATTGTTTCTTGTCATTTTGCTGAAATATAAAACATTGTTACCGATATTTGTCCAAAAAAAACTGATCATCATATGTTAGAATCTCCAACTCCTGAACTACTTGTCATCTTTGTAGCATCATTATCTTCTTCAGCAAAAAGTTCTTCGATGTCTCCTGCAATTTAATGACTCACTTGCTTTTACAAACTTTACACTCTCTCTGATATTCTCCAACAGACCACTCGCTAATTCTAACCCGGCTTGCACAATCAGATTCAATATATGTGCACAACACCTCACATGCAAAAATTTTCCTCCACACAATAGCCCGTTACCACTCTGAAGTCGATGCTTAAGAATAGTTTGCATACTAGTGTTCGCAGAAGCATTATCCAGCGTGATAGTTAATATCTTTTTCTCCAAACCCCATTCTTTCAAGCAATCATAAACTTTCTTAGCTATTTCCTCACCATTGTGTGGAGGCTTAAGATCACAAAAAGCTAATATCTTATTGTTTAGCCTCCATGATTCATCAATATAGTGTGAAGTTACACAAATATATCCTGTCACTGTACTTCGAGACGACCATAAATCTGCTGTTAAACACACCCGACCGTTGTGTTTAGCGAAAACATCTATCAACTTAGCTTTCTCTATCTCAAATCTCTTAAACACATCGAGTGCAACTGTTTGTCTACATATAGGCTTACAGTCCGGGTTTAAAAATTTATCTCTAGCCCTCACCTTTTCATATTCAACATATCGAAAAGGCATATCATGATATATTATTATCTCAGAAGTCATCTCTCGATCAACTTTATGATCATACTTAGGTCTAGTTTCAGGCTGAGGTCTTTCGGGGCAAAGTGTTAGATGGCGGTTCATAGTTGATGTTCCATATGACTTTTCTACTACCAACTTAATACCACAATGGTGACATCTAGCCCTTTCTTTTCCATCTTCCTCTATTCCTACGGATGTAAATTCATCCCAACACAAAGCTCTCTGTTTTTTACGTACCCGTTTAGCTCTTTGACATGGTTGAGTGACACTTTCTGTTTGGTTCTGCCCTTGAGTTTCAACTTCAGCATTCATCTCCATCTCCGTGCGTTCATTTTCAGCTTCTAAAAGAGCAATTCTTTCCAGTGATTGTTGATCCATACTACATAAAAAAATTTAATTACATCAACATAAAGTCATAGCTAAGTCTTAAATAAAGACACTAAGTAACATGGATCTTCAATAAACTTGCTACATAACTAAACCCTAAACATAGCCAGCACCAAAACTGTAACAAAATATTCAAAACAAATTAAGATTGATTTAAAAGTCCTTAACGAGATTTTGATGTTCATTGCACGAGAAGACAAACCTAAGTGCTATCTCTGGAGTGTAGGAGATATAAGCTGAGATTAAACCAACACCACCAATACGAGTGTGAGAACCTGAATCTTATTTTTCAGCTGCAGAAAACAATCCAAAAGTCAAGAGACTAGGAACTGAATGCTTCAAAAGAGTAGTGCTTATACAAGCTGCCTTTTCATGAGATAGCAATACACGATATTTGTCATACCAACCTAAACCCACCAAAATCTAACACCAACCTAAACCCACCAAAATCTAACACGAACCCACCAAAATTCTTCAATCAAAATGCCAACCCAGATCAAATATTTTGCTATTGTGACGATAAAGAGTAGAATCAAAGAAAAAGAAGAACACAAACTTCACCTTTAGGGATTGAAAAATTAGGGTTGTTGCTATTTCACCAAGCTTCTGTTTCTCTATATATTCAGATCAAATCTTCCACTCTTATGGTTTCAGAGAAGAAATCAAAGAAGAAGAAATCAAAGAAGAAGAGATTGAAGAAGAAGAGTTGAAGAAGACGCGTTTGGGAGGAGAAAGAGAAGAAAAAAAAAATGACAGAGAATAATAAAAGAGTGTAATAGGGCCAACCCTATTTTAGCCCATAACAATTTAAGTATAGCCCTATCTTAGCCCGAAATCTTTTCTTTAATTTTATGAGGGTTAGGGCTTATATTTTTTTTAACGGACTCGGGCCAGCCCTGAATTATAAGCCCATATTAACATCCCTAGGGCTAATAGAGAATATGATCTGTCATATCGCCATGATTCCGTGTTTTGTCTTTTGAGGTTTTGGTGAACCGATGAGTACGAAGGTAATTGTTTTTTGGAAAACATGTTTTTTTTATAAATCTAACATATTTAATATATTATATGTTCATAGAGATCGATAATTTTTTAACAAATGATGTATCATGAAAATATTTTAAGGTAAACCATGTCACATGAATTGGGGTGGATGTCCTAGATTTTACTTTGACCTGTATTTTACGATCTCGAAGAGATTCAGGAACGATAATTCTTTCAAAGTTATATATTAACTGGTACATTTTTTTTTTTTTTCAGTTATAACATAACAAGTTTTACTTGCTTAGCACATTGTTGACTGCTTTTGCTTGGGCCGCAAGGAATGTAAGGAATGCACGATATTTTGAATCATCTGGTTGAGTTTTATCGATAACGCTACAAAAGTATTTGTTGATTTCATGATGATTAGTTCTTGGTAATAATTTTGAGATTTGTTAAGTCCGATAAAATATTGTTAACATTCATCGTTTGATTTTTTTATTCCGAAACTACCATTTAGGGTTGAGATGATATTTTTCAATTACTTATTTAGTGCTAGTTTAAAATTTTGATTTTACATATTAGACTAATATCTATATGTGATTCATTTTTTCATAAACAGTCCTAACTCGATAAATACTATAACTCAATATTACGAACATTTAAAGAAGAAGAAATATTGAAAAATGTTTATTAAATTTGAAAGAGTGATTTTATTGACAAAACACATAGTGATACGTGTGTTTTCATTCACAATGGCACGAGTTTTTGGACGAGTGCATAAGTGCATGTAAAGGTCTTGGTCGTTTTGAGTTTGAGATGTCGATTGTCTTCAGCCGTATAGTCATTTTCTTTTTTGAATTGTTGTCAAATTTGGAAAAACCTATAAAGGATAAATGCCAACGAAATATATTATTTCTTAAAATGGAAAAAGTTAGAATGAAATCAAACCTCATGTGATTTGTATATTTTTGTTTGCATGTATGTTAATAAGCTTTTCCTTTTCTCTTTCCATTTTTTTTCAGGAGTGTCTCATAACATGTTTACATTATTTAGGCTTTTGAGAAAAATAGCAAAAATAATAAATACATATAAGAAAACTGTCTAAACGTAAATTTATTCTTCATTCCTTTTTTTTGTTGATGCACAAACGCAAATAAAAATTTGTTTATTATTTATATTTGTACTTTGTCGGTATGACTCTATATTTGTTTTTGTTTTGGGGGACTGCATCAACGATTCTTTAGGAGAAATTAAATCTAAAAATTTAAGGGAGTTTTACAAAAACATTTGTCTATTTACACCTTTTTTTTTGGAGAATGTCAAATTGGACTAAAATACTCCTATTCTATTTTTTAAGTATTTTTGGAAAGGGAAAAATGTCGTTTAATACGCCAACTTTCAAAAAGTGGTCATTTAATACGTAAACTTCATATATAGTCAAATAAAACATGACAAAAGCGTTGACCGGTCATTTTATACAGTAGAAACTCTATAAATTAATAATGTTAGGACCATAAAATTTTATTAATTTATAGTAATATTAATTTATCCTATAAATTAATAAATATTATTTTATAAGATAAATTAATATTTATCAATTTATAGAAATATTTAATCAAAATACAACACTAGACGAATATCTAGGTGCAAATGAAACATATTCAAAAATTCAGAATTTTTAGAAGAAATTGTGATTTCTGTCTATAATGTTGGTGAAGAACTTGAAGACTATAATGTAAAATTTTCTGAAATAGTGACACGTAATGAAGCAATTATCGCGTCTAGAACTCTTCACAACTTTTGGATGCATATCGAAAAGACAACACCAAGAGTTTTTGATGCACTAAAGAAAATTAGAGATGAACTTCAAAAAGTTTCAAACTTTTAAAAAAAACAAATATAACTAAAGTCATATTATACTAGATTATCTTTAAAAGTATGCTTAAGATTAGTAATTATTAATTTATGATATTATTGGGACCATATTTTGATATAGAGATTTCAAAAAATTTATTATCTTGTTATCTTATCGATTTTGGTTAATTTTTACATTAGCCCGACTTAGAACTGACATAATTTATTAATTTATCGTGTTTATTAATTTATCGAGTATTAATTTATAGAGTTTCTACATATCAAAACGTTAAGCAGGCCAAAAACACTGCGACGTAATAGTCGTTAACAGAATCGATAACAGGCGTTAGCATACGTTATTTAATCCGTTAATTACACTAAACGACGCTGTTTTGTGTAAAACACAAACCACAAAATTTCCAATACGATTTCTCAGTCCCTAAAATCCCAAATCCGAAAATCTTCAAATACATCACTTGGATTTCTAAACTCATATCCAGATTTTATACATCAATGTTTTGATTACCAACACGTACATAATACTAAACGCAGATTCAGATTCTTCCTAGGTCAAGTTCAAGCATTTCGTATAAAAACAAAAGTAACGAAGCATAAGCATAAAATTGAGACTAAATAAAAAGCTGCAATAATAATCCAAAACTGACTTGCCGTTGTTCTAAACAAAACATAAGAAGAAGAAGAATCTTTTTTTTTTTTTTGTCAAGAGAACAAGAAGAATCTAAAATCCCAAAAGGCAAAAGAAACAAACACGCCATCATTTCCAAATTCTTCAATTCCATGAATCTCAACTTCACCATCTTGAATCTCCTGTTGAATATTTTTAGGATTTTTCCCATCCACAGTACAACTAACAGACACACAAGTTCCCAGAATCTCTCTCATAGTTCCACTCAATTCCTAAGCGATAGATCTAGGTCTCATGATCCTAGCAATCTCAGTCACATCATCAAACGAAATATTCCCATTATGCTTAATGTTCTTCACCTTCTTCATATCTCTCTCCGGCTCTTTCAACGCCTTGATGACGAGTGCAGCAGCTGATGGAACCACCGTCACTTCCTTCATCTTCAACACTCGAGATTTCAAAAATCATATCTACAGAAGATGGCGATGAAATTGGAGTTTTTGAGCTCAAGCGAATATAAATAGAGAAGAATTTGAAGACTTTTGGATTTCTGAATTTAGAGATTGAGAAATCGAATTGGGAATTTTGTGGTTTGTGTTAAACACAAAACGACGTCGTTTTGTGTAATTAACAGATTAAATAACGTCTGCTAACGCCTGTTATCGATTTTGTTAACGACTGTAACGTCGCAGTTTTTTTAGCCTGGTTAACGTTTTGATATGTATAAAATGACCGGTCAACGCTTTTGTCATGTTTTATTTGGCCATATATGAAATTTATGTATTAAACGGCCACTTTTTGAAAGTTGGCGTAGTATTTTCCCTTTTTGAAAAAGTTTAACTTTGATAACATGTAGATCTAGAAGAATATAGTTGATTTGTAAAGAAAAAAAAGTTATTTAGTTGAAAAAGTTGATTTTTTGATAGAAAAAGTTTTGTCTAAATTATTTAGAAAACGATTTCTATTGATCTACTTATTTTAGAATTTCTGTTCTAATCTTTTGTATATATTCTACGATATTTAGACTGTTTTTCGTTCTAAAAATCTTGGAAAATAGGAATTCCAATATCTAAAATATTTAGAACATGTATTCTAAGATTACTGATAAGTGTGTATTTTGCATGTTTTGAGCATCCATTTGTCATCACTTTAGCATCATATCATCACTGTTTTATACCATTTCTCATCATTTGTCATCACTTTGCATGTTTAGGATAGTTTTGCATGCCAGTTGCATATTTGTGTTATTTTCAGGTGATTCGGAACTGTTGACGAGCTAATTGGAAGAAGCGGACCTGATAATGCCAAACCACTCGACCCCCAGGTCGAGTAGACGCTTCACGACCTCAACACACCACTCGACCACCAGGTCGAGTAGAGGACTTCACCACTTCACCTCATCGCTCGACCCCCTGGCCAAGTACCCCCACGAGAGTCACTCGATCACTTCACTCGACCCCGAGGTCGAGTGTCTTCACCTCCACCACCTGACCATCACTCGATCACACCACTCTACCTGGAAGTCGAGTATCACCACCACCACTCGACTACATACTCGATGGCGAGCTTCAGAGTCTTCTCTATTCCGCACTCAACCAGACACTCGAGCACAAGGAAGAAAAGAAGACTCCAGCTATTCACTCGACCTCTCACTCGACCACCTGGGTCGAGTACAGTTCTTAATCTGTCCCAATACTGGTCGTTTTGAGTATTAGGGTTTCGGAATATTTTGTTATAAGTAGCATGTACTTTACATTTTCGACCAGAAGTTTTTATCTAAGTTTTATTCCGTAGACACTGTGTTCTTAACCTTTTGTAATCCGGATTTCTCTTTATCTATTCAGTATTCAGTATTCAGTATTTGTTCTTGATTTTGTTTACTGTTATTCATCCTGTTATCATCTTGCTATTACACTGTTGTTATCATGTTTTTATTTTGTTCAACGTTTATGTTTTCTACAATGATGTCTGGGTAGTGAATAGGTTTCTGAGGATGGGTTAGAATAGTATAGAATTCTCAGTATGCTAGGTGGTTGAGTTTGATTGATAGATCCCTTCTAGATTAGTTGTTCTTAATACCTATTGCTTTCAGAGCAACTGGAATTTGAGCCCAGACATTTCTGCGTCCAAAAGGTGTTCGATGTAATGTCTGAACCACTAATTCCAAAGATTCGTGGACCTGTACCAAGGTATTGGTTGCAGGGAGCGTTTTGGCTTTAACTTGTTGATTCGTAATGCCTGTTAAGTTAGCTCTCGTCAATGGTGATTGAGTCTGGGACTAGGTTACCTTGAGGGTCTCTATGTTGCGGTGGCACTTAGATTTGGTTAATGAACTTGTTGTTTAGGGATAATTTATGGAGCATGTCAATCACCTGTAAACTGAGGAAACGAAACTACTCAATTACCCCATCCTCGGGAAATCTTTATCTGATTGATTTCTTTGTTTACTCTGTTGTTGTTTACTGCACCTTATCATCTGTTGCTTAGTTTCTACAATTCTTTCCTGTTACTCGACCTGATACTCGACCACCCAGTTGTCTGGCAACAGACTGTGCAGTTGAGTATGTTTGTTTCATTTACTGTCTGTTACTCGACCAGTCACTCGACCTCACCCAGTGCTCTGCAACGAGCTGTGTTGGTCGAGTGTTTTACTCTTTCTGCTTGATTTTCTATTTTCTGCATGTTCACTCAGGACTGCTAGAACACACCAAAACCTGTTGTTGCTTGGCTTGAATTAGTGACTTCTGATCACATCTTGATTGTTAGCATCACACCCATTTGGATTGACAACCTAAAATATTACAACGATATGATTGGTGTTTTAGGATAATTGACTAAAAACCTATTATCAATTACCTTCATGTTCTAATTTATGTGTGAAATTGTATTCTACGAATTTCTATAGTTTCTGAAAACAGTAGAAAACGTTAACTCTCTTTTAGGATTCATATTCTAAACCAATTTAGAATTTTATTTCTAAATTATTTAGAATTCCTAGATATAGAAAGTGAATCTTTATAAAAGGAAATGAAATATTTATCAAATATTGATAATAGTTTTTTAGTCAATTATCCTAAAACACCAATCATGTCGTTGTAGTATTTTAGGTGTCAATCCAAATGGGTGTGATGCAAACAGATGAGATGTGATCAGAAGTCACTAAGTCAAGCCAAGCAATAACAGTTTTGGGGTTTCTAACAGTCCTAAGCGAACATGCAGAAAACATAAACAATAACAGAATCACTAAAATCACTCGACCACAACAGACTGATGCCAGAAGTAGGATGTGGTCGAGTAACATGCGGGATATGAAACAAATATACTCGACTGCAAAGTCTGTTGCCAGACACTGGGTGTGGTCGAGTATACTGGTCGAGTAACAGACATGAAATGAGACAACTGTACTCGACTGCACAGTTTGTTGCCAGACACTGGGTGTGGTCGAGTAAGTTGCTCGAGTAATTGCAAAAACTAAGAAACAGGCAATGAGAACGATTAAGCGATAACGATAAAACAGAGAAATAATATAGACGAGAAATTCCTAAGGATGGGGTAATCGAGTAGAGTGGTATCCTAGCCTATTCGAATGGTTAACAAGCGCAATCAAGCTATCCCTAGACAACAGGTTCAACAACAGATCAATTCACTCCCGTGATAGAAATCCTCAAGCAAAGCTAGCCCAGACTAATTCCCATTAACGGAATCTAACTATGCAGGCAATAAGAACAGACTGATAAAGTCAATAAACGCTCTAAACGGCCAATCCCTTGGGATAGAGACGAATATCTCAGGAACTAGTGGATCAAGCATTCCATCTAACACCTTCTGGGTGCGGGAATGCTTGGGATCGAATTCCAGTTGATCAGAAAGAAATAAGCAGTAAACACAACTAGTCCTGAAGGGATTCAATCAATTCTAAAACTTAACCATTCTACAAACTACGGATTCCACAACTACTCTATCCCATCCTTAAGAATTCTAAGTTACTACTCAGACAACATGCTCAAAGACATAAACGCAGATAAATGATTATATTGCATAAGTAAAGAGATAAAGAGTAGAGAAACAAGATGACAAATGAAATCAAATGTGGAATCTGAATAACTTGGAAAAAATCTCGAATTACAGATTGTAGAAGCAAAAGCGGCGCAGTAGAGTAAAACAGAAAATAAAACTGAAGCAAAAACTCAATGTCGACTAGATGTCTCAAGACAGAACCCTAAGACATCTATTTATACAAAACAAAATAAAATGATAGTAGACGGGTCAATAACCTAATCGCCCGGCCCATAGAATGATAATGGGCCGAGATGGGCTTCGTGATCCGATGGAGGTCCAGGCCGCTTCCAAACACTTCGTCTTCTCCTCTTCTCTTCCTTGTGCTCAGCTTGTCTGGTTGAGTGCGGATTTGAGTAGACTATGAAGATATGAGAACGTCCGAGTGTGGTCAGGTGGTGTGGCAAAGTGATACTCAACCAGGGGGTCGAGTGGCGTCATCGAGTGGCATGAGCTGAGGATACTCGACTTGGGGGTCGAGTAGATGGGAAGAATGACTCCAAAGTCACTCGGCCAGGGGGTCGAGTATTGCACTGTATGCACACGACCTGGTGGTCGAGTATATCTTCTGGTTCTGGCTCGTTTCTTCCAATTTGCTCGCAGACAGCTCCAAATCACCTGAAAACAACTCAGAAATGCAATATGTATGCAAAGCTATCCTAATCATGCAAAGTATGCAAGAATGATGAGAAATGATATAAAACAGTGATGAATGATACGAAAAACTGGACTCAAAACGGTGATGAATGGACACTGAAAACATGCACATTATAGACATATCAACTCCCCTAAACTTTGTCTTTGCTTGCCCTCAAGTAAATAAGAAGACATAGTTGAAGGAGAGGTTTGAAGGCGGAGACTCAGAACCAAAGCATATGATAGAGCCAATAAAATCAATGTCCAAGTTGGTAGTTCTAAGATGCGATATGATTGAATTTTACTCAAAAACGTTAGCCATGCCTTGTTATCAATCAATCTGTCTCTTATACTCGACCTACACATGCTTTCAAATCTACCAATCCCTTTAACATTCATTAATGGAACGTGAATCAAGAAATGCATCATCAATGAACTCATTTGGCTAAGGTGAAGGTCAAGAGACAAAGATGGTCCCTTACAGAAAAGGCTTAAGTAACAGGGGATCTCTCAAGAATGATTGAGCTTTAGTAGAATGCTAAAGATAAGTCCCAAGTTATGCATACAGAGATAAGATCCCATCTACTCAGAGTATAACAATGAAGCTCTAATGGTAATCCTAACTCAAGTCCCAACTTAACTCTACCCTTTGCACTCATGAATCTTTCAAACTCTTTTTCATATCATTCTTTTCTTTTCTCTTAACTCTAGGAGAAGCTTTCTCAACACTCTGATACATCTAGCGGATTTGGATTTCTGTAACAACTAAGGTTCCTGTTTTTAATCTTTAAAACCAAAGGCTTTTAACCCTTCTTCTTTAGCTAACAAGAACCTCATTCTTTTCTTTAACATTCTCAAACCCTTTACTAGATTTTGTTTTTCTAACTTCTTTAGCTTACTTCCCCTAGAATTCTTTCCCTTTCCTTATCAACAATGAATTCACCCTTTTCTTTTAAACACATCCCAACCCATGATATAAGCGCCCACCTAGTGCTATCTAGTCCGAAGAACGCGAACTAGAACTACATGAGACACTATCTCTGTCATTACGAACCTAACACTTTCTACCAACCTCAATCGAAATAAGACCTCACAAACACTCACAAGTGATATAGGGCTTGAAAGAAAGTTTAGGTTTGGGTTCAAGTTAACTGCTCTAATAAGGAGAGTCAGCTACTTGGATTAACAAGAGTGGTTAAAATGAGTAAGAAATTAGGGTATCCATGAGTTCAAATTCGATGCCAAGACATGATAATTCTAAATCATTCAAGTTCAAATTGATAGGGAATGGTATCAGATCCTAACAGTGTGGTCGAGTAGAGCAATCTAGGCATGGTGCAGTTTTACTTCAATTTCAATGACGACGCATCAGACAACTAACAACAAGGGCACTGAGTTTATCTGGTGAACCAAAATGCTTACAAGGCTATCTCATCATTATCCCCTATGCAAATGCAACAATCCTAAACGAAACACTCTAGACTCGATCCTAAATGCAATGCAACTACATGAACACTCTATTTTTGTGAAATCATTTTTGGAAATTTTTCAATTTTTTTTTGTTTTTTCTATGCCTTAGATGAATGCAGACTCAAGATTATATACAATGCAACACACACTTCCTGAGCCCTCCCCCAAACTTAAATCACACAGTCCACTGTGTGACCAAATTTGGAAGAGAGTACTCAGGACAAAACACATCACAGAAACAAAATAAAAACAGGAGATGGTATATTACAATGGTGGAGTGAGGTGCTTACCTCAGTGGAAGAAGGAGCGGAGTTGGTCGTCAATAGCTGCCTGCGATTGCTCCCAGGCCATCTTAGAATCTCCCTATTGTGTCTTAGCTTCCCCCTGGGGGTACTCGACCTCTGCTCCTTCGTCGCGGCCATCACCGATCTAATGATACTCGACCTCTCTTCTTCTGCTGCGGCCAACACCGCGGTCGCGTAAGCTACGGGACAGGAGAAGTCGTGTACTCCTGCTGCCAGAAAGAGCGAGTGCAGCCTTCTTCTTTCTCCCGAGCTCCCGAGGCTCGAATGATGAATGCCTCGCAGGGAATGGTGGGACTACTCGGTCATTAGGCTCAGGCCTGTGGTGACTTGGCTCAGGCCTGTGGCGACTTGGCTCTGGCGCGTCATATCTCCTCGAGGGCATGTCCTGAGGAGGCTCTCCCTGCGGAATAGCTGTGGTCGAAGAGGAGCAGCTTAGCTTGTCTGTCAGAAACTTGATGGCCTTGAAGCACTTGATGAGTAGCCTATCTTGTTTCGTGCACCACCTCTGCAACTTATTGTTGTTTCTGTGAGCTTTGCTCAAGCTCTTGCTCTCCCGCGCTGGAGGTATGTGCTCACTGAAATGATACATGCTCGTATCGTACTCCTCTTCCCTATCCTCATCTGTCTCAACAATCTCATCCTCTGTAGCTTCTGTCGTAGGGACATTGTCATCAATCGGTGGAGCACTCTCAAAGTAGAGGTAATCACGCGCAGGCTTGAAGTCAATGTTCTCGCCCTGAAGTATGGTTATGGCCTCGATGCAGGGAAGCAGAATGTTGGCTGTTCGGGTTAAGGACTGCTCGAATTTCTAGCGATAGAAATCGCTAACCATGTCGTGATCCAAAAACTCACAACGACGCAAATGATCTAAATCCATCATCCTTGGATCAAACCCTGGAGACGTGAGAGGTACACCACATGCAATCAGAATCGGTGTCACAACACCACCACACAAAGGGCTCCTCGCACCCTCTTCTTCTCGTTGGGGTGCGCCCACTTCCTGTATCCACACAGGTGGATCAAAAGAAGCATAACTAGTGGTGCATCATTGAGGTCGCCCTTCTGGACCTTCTTCCCCTTTGTTCTGCGGAGAATGCCCTTGAGTGCAGAATGAATCATCTCCATGTCTGTGTTAGACACAGTGCCTGTAGATTCCCTAGAGTACAGAACATTCGCTACAGAGTGCTGATAGTAGCGGATCACAGGGCTTCGAATCTGGTTGCTCATAGACTTCGCAGAGTTGAGCGCCATATCGTTCCCAATTGTTAACCACAAATCCTTCAACTCTTCTCTCTCAAACTTGGGTTTAGTTCCCTTTCCACTAGGGAAACCAAACAATCCTTCCAAGCTCTTGATAGATAGCTGATAACGCTGCTCGTTCACTGAAAATGTCAAGAACCCCAACCCTTCACTCTCCAGCTCATCTGCTGTAAGTCCCTGATACATCTCCACTTGTAGAGTGGAGAGAAACTCTATTGTTTCCTTCTTGTAAGCAACGTACGGGTAAGACATCAGCGTCTCCAGATGACACTTCTCGAATAAGTGTTGTACGTCCTCCAGTAGCCCCAGCTGGGCTAAAGTCTCATAACAGGGGTACCTCGTTCCACATAAGTCGTTCAGCTCGAAAAGTCTGATGTACTCCTCCACTGTAACTTCATCAGGCCTGTTCAACAGCTTCGTCTCTCTGTGCCATGACTTAGGCTCATACTCGACGTCAATATCTTCATCGATCAACTCATATCTGCTGGTCATTGCTCTCTTTCCTCTAGCAATCTTAGCTCTCCTGTCATTGCGTCGAGCTACTGAGCGTTGGGTCTCAGCTCTGAAGCTCTCATAAGCCTGTCGCTCTCTCTCTGGTCCAGTTGACCAAGATTCAGCTTCATCGAAGTTGTAATCCGCATCCATGGAGGATTCGCCGCTGTAGTTACTCATATTGATTTCCTGAAAAAGAATGTAAGTCGAAGCCAAATATCAATATGTTAGTCCGAATAAAACGCAAACACTAAACCGGTCAAGTACGCGGTCGAGTAAAATGGTCGAGTAAAGTGAGATTGTGGCTTCGAGTATAGCAGTCGAGTGAACACGAATGAGAGACGGTAACAGCGTGGTCGAGTATACAGCGAACGGAGAGGAGACGGTGGCGGTTTTAGGAGCGGTCGAGTGAAGAGATGAACGGAGGCAAAATTAATGCCGAGGTCGAGTGAACGGTGGATAGTTGAGAGATGGTGAAGCCGGTCCGGTGGTCGAGTGAACGGTGAGAATAGAGAGTTGAGAGAAAGAAATCGAAGTAGAGGCTGAGGTGCTCTTGCGGTCGAGTGAATGGGAGGCGAGATCAAGTGAAGAATGTTGAAGTATGAATGGCGAGATCGAGTGAAAAGGAGGCGACGGTGAGACGGTGAAGGTCCGGCGGTCGAGTAGGCGGTGAATAGAGAGGAGCGGCGGGGTCAAGAGTGAAAAGGGAGATATGGCAAAACTGGTACCGTCGTCGAGTGAAAGAGAGAATGAAGGCGGTGGCGCGAGCGGCGGCGGCTGTGTCGTGGTCGAGTGAGAAGGGAGACGAAGCCGGAGGGGTGAGATCGAGTGTTTTTGTGTGGTCGAGTGTTTGGAGAGGGAGAGAGATGGTGAGGTTTGGTCGAGTGAGTGTTGTGAGGGAGAGATGGCGTCAGTAGGAAGAGATGAGGTTGGATCGAGTGGTGGGGAAGGATAGGGTGAGATCGAGTGGTGGGGAAGGAGGGAAGAGATTTTGTTATCTCTAAAAACGCGTGGGGGAACAAAGGTGAGAGGTGGTGGGCCACGGTCTGTCTGTTTGTCCTGAAGCACTGTTCTCTGTTGACTAGAACCTTCTGTAATCCTCTGTAAACTTGTTAAACTCCCTACAAGTCTCTGTAGCTTCTGTTGGTCGAGTATAGATATGATTTCAAAATTTTGGGTTTTTAAAATCATCACTAATACTCGACCAAACAACTCGATCTCATGGTCTCTGAGTGCGACAGAAGTTTTTTCAAATTCTTGAATTTCTGACATACTCGATCTCATGTTGCTCTGTAGAGTAAAATTTTTAAATTTTTACTCTACCTCCACGCTGCTTCTCTGTTCCTGAGAATCACAAACACAGCCAAAAACAAATCAAAAATAACAAGAAAATAAAAGTTTTATTTATAGAAACAGTCTTGGGAATTCCTCCCAAGTGAGCTTGTTTAAAGTCTCTAGCTTGACTCTTCACACTCATTAAGAAGAAAATGGGTGATAGAGAGGATCTGCATAGTCCTCTCTGATCTCATCATCATATTCAGCATCCTCTCTTGAGAGATGAGTAGCAGAATACTCAATTCTTCTTTCCTCGAAATAGGCCTCTTTCTCTTCTGGTGGATAATCTATCTTCTCAGACCATCTTGAAGTAATCTTTTTTCTCGGGATAGTGATAAACTCCTGGACGTGGATGTATGCTCCAAGGACTCACTTTGTTGGTTTTGAATTGGAAATGATGTACTTGATGAATAATGGATTGATTTGAAACAAAGCGGCGGAAAGACGATAAACCGGGATGATGACAAGATCGAGTGGATGCAGCGGAATGAAAGGGGAACGAATTGTACTTCCAAGAGTGATGAAAGACTCTTAGACTACTAGCTTGAATCCAACTTAGATATTACACACTAAGAAGAAAACAAGTTGAAAAGATATTACACACTTTTCGGATCAAACAAGTAAAAGAGAAGGTTTTTGATTAAAATGTTTGATGATTGCAAATGAGAAATACAATGAGTTTATATAGGAGAGGAGGGAGAAGGGGAAGAGGTGAGAGAATAAAGACATGCAAGAGCATGCACAAGTCCACACTCATGCAAGCTCATGCAAAGAGTTTTGGAAATAACAAAAGCAATAAATGCAAAGTTTGAATAGAAAAGAGAGAATGGGCCAAGGCATTGTGAGTGGGCCTTGGACCACGAATTGGGCTGATAAAGGGAGGATTGAAAGTGTTACTTAGGCCTCATTAAAAACCTTGTCAAGAAAACCCATTGGGACAAAACTTGACAAGGGAAAAAGAGTGCATAAGCAACACTTAACCCTTTATCGAGCCTCTTGAGTCGTGATCACTATGAATTAAGATTGAGCCACGTCTTCTTGATTCTTCTTTAGCTCCTTGAGTAGTCCATTGATAGCTTGGTTGAACTTCTTGGATTTTGATCTTGTTAGAGGACCCGCCTGAACGATTAATGCTTCCTCCGGTACAAGTTGCTCCTCGGCTTCAAGCTGCTCCTTGTCTTCTTGTGGTTCAAGTGGTTTGGTTGCATTGGTCATGTTCTCATCATCCTCTCCCACTTGAAAAGGATTTGACCTCAAATCCGAATTATCTACAAAAAAAGGTTGAAGATCAGAAACATTGAAACTACCATTTACATTATACTTACCTTGGAGATCGAGTTTGTTGGCGTTGTTGTTGATCCGTTTGAGCACTTTGAATGGTCCATCGATTCTTGGCATTAGCTTGGATGATCGCTCTTCCGGAAAACGTTCCTTCCTAAGATGAACCCACACTTGATCGCCTTCGTTGAAGATGACTTCTTTTCGACCTTTGTTCGCATACTTCTCGTATTGCTTCGTTCGAGCCTCAAGATTTTCCCTAGCCTCCTTGTGAACCTGTTGTACTAAATCGGCTTTCTTCTTACCATCAAGACTTGATCTTTCACTCAAAGGTAAAGGCATTAGATCCAAAGGAGATGTGGGTTTGAACCCATAAACAATTTCAAAAGGAGAAAACTTAGTCGCGGAATGCATCGAATGATTATAAGCAAATTCAACATGCGGCAAGCAATCTTCCCAAGTCTTAAGGTTCTTTTTAATGAGCACACGCAATAAAGTAGACAAGGTTCGATTTACAACTTCAGATTGACCATCGGTTTGCGGATGACATGTAGTAGAGAAAAGCAACTTAGTTCCTAACTTTGACCACAAAGTTTTCTAAAAATAACTAAGGAACTTAGTATCACGATCAGAAACTATGGTCTTAGGAATGCCATGCAAACGAACAACTTCTCTAAAGAACAAGCTAGCAACATGAGATGCATCATCAGTTTATGACATGGAATAAAATGCGCCATCTTAGAAAAGCGATCAACAACCACAAAGATGGAATCCTTACCAGTCCTAGTCCTAGGCAATCCTACCACAAAATCCATAGATATATCATTCCAAGGATGCAAAGGAATAGGTAAAGGGCTATACAAACTGTGGGGTTGAACCTTAGCCTTAGCTTGCTTACAAGTCGCACATCGTTCACATAGTCGCTCGACATCTCTTTTCATGTGCGGCCAATGGAAGTGTTCTTGCATTACCTTGTACGTCTTAGCAACTTCAAAGTGTCCCATTAAGCCACCTCCATGAGATTCCCTTAAAAACAATTCTCGCAAAGAAGAGTGAGGCACACAAAGTCTATTTTCAAAGAACAAATACCCATCATGTCGATAATATTTTCCAAATGCAAACTTCTCACAAGATTGAAATATTTTGCTAAAATCAGAATCATTAGCATACAAGTCTTTTATTTGCTCAAAACCCAACAATCTTGCATCCAAAGAAGTAAGCAAAACATACCTCCGAGATAATGCGTCGGCTACAACATTATCTTTACCTTTTTTGTACTTAATCACGTATGGAAAGGTATCTATGAATTCGACCCACCGAGCATGACGTTTGTTGAGCTTTTGTTGACCCTTTAAGTGCTTGAGAGACTCGTGGTCGGTATGAATGACAAACTCTTTCGGCCATAGATAGTGTTGCCACGTTTGTAGTGCGCGGACCAATGCGTAAAGCTCCTTGTCGTAGGTCGGATAATTGAGAGTCGCTCCTCCTAACTTCTCACTAAAGTAAGCAATGGGCTTGTGATCCTGCATCAAGACAGCTCCAATACCTAACCCGGAGGCGTCACAATCAATCTCAAAAGTTTTCATAAAATTAGGAAGAATTAGAACGGGAGAATTAGTGAGCTTCTCTTTCAAGGCTTGGAAGGCGTTTTCTTGTGCATCGTCCCATTTGAATCCAATGTCCTTCTTGATAACTTCCGTAAGCGGGGCGGCAATGGTGCTGAAATCTTTGACAAATCGTCGGTAAAATCCCGCTAGACCGTGAAAGCTCCTCACTTCCCTCACATTCTTAGGGCTCGGCCATTCTCTAATCGCCTTGACCTTTTCTTCATCAACCTTGATTCCATCTACATTTACAACAAAGCCTAGAAAAACAAGATTATCCGTGCAAAAGGTGCACTTCTGCAAGTTCGAATAAAGTTTTTATTTTCGAAGCAAGTCCAAAACGAGTTTAAGATGCATGACATGATCTTCCAAGTTTTTGCTATAAACTAAGATGTCATCAAAATAAACAACAACAAATACTCCAATATGCTTCCTAAGGACATGATTCATCAATCTCATGAAAGTGCTAGGTGCATTTGTTAACCCAAACGGCATAACTAACCATTCATATAATCCTTGTTTAGTTTTGAAAGCCGTTTTCCATTCATCACCTTCCTTCATCCGGATTTGATGATAACCACTTTTAAGATCAATTTTTGAAAAGATGCTAGAACCATGCAATTCATCAAGCATATCATCTAATCGAGGGATAGGGTGGCGATACTTAACCGTGATATTGTTGATGGCTCGGTAATCCACGCACATGCGCCAACTTCCATCTTTCTTTGGTACTAGTAAGACCGGAACGGCACACGGACTCATGCTTTCTCGAATATGACCTTTGTTCCTAAGCTCATTCACTTGTCTCTCGAGTTCCTTTGTTTCGGTCGGGTTGGTGCGATAAGTTGGTCGGTTTGGTAGAGCGGCTCCCGGAACAAAGTCGATTTGATGCTCGATTCTACGGATGGGTGGTAAACTTATGGGATTGTCTTCCGGAAACACATCCTTATACTCTTGCAAAATCAACTCGATCTTACTCGATGGCACCGGTACGGGATTAGTTGAACAAGTAAGTGTTTCTTTGAAAACAAAGAGTAAACTATTTTTACTTACCTTGTTCTTGCCCTTTGTATCGATTGGTTCGGTTGGTTTGATGGCCCGTTGTTTCATACTTAGCTGGTCTAGATAGACTTCGTGCGGAGTCATCGGGATGAGAGTTGTCTTTCGGCCATTGTATTCGAAGGTTTGTCGGTTGGTGAAGCCATCATGAAGAACTTTTCGATCCGATTGCCATGGTCATCCGAGAAGGATGTGACTAGCGTCCATAGGTAGAATATCGCACATGATCTCATCATGATACTTCCCAATTGATAGTGGTACCTTGACTTGTTCTTTGACGGACATCTCACCCGTTTCATTAAGCCATTGGAGCGAATACGGTCTCGGGTGTTTAAGCACTTCTAAACCAAGTTTCTCGACCATGTTCCTACTCGCAACGTTAGTACAACTTTCACCATCAATAATTAAACTACATACCTTATCTTTGACCAAGCAACGTGTATGAAACAAGTTTTCCCTTTGCGCTTGCTCCTCGGCCTTAGTTAGAACACTCAACGATCTTCTCGCAACAAGCAACTCTCCTCTAGCGGGGGATTCCACATCTTCTTCCATTGAGTCTTCTTCCGCATGCTCATCTTCAGATTCTACTTCGCCATTGTCTCTAAGGACCATGATCCTTTTGTTGGAACATTCGCTCGCATAATGCCCAAGTCCTTGACACTTAAAGCATCGGATATCTCTAGCCCTCGTGATTACTTCCTTAACCTTTCCTTTTGGATCTAGATCGACCGATTTTGGCTTGACGAACGGCTTGTAATCCTTTTGATAACCAAACTTCTCTTCCTTTTGATAACTTGGCTTTCCCGGGCTGTAGTTGGTCTTGGTGTGACTTGATCGGGCGTTCTTTCTCTTGATTTGCTGTTCGAACATGACCGCTTTGTGAAGCATCTCCTCAAGCTCCACATAGTGTTGAGTTTCTAGACGGTCTTGGATTTCTCGGTTAAGACCTCCCATGAATCGGGACATGAGCGCTTCTCCATCTTCTTGAAGATCAGCTCTTAACATAAGGGTTTCCATTTCCTTAAAGTATTCTTCAACGGTTTTGCTTCCTTGAACCAAATTTCTCAACCGCTAATGTAGTTCACGATGATAGTAACTCGGCACAAATCTCTTTCGCATGACGGTTTTCAGCTGGTTCCATGTTTCGATCGGATAGTCTCGGGTACGTCTCGGGTACGTCTTCGGCTAGTAACAAGTTGATCCCACCAACTTAAGGCATAGTCGTAGAACTCAGTAGCCGTAATTTTAACCTTGTTGGACTCAAGACATTCTTGACAAAGAAAGACTAACTCAATTTTCTGCTCCCATTCCAAGTAAGTATCCGGATTGTTGGTTCCATGGAATGCGGGAATTTTGAGTTTTAGGCCTCCCAAGGGATCTTTAGGTGGTGGTCTCTCTCGTCGATGCCTACGTTGGCTACTGTGAGAGGAGGCGTGACTATAGTAATTTCTTGCCTCTTCATCTTCCCTTGGTTCTTCTTGTCTTAGACGTGGATTTGTGTCCGGGTTGACTTGATATAAGTTTAGAGCACCAAGCTTTTCATCGATTAATGTTGCCATAGCTGATGTGACTGTTTTCAAAATCCTCCTTTCCAAACTAGAGGCAGATGACGCTTCATCTTCTTCACTTGTCACCATTGTACCTGAAAAATTAAAAATTTAACAAGTAAAACAGGCAAATAAAAACGGACAAAACGACTCCAAAAATTCCGAACTTAATTTCTAAAAATACTAGACTCGTAAATGGTTCGAATTCAATTGGTTTCACAATTTTTGAACCAGCCAAATATTTTGTAAAATTCACGCAAGATTGAACGGAGATCTGAAAAAAAGAAAACAAAATTTTAGGGTTGGAACTTCAAAACCTGATAACAAGGTGGCTCTGATACCACATGATACACTCCTGGACGTGGATGTATGTTCCAAGGACTCACTTTGTTGGTTTTGAATTGGAAATGATGTACTTGATGATGAATAATGGATTGATTTGAAACAAAGCGGCGGAAAGACGATAAACCGGGATGATGACAAGATCGAGTGGATGCAGCGGAATGATAGGGGAACGAATTGTACTTCCAAGAGTGATGAAAGACTCTTAGACTACTAGCTTGAATCCAAGTTAGATATTACACACTAAGAAGAAAACAAGTTGAAAAGATATTACACACTTTTCGGATCAAACAAGTAAAAGAGAAGGTTTTTGATTAAAATGTTTGATGATTGCAAATGAGAAATACAATGAGTTTATATAGGAGAGGAGGGAGAAGGGGAAGAGGTGAGAGAATAAAGACATGCAAGAGCATGCACAAGTCCACACTCATGCAAGCTCATGCAAAGAGTTTTGGAAATAACAAAAGCAATAAATGCAAAGTTTGAATAGAAAAGAGAGAATGGGCCAAGGCATTGTGAGTGGGCCTTGGACCACGAATTGGGCTGATAAAGGGAGGATTGAAAGTGTTACTTAGGGCTCATTAAAAACCTTGTCAAGAAAACCCATTGGGACAAAACTTGACAAGGGAAAAAGAGTGCATAAGCAACACTTAACCCTTTACCGAGCCTCTTGAGCCGTGATCACTATGAATGAAGATTGAGCCACGTCTTCTTGATTCTTCTTTAGCTCCTTGAGTAGTCCATTGATAGCTTGTTTGAACTTCTTGGATTTTGATCTTGTTAGAGGACCCGCCGGAACGATTAATGCTTCCTCCGGTACAAGCTGCTCCTCGGCTTCAAGCTGCTCCTTGTCTTCTTGTGGTTCAAGTGGTTTGGTTGCATTGGTCATGTTCTCATCAGATAGTGTCATTCCCGCATTTTGATTGAGCTTTCTCTTGCATCTGATCCAGTTTACTCTTAAGTTCCTCAACTGTCTGAGCTAGCTTCTCTATGGTTTCTTCTTGCTCATCAGATTTCTTTTTGAGATCTCGCAAGTCAGGTGTAGAGGCTGTGCTTGGTCTGGTGATTGAATTCGAAGGTTGAGGTTGAGCCCTGATCTTTTCTTCTACAACTATCCTTTGCGAAGTTTCGTTGATGTCCAACTGCAGCTTGATGTGCTTCCCAAGGTTAAGACTTATTCTCCCGTCTTTGACATCTATCATCGCTCCCACGGAAGCTAAGAAAGGTCTCCCTAGGATTAGAGGATCCTTAGGTCTGCTTCCATCTCAAGCACAACGAAATCTGTAGGTACTTCCACTCCATTAATCATTACTGGCAGATCTTGTAGCAGGCCAAAGGGTTTTCTTGAAGACCTATCAGCAAGGATCATAGTCAGGTCGCAAGGCCTGTACAGAGTGAATTCCAGCTTCCTTGCCACGGAGAGTGGCATTAAGCTTACTGAAGCTCCTAAATCACAAAGACAATTGCTGAAAACCAATTGACCAATGGAACATGGTAGAGTGAAATTTTAGGATCTTCCAGTTTTTCTTGAACACTCCTCTTAACAGTGGTCCTAGACGGAATAGCATCACATTCGTCTTCTGAATCTTGATAAATCTTGATCCTTTCCAGAATTGACTTTCTCACATCTTTGTGAGGATCTGGGATCAGGTTGAGAACTTCTATTAGAGGCATCATCGCTTCCATCTCATCAAGCTGCTTCTCTGCAAGAGAGTTGTATCTTTCTATCCATGCTTTCCTGAATTTCCATGGAAGAGCACGTGAAGGTAATGGTGCTGGCTTGAATCGTTTTACCATCCTCTCAATGATGGCTGCTTTCTCGTCTAGGTTGGACTGAGTTTGAAAACGGGATCCAGCTGAATGGTCGAGTCCAACAACTGAAATTTCAATCTAAGTGGAAGCCTCCCCGTCTTGAACATCACTGTCCTTGGTGATTGATGTGGAGACATGTCGAGTAGGCAGTTCTCGATCATGACAGATGGTGATAGCATGAGCAGTGGTGTAATCCTTCGGGTTCTGTATGGACTTTCCTGGAAGTCCTGTTACTTTGGGAGCAGAGGTCGACGCAGTTTGTCCTTTCCATGTATCTGACCTTTGAGGTGAGTGCCTCAAGTTTGATATTCAGATCGTTGAATTTGCAATCGACCTTGTTATGGATTTCTGCCATCTTTTTGGCGAGATCCATTGCTCCTGCAGCTTGTCCCTGGAGAATCTGCCGTAACATGTTCTTCAAGTCTGAATCTGGAGTTGTTGAAGCTGGTTGTTGTTGCTGCTGTGTGAAACCAGGTGTCGGAAGTTGCTGCTGATAGTTGCCCTGGTACTGTTGCTTAGGAACATACCCCTGACCTTGGTTGTATGGAAAAAAGGGCTTGGGTTGATTCTGCTGCTGTGAACGGTAGACTTGGTCCTGCGGGTTTGCAACGTTTGTACTTCTGTAAGACAGATTGGGATGGTTCTGCTTGAAGTTGTTGAAACCTTTGTTCTAACCTCCTTGGTTTTACACATAACTGATCTCTTCTGACTGCAGAGTCTCCCCATCCTGAACTTAGAACGTCTCATCATCACCCAGAAAATGAATGTGCTTCTGTTGCACAAGGAGTAGCTAGTCTAGTTTGTTATTCATGGCTTTCATTTCCCTTCGGTGCTTGTCATCAGAATCAGAGCTGGTGCGGATGCTTCTGTCATAATCTTCATTATAGTTGCCATCCGACTGAGCTAAGTTTTCTACCAGCTCCCATCCTTCTTCAACGTCTTTGTTGAGGAAGTTCCCGTTAGAAGCGGTATCAAGAAGCATCCTGATCTTGGGAAGGACACCTCTGTAGAGGGTGCTGAGAAGTGAAGCTTTGGAGAAACCATGATGAGGACATTGCGTCTGATAACCTTTGAAGTGCTCCCATGCTTCGCAGAAAGTCTCATTATTTGTCTATATGAAACCGGAGATATCATTCCTTAGTCTCGCAGTCCTGGAGTTTGAGAAAAACTTAGCCAAGAAGGCTTTCTTGCAGTCATTCCAGGAGGTGATAGAGCCTTGAGGAAGCGACTTTTCCCACTGATGGGCTTTGTCTCCAAGAGAGAATGGAAACAATCTGAGCTTGAAGCCATCCTCACTAACTCCATTGATCTTTGTTAGGCTATAGAGCCTATCAAACTCGTCCAGGTGATCGAGTGGGTCCTCCATAGGGAGGCCGTGGAACTTGTTGCTCTTAACCATGGCAATGAGACCGCTTTTGATCTCAAAGTTGTTGTTCTGTACTGCTGGAGGTACGATGCCATTACGCTGATTGTGGTTGCGTGGTGCATTGCCTGCACCTATGTTGTTTGGTTGCACTTGCTCATCTACAACTGCAGCCATTGTGTCTGTTTCTGTCTGTGTTCTGAGTTGGCATACAATACGGTCGATGTTATCGTTGAACAAGAGATTCTGATTTCCTTGTGACCGTGTTTGCATACAACGAGTACCAACTGGTGAAGCTGGTGATTCGTAGTACCTGAATCAAAACAGACAAACAGAAAAAACACAAAGTTAGTAACTTTCAGAAAAAATGAAAAAGAACTTGATCTGAAATATTCTGAAATCTCAAATATAGCAAACAAACACCCAATTGACAACGGCGCCAAATTGATAATAGTTTTTTAGTCAATTATATTAAAACACCAATCATGTCGTTGTAGTATTTCAGGTGTTAATCCAAATGGGTGTGATGCAAACAGATGAGATGTGATCAGAAGTCACTAAGTTAAGCCAAGCAATAACAGTTTTGGGGTTTCTAACAGTCCTAAGCGAACATGCAGAAAACAGAAACAATAACAGAATCACTAAAATCACTCGACCACAACAGGCTGATGCCAGAAGTAGGATGTGGTCGAGTAACATGCGGGATATGAAACAGATATACTCGACTGCACAGTCTGTTGCCAGACACTAGGTGTGGTCGAGTATACTGGTCGAGTAACAGACAAGAAATGAGACAACTGTACTCGACTGCACAGTCTGTTGCCAGACAATGGGTGTGGTCGAGTAAGTTGATCGAGTAATTGCAAAAACTAAGAAACAGGCAATAAGAACGATTAAGCGCTAAAGATAAAACAGAGAAATAATATAGACGAGAAATTCCTAAGGATGGGGTAATCGAGTAGAGTAGTATCCTAGCCTATTCGAATGGTTAACAAGCGCAATCAAGCTATCCCTAGACAACAGGTTCAACAACAGATCAATTCACTCCCGTGATAGAAATCCTCAAGCAAAGCTAGCCCAGACTAATTCCCATTAACGGAATCTAACTATGCAGGCAATAAGAACATACTAATAAAGTCAATAAACGCTCTAAACGGCCAATCCCTTGGGATAGAGACGAATATCTCAGGAACTAGTGGATCAAGCATTCCATCGAACACCTTCTGGGTGCGGGAATGCTTTGGATCGAATTCCAGTTGATTAGAAAGAAATAAGCAGTAAACACAACTAGTCCTGAAGGGATTCAATCAATTCTAAAACTTAACCATTCTACAAACTACGGATTCCAAAACTACTCTATCCCATCCTTAAGAATTCTAAGTCACTACTCAGACAACATGCTCAAAGACATAAATGCAGATAAATGCCTATATTGCATAAGTAAAGAGATAAAGAGTAGAGAAACAAGATGACAGATGAAATCAAATGTGGAATCAGAATAACTTGGAAAAAATCTCGAATTACAGGTTGCAGAAGCAAAAGAGGCGCAACAGAGTAAAACAGAAAATAAAACTGAAGCAAGAACTCAATGTCGACTAGATGTCTCAAGACAGAACCCTAAGACATCTATTTATACAAAACGAAATAAAATGATAGTAGACGGGCCAATAACCTAATCGCCCGGCCCATAGAATGATAATGGGCCGAGATGGGCTTCGTGATCCGATGGAGGTCCAGGCCGCTTCGAAACACTTCGTCTTCTCCTCTTCTCTTCCTTTTGCTCAGCTTGTCTGGTTAAATGCGGATTTGAGTAGACTATAAAGATGTGATCGAGTGTCCGGTCGAGTGATGATGTTGGTGGTGAGTGATGATACTCGACCAGGGGGTCGAATAACGTGGTAGAGTGAACGGTCGAGTATGGTCAGGTGGTGTGGCGAAGTGATACTCGACCAGGGGGTCGAGTGGCGTCATCGAGTGGCCTGAGCTGAGGATACTCGACCTGGGGGTTGAGTAGATGGGAAGAATGGCTCTAAAGTCACTCGGCCAGGGGGTCGAGTATTGCACTGGATGCACACGACCTGGTGGTCGAGTATATCTTCTGGTTCTGGCTCGTTTCTTCCAATTTGCTCGCAAACAGCTCCAAATCACCTGAGAACAACTCAGAAATGCAATATGTAGGCAACGCTATCCTAATCATGCAAAGTATGCCAGAATGATGAGAAATGATATAAAACAGTGATGAATGACACGAAACTGGACTCAAAACAGTGATGAATGGACACTGATAACATGCAAATTATAGACATATCAATCACCTTTTAATGATATATTTTCTGTTCAGATTACAATTTTTACTGGATTTAGAAAATAAATTGTAATTTTTTTAGAATACAAAAAAAAAAAAAACGCCCAAAGATAAATCGTAAACAAACGATTTGTGCCCAAGTTGATTTGTGCCCTATTGTTGATCTCTTCTTTTTCACGTTCTTCCATTTCCATCTCGTGTTCTGTTTTTCATTATGCATATCTATGTGAGGAGTGGTATGTGGAGATTGTATGATAACAAGGAGTAGAGATTTATTGTTGACGAAAAAAACAGTGGGAGATTACTGTTTTTGGAATTGACTACAACTTTCAAAGAGCTTAAACTGATGGTCAGAGAAGACTATAGAATAGAACAGAGTACAATCGATGTGGAATTAAGCTACTTACCCACAGATCTTAGCGTTGATTGTCCTCCTGTTGTTATGATGAATAATAGACAGGTTAGTAATTTTCTTTCGTATTGCAAAAAGAAAAATACGGTAAAGTTATCTGTGACAGTCAATGGTGGAGTACCTGAAAAAAATATTGTAGAGAAATTTGATATTTTTGGAGAGACAAGGATATTTGGGAAAAACAAACTTTGAGAAACTAAAACAAAATATTTTTTTTAGATGTTTTCTTTTTCCTGTTTTTTTTTTTCTAAATTAAATAGAAAAATATATTATTTCAGTGATTAGTTTACTCGTGTATTCTCAAAGAATTGGATTAGTGTTAAATAACCGGTTGACAAAAACATACAAAATAGTTTAAACTGGACAAAAACGACCTGTCACATCGTCACTGACCACAGTTCGAGTGGAAAAACTTAAGAGTGAGAATTCACCATCGCCGGGAAGAAACTATCTGACCAAACAACAAATTCTTGAGTGAGAAAAAACAAACTTACTATACCTCGTCACCTTAGTTTCACCACCCCTAGTGGATGCCGTCTTTGTTGGAGGAATAGGATCGCCAAATATTTGAAAACGTTTTTGCCAATAAATCAAAGAACTGTAGTTAGTGGAGGAAGTTAGAGACACTGTCCCTTAGCGTCTCTAATATCCCACCGATCTTGACCACCTACTCTTTAGCGTAAATTCTCTACCTTCAAGTCGCCTCGCCGCAACAACTACCACACGTGTTGTGCTGCAGATATAAGGTAGTAGCTTCCATCAAATTGCCATCTTGAGAAGCCCCATGTTTGTGTCTAATCCTTACAAATATGAAACCGGAAAGCCTTACAAATGTCCCAGATCCGCCTGAAGACACCATGACCATGCAATATCACAAGCGGAGATGAACCCTAACCACGGTTGAAACACCATAGTTTTTTTTTTAGTTAAGAGAGTTTTGCCTCTCAAAGGCATTATTTTCATGTTATAATCTTCTTTTAACACAAATACACAGTCATCTATTTTTATTAGATTTAATTATATCATTATATTTAAAATATATATGAAAGATAAAGAGATAAATAACCATTTTGGTAAATTTTCTTTTTTCAACGCCTATATGAGATAATAAATATCAAATTGTTTTGTTCTAATAAACATTTTGATATTTCTTTTCTGTCTTTAAAAGATGGTAATATATTATTGGTTTGAGGGACTTATTGTTGTGTGAGTTTTCCATTCGAGACAAAATTTCATGCTTAACAACAAACATGCCAGAACCGAAAAAACAAAATTTGGGGAGGTAAAGTGTATCAGGACGGGCTATCTGACGCTCAAATCCGAAAACAAAACAAAAAATAAGGAGGAAAAAAAAAACATGGTTGTACATGGAAGAAAAAATCAAATGAAAAAGGGTTAAGTTTACACCTTACCGATATAATGAGTAAGGGAATGACCTAGAAACGGTCTTCAACATGACTAGAAAATGGTTAGAATTATGAATTGAAAATAGATGAACGAGCTCTAAAAGGTTGAAGAAGTGTGTTTATGCTCCCTAGAGTGACGAGTAAAACAACACTTAAGGTAGTGAAAAAAGTTTTGGATCAGATTCCTATTTTGTTTGGATTCAGAGGAACCGATTTGTCAGTTTGAATAAGTACTATTCATTCCACGCTATGTATGTGACATCATCCACATATTGTTCATAACAAAATTTGGCGGATGAGTTGTCGGGTTGTAATCATTTTCCAGAACAAATATGAGTGGTAATCGTATTACATGTACAAGGTATATAGATTTCACCATTTAACTTGTAGAAACGGAATGAAAGTAACTAAATATTCAAATATAATTGGAATATACCGCGTGAAATAAATTCATACAAGACTCTAGGTTTGATACATATTTAAGGAAAAATAGATAAAAAAAAAACCTCACCTTTTTAAAAACATGAAAAAAACCTCAACTTTTTTTATGGGTGTTTCAACCCTCATCTTTTTGTAAAACGTAAATTAACACCTACTATTAATATAATCGATTTAAAATAAAACAAACCATTATACTCAAATTTAAATAAACAATTTGGTTTAAGAGTTTTTTTTCCTAAATTCTAGTTTACAATTTTTTTTTTTTCCAAATTGTAGATCTATAGTTTTGGTGTAAACAAATTATAAAAAATCATTATTTAAAATCTAGTTGAGATATAGTAAAACAACTTTTGTTACTATTGGTCTAACTCACGCGCATTTTCTTTTCTCCCCCAATCTCTTCGCGAAAGTTTCCCCATATCAGTCGTCTCTCTTGCCTCTCCGGTGTCCAGTTAATTCTGGCGCCGTGAGAGGGCTCCCCAAGATTTAGTTCACTTGTTTTGTTCTCCGGAGCTTGAAGCGATCATTTGATTGTGTTTTGCTCTGAAACGCGGTGAAGTGGAGGAGTTGATTTCACATTTGCGCTTCTCTCTTGGTGGAAGCTCCTATGTGTGCTTTGATCTTGTCCTTCCATGTCTTTGGCTGGAGGATCCACCACTCGATCTACTATCACCAACGGTTTTGGGCTGCTTTTAAACGGATTCATCGTTTGAGGACGGCGGTGTTCCAAAAGTTGTTTCCTTTGTCCCCGCCGTGTAGGTTATCTTTGTTGGCCGGAGCTTCTGGCGTAAGGAGTTATCTTCGGGGACTATGGTGAAGCTTTCTCGTCTTGATGCCTTGATTTTCCTTCACCCTCTTTGGTCACTGTGGCTTCGCCTACTCTTGTCACGCTTCTTTAGATAGGTTTTCATAGTGATAATAGGGTTTTAGTCAATTAATCCAAAAACACTAATCATGTCGTTGTAGTATTTTAGGTGTCAATCCAATCAGGTGTAATGCAAATAGATGATATGTGATCAAAAGTCACTAAGTCAAGCCAAGAAATAACGGTTTTGAGGTTTCTAACAGTCCTAAGCGAACATACATAATACAGAAATTTTAACAGAATTACTAAAATCACTTGACCACAACTGGCTGATCCCAGAAGCAGGATGTGGCCGAGTAACAGGTCGAGTAACAGTCAGGAAATTGACAACTATACTCAACTGCACAGTCTGTTGCCAGACACTGGGTGTGGTTGAGTATGCTAGTTGAGTAACAGAGAGGAAATGAGACAACTATACTCGACTGCACAGTCTGTTGCCAGACACTGAGTGTGGTCGAGTAAGTTGGTCGAGTAATTGCAAAAACTGAGAAACATGCAATGAAACGATTAAGCGATAACGATAAAACAGAGAAATCAGATAGACGAGAAATTCATAAGGATGGGGTAATCAAATGGAGTGGTATCCTAGTCTATTCGGATGGTTAACAAACACAATCAAGCTATCCCTAGAGAACATGTTCAACAACAGATCAATTCACTACAGTGATAGAAATCCTCAAACAAAGCTAGCCCAGACTAATTCCCATTAACAAAATCTAACTATGCAAGCAATAAAAACCGACTGATAAAGTCAATAAACGCTCTAAACGGCCAATCCCTTGGGATAGAGACGAATATCTCACGAACTAGTGGATCAAGCATTCCATCGAACACCTTCTGGGTGCGGGAATGCTTTGGATCGAATTCAAGTTAATCAGAAAGAAATAAGCAATAAACACAAGTAGTCCTAAAGGGATTCAATCAATTCTAAAACTTAATCATTCTACATACTAAGGATTCCACAACCATTCTATCCCATCCTTAAGAACTCTATGTCACTACTCAGACAACATACTCAAAGACAAAAGCGCAGGTAAAAAGTATATTGCATAAGTAAAGAGATAAAGAGTAGAGAAACAAGATGACATATGAAATCAAATGCTGAATCTGAATAACTTGGAAAAAATCTCGAATTACAGGTTGCAGAAGCAAAAGCTGCGTAGCTAGAGTAAAAACACAGAATAAAACTGAAGCAAAAACTCAATGTCCACTAGATGTCTCAGGACAAAACCCTCGGACACCTATTTATATAAAACAAAATAAAATCATAGTAGATGGGCAGGGAACATAATCGCACGGCCCATAGAGTGATAATGGGCCGAAATGGGCTTTGTGATCGGATGAAGCTCCAGACCGCTTCCAAACACTTCTTCTTCTCCTCTTCTCTTCCTTGTGCTCAGCTTGTCTGGTTGAGTGCGGATTTGAGTAGACTCTGAAGATGTGATTGAGTGCTTGATTGAGTAATGGCGATGATGGTGAAGGAAATACTCGACCAGGGGGTCGAGTAATGTGGTAGAGTGAACGGTCGAGTGGTCGTCAGGTGGTGTGACGAAGTGATACTCGACCAGGGGGTCGAGTGGTGTCATCGAGTGGCCTAAGCTGCGATTACTCGACCACGGGGTCGAGTAGAGGGGAAGAATGTCTCCAATGTCACTCGACCAGGGGTCGAGTATGGTGCTGGAGTTACTCGACCATGGGGTCGAGTATGTCTTATGGTTCCGGCTCACTTCTTCCAATTTGCTCGCCAACAGCTCCAAATCACCTGAAAACAACTTAGAAATACAATATGTATAAAGCTATCCTAATCATGCAATGTATGCAAGAATGATGAGGAATGATATAAAACAATGATGAATGATATGAAACTAGACTCAAAACGATGATGAATGAACACAAAAAACATGCAAATTATAGACATATCACATAGCAATGCTATCTCGATGGTATTTTTGAGTGCTACCCTCGATGTTATGACTTGACGGTAACTTCTCTGTTGGTCAATTCTGCTAATGGACGGCAGCAGAACTTTTAGGAGAGTTTCCAATGTGGTGTGTCAAGTGTGTGGCTTCGTCATGGGGTTCTCAATTTGTGCCCTCGTGTAGCTACGATGTTGTGGGCTATGATAACGGTTTAGCCTCCAGTGGTGGCTGTTTGCGATCTTCAATTGATTCACGCCTCATGTATCCATGTCTCTTTGATTTTGCCTCAAGCTCTAGTTTTGATTGTGTCTTGCTATTGATGTTGCTTTGAGTAGGAGTAAGTCAGGATGGGGTTATTTGCTTTTTGTTGTGTTTCGGTTTGTGTCCTAGAGGAGCTAGTAAGACCATTGGTGATCGTTGTGAATTTGGAATGTTTTATCTTGCTCTGTGCTAGCCGACTTCGGGATTGAACTTGGTAGATGGAGCTTGCAGTGTTTGCATAATTTGGTTCACGAGGTTACATTTTGGGAAAGCTCATGGATGTGATTTTCAGGTCGCTCTCACATACCAGAGGAGACTCATGTTGATATGGTTCAAATTGCCTTAAACCTACTCTCTCAAATAAGAGATCGGTTGCAGTATTTAAGGGTCGAATTTCCTCAAAGGTCTTTTGTTCACACAATGAATCAAATGTCAAGATTAAGCTAGCAGGGAAATATTGTAATAAAAGAAAACAAAGTAAACAAACCGCATATTGGGGGTTGTAAAACAATAAAGTAAAGAGTTAGGAACAGAGTATTCTCAAAAAACTATTGGTTAGTAGATCTAATGAAAGCTAGGTTGTTATCGAACCATTCTTAAACTCAAACTCTAATTATGGAATAACTGGTGGTGTTCTGCGAAACTCCATATGCCTATAGCTAATGATATATCTATAATTTGCATGATTTGGGCATTCATTCTTCACCTCTTTGTCATTGTTTCATCCACATTTTATCTCATTAGGAGTCGTTTTAGTGTGTTTTACATATTTAAGACGATTTTGCATTAGGATTGCATGTGCATGGCATATTTGGTTGTTTTCAGGTACTTAGGATGCTTTTGGAGTTCAAACAGAGGAAAAACAGAACATGAAGTCAGAATGCCCAATGACGCCTTCAGCAAAAGTACTCTATCGCAGCCTCGGAGCCCTGCCAGGGCAAATCACTCTATCGCAACCCCGAAGAAGCAAGCAGCTCAGTTTCACTCAATCGCGAAGCCGAAGGAATCACCCCATCAGAAGCACTCAATCACCACTCGACCACCAGGAAGCCTATCTGCTCGTTCTGCACTCAACCAGACAAGCTGAGAACAAAGAAGAGAAGAGAAGCCGAAGAAACCACTCGATCACCACCTCATGACATCAGCTCGATCGCACTCGATCACAGGGTCGCTGGACCATTCAATCTCGACTTCACTACATCTCACTCGATCGCAAGACGGAGCCCCTGAAGCCCAGTTTTAGCAATGACATACTCGATCACTTGGAAGCTCGTTTCAGCCCGTCAGATGCCAATGACACATTCGGTCGCAGGGTCATGACGTGAAGATTCGCTTTATATTTAGTTTCCTTATTTGTTTCATTTCTCGCTTATATAAACTGCCTCTTAGGGTTTTCCCTAGGGCATCCGCTATTATCCATTATGATCTCGCTTTTACATTTTCGCAACTTTGATAGCCGCAGTGTTTCTCCTACGACTTTCTATTTTCACTTTCAAGTATTTGATATTCAGTTTTCGTTTAAGTCTTTCGTCATTTCTGTTATCATGTTTTGAATCGTTGCTTTGCTATTGTCTTTGATTATGTCTGAGTAGTGAACTGTATTTCTGAGGATGGGATAGAATAGTTGTGATTTACTTGGTCGTTTTAGGTGGTTGAGTTTAGAATTCTAGAATCCCTTCTGGATTAGTTGCGCTTATTGCTTGTTTCACTGGCTAATGTGGAGTATGAATCCTGACGTCCAACGCTCAGAAGGCGTTTAATGGGCGTTGGATCCTATTATTTCCAGGGATATCTGACTCTACCCCAAGGCGTTGGAACATTGGTGCTGGTGACTTCCCTCACAACCACATCTAACGTCATGGAATTGTTCCACCTCCAGTACAGAACAGCAACTTTGAGATCAAAAGCGGTCTCATTGCAATGGTTCAGGGGACCAAGTTTCATGGCCTGCCAATGGAGGATCCGCTAGATCATCTTGACGAGTTCGAAAGGCTCTGTGGCCTTACTAAAATCAATGGAGTTAGTGAAGATGGTTTCAAGCTTCACTTGTTTCCATTTTCACTTGGAGATAAAGCCCATCTGTGGGAAAAGACGCTACCCCAGGGATCAATCACGACCTGGGATGACTGCAAAAAGGCCTTCTTGGCAAAATTCTTCTCCAACTCCAGGACTACAAGACTCCAGAATGAGATATCCGGATTCACTCAGAAGCAAAATGAAAGCTTCTGTGAAGCTTGGGAGCGCTTTAAGGGTTATCAAACCAAATTCCCTCATCACGGATTTAAGGAAGCTTCTCTTCTCAGCACACTTTATAGAGGCGTCCTGCCTAAGATACGTATGCTCCTTGACATCGCCTCCAACGGGAATTTCCTGAACAAGGATGTCGAAGACGGATGGGAGCTAGTTGAAAACTTGGCTCAGTCGGATGGCAATTACAACGAGGATTATGACAGAAGCATCCGCACCAGTACGGAATCTGATGACAAGCACCGCCGAGAGGTTAAAGCTCTCCATGACAAAATCGACAAACTCCTCCAAGTGCAGCAGAAGCATATACACTTCGCCTTTGAAGACGAAGTATTTCAAATCCAAGAGGGGGAGAATGATCAGGGCGCTGAAATCAGTTATGTTCAAAACCAAGGCGGCTACAACAAAGGGTACAACAGTTACAGACCCAACCCAAATCTGTCATACAGAAGCACAAATGTCGCCAATCCTCAGGACCAAGTTTACCCTCAACAGCAGCAGCAGCAGAACCAACCCAAACCGTTTGTTACTTACAACCAAAGCCAAGGGTTCGTTCCTAAGAAGCAATTCCAAGGAGGGTATCAACAGCAACAGCCACCACCTGGTTTCACACCACAACAACATCAGGCCTCTGCACCCCAGGAATCAGACATCAAGAATATGCTCCAACAGATCATGCAAGGCCAACCCGCAGGGGTAATGGAATCCGCTAAGAAGCTGGCTGACTTAAACAACAAATTTGACAGACAGTTCAATGAACTAAGTAGCGGGATGGCATCATTGAACAAAATGGTACAATATATAGAAGGCACAACCGCTTCTACATCAACCACACCAGGTTACATCCCAGGGAAACCAATACATAATTCAAAGGAGTATGCCCACGCAATCACTCTAAGAAGCGGACGAGAGTTACCACCAAGAGGAGAGCCAAACCCCTACACTGAGGAAAGTGTGGTTCCAGAGGGGGAGGATTTTGTATCAAGATGATGTTTTGGCTGACAAAACAATCGAAAAGCCCACTCAACCATAAGTTCCACCAGCTACTCCCTCTGTTGAAAAACTAGTAGCCGCAAAAACCAAAGACGGAATCTTCCTACCACCGCCCTACAAACCACCGCTTCCATTCCCTGGTCGTTTCGAAAAAGTTCTGATTGCGAAATATCGTGCTCTTTTGGAAAAACAGATAAAGGATCTTGATGTCACTATGCCCTTGGTAGATTATTTCGCGCTGATACCTGACTCTCACAAGTACGTGAAAGACCTGATCACATAAAGGATCCAAGAAGTCCAAGGAATGGTGATATTAAGTCATGAGTCCAGTGCAATTATCCAATAGAAGGTCATACCTAGGAAATTGGGAGATCCAGGCTCATTCACTCTACCATGCTCACTAGGCCCTCTAACATTCACAAGATTCTTATGCGATCTAGGTGCTTTGGTCAGTCTGATGCCTTTCTCAGTAGCCAAGAAACTTGGTTTTGATAAATATAAAACTTGCAACATTTCGCTAATTCTGGCGGACAGATCCATCAGGATACCTCATGGCCTGTTGGAAGATTTACCTGTCAAGATAGGTTCTATAGAAGTACCTACCGACTTTGTGGTGCTGGATATGGAAGAAGAGCCGAAAGACCCATTGATTTTGGGAAGACCATTTTTAGCTACAGCACCAACCTCGGGAAAGATCTTCGGATGACTTTCGACATCACCAACATGATGAAAAGCCCATAATAGAGGGTAAAGTTTTCTAGATAGAAGAGACGGAATTGCTAGCTGACGAGCTTTTAGAAGAACTAGCATAGGAGGACCACTTACAGAGCGCCCTGACCAGAGACAGTAGAGAAAAAGACTTACATGTGGAAACTTTGGGATACCAGAAGCTGATGGATATGAGCAGGGAAGTCGATGACTCAGAAGACTTTGAGGAGTTGAGACCACTCGATCGCACCAACGACCCACTCGATCACGTCACTCGATCGCAAGGCGAGCTACATCACTCGATCGCTTCACTCGATCACGATTCCATCTCCGACGCTGAATCACCACCTGACGATTGGTCCGAGCTCAAGGCACCCAAGGTTGACCTAAAACCGCTTCCGAAAGGGCTAAGGTATGTTTTTCTTGGAATCAATTCCACCTATCCTGTGATAGTGAATGATGAACTAGATACTGAACAAGTAAATTTGCTTTTAATTGAATTAAAAAAGTATAGAAAAACCATAGGTTATTCACTAGATGACATCAAGGGGATTTCACCCACTTTGTGCACTCATAGAATCCATCTAGAAAATGAATCCTATTCTAGCATTGAACCTCAGAGGAGATTAAATCCAAACTTGAAGGAAGTAGTAAAAAGGAGATACTTAAACTATTAGATGCGGGTGTAATCTATCCAATAACTGATAGCACTTGGGTATCTCCAGTTCATTGTGTTCCTAAAAAGGGAGGTATGACAGTTGTTAAAAATTCAAAAGATGAACAGATACCCACTAGGACCATAACAGGACATAGGATGTGTATTGACTATAGGAAGCTTAATGCAGCCACTAGGAAAGATCACTTCCCCTTACCTTTCATTGACCAAATGCTAGAAAGATTAGCCAATCACCCCTAGTACTGTTTTCTAGATGGTTATAGCGGATTTTTTTCAAATCCCTATCCACCCAAATGACCAAGAGAAAACTACATTCACGTGTCCCTATGGGACTTTTGCTTATAAACGAATGCTTTTTGGGCTTTGTAATGCACCCACCACTTTTCAGCGGTGCATGACTTCTATTTTCTCCGATTTGATAGAGGAAATGGTCGAGGTATTCATGGATGATTTTTCTGTGTATGGCTCTTCTTTCTCCTCCTGTTTGCTTAATCTGTGCAGGGTACTCAAGAGATGCGAAGAGACAAACCTGGTGCTGAACTGGGAAAAATGTCACTTCATGGTCAGAGAAGGAATCGTCTTGGGGCACAAAATATCAGAAAATGGGATAGAAGTTGATAGGGCAAAAGTTGATGTCATGGTACAGTTGCAACCACCAAAAACTGTGAAAGATATCAGAATTTTTCTCGGACATGCAGGGTTCTACAGGAGATTCATCAAGGATTTCTCTAAGTTGGCTAGGCCATTCACCAGGCTGCTGTGCAAAGAGGCTGAGTTCACGTTTGATGAAGAATGTCTGGTTGCTTTCAGATCGATCAAAGAAGCACTGATCTCTGCCCCAATAGTCCAAGCACCTAATTCGGATCACCCTTTTGAAATCATGTGTGATGCTTCGGATTACGCTGTAGGAGCGGTTTTAGGACAAAAGATTGATAAGAAGTTGCACGTCATCTACTACTCTAACAGAACGATGGATGACGCAAAAGTAAGGTATGCCATTACGGAGAAAGAACTATTGGTTGTGGTCTTTGCGTTCGAAAAGTTTAGGAGCTACCTGGTAGGCTCTAAAGTGATAGTTTACACTGATCATGCTGCTCTAAGGCACATCTATGCAAAAAAAGATACCAAGCCAAGGTTGCTGAGATGGATTTTGCTGCTCCAAGAATTCGATATGGAGATAGTGGATAAAAAGGGGATTGAAAATGGTGTAGCTGATCACTTATCGCGAATGAGAATTGAAGATGCAATCCCTATTGACGACACCATGCCTGAGGAACAGCTTATGGCCATCTGGGAAGTGAACAAAAAATTCAAAAGCAACCAGTTTTGGGATGAGATGCTTGCAGTAGAGGAGAAACATCCGTGGTACGCTGATTATGTCAACTACTTGGCACGTGAAGAGCCTCCGAATCTGTGAGGGTACGAAAGAAAGAAGTTCTTCAAAGACATAAATCGCTTATACTGGGAGGAGCCGTACCTCTACACTCTCTCCAAAGATAAAATCTATAGGAGGTGTGTCTAAGAAGATGAAATAAACGGTATCTTGCAGCACTGTCATGGTTCTAGCAATGGCGGCCATTTTACAACGTTCAAGACAGTATCTAAAATCCTACAAGCAGGATTTTGGTGGCCAACCATGTTCAAAGACGTTCAAGAGTTCATTTCAAAGTGTGATTCGTGTCAGAGAAGGGGAAACATCAGTAGAAGAAATGAGATGCCCCAGAACCCGATTTTAGAGGTTGAGATTTTCGACGTATGGGGAATTGATTTCATGGGTCTGTTTCCGTCCTCGTATGGGAATAAGTATATATTGGTTGCAGTAGACTATGTGTCAAAATGGGTGGAAGCAATAGCCAGTCCTACGAATGATGCTAGAGTCGTCCTGAAGTTATTCAAGAGCATCATCTTCCCTAGATTTGGAGTTCCTAGAATAGTCATTAGTGATGAAGGCACGCACTTTGTCAACAAAGTTTTCGAGAGTCTACGGAGAAAGAATGGGGTTAAACACAAAGTAGCGACTCCTTACCATCCACAGACAAGTGGCCAGGTGGAAATCTCTAATAGGGAGATAAAATCAATTCTAGAGAAAACTGTCGGGATCACCAGGAGAGATTGGTCTCTAAAGCTCGACGATGCGTTATGGGCATACAAAAGAGCTTTCAAAACTCCCATTGGTACAACCCCATTTAATCTTCTTTATGGGAAATCCTGTCACTTACCTGTTGAACTGGAGTACAAAGCTATGTGGGCAGTGAAATTTTTAAATTTACATCAAGACTTCTGAAGAGAAAAGATTGATACAGCTCAACGACCTTGATGAGCTCCGCCTAGAAGCATATGAGAGTTCTAAAATTTACAAGGAAAGGACCAAGTCGTTTCATGACAAGAAAATAACTTCAAAAGATTTTCAAGTTGGTGATCAAGTCTTGCTGTTCAATTCTCGCTTGAAGCTTTTTCCTGGAAAACTCAAGTCTAGGTGGTCTGGCCCCTTCAGTGTCACTGAAGTAAGACCATATGGAGCTATCACGTTGTCTGGAAAAGGTGACGACTTCACGGTTAACGGCCAAAGACTAAAGAAATATATGGCAGACCAAACAATTCTAGAAGGAACTTCTGTTCCACTGGAAGAGCCGCCCAACGCCCAATAAGCGTGAGGAGTCAAGCTAGAGACTCTAAACAAGCTCACTTGGGAGGAAATCCCATGACTATCTTTGTATATAATTTTAACTTTCTTATTGTTTTCTAACTCACTTTGGTGGTGTTTTAATCTCAGGAAAGTAAGCGACAAAAATCAACTACAGGGTGAATAGTGATTTACAGTGTGAATAGTGATATACAAGGTGAATAGTGGAGTCACTCGATCACGAAGTTAAGACGGTTTTCATACTTTGCGATCGAGTGGTTTATTTCCCGGGAAGTAATAGTTCAAAAATTTTGATAATGGAGCTGAACGAAGGAACGAAAACGTGGAGTGACCCGTTCAAATCCAACGCGTGATCGAGTACATGGAGTGGGCGAAATCAGGCCATCACTTCCCAATGACGAAACCGGTGAAGCCCACCTTGTCCCCCATGACAAAAATGTCAACAAATCAATAGTTCTCACCACCCACCTCTCATCACGTTTTTGCCAAGGGAAGAGCTCCCCTCACCTACCTAAGGGGCGCATCTACCTCCTCCTCTTCCTATAAATTCCAAGCTCCTCATCCAATGTTAATCACACCTCACAACAACATCTCCTTCTCTCTCATACTCGATCACAAGCTTCTCTCTCTTTAAGAGCTGCCTTCACTCGATCACAAGTCTCTCCATCCTTTGAAGCTTACTTCACTAGATCGCAAGCTCCCGACGCCTCGCCTTTCACTCGATCACAACACCGTGAAGCTCAACCGCCTCAAGCATCTCACTTAGACGATCTCAAGCCATCCTCATCAAGTTCACTCGATCGCAAGCTCCCAAGACCCGGCTCTTACCTCTTTCACTCGATCGCAAGCTCCCAAGACGTCTCCACGTTTGTTTCTCTCCCTCACTTACTCGATCACAACCACTCCAAGCTCCTGTCCACCTCTTTTACTCGATCACAGTATTGCTGAAGTTCAGGAAGTCACTTCTCTCACTTCTCCTCCTTAGATTTGATAACTAACATTCCGGGGCAGAGGGAAGAGGTCAATGACGGAAAATTATGAGCTAATTGATGAAGAGATGGAAGATGATGCGGAGTACATTCCGGGGCAAACCCACAAAACCACCAAGTCCTTGATGAAAGAAGACAAGCTGACCCCGGGAGACTACTACAAGGCTCTCAAAAGAAATCCGTTTTAGAGAACAAGATATCCTCACCCGGAGACAATGGCGGAGTTAGGCATCCTGGAAGACGTTCAGCTCTTGTTCGAGAAATGCCACATGACATAACTCATGTCTCATCCCTATCCTACTTATGAGGATGAGACACTTCAATTCCTTTCATCACTTCAAGTGGAATTGTTTGAGGGGTTGTCAGCTGCTGAGTTAAGAGAAGAAGGGCTTGGTTACTTAAGCTTTACCATCGACGACCGTGACTATATCATGGCGATCAAGACGCTGGAATCCATGTTCGGGTTTCCCAGTGGCACGGGAACGAAACCAAGGTTTGCCCGAGAAGAACTTAAAATCTTTGTGGAACACGATCGGAGACACCACCAGCTTCAACTCCGCTAGATCCAAGAGCAACTCCATCTGCAATCCCGCCATTCGCTATTTCCAGAGAGCCATGGCCAATGTCCCTTACGCTAGAGAGATATCCGCCACTGTGACGAACCAAGACATAGAGACGTTAGACCTGGTGCTGCTAAGTTTCCTCCGTTACACCAAGGACGGGAAAACGATGAAGTGAGATACTAATGACACACCTCCGTCAATGTATCTTCTCAATCACTTATGCAGCTACAGAGGGTGGGTGCTGGCCAATGACAAGAAGAACGTGAAAGGAGCCCTTTGCATTGGAGGAGTGGTCACACCAATTCTCCTATCGTGCGACGTCCCGCTGCGACCGGATCCAATCCAACCACGTTGGATGGATATCGCCCATCTCAAGCTTGCCCATGTGATCGAGCATAAGGTCTATGACGGGAGGTACGCTTTCAAGTTTGATCACCCGTCAACAGGCGAAGCAACTATTCTTCTCCCATTCAGTGAAATGACAACCATCACGGTGAGAGACAACATCGACTTCTCGCCACCACAAGAAATCCTCCATGCTGTGATTGGAGGATCCGCATTCCGGAATGCTGAAGAAGTAGAAGGTCAGAGTGACAATGAGGAGACCAACTGGGAGAACTATGACACGAGCCGCTACCACTTTGAAGAGCACAAGCCCCCTTCACGAGAAAGCAAGAGTCTCGCTGAAGCACACCAGAAGCTCAGTCTAACCCAAAGATGGTGCAAGTTTCAAGACAAGATCATCCATAAGTGTGTCAAGGCCATTGACAACATGCAGAAGGCAATCAGTTGCACCACATCCACCAGTACGATCACCAGAGACAACCCGCCCGAAGACATGCCAACCAGGCGTCATGACATTGCTCCGCCAAGGCAATCTGCTTATCAACAGAGAGAATGCGCTGCCCCACAAGAACCCGCACGACACTCATCTCATGAGTTCAGGGAGCACAAGAGGCGGAAGAGCGCTAGGATGGTCCGATCATCAAGCAAGGGTCGGATAATGTCGGGTCGGAGAACACGTGAGCGTTTACTGAACAACCTGCTAGGATTGCGATCAAACACAATGACGAGGAGATGGCGGAGCCACATCAAGAACCGGTCATGCTTGCTGAGTACATTCAAGCAGATATGGATGACTACATCTCCAGGACATTCTGCTGATGTAACACACCAAAACCCTTTGTAAATACCGCTTTTGTTTTTGTTTCTGTGTTTATCTTGACTTTCACAAATTTTGATTACACAAGAGACTGTGTAATTTAAGTTTGGGGGAGGGTTCAAGACGTATTTGACTTGTTTTTTGTGAATATCATTTAAGTCTGCATATCATCTAAGTCATAGAAAAAAACAAAAAAAAAACGAATTTTTTTGAAAATGAATTCCACAAAAACAGAGTGATCATTTAGTTGCATTACATTTAGAATTGAGTCTAGAGTGTTTCATATAGGATTGTTGCATATGCATAGGGGATAATGAGGAAATAGCCTTGTAAGCATGATGATTCACTAAAATGAGTTATTAGTTCTCTGAGGCATTTGAATGACTTTGAAGTAAAACCGCACCATGTTCTATAGAAACCACTCGATGCATGTCATGACACTTTTCCCTGTCAATTTGAACTTGAATCTGACTTATAATTATCATGTTTGCATCATTTTTGAACTCGTGGATAGAATACATATTTGGATATTCTTTCACTTATTCACCACTCTTGCTAATCCAAGTAGCTGCTTCTATTATTGGAGTAGTTCCCCCACCTTAACCAACCCTTCTTTCAATCCATGTTATTTTGTGAGAGCACGTGAAGCCTATTTTCAGGATTGAGCTTGGTAGAACGTGTTAGGTTTAAGCCGACAAGAGTAGTATCTCATGTAGTTCCAATCCGCGTTTCCGGGCTTGATAGGACTAGGTGGGAACTTATTTGGGGATTGAGATTGAGTGTGAAAAGAAAAAGAAAAAAAAAATGGGTTAGAGTCTTTAGGAGAAGGAAGCTGAAAATCATATTGTGGTCTAGTGAATGTTTGGGAAGCATAGAATTGTTAAGATATGCTCTAAAAAATACGTGGCAACAAAAACAGAAAAAGAAAAAAATAATGATAAGAGCCATAAGAGTTTAAGAAAAACCCAATTCACTAGACTAGACTCATAGAGTTTAAGAAAAGCTTCTCCTTAAGAACAAGAGCCAAAGAAAAGAAAAGGAAACATTGATCCAAGAAAAAAAATTGAAATATGCCTTTAGTGCAAAAGGGTAGACTTAGGATCATCATTGGGTTTAGAGATATGACGATCTACTTGTTATTCACGGTTTATGTCATTGGGTAGATGGGGTGCTATTCTTGTATGCATAGGTTGGCACTTACCTTTAGCATTCTTCTAAAGCTCAGTCCTTTTTCATTGAGAGTCCCCTGCTATTAAAATCTGAACCACTAAAAAGGGACCATCTTTGTCTCATAACCTATCATTAGCCAAATGAGTTCACTAGCGATGCATATCTTGATTCATGTTTTTGAACTTAATGAATGTTAAAGGGATTGGTTGATCTTAGAACTGGCTAAAGTTTTTAAGTAGAAGTCGATCACCTCGCATCTTAGAACTGTTAGCTGGTACATTGATCTTAATTGTCATATCTCATGCTTTGGTTCTGAATCCCCAACTTCAAACCTCTCCTTCCGCTTATGTCTTTCTGTTTGCTTGAGGGCAAGCAAAGACTAAGTTTGGGGGAGTTGATATGTCTATAATTTGCATGATTTAGACATTCATTTTTCACCACTTTGTCATTGTTTCATCCACATTTTATCTCATTAGGAGTCGTTTTAGTGTGTTTTACATACTTAGGACGATTTTGCATTAGGATTGCATGTGCATGGCATATTTGGTTGTTTTCAGGTACTTAGGATGCTTTTGGAGTTCAACAGAGGAAAAACAGAACATGAAGTCAGAATGCCCAATGACGCCTTCAGCAAAAGTACTCTATCGCAGCCTTGGAGCCCTGCCAGGGCAAATCACTCTATCGCAACCCCGGAGAAGCAAGCAGCTCAGTTTCACTCAATCGCGAAGCCGAAGGAATCACCCCATCAGAAGCACTTGATCACCACTCGACCACCAGGAAGCCTATCTGCTCGTTCTGCACTCAACCAGACAAGCTGAGAACAAAGAAGAGAAGAGAAGCCGAAGAAACCACTCGATCACCACCTCATGACATCCACTCGATCGCACTCGATCACAGGGTCGCTGGACCATTCAATCTCGACTTCACTGCATCTCACTCGATCGCAAGACGGAGCCCCTGAAGCCCAGTTTTAGCAATGACATACTCGATCACTTGGAAGCTCGTTTCAGCCCGTCAGATGCCAATGACACATTCGGTCGCAGGGTCATGACGTGAAGATTCGCTTTATATTTAGTTTCCTTATTTGTTTTATTTCTCGCTTATATAAACTGCCTCTTAGGGTTTTCTCTAGGGCATCCGCTATTATCCATTATTATCTCGCTTTTATATTTTCGCAACTTTGATAGCCGCAGTGTTTCTCCTGCGACTTTGTATTTTCACTTTCAAGTATTTGATATTCAGTTTTCGTTTAAGTCTTTCGTCATTTCTGTTATCATGTTTTCAATCGTTGCTTTGCTATTGTCTTTGATTATGTCTGAGTAGTGAACTGTATTTCTGAGGATGGGATAGAATAGTTGTGGTTTACTTGGTCGTTTTAGGTGGTTGAGTTTAGAATTCTAGAATCCCTTCTGGATTAGTTGCGCTTATTGCTTGTTCCATTGGCTAATGTGGAGTATGAGTCCAGACGTCCAGCGCTCAGAAGGCGTTTAATGGGCGTTGGATCCTATTAATTCCAGAGATATCTGACTCTACCCCAAGGGATTGGCTGTAGAGAGGGTATTGACTTTAGCATGTTGATTCGATAATGCCTGCTTAGTTAGAGAGTGTTTAGCTTTGTTTGAGGATTTCTATCACGGGAGTGAATTAATCTGTTGTTGAACTTGTTGTCTAGGGATAGCTTCTGTGAAGTTTTGTCAACCGCCTGAATAGATTAAGTAGACCACTCTATTCGATTACCCCATCCTTAGGAATCGTTTATCCATTTGATTGCCTGTTATCATTTCTACTTTGTTATTCACCTGCCTTCTATTGCCATTTCTGCTTTTAGTTTCATTTCATTTCTGTCATTACATACTAGGACTGTTAGAACCAAACAACTCTCTGCTTGGCTTGACTTAGAGCTTTCTGATCATATCTCATTTGTTTGCATCACACCGGATTGGATTGACATCCTAAAATACTACAACGACAAGATAGTGTTTTAGGGATTAATTGAGTAAAATCCTACTATCAGCTAAGAATAAGCGGAGAAGCCGAGAGATCTTTAACCTAAAGATGCATTCAAAACGAGTTCAATTGGTCACCTTAGTAGATAGGCCGATTCTTATTACACACCTATAACCAGGCTCATCAAATAATAGATCCAACTACAGATACCTATGATGGGTATATCTATTGTCTGGATTCAAGATCTAGTTAATTACTCTAGATCTAGCATTAAGAATAATCAAAGATGAAGAATCCTACAGATAACCTAGCAAAAGGGGAGATCTACTAAACCATATGAATCTCTAATGAGAAACCTTATTCCTAACAAGCAAACTACTCAGACATATTGAATGAAACAAGCAACATATTTGATATAGAAAGCATAAACATAGCAAATAAGATTAGAGAATGAAAGGATCCCTTCACTGTATTGAGAACTGAATGAATCTCTGAAGAACAAGGGATGAATAGCTTATGTCTCTCTGAGAATAGAGATTGAAAAGAACTTGATAAAAAGAACTAAGGTCTAAACAATGACCTCTAAAACTATACAGAAACCCTAATAATCGTCTAGGGATTAATAATGCAAATAGGGAAGTTTTCTGGGGCAACTTTCCACTTCAGTAAACTTGAAAGGGTCATGGACTATTTTGGGCCGAACTGGTGTCGATTGACACCAGGAGTGTGTCGATAGACAATCTCTCTAAATCTGGAATCTGAAATCGTCGTTAGCTTCCTTTTCCTTAGCTCTTGCTCTAAAATGTCTCCTCATCTCCATTGTTGTCCCACTGCATAGAATACCTGAAAAGACACTAAAAAGAATCAAGAAATAACATAAATATTCAAAATCCTAAACCTAAAACAAAGATCTAATTAGTAAAAACAAGGTTATATACTACAGGAAAATGAAGTATTTATAGTAGTATAAAATAGCGTTTTATACTTTTATGCTATAGTAAACAACCCTCATTTTTTCTATAACGTTTTAAAATTTGTAAACGCTATGTAATGTTTAGGTTAAACATATTATATACCAGTTATCATTTATTAAACGCTGTGTAATGTTTAGGCGGAAAAATAAACCAATTTTGCCCGCTAGTACTTAGCAAAATTTCGGGACCAAAAAATTGAGTACCCTCTAAATATTTCACACTACTCTCTCCAGGTCTCTCCATTGTTTCATGCATGAAGCTTTTCGTAACAATTGCTTTAATCTTCAGCTCTCTTCCATTAATTCTAAAGAGATAATCGATACTAATTTGGGTTTTTCAGCAGATCTAGGTTTGGATACACATCTCTCTTCTCTTCCACCTCATAATTTCTTTCGACTGTTATTCATCTAATTTAGGTTTTTGACTGCAGGAAGCTTTGCTGAGAGATTGGTGTGCTCGAGTTAAGGAGAAATTGGTGTGAGCAATTGGTATGATTTTCGTTTTGGTCGATTTCGATTTAGGGTTAAAATTTTCCTATTTGATTTTTTCAATTTGCTTTGACGGGGAGGAGATTTTGATAGAAGTAAAGCTATATAATAAGGTAACATGTTCTTTATGTTCGATTGAGACAAGTAATGTTTCGATTTTTGAAGTTGGAGTCAAAGTAATGGCTTCTTCTGTCTTCTGTTTTGTAGCTTTTTTGTTTTGACAAGAATGTGTAATGGTTTCAAATTTGGATTTTGTTTTCAATTTGTGCTTTGGGTTTTACAAAGGAAGCTTTCGGTCATTAATAGTTTTTCAAATCAAAGGTATCTCAAATTTTAAAGTATTTGAAGCAAAGGGATTTGTTCTATAGAATCTCAAATTGCTTCCTTTTTTCCTTGCAGTATCATATCCATCAATCAACATTCTTGTTACTTAGAGGTATATATATCCTTCATATTATTTCTATGTGCTTATTTCATCAAATTTGCTTAAAATATCTTTCATATTGTTATGTGATTGCGTCTAGTTATTATAGTGTCTAACTCTAGAAATTTTTATCACAAATGTATGTATCTTTTGGTCGTGGAGCTGTGGTCTTATTGTAACATGGACAAGTCTTGGATTTGGCTTCCAAGGTACGGAGTTGTATCCTAATCTTAGTTATGTTAGTTATGTTCTGTAAATTTTTTTATTGATTGTTTTTTACTGTGGCTTGAACTATCAAAATACTGATTACCCTGCAGGAGTAGCCTTGAGTATGAGCAAGAAGCCACATATTTTGTGAAAGCATCATCGAGGAAGCTGGGTAATCCTCCCAACATGTTTTGTCCATGTGTAGATTGCCGCAATGTGTGTCATCAACCAGTAGACACGGTACTTGATCATCTGGTTATTAGAGGTATGGATCACAAGTATAAGAGGAATTCATGCTGGAGTATTCATGGAGATTTAAGAAATGAGACAATATGAGGTTTGGGTTCTTCATTTGAATCTTATGAGTTGTTTAGAACAGCTTTTCATGAGGAAGAGGAAAATTTATAGTCTCGGGAAGACTATGAAGATCAACCGGAGGACAGTAAAGAAAATTCAGAGTTTAAGAAGAAGTTAAACGATGCTGAAACTCCACTCTACTCTAGTTGTCTGAACTATACCAAGGTTTCTGCGATAATGGGTTTATACAGAATAAAAGTGAAGAGTGGGATGTCAGCAAACCATTTCTATCAGCTTTTGAAAATGGTACACGACATGCTGCCAGAAGGCAATGTGCTTCCAATATCCACAAAGGGAATGAAAAAGTTTCTTAAAACATTTGGTTTTGGGTATGATATTATTCATGCATGCAAGAATGATTGCATCCTTTATAGGAAGGAGTATGAAGATCAGACAAACTGCCCTAGATGTAGTGCTTCGAGATGGGAATTAGATAAACACACAAGAGAAGAAAAGAAAGGGATTCCGGCTAAAGTCCTTAGGTATTTCCCAATAAGGATAGATTCGGAAGAATGTTTAGATCAAAAAGAATGTCTGAAGATCTGCAGGGGCATTTCAGCAATGCAAGTACGGATGAAACAATGAAACACCCTGTGGATTCAGCAACTTGGGCTCAAATTAATGATCAATGGCCACAATTTGCTGCTGAGCCAATAAATCTGCGACTTGGCCTATGTACAGATGGTATGAATCCCTTTTCTATGCAGTCGACGAACCACAGTACATGGCCTGTTTTGCTAGTGAACTACAACATGCGTCCTACATTATGTATGAAGTGGAGAAATATAATGTTGACTCTACTAATCCCTGGACCAACTGCACCCGACAACAATATCGATGTTGTGGGTTCTGAAATCCACACTAGAGATTTGTAATTGGGATTATGAGAAAGGAGTGCTAGATCTTCACTGAAACCTTGAGAGTTATATTGCTAAGAACGAATGGACTTTTGTATTGATTATGACAAAGCTTTTACAATGTGAAAGGAGATTACAAGTGTAAAAGTATGTGTGTGAATGTAAGCTGAATTGAATGTGTCTTCCAAGTCGTCCTGTCTCCCATATATAGGTCTACGCATGTGGTAGCTCCATCCGGAATCTGCGAAGATCCTCCTGGATATTCGGCAGGTCAGTTCGGAGATATCAGGTCTGCTCCGCGAATATCTCCTTATCAGTTCCTAGGTTGTTATTCGCTTATCTCCCTTCATCAGGTGACCGAGCTTATCAGGCCCAAGTACTCATTCGCGTATGTGGGCTCATCAACTGCGTAGGTCCTCTACTTGGTGGGCTTATTGGGCTTTTGTGGGCTGGCCTGGTATTTTCGCAGGTGGATTCCTGGAGGGGAATCCAGCTCCAACATTTGCCCCCAGCTCATTGAGTGAGTACGGGAACTCGATGAGCGGACATATAGGTCAGGTAAGATTGCGAAAGTATTCTTGATGAGATGATAGATGTGATAAGATCAGTTGGTTTTGAGGATAAACTCAACAAAAACGATTTAATTTCAGATTCCAGAACCGAAAGATTTTGAGGAGATACGCGAGATAAGTTGCTGCTGATGTGGACGACTGAGATGGAGTGTCTCTTCAGCGCATCGCATTTGACAGTCCAAATCTCGAAAATCGTGGTGATGATGGCTTTAAATAACTTCCCACCTCTCCACTTGACGTCACGTCAACTCAAGCGACTCTCAAGGTAAATTCTCTCCACCTTTATTATTTACTGCGTTTTGTCTTTAGAGATAGAAAAATTTCATCTTTTTCTGCTATCTCCATCGTTTCTCTGCTACTCTCGTCTTTCTCGATCTGCCCTCTTTGCTCTTTTCTTTCATCTCTCTCGTCTTTCTCTATCGAAACCAAAAGATGAGCGCCTTCGAGGATTCCCAGAACAAAAGCAACCACAGTTACGGCGACGATGAGAGTTCGTCCGAGACGAGGTCGACGGCGTCACTGCCGCAAGTACAAAGGCGCGTCATAACCCTAGACAGAATGGGTCCAGTCCGGCCGATGTCAACCAGAGCCGACAAGCCGAAGAAGAAAAAGGCTGCCAAGCAAAAAGGAGGCACGCTGATGACAAACAGCGACCTGGTGGACCTCTGAAGGAGATGCCAGGTTCCGGTGGGGGTAACTATGATACTCCTAAGGCCACCGCTGCATCCTGAGAACGTGCCGGCCGGGTAGTGTTGCGCTTATGCCAATTTCTTTGAGAAATGTGGCCTAGTTTTCCCGATTCCGGCGTGCATCCTCGAGATGCTCTATTGTCTCGGCCTCGCCTTTCCCTAGATGTGCTCGAACTTCGTCCTCTATGTACTGGCGTTATTTACCCGGGCTCGGGAAGTAAATAGAGAATTCAGCTGACATGACCTGCTCCATCTCTGCCAGGTCAAGACCAATGCTAGGAGCGACCATGGGACGTACTACATCAGCGCTCGTCCCGGATCTCTGGTCCTAGGCGGTTTGAAGGCTTGTCGAGACACAAATTGGCGATCCAAGTACTTCTTCTTCAGAGTAGATCGTCATTCAATCGGCAGTTTTGATCCCGCGAGGATGACGAGTCTCTTGATTTTTGTTTTTCTTTGTTGTTTGTGTTGAATCCCTGACTGCTTTTGCTAAACGTTAGTATTGATACTAATGTTATTTTTCTTTTGATGGTTTGCAGCAAGGACCAAGGAAGTTACTCTTTCAGAGACAGAACTCCAGCTGTTAACCCTTCTACGACGTGGTCAGACTGACTGGGCCACTTTTAGCAGAGATCCTATCATAGCTGCTCTCGCCGTAGCTCAAGCAGTTCCCACAATCGTCCCTCCAGCAGCATAGCCAGATCCGATCGAAGAGGTCCCGCGGATTGAACCGAACCCCGAGGCAGACCTGCCTATAGGTACGAGTTCCATTATCATGCCTTTTAATGTACAAGTCACTGTGATAGCCGTACGATTCGAGTTGCTAACTAACAAATGTTATGCTTTGTTTGTTAAGTTCCTCCTGACTCCAGCTCCACTTCAGAACTCCCGCTCATCAGAAGAAGAATGAGGCGACCAAGCCTTCGTGTTCAACAAGCCAATACTGAGGCTTCTGCTCGTGTTGTTGATCTGTCGGCCGCGGCTCGAAACACTCTAGCTGTCTCCAGCACATCTGCCTCACCCTCTCATCCATCGCTTCCTGAAATCAATACCGAACCTCTGCTGCAGCAGGTCTGTCTTATAACAATCAGGTCGCTCAGGTATCTGGGCCATCTGCAGTTGTTCGTTCTGCTGGTGCACCGTCTTCTCCGAAGAGAGCTCGGACCCTGCCAGAGGTGCACCCGGCGGCTGAGTTAGTCATGAGCGACCAGGGGGTCGCCTCTCCTATAGAGGAGAGGGCGGAACCTGCGGCTGCTAACCTGGAGGCAGCTAGGTCCCCGGATAGGCAGTCCTTGGGTAGGTCCCAAGGCGGAAGACGAGGATGCAGAGGTGGGGGCAGGTCGTTGAATCGGTCTCAGGAAGTGAGGCAGACGTCCAACTCTAGTGGAGGATATGCAGGAAGCAGGCCTTTCTACTGGTCTTACACTCACGATCGTGATCACCCGATCGTTGAGGACGAGGCTGGGTTTGCGAACCTGCTTCGCCACATCAAAGGGAGAAACTGCCAGGTTCCCAGAGTGAAGAACATGGCCAAGGCGGCGGCTTATGCTGACATGATGGCGAAGGAGGTCCAGGTAATAATCGATAACTGCCTCCTTTTATTTCCATCCTTTTGCTAGTTGTAACTTCTGTTTTGCCTTCGGCAGGCGATAGCTGCAACGAACAAGCTGGTTGCTCTCTATGAGCAGCGTCTGAGCCAGGTCCCCTCGCCGAGCGAGCTCGAAGAAGGAAAGACCCTCATCTAGGAGCTGACTTCGAGTGTGAAGGCTAGTCAGGAGCGCGAGGTTTCGTTCCAGGTATACCTCGGTTCTGACTTGTTTGTATATAATTTATCGATGATACGATGATTCTAACCTAATTGTGATTTCAGGCGGAGATCGAGAGGTTGAAAATGGAGTTGTCCACTTCCAAAAGACCTCGAGAAAGGTTATGCTGAGAAGATCGGGCTCATGGAGATCGAGATCGGGGGATTAAAAGCCGACAAGCAGACGGCGAGGAACCAGATTCATCGCTTAGAGCAGAGGAGGGAAGAGCTCTCCAAAAGGGTGACGGACGTGACTTCGACTGCACAAGGAGCGATGAAGGCGGTTCATGATGCTAAGGTTGAGCTGGCCGCTGCGTATTCGAAGTTGCTGGCTGGGATCAAGGAAAAGTGGGTCGCCAAAAAGGAGTACACGGTGCTGGAGAGTCACGCGGCTGAGGTGGAATTGAACTTGGCTTTGATCGACTATATCACAAAGGCTGCCATCGATTTGACCGTGGAGAGACCTCGGCTGCAGGCAGGGCTGGATGACCTGAGGCGCAGTGCAAATCGAAGGAGGTATCAGACATCACTCTAAGCAAGTTGGATCTCCCGCAAGTTTCAGAGATTTCGATGGTATGTCTGATGGACGTCGACGAGCAAGGGACGCCAATTGGCTTGGATTAGTTCGGGAGCAACAAAGATGCGTTTCTGGGAGGTCTCGCAGAGGGTTCCGGAACTGTCTTTGCCACGCCAGCCGGGGAACTGAGGGAGTGATCACTTACGCTCCTCATTTGTTTTAAGCTTTTATGTTTTTATTTCAGACCTAGTGCTTGGGAAGGCTTTCATCCTTTCGTTTATTGCTTTTTGAACTTGGTGCCTGGGAAGGCGTTTATCCTTTGTTCGGTTAAGTACTTGGATGCCTGGGAAGGCTTTTATCCTTTTTAGCAAGTATTTTCGTTTGAGTATTGATACTTTATCGATTTTGGTGTATGATCACCTCGCTTTGTTCATGTTCCGGATAATAATTGGACTTGTTTGAGTCCAAGTTATTTCGGATGTGATATGGTATGTTCTTCGTAGGTTAAAACTTGAGTAAGTTTGAGTTGTTTTGTCTCGGGAACCTGTTGAAATGGGGTCACACAAGGGACCTGCCAAATTTTTGGGAGCTGGGCTTGTGGTATCGCCAGATCGCGAATGAAACCTTCGTTTCTTCCTTATTTAGTATGTTATGTGTTGATACTGAAGGAAGGAGTTAGATATGATTGTAGTAGGTGAGCTCCGATGAAGTCGAAGTGATGCGTTTTTATATATGAAGTTCACTATCGACTTTTTGGAAGCGAGATCACAAAATGGATCCGCCAACATTCAGGTGTTGGGCTTTCGGTATCGTAAGATTACAAATGAGTTTTAAATCATAGTGTAAATGATTGTTTTGCGAAACATGATATCGAGTATCAAAATTTTCTTTTATTCTTATCTCGAAATTGTTAAGTACAAATGAGGTAAAGCAAGCAACGATCTGGTCGTTTGGTCATCTAGGAGAGACCTGCTCGGTATCGAGGGGTGGTAGAACTGTCAAGTGAGCAGCTGACCTTCGTTGATGGAAGATGTGATGTCTGTTTTCCTTGTTGATGTTTCGTCTCTCAAACGGAAGGGTTGAGATGGTAGTTGCGTTCGCGGAGGGAACTGCCTACATACCTGGTTAGGGGATTAGGCCATTTTGTAATTCGATTGAAGTGGTGGCTGCGCTCTTGGGGGGAGCTGCCTACGTACCCTGTCAAGGGATCAAGCCTTATAGTAGTTCGATTATTTTTGAGTACCTATTCGTGGTATTTCTTTAGATGCATGGCATTCCAAGCCCGTAACTCAGGTACTCCGTTGATAACTTTTACGAGCTTATAGACGCCGTCACGTACCACCTCGGTGATTCGATAGGGACCATCCCAGTTAGTTCCCAGTTTTCCAGCGTTTAGCTCTCTCGTATTGCTGAAAACTTTTCGTAAAACGAGCTCTCCCACTTCGAATCTCCGAATATTGATATTGGAGTTATAGTAGCGGGCGGCAGCTTGTTGATAGTTTTGAAGTCGAATCATTGCCTGATCTCTGCATTCATCGATGAAGTCCATGTTGTCCTGTAACATTTGCGTGTTCAGGTCCGAGTTAGCAGGACTAGCTGTCCTTCTTACGCTTGGTACTATGGTTTCGACAAGGATTACTGCTTCTAAACCATAGGTGAGAGAGAACGGTGTTTCTTGCGTTGATTTGCGAGGTGTAGTTCAGTAGGCCCAGAGAACTCCGTGGAGCACGTCGGACCACATTGATTTTTTGGAATAAAGTCTTTTCTTGATGTTGCTAAGTATAGCTTTGTTGGCGGCTTCTGCCTGTCCCTTACCTTGTGGGTAACTGGGGGTGGACGTGGTAAGACGGATCTTCCACTTGTCGCAAAATTCTTTGATTTTTCCCGACGTGAGGTTAGTCCCGTTATCGGTGACGATCTCATATGGTATGCCATGTCGGCATACGATATTTTCCCACAGGAAGTCCTCAACTTGTTTCTCGGTTACCTGTTGGAAGGCTTTAGCCTCAATCAATTTGGTAGAGTAGTCGGTGAGGACCGGTAGGTTTTTAGTCTCTTCTTCCCACCGGAGGCTTCCATGGGACCTACGACATCCATGGACCCCTTCATGAACGGGTAAGGTGAAGATATCGAGGACATTTCCTCGGGAGGTTGATGCAGAGTAGGTGCGTGTCGTTGGCATTTATCGCACCTGAGTGAATGAGCTATGCAATCGGCTAGCATTGTTGGCCAGAAGTAGCCTTGCTTTTTGATTCTGAGGGCGAGGGTACGTCCACTACAGTGGCTACCACATTGTCCTTCGTGCATGCTTTTCATGAGGTCTTTTGTTTGTTGCCCGTAGGTACACACCATATAGGGACCTGCGATCCTGCGTTTCATAAGTCTCCTTTCCGTGATGCGGTACCTTGCACTCTGGGCTTTGAGTTTTCTGGCCTCCCACTTGTCGGGAGGTGTGATCCCTCGTTCGATGTAATCGATGATTAGGATTCTCCAGTCGTTGTACATTTTAGGTTCGTACAAGGCAGGTTGTTCGGGGGTTTCGAGCTCTGGCTCTCCCTCCGCTACACTTGCCTCCGCGGCTGCTGCGAGAGCTCTAGCCGCGGCGGTGGTGCTTCGGGTTACTCGTGTGAAGTTGCAAGTTGCCGAGGTTTCCATCCCAGCATGTTTGACCGTTAGGTCGATGCTCGGGTGTTTGGGGTTTTCGAGCTTTGGCTCTCCCTCCGCTACACTTGCCTCCGCGGCTTCTGCGAGAGCTCTAGCTGCGGCGGTGGTGCTTCGGGTTACTCGTGTGAAGTTGCAAGTTACCGAGGTTTCCATCCCAACATGTTTATAGGTCGATGCTCGAGTGTTCTATTCCTTCGACCGGGATAATTCTTTTGATGAAAGGATCTGACGTGGAGGCGAGAGCAGCCACGTATCCAGAGGTGTTTTCTCCTCTGCGGATCCTGGTTAGTTCAAACGATTCGAACTGTTGGGTCAAGGTTTTGACTAGTTCGAGGTACGCTTCCATGCACTCGTCTTTAGCTTCATATTCCCCGTGGAACTGGCTGGTGACGAGTTGGGAGTCGCTATGGGCGTGTATATCGCGGATCCCCATTCCTTGAGCTAGCTTAATGCCAACAATGAAGTCTTCGTACTCAGACTCGTTGTTTGATGCGTTGAATCCGAATCGGAACGATTATTCGATAACTGCCTCGGTGGGGGAGGTGAGTTGTATTCCTACTCTGGATGCCTGTCGGTTGGAGGAGCCATCGACGTGGAGGAGCCACTTCTTATTAGAGTTGGTTCCATCCAGGTCCGCTAACGGGAGCTCGATTACAAAGTCGGCTAGGACCTGTGCTTTCAAGCTGGTTCTGGTGCGATATTCTATATCGTACTCGCTTAGTTATATGGCCCATTTTGCAAGTCAACCAGATTGAGTTGGACTGTGTAGAATGGTTCTGATTGGTTGAGACGTCATCACTACGATGGGGTGTGATTGAAAATATGGTCTCGGTTTTCGAGCTGACATGACTACGGCCAGTGCCAGTTTTTCCATTGCTGGATAACGGGTCTCAACGTCTATCAATGTTTTACTAACGTTATAGATCGGTTTATGTCCTTCGTGATCTTCTCTCACCAGGACGCTGCTTATCGCGGTTCAGGAGACTGCCGTGTACAGGTACAATGGTTCCCCTTCTTTGGGGTTTTGCGAGTATGGGTAGTTCGGACCGGTATGCTTTCAATTGTTTGAAGGCCTGGTCGCAGTCATCATTCCAATCGAACTTTTTATCCTTTCGGAGGAGCTGATAGAAAGGGACGCATTTGTCGGCAGACCTGGATATGAACCTGTTGAGGGCGGCGATACAGCCGGTCAGTCGTTGGACCTCCCGTGCCGTTTTTGGCGATGGCATTTCGATGAAGGCTGCAATCTGCTTAGGATTGGCCTCGATGCCTCTTTCGGTTACTAGGTATCCGAGGAATTCCCCTGATGGAACTCCGAAAGAGCATTTCTCGGGGTTTAGCTTCATTTCGAATTTGTTTACGATTTTGAAGCATTCTCTTAATTGCGGGACGTGGTCTTTTTCGTGAGCTGACTTGACCAGCATGTCGTCGATATAGACCTCCATCGTTTTATCTAGCTGGTTGGCGAACATTCCGTTCACCAATCTTTGGTAAATAGCTCCAGCATTTTTTAAACCAAAGGGCATTACTTTATAACAGTAGGTGTCTTAGTCGGTAATAAAAGCTGTTTTTTCTTGGTCATCTGGGCGCATAAGTATTTGGTTGTACCCGGAGAATGCATCCATGAAGGACAATAGTTTGTGTCCCGCGGTGGCTTCGACCAGTCGGTTAATATGTGTGAGTGGGAAGCTGTCTTTAGGACATGCCTTATTCAGGTCCGTAAAGTCGATGCATACTCTTCACTTCCCGTTTTTCTTTTTAACGACGACCGGGTTGGCGAGCCAGTCATGGTATTTTACTTCTCTTATCGATCCGATCTTTAGCAACCGATCGACCTCATCGTGCACAACTTTGGCCCTTTCGGGACCTAGCTTGCGATGTTTCTGCTTTACAGGTCGGTAGGTCGGATCGACGTTGAGTTCGTGTGAGGTTACCTTGAGGCTTATACCTCGGAGGTTTGCACTTGACCAGGCGAAGCTGTCTCTTTTTCCTTGAGAAAGGTTATGAGATTCTCTCGTATTGCTAGGTCGAGGTCTTGACCTATCCCAACACATCGTTTAGGATCTGATTCGTCTATGCAGACCTGTGTTATCAATGATTTTCGAGGTCCGCGTTGAGAAGGATCAGAGGATCTGACTGTTTTCATTTCCGCGAGTTTGTCTTCTATCATTAGTACTACGGGGTCGGCTTTTTTGATATGCTCGTAGCTGCCCATATAGCATTTTCGGGATCTGCGTTGGCTGCTGTATACGACTGTTATCCCCTTGTCCAAGGGGAATTTAATGCATTGGTGGTAGGTTGATGGGACGGCTTTCATAGTTCGCAGATCGAGTTCTACAAAGACTAGGTCTATGCGTTCTCTCCTAGTAGGTGGAGGAGAGTCACCTCCCTCCGGTGTTCGGTCCCGTTTCTTTTGTTTGAGGGTTTGCTCCTCCTCCTGTTCGTCGGGAGGAGGGGTTTCAACTTTGGGGTTTGAACCTTTTTTAGTTTTGCCCCCAACTGCGATTAATTTTTTAAGGGCGCAACATTCCTCTGTGGAATGTCCTCTTTTTTTGTGGTACTTGCAATATTTCCTGAGGTCAAGTTCTGGACTCTCGTCCTCAGCTGCCTCTTCTATTGCGAATAGGGTATGCTGCCCTTGCGTTTGGTTTTCCTTTTTGAAGGGTTTTTTAATTGCAAGGGGAGCGTTTTGCGTTTTAGATTTTTTGAATCTTAAGGCTAGCACAGGGAGCTCCTCTTCGGCTTTGGCGAAGTGGAGAGCTTTGTGAAGGGCATCGTTTAAAGTGACCGGTTGCCTAACAGTGAGTTCCTCACGGAACCTAGGGGAAAACCACAGACTGTTGCGAAGGGTTGCTATGGCTACCTCTTCGTTTAGGTTCGCAATCTTTGATTTGATTGTTTTGAAATTTTTGACGTAAGATCGCAGGGATTTGTTTTGAAGTTGAGTGAGACTCCAGAGGTCGGCCTCAGACGTCCTCTGTTCGATAAGTACCGAACACTATTTTAAGAAAGCGGCGGCGAGCTGATCGAAGGTATCAATGGAGCGATCCGTCGTACTCCGGGAAACGGAGTCTCCCGAGGTCTCGGATGCGAAATCGAGCGATCCTATCCGTGAATGGGGTGCGCCTAGTTTCTTCGATGACGCGATCTATGACGGGAGCATCGCTCACTGCTAGATGCATTCGTGAATGCATTTGAGCCATGTTTGCATTTGTTTGAGCTGCGTGATTGCGGAATGTATCCATATCCACGACGTTACGCGTATCGACCGGTGCTTTGGGATCGGTTGGACTGTTAAGGAGGTCACTTCCTGGTATCCGGGGAATGGATGGCGGATAAGCGATAGAGGTCCGTTGTTGCGTTGAGTTCCCGGGAACGCGAGAACTAGATGCGGTTGTTTGGTTTCTCGTCCACGTGTACCTAGGGGCGAATAGCCCATCGGTAGTAAAGGTGGGACCGATAGCCTTGGGAAGGCAGGCGTTGTGCTTATCTCGTTTCCTGTTGCCGAGTTTTTGACGAGAGTGTTCGTAGGTGCCTGTAAAAAGGCATCCTGCCGGTTGATAGGAGGTGAGACGTCTATCGAGGCGAAGTCTAGACGAGTCCTCGGAGTAGGATCGGCTGGTTAGACGGGTTGGCTGGGTTATCTCCGTTCAGAGGCTGTATCGTGACGTTTTGTTCTCCGCCCCTTGTGTGCGGAGGCGGAGTGATTTGGTCAGATCCAGAAGAATTCGAGTTTTGGGAAATGTTCTCCGCATCAGCGTTATGGACAACATCAACCTTGGTTCCAGGAGGGAGATCCGTTGGGAGGTGCCCGTCTGTAACGTTATTGTTTGGGATCTGAACTGGTAAGCCAGATCCCGTTGAATTGGATGAATTGGGATCCATGATCGTTGGTCACAATTGATGTGTTTGTTTCGGTGTTGGTATGATCTATTTCCGTCCCCACAAACGGCGCCAAATGTGGGTTCTGAAATCCACACTAGAGATTTGTAATTGAGATGATGAGAAAGGAGGGCTAGATCTTCACTGAAACCTTGAGAGTTATATTGCTAAGAACGACTGGACTTTTTGTATTGATTATGACAAAGCTTTTACAATGTGAAAGGAGATTACAAGTGTAAAAGTATTTGTGTGAATGTAAGCTGAATTGAATGTGTCTTCCAAGTCGTCCTTGCTCCCTTATATAGGTCTACGCATGTGGTAGCTCCGTCCGGGTCTGCGGAGATCCTCCTAGATATTCGGCAGGTCAGTTCCGAGATATCAGGTCCGTTCGGCGAATATCTTCTTATCAGTTCCTAGGTTGTTATTCGCTTATCTCCCTTCATCAAGTGACCGGGCTTATCTGGCCCAAGTACCCATTCGCGTATGTGGGCTCATCAGCTGCGTAGGTCCTCTACTTGGTGGGCTTAGTGGACTTTTGTGGGCTGGCCTAGTATTTTCGCAGTTGGATTCCTGGAGGGGAATCCAGCTCCAACAGATGTGTATCTTCAACCATTGGTAGATGATTTGAAGGATCTATGGAATGAAGGTATTGAGGTTTATGACTTGCTGTCTAAGGAGAATTTCATACTTAAAGCTATGTTGTTATGGACTATTAGTGATTATCCTGGGTTAGGGATACTTGTTGGTTGTAAAGTGAAAGGTAAACAAGCATGTAATGTTTGTGGAAGGATACACCGTTTAGATGGCTGAAGTTTAGTCGAAAGAATGTCTATATGGGCAATAGGAAAAGGTTGAGACCTGGACATCCATATAGACGAAAGAAAGGCTGGTTTGACAACTCCATAGAATCTGGTTTTACTCGTAGAATTCTGACTGGTTTTGAAATATTTGAGACACTCAAATATTTTAGAAACGATTTTGGCAGACCATTAGAGAAGAAAAGCAAAAGGAAAAGATCTGATTTCGATGATAATGAGGAGCTTGCAAAGGAAGAATGTGAAGAAGACTCAGATAAGTGGAGGTGGAAGAAGCGGTCTATTCTCTATGAACTATGTTATTGGAAGGTTAGCTAATTTTCAAATATATATCAGGTTTTGTAAGTTAAATTGTTTTTCTTATTCTAACTAACTATGTTTGTTTTATGTGATAGTTTATGCATGTGCGTCACAACATAGATGTAATGCATGTGGAGAAAAACGTTTCTGATGCCATTTTATCAACTTTGATACAAAGTACAAAATCTAAAGATGGATTAAAGGCACGCCAGGATCTAGAAGACATGGGTATTAGAAGCAATTTACACAGCCAAGTTCGAGGTAAGAGAAAATACTTACCTCCAATTGCCTATTGGCTTTCAAAGGTTGAAAAAAACATTTTTGCAAGATGATATCTGAATTCAGAGGCCCTGATGGTTATTGTGCAAATATTGGTAATTGTGTGTCACTAGATCCTCCTGAAATAGGCGGCTTGAAGTCACACGATCAACATGTGCTTTTATAGAACTTGTTACATGTTGCCTTGAGAGGCACTCTGCAAAGAGGTCCTCGGATTGCCGAGAATAGAATATGCAACTTCTTTAATAGATTATGTCAGCGGGTAATTGATCCAGATAAGCTTTTATCATTAGAGGCAGAGGTTATTGAGACATTGTGCCAACTTGAACGGTTTTTTCCACCATCTCTGCTTGATATCATATTCCATGTACCTGTACATCTTGCAAGAGAGACACGTTTAGGTGGGCCTGTTCACTTCAGATGGATGTATCCCTTTGAAAGGTATTGTACTTTGTTGTTTATATCTTTAATTTGAGATTAGATTTGTTTTACAAAAGTTCTTACACGAATGGTATCTGTTTGAGATGTAGGTACATGAAAACATTAAAGGCTTATGTTAAAAACTATGCAGGCCTGAAGCTTGCATGGCTGAGGGCTATTTAGCTGGAGAGTGTATTGCATTTTGTTTGGAGTTTCTACAGAATTATGTCCCAGTTGAAGAAGCTGCAAACCGTAATGAAGACATTGTGACAGATGCACACATTCTTGAAGGTCGTCCCTTATAGAGAGCTACATAAGTTAGACTCACTGATAAGGAAAGAGAAATAGCGCATAGATATGTTCTAATGAACACAGCAGTAATAAATCCTTATGTTGAGTAAGTTATCTTAGAAATCAAAATTCTCTTCATGGTTTATTCTTTTAATTGTATGATTACTAACACTTGCTCTAAATTGGAAACAATATGCATTTAGAGGAGCTGCAAAACACAGATATTCGATGCAGAAAAAATGAAACTCATTTATGGAAGATTCATGGAGAAATTTTTTCACAATGAATAAAGGAAAAGGTTTGATCAATGTCTTCACTTCATATATGCAGCATTACAACTTGTTATATGACTCTTAATTTATGTTCTTGTCATTAGATCCCCATAAACTCAACTGATTATTCCACCATGTTGAGATGGTTAGCATTTGGACCAAGGAATATAGTCCAAAGCTATAAGGGGTACATCAGTAATGAACATCGGTTTCAAACAGAGAATGTAAAGAGGAAGACTCAAAACAATTGAGTCACTTATGAAGCTTTCTCCATGTGCAGATCAAGCGCACGAGATATGAATCAGGTTGCAGATATAGTTTTGTACTATGGAGTTATACAAGAGATTATCTTGCTAGACTACCACATGTTCCAAGTTCCCCTATTCAAGTGTAAATGGGCTAACAAACAGAATGGTGTTAAGGAAGAAGACGGCTTTACGCTTGTGAACCTACATGTTAACCAATTAGCATATCTTCAAGATCCATATATTCTGCCATCACAAGCGAAACAAGTGTTCTACTCCAGAAAAGAAGACTCCTCGCCTTGGTATGTGGTTATGAGGGCGCCACCTAGAGGGTATCATGAGTTAGAAACAGAAGCTGAGTATGTTACTGCACCATCAAACATCCAAGAGATTGACTATGCAGAGAATCATTCTTCAGATGACGAGAGTTTTTGTGTTAGGGATGACTGTGAAGGATTATTAGTGAATGATTAATAAGTTATAGGAATTGTAGTCTTGGAGTAATAAGAGATAATTGGTTTCTAATTTTTACTAATGAGTTAGACTGCTTTTGTTAATGTTATAGTTGATCACAAGATGACTAAGAATACTGCTGCAAAGAAAGTCCCAAGACGTAGCAAGCGGTAGCAAGGCTAGGAAGTGACACCTATGGAAATGAAAAAAAACCATAAAGAAGAAGCAGGTTCAAGAAATTTCTTAGAATGTGCAACATGATAATGAGGAGGCTGAAGGAAGATGTGTGCAACAGCCAACAGAAGAAGTGAATGAGGAGGAAGGAGAAGAACAACTTTAAGATGACAGTATCTCTGGTCATGTTGCAGAAGAGACTGAGCATCATTCCACTAATCCTGTTGCGGAAGAGACTGAGCATCATTCCACTGACAATGTTCAGAACCAGGAGTCAGAAACCAAGAAGAGAAAAACAAGAGGACCAACAAAGATGAATAAAGTTGCTAAAAACCCCGAGGAGAAGGTTGACGTTGAGTTTACACGCCTTGGAGAACATGTAGGGAAAGGATCAGTCACACTTTCGTTCTTTTCTTGGACCACTAGTGAAAGAACACGTCCCATATACTCTTGAAGATATGGAGGTACCTTAATGAACAAACAAAATTCGCAATTTGGGAGGCGATCCAGGTATTGTTTTAAACTTACAAAAAATACTGCTTGTTATTACAAAAATATTTATGTTGAATTTGAATTGTACTGTAGGGACGGTTTGATTGGACAAAAGATTGGCAAAAAGATTGTATTTTCAAACAAATGGGGTGTATATGGAGGGCTTCTAAGTCTAAGCTGCTTACCAAAGTGCATTCTGCAAAGAGTAAGCAACAGATCCTTAGCTTGAAACCAAGCAATATCCAATCAGTGACAGCTTGGACAAATTGGGTGAAGACTAAAACATCCAGAACTTCTAAGGTTGTGTATATACATTTCTCTTTTATTTTTAGAATCTGAATTTAGGGGTTTGATTTGTTATCTTAATTTATTGGTTACACTTGCAGGCAATAAGTGAAAAATATAGGAATTTGAGGAGGAATCAGATTCCCCATACCACAAGCCGGAAAGGAATGGTTCGACTAGCTCATGAAATGGTATGGTTGTTGAAAATTTACACACTGATTAGTTACACACAACATATTGACTTTATTTTATTCCACTTGTTACTTGTAGAAGAAAAAGAGTTCTGACCCTAGTAAGGTGACAAGAAGTAAAGTCTGGATAGTAGGACATACACATTCGGATGGGAGACCTGTCAAACCAGAATTTGAAGCTGTTATTGTATGTAGCTTAGATTAAATATGATCAATTTTTTGATCCAGGATAAGATAAAAACAATAGATAGTTAGATGGACTCCACCTCTAGTCTTAGTATCCGAGATGATGATGTGAGTCAAGTATTAGGAAAAGACAAATCTAGGAGAGTTAGAGGAATGGGCAGAGGGATAACTACTTCCAAGTTAACATTCATAGAGGCTAGAGACACTCATGTGCAAAAGCTAGAAGCAACCCAAGCAGAGTTGCTCATCAAGGTTGAAGACCTACAAAATGTAGTTCGTGACTTAGCTGCAGGGAAAAGGGTAAGTTAAATGTACAATTTGTTATTAAATTCATGTCAACTTGTAAGTTTTTAAATACTTCTTTGTTTTCTTCTTGTATGTAGCATGATGATGGTTGTAACTCGGAGTCCAGTAATGTTTTCAATGGAGGACCGAGGTGTTAGCTGTTGGAATGGTATTCAGAAGTTGAGGTTGTTGTAGGGGAAGCAGAATTCTGCTCAGCTGATCCAATGTACAAGATAGGACATATTCCACTCGGTCCTAATGCAGCAGCAGTTATGGTGAAGTCTGCATCAAACAAAGAAACATCTACCTGGAGGCCTACACCATCTGTGAGTTCACTTGGCGAAGCTGTTGGCTGCAAAATTCCATGGCCATTCAATAAAATAATTCTGGACAATATAGACTCACCAACTGGAATTAAGACAGCTGGTTCATCGGTAAAAGTTTTTTCTTTGAACTAGACTAATTTTTGTTTGAAGCTTATGACTGGAAGGCTTATAATAATTTTTCTTTGGTTATGTATATATGCTACCAATGCATTAGATGATAAGATCCTGATTTATGATTGGAATTCTGAGGATGAAATAATAGCTGAGGGTAGTTGGTATTCAACGGACCAAAAAGATCTAGTCAACAATGTTCCTTTAGGTCCAAATGCTGCAATTGTGACTGTTAGTAAAGTAGTTAACAAAGAGGCTTTTCTATGGAGACCTAGTGCTGATATGAGTTTGATGGGTGATGCACTACATGAGAACATTGCATGGCCTATACATAAGATACAATTCATTCAAGCACCATGGCGTCAGGAATCTGTTTCAAAACACGCATCACCTAAGGTAAATTTCAAAACCATTTCCCTTTTACTTGTGATGATGAATTGTTGCATTTTTAGGAGGCTTTGTTGTAGTGAATGAAACTGAAATGATTGTTTGGCCTCTTTATTGTAGAGCACTAGTGTAAGTGTAAGTAACAGCACTGACACCAACAAAGGTGGAAAGAAGAAATGCATCATCTTAGATTGCAAAGGAACATGAGAAAAAGTTGTAGAAGGCAGAGTTTGTTTTACAAACCCAACAAAACTCGTCCATTTTGTGCCATTGGGTCGCAATGCTACCAAGGTTTGGATAGACGTTTCTAAGGCTGGAGATGCACCAGTTTGGAGACCAAACTCAGAAGTCGAAATCATTGCTGATGCATTAGGTACTACAGTGACTTGGCCAAATGACAAACTTGTTTTTATTTGAAACATTGTCTTTACGTTGTGCAATTTGTGTACTATTAAGTACTTAGGGCTCAGTAACTTTTGTATCTTCTTATATCATGGTGTGAACTTGGTGTAAGATGTTCTTCTTAAAGATAATTTAAATGGTTTTAAGAGGTTTTTCATTATTAACAGCAGGTTTCCATAATTGACGATTAGAAAACAACGAACAATAGAAATAATAGAAGTACAAAACCATTAGTGCTATAATAAAAACATAGGTATATAAAGTAAATTATAACAAAATAAAAACGTTGTTATACAATTTTTAATTGCACTGAAATAAGCGCTATCTTAAATTACTCTATTGTAGCATAACAAAAAAACGTTATATAAATCTATTATGACGGGGGTATATAGAGTGTTTACCAAACCGCTATACTAACCATCTTAGCGTTTATTAGATGCTATAAATACTTCATTTTTCTGTAGTGCCAACTCCTCCAGACTTCGCTTTTACTTGCCCTCAAGCAAAACACAAAAGCCGAACCCGTGGAAAAGGTTTTGAAAACAAAGGAACTCCCAACATTCTCTAGCCTATTGCCATGATCATCCAAACTAAATCCACATGCCTAACAATTCTAATCAAATCCTAACCAACATGTCCTTCTCTGCAAGCTTACACAACATTCTAAATTTCATACCTAAGTTCCACAACTATATCCACCAGGCTTTCATAGCTGGGTCTCATCAAACAAGCTAACATTCAAGATCCTTCTAGACTCATTCTTGTACTATACCATGATAAATCGACCATTCTTTATATTTTTTTCTTTGGTGTTCTTTTTCTCCCCCAGATTTATTCTTTTAAGAGAGTAAACATAGGGGAACTCGCATACTGGATCGACACCCTCAGCATTTTTCCAACCTTTGTAATTGATCATTCTAAATAATGTATAATAATGGGGTCATAGGGAACATTCCTACCCCTATACACTATATGAAAATCCTATCAATCTCTCATTTTCTTTTTATTTTTATAAGGGGAGAGGAACACATTCTTTATCACATGGATCTCAATATCATATATGACCAAGGAGTCAAGATCTATGAATATGAACCGTTTGAAGAGGTAAAAAGAAGAGCAGTGAGATTAGCTCAAACCTTAGTGGTTGTGTAGGAAACTAGGATATCCTCAAGTCTATTGGTTAGCAATCTAGATTTTCCAATAGTCGGATTGAGTCGAACCACCAACATTCATCAACCAGACAATAATCAAGAGAAATATAGATCATGATTCCTAACTAAACTAAAGAAAACTTTTTTTATTTTTTTTAACGATAAGAAAATGACTCAATAAACTCAAAAATAAAAAATAATAAGAATCAAAAATAAAAGCATAATTAGTAAGAACCTCCCCAGACTTAAATGACACAGTCCCCAGTGGCATTCAAATCCGAAGAAGGAGGGAAAAATAAATCAAAAATAAAAGAAAATAAAAAAAAAGAAAAACAGAAAAATCAAACCAGTGGGTTGCCTTCCACTAAGCGCTTGTTTTGAGTCAATAGCTTGACTTGGCGGAGTTTAGGATGTGGGTGGAGTGGTGGAAGAGTTCTGCTGCATCCTCGCCTTTAAAGGCGGTTGATAAGTGTGTATTTTGCATGTTTTGAGCATCCATTTTTCATCACTTTAGCATCATATCATCACTGTTTTATACCATTTCACATCATTTGTCATCACTTTGCATGTTTAGGATAGTTTTTCATGCATGTTGCATATTTGTGTTGATTTCAGGTGATTTGGAGCTATTGACGAGCTATCTGGAAGAAGCGGACCTGATCATGACAAACCACTCGACCCAGAGGTCGAGTAGGAGCTTCAAGATCTCAAGAGATCACTCGACCACCAGGTCGAGTAGAGGACATTACCACTTCACTTCACCACTCGACCCCGTGGTCGAGTGCCCTCGTCTCCATCACCAGACCGCCACTCGATCACTTCACTCGACCATGAGGTCGAGTGTCTTCACCTCCATCATCAGACAACCACTCGACCTCCTCACTCTACCTAGAGGTCGAGTATCTCCATCACACCACTCGACTGCATACTCGATGACAAGCTTCAGAGCCTTCTTCATTCTGCACTCAACCAGACACTCGAGCACAAGGAAGAAAAGAAGACTCCAGCTATTCACTCGACCTCTCACTCGACCACGTGGGTCGAGTACAGTTCTTAACCCGTCCAAATACTTCGTCGTTTTGAGTATTAGGGTTTCGGGATATTTGGCTATAAGTAGCATGTACTTCTCATTTTCGCAAACAAGAAGTTTTTTATCTAGTTTTATTTCCGCAGACCTTGTGTTCTAGACTTTTTTTAATCCGGATTTCTCTTTATCTATTCAGTATTCAGCTTTTGTTCTTGATTTTCGTTTACTGTTGTTCATTCTGTTATCATCCTGCTGTTACACTGCTGTTATCATGTCTTCAACTTGTTCAACGTTTATGCTTTCTGTTATGATGTCTGAGTAGTGAATAGGTTTCTGAGGATGGGTTAGAGTAGTGTAGAATTCTCAGTATGCTAGGTGATTGAGTTGCAGGGAGCGTTTTGGCTTTAACTTGTTGACTCTGTACCAAGATAGAATTCCAGAGATTCGTGACTCTGTACCAAGGTATTGGTTGTAGGGAGCGTTTTGGCTTTAACTTGTTGATTCGTAATGCCTGTTAGGTTAGCTCTCGTCAATGGTGATTGAGTCTGGGACTAGGTTAGCTTGAGAGTCTCTGTTGCGGTGGCACTTAGATTTGGTTAATGAACTTGTTGTCTAGGGTTAATTTATTGAGCATGTCAATCACCTGTAAACTGAGGAAACGAAACTACTCAATTACCCCATCCTTAGGAATTCTTTGTCTAATTGATTTTATTGATTACTCTACTGCTGTGTACTGCATCCTGTCATCTGTTGCTTAGTTTCTGCAATTCTTTACTGTTACTCGACCTGATACTCGACCACCCAGTTGTCTGGCAACAGACTGTGCAGTCGAGTATCCCTGTTTCATTTTCTGTCTGTTACTCGACCTGTCACTCGACCTCACCCAGTGCTCTGCAAAGAGCTGTGTTGGTCGAGTGTTTTACTGTTTCTGTTTGATTTTCTGTTTTCTGCATGTTCACTTAGGATTGCTAGAACACACCAAAACCTGTTATGCTTGGCTTGACTTAGTGACTTCTGATCACATCTTGATTGTTAGCATCACACCCATTTGGATTGACAACCTTCAGTACTACAACGACATGATAGTGCTTTAGGGTTAATTGATCTTAAAAACCTATTATCAATTTGGCGCCGTTGCCAATTGGGTGTTTGTTTGTTACATTTGAGATTTCAGACTTGCTTATATCAAGTTCTTTTTCAATTTTCTTTTTAGTTACTAACTGTGTGTTTTTCTTGTTGTCTTCTTGATCCAGGTACACCTCTGCTGTATGCGAACTCGATCAACAGGCAACCAGAACCTCCTTTTCAACGACAACATCAACCGCACAGCCCGCGAAATCAGAAAAAGGAGAACCACAGTCAACCCTGTACCTCAGCAACCACTCGTTATGGCTGAAGAACAGAATCAACAAAATGGCCCTGCCAACATTGGTGCTGGAGATGCACCACGTGATCACCGTCAGAGGAAGGAAATCGCACCTCCTGCTATCCAGAATAACAACTTCGAGATTAAGAGTGGTCTCATCTCGATGATTCAGGGGAACAAATTCCATGGTTTGCCAATGGAGGATCCACTCGACCACCTTGATGAATTCGATAGGCTCTGCAACCTAACGAAGATTAATGGTGTACATGAAGACGGATTCAAGCTCCGTTTGTTCCCATTTTCCTTGGGTGACAAAGCACATATCTGGGAGAAGAATTTGCCCCATGACTCAATCACCACCTGGGATGATTGTAAGAAGGCTTTTTTGTCAAAGTTCTTCTCCAATGCCAGAACTGCAAGACTCAGAAATGAGATTTCTGGTTTCTCACAGAAGGCTGGTGAAAGCTTCTGTGAAGCATGGGAGCGTTTCAAGGGTTACACCAACCAAGGCCCTCATCATTGCTTTACTAAAGCCTCTCTTCTCAGCACTCTTTACAGAGGAGTCCTACCACGCATCAGAATGCTTCTGGATACCGCCAGCAATGGGAATTTCCAGAACAAGGATGTTGAAGCAGGCTGAGAATTGGTTGAGAACTTGGCTCAATCAGATGGCAATTACAACGAGGACTGTGATAGGACCGTCAGAGGAACAGCTGACTCTGATGACAAACACAGGAAGGAGATCAAAGCGCTGAATGACAAGCTGGACAAGATTCTTCTTAGCCAGCAGAAGCATGTGCACTTCCTTGTTGATGACGAGCAGTATGAAGTCCAAGATGGGGAGGGTAACCAGTTGGAGGAAGTAAGCTACATCAACAACAACCAGGGTGGCTACAAAGGATACAACAACTTCAAAACCAACAATCCCAACCTCTCCTACCGCAACACCAACGTTGCTAACCCTCAGGATCAGGTGTATCCTCCACAGCAACAACAAAGTCAGAACAAACCTTTTGTTCCCTACAACCAAGGTTTCGTTCCTAAGCAGCAATTCCAGGGGAACTACCAGCAACCACCACCACCTGGGTTTGCACCTCAACAAAACCAAGGTCCTGCTGCTCCTGATGCTGAAATGAAACAGATGGTCCAGTAGCTGCTATAGGGACAAGCATCTAGCTCCATGGAAATGGCTAAGAAATTATCTGAATTGCACCATAAGCTGGACTGCAACTACAATGACCTGAATGCCAAAGTGGAGGCATTGAATACCAAAGTCAGATACTTGGAAGGCCAATCAGCATCTACCTCTGCACCAAAAGTTACAGGACTTCCAGGGAAGTCCATACAGAATCCAAAAGAGTATGCAACCGCTCACGCCATCACCATCTACCAGGATCGAGAACTGCCAACTCGACCAGACCCTGATTTCATCACTAGGGACAGTGATGTTCAAGAAGGGGAGGCTTCTACTCAGGTTGAACTCTCTGTTGTTGAATTCAACCATTCCGCTGGTTCTCGCCATCTCACTCAATTCATCTCGGAAGAGAAGGCCGCCATAATCGAGAGAATGGTAAAACGATTCAAACCTACTCCACTACCCTCACGTGCTCTTCCGTGGACATTCAGGAAAGCATGGATGGAGAGATACAAGTCTATTGCAGCGAAGCAGCTGGACGAGATTGAAGCAGTGATGCCACTAATGGAAGTTCTTAACCTGATTCCTGATCCTCACAAAGATGTGAGAAATTTGATACTGGAAAGGATCAAGATGTATCATGACTCAGATGATGAAAGTGATTCCACTCCATCTCGAGCTGCTGACCAGAGGATTGTTCAAGAGAAGTTAGAAGATCCTGGATCTTTCACTCTACCATGTTCCATTGGAGAATTTGCTTTCAGCGATTGTCTGTGCGATCTCGGAGCCTCTGTTAGCTTGATGCCACTCTCTGTGGCAAGAAGGTTAGAGTTCATTCAATATAAACCTTGTGACCTGACTTTGATCCTTGCGGATAGGTCTTCTAGAAAACCGTTCGGCATGCTGAAAGACCTACCAGTCATGATTAATGGCGTAGAAGTGCCTACAGACTTCGTGGTGCTGGATATGGAAGTAGAGCATAAGGATCTCTTAATACTGGGAAGACCCTTTTTAGCGTCAGTGGGAGAAGTGATAGATGTCAGGGAAGGGAAAATAAGTCTCAACCTTGGAAAGCATATCAAGTTGCAGTTTGGCATCAACAAAACTCCACAAGGGTCAACCGAAGATGGAAAAACCTTTGGAAATGATAGAGCGATCTCAGGAGAAGGATATGAGACTGAAAGAGTGAAAGAACTTAGAAAGAGGTCTGATAAGCAAGATGAAACTATAGAGAAGCTAGCCCAAACCATTGAGGAACTTAGGAGTAAGCTGAATCAGATGCAGAAGGAAGCTCAACCTAAAGGCGGGATTAACACTATCCCGAGAAAAGAATTCACTTCAAGATGGTCTCAAGATACAGATTATCCTCCAGAAGAGAAGGAAGCCTATTTTGAAGAAAGGGGGATTGAGTATTCTGCTGCAGACCTCTCCAGGGAGGACGCTGAATATGATGATGGTATTAGAGAGGATTATGCTGACCCTCTCTACACTTCATTTTCTTCTTGATAAGTGTGAGGAGTCAAGCTAGAGACTTAAAACAAGCTCACTTGGGAGGAAGTCCCATGACTATCCTTGTAAATAATTTTTACTTTCTTGTTATTTTTGATTTGTTTTGTTTGTGTTTGTGGTTCTCAGGAAAAAAAAAAAAAAAAAGAAGTAACATGAAGGTAGAGTAAAAATTCAAAACTTTTACTCTACTGATGGTCTAGAGATCGAGTACATTGGTCGAGTTTGAGTGATGCTTAAAAACCTAAAAAAATTTTAATCATCATTTTACTCGACCAACAGAAGCTACAAAGTCTTCCAGGGAGTCTTTCAAGTTTACAGAGGATTGCGGGATTTCCTGGAGTTTTTCTAGTGAACAGAGAATACAGAGAAGGAACAAGAAGACATCCTGGGACCCGCCGCTGACGCCCATGTCCTCTATGCAACAGACCAAAGGACAGGAAATCTCTCCTCATCTCTTCTCCTCCACTCGACGTCAACGCCATCACTCGACCTCATCGCCTCGTTTTCTCCTCCACAACCCCATAAACTCGACCCATCTCCACCGACAAAACAAACTTCAATTCACTCGATCCCATCGCCCCTCTCTCCACAAATACTTGACCTCGCCACTTCTTTTCCTCAAACACTCTTCTCTCAAACACTCGACCAACACTCTTCACCTTATCCTTTCTTCTCCGTCACTCCACTTCAACACCATCATCATCCGTCCAAAGCAGCACTCGACCTCACCATCTTTCTTCCCCACGCACTCGACCGCTTCTCACTCGCCTCTTCACCACCGTCTCGAGCTACCACTCGACCGCTCCTCGCCATCACCACCTCTCAATCGTCTCAACTTCGCTCGACCGCTTCACGCCATCTCTTTCAAGCTCGTCTCTCATCACTCGGCCACAACGCTCATCATCTCTCCATCTACGACATCACTCGACCAAGGTGCCATCGTTCTCTCATCTCTCAAATCCAGCCATCACTCGACAACACCACCGTTTCTTCTCTTCCGCGAGCTCAAGTTCACTCGACCGCTCCTCTCAAAGTCACTCGATTTCGCCGCTTCTCAACGCCTCCCCATCGTTTCCATCGCCGCTGCTCTCAACCCCACGAAAGCTCGTCATCGCCGGTTCACTCGATTAAGCAACCAAACTCGACGTCTTTCAAACCGCTTCACCATCTCTCGCCTCTCAAGGTCACTTGATCGCCAAGCACAACCAAGGGATCACTCGACCGCGAGTTCACCAAACCGAAAAAAAAAAGAAGAAAAAAAAAATTTAAGAATTTTTGGTACACTCGACTGGTTTACTCTGTTGGTTTGTGTTTTTGGTTTTGTTGGAACTAACGTATTAACGTTTATTTTTGAGTTACATTTGTTTTCATGTTTCATCATGACTAACTACAGTGGAGAATCCTCTATGGACCCTGATTACAACGTGGATGAAGCTGAGTCCTGGTCCGCTAGACCGAGAGAGCAACATATTTACCAGAGTTTCAGGGATGAGCTCGAACGCTCTACAGCCCGACATAATCAGAGAAGAGCTGAAATCGCCAGAGGAAAGAGGGCGATGTCAAGTAGATATGAGCTGATTGATGAGGATATCGAGACTGAGTATGAGCCAGAGTCATGGCGCAGGGAGACGAAGCTGCTGAACAAACCCGACGAGGTTACAGTGGAGGAGTATATCAGATTCTTCGAGATGAATGACTTCTTGGGAACAAGGTATCTGTGTTATGAGACGTTAGCCCAGCTGGGGTTACTGGAGGACGTGCAACATTTGTTCGAGAAGTGTCATCTGGAGACACTCATGTCTTACCCTTACCCTGCCTATAAGGAGGAGACAATCGAGTTTCTTTCCACGCTGCAAGTGGAGATGTATGAAGCACTCACAGACTTTGAGCTGGATACCATGGGATTAGGCTTCTTGACGTTCTTAGTGAATGAACAGCGGTATCAGCTTTCGATCAAGAAGTTAGAAGAACTGTTTGGTTTCCCTAGTGGAAAGGAAACCAAACCCAGATTTGACAGAGAGGAGCTTAAGGATTTGTGGGCCACTATAGAGAACAATCTACCACTAAACTCGGCGCGGTCTAAGAGCAACCAAATCCGAAGTCCTGTGATCCGCTACTTTCAGCGATCAGTCGCCAACGTCTTTTACTCCAGGGAGTCTACAGGCACCGTGTCTAACACGGACATGGAGATGATAGATTACGCGCTTACAGGGATTCTCCGCCGGACGAAGGGGAAGAATGTCTTGAGAGGTGATCTAAACAACGCACCACCAGTAATGCCTCTGTTGATGCATCTGTGTGGATACAGGAAGTGGGCGTTGACAAACGGGAAGAAGAAGGTGAGAGGAGCACTATGCGTGGGTGGCGTTGTGACGCCAATTCTGGAAGCTTGTGGAGTCCCGCTCAAGGAACCAGGTTTAGCACCGAGGATGATGGACTTGGATCATTTGCGCAGATGTGAGTTCTTGGAGTTTGACATGGCTGGCGACTTTCACCGCTACAGGTTCGAGCATTCATCGATTAGAATCGCCAACATTCTTCTCCCCTGCATTGACGCTACCAGGATTCTTGAGGGCAGGAACATTGACTTCAAGCCTGCGCTTGAAGATCTTTATTTCGAGGGCAGTCCGCCAACCGAGGAGTTTAGTCACACCGAAGGAGCTACAACAGAAGATGTTGATGAGACGGACGATATAGATGAGGCGGAGTTTGACACGAGCATGTATCATTTCAGTGAGCATATACCTACTGCGAGGGAAAGCAAGAGTTTGAGCGAAGCTCACAGAAACAACAGCAAGCTGCAGAAGTGGTGCAAGAAACAGGACAAGTTACTCGCCAAGTGCTTAAGGGCTATCAAGTTTCTGAAGGACACGCTCAGCTGCTCCTCTTCCACTACAGCTATTCCGCAGGGCCATCTCCCTCAGGACATGCCTTCGAGGAGATATGACGCGCCCGAGCCAGGTCGGCGCAGGCCTGAGCCTAGAGAGCAAGAGATTCTGCATGTCCCTGCGAGGCATTCATCATTCGAGCCTCGTGAATCTGGGAGGAAGAGGAGGACCACACTCACTCGATCTAGCAGTAGGAGCGGACGACTTCTGCAGTCTCGTAGTTTACGCGACCGCGGTGCTGGCCGCTGCAGAAGGAGAGAGGTCGAGTTTCCTCAGAGCGGTGCTGGCCGCCACAGAGCTGATGAGGTCGAGTACCCACCTGCTGGAGCTGATACAGAACAAGGAGGTTCGTCTATGGCCTGGGAGCAATCGCAGGTAGCCATTGACGAGCAACTACGTTCATTCTTCGACTGAGGTAAGCGCTTCACCTCACCATTGTACTATACCGTATGTTGTGATTTGTATCTTCATTTTTTGTTAATGTGATTGGATTTGTCCTGAGTACTCTCTTCCAAGTTTATTCACACAGTGGACTGTGTGATTTAAGTTTGGGGGAGGGCTCAGGAAGTGTGTGTTGCATTGTGTATAATTTTGAGTCTGCATTCATCTAAGGCATAGAAAAACCGAAAAAAAATTAAAAAATTTCAGAAAATGATTTCACAAAAAAAGAGTGTTCATGTAGTTGCATCACATTTAGGATCGAGTCTAGAGTGTTTCATTTAGGATTGTTGCATATGCATAGGGGATGATGATGAGATAGCCTTGTAAGCATTTTGATTCACCGGATAAACTCAGTGCCCTCGTTGCTAGTTGTCTGTTGCGTAGTCAATGAATTTGAAATAAAACTGAACCATGCCTAGATTGCTCTACTCAACCTCATTGTCATGATCTGATACCATTCCCTATCAATTTGAACTTGAATCTGATCTTTAATTATCATGTCTGCATCAAATTTGAACTCATGGATACCCTAAAATACTTGGATTCTCTTATTCATTTTGATCACTCTTGTTAATCCAAGTAGCTGACTCTCCTTATTAGAGCAGTTACCCAAACCCAAACCTACACTTTCTTTCAAGCCCTATATCACTTGTGAGTGTTTGTGAGGTCTTATTCCGATTAAGCTTGGTAGAAAGTGTTAGGTTCGTAACGACAGAGATAGTGTCTCATGTAGTTCTAGTTCGCATTTTTCGAACTAGATAGGACTAGGTGGGTGCTTATACTTTGGGTTGGGATGTGTTTAAAAGAAAAAAAAAGGGGTTGATTCATTGATGAGAAAAGGTAAAGGACTCTAGGTGAAGTAAGCTAAAGAAGCAGAAAACGTCTAGTAAAGGTTTTGGGATTTGTAAAGAAAAACAGGAACCTTAGTTATTAAAAACAGGAACCTTAGTTGTTAAAGAAATCGAAATTCGCTAGATATATCAAAGTGTTGAAGCTTCGCCTAGAGTTAAGAGAAAAGAAAAGAATGATTAGAAAAAGGGCTTAAAAGATTCATGAATGCAAAGGGTAGAGTTTAGTTCTTGTATTGGGATTGGAGATGGGATTACCATTAGAGCTTCATTTGATGTACTCTGGGTAGATGGGATCTTATCTCTGTATGCATAGCTTGGGACTTACCTTTAGCATTCTACTAAAGCTTAATCATTTTTTAAGAGATCTCCTGTTACTGAAGCCTATTCTGTAAGGGACCATCTTTGTCTCTTGACCTTTTACCTTAGCCAAATGAGTTCTTTGATGATGCATTGCTTGATTCGTTCCAGAACTAATGAATGTTAAAGGGATTGGTGGATTTGAAAACTTATGTAGGTCGAGCATATGAGTCGGATTGATTGATTAATGAGGCATGGCTAACGTTTTTAAGTAGAATTCGATCTTGCAGCTTAGAACTTTCAACTTGGACATTGATTTCATCTGGTTTATCTAGTGCTTTGACTCTGAGTCCCCGCTTTCAAACCTCACCTCCAGCTTGTTCTTGATTGTTTGCTTGAGGGCAAGCGAAGACTAAGTTTGTGGGAGTTGATAAGTGTGTATTTTGCATGTTTTGAGCATCCATTTGTCATCACTTTAGCATCATATCATCACTGTTTTATACCATTTCACATCATTTGTCATCACTTTGCATGTTTAGGATAGTTTTGCATGCATGTTGCATATTTGCGTTGATTTTAGGTGATTTGGAGCTATTGACGAGCTATCTGGAAGAAGCGGACCTGATCATGACAAACCACTCGACCCAGAGGTCGAGTAGGAGCTTCAAGATCTCAAGAGATCACTCGACCACCAGACACTCGAGCACAAGGAAGAAAAGAAGACTCCAGCTATTCACTCGACCTCTCACTCGACCACGTGGGTCGAGTACAGTTCTTAACCCGTCCAAATACTTCGTCGTTTTGAGTATTAGGGTTTCGGGATATTTGGCTATAAGTAGCATGTACTTCTCATTTTTCGCAAACAAGAAGTTTTTTATCTACTTTTATTTCCGCAGACCTTGTGTTCTAGACTTTTTGTAATCCAGATTTCTCTTTATCTATTCAGTATTCAGCTTTTGTTCTTGATTTTCGTTTACTGTTGTTCATTCTGTTATCATCCTGCTGTTACACTGCTGTTATCATGTCTTCAACTTGTTCAACGTTTATGCTTTCTGTTATGATGTCTGAGTAGTGAATAGATTTCTGAGGATGGGTTAGAGTAGTGTAGAATTCTCAGTATGCTAGGTGATTGAGTACTGATTGATAGATCCCCTCTGGATTAGTTATTCTTAATGTCTATTGCTTTCTGATCAACTGGAATTTGAGCCCAGCCATTTCCGCGCCCAAAAGGTGTTCGATGAAATGTCTGAACCACTAATTCCAGAGATTCGTGACTCTGTACCAAGGTATTGGTTGCAGGGAGCGTTTTGGCTTTAACTTGTTGATTCGTAATGCCTGTTAGGTTAGCTCTCGTCAATGGTGATTGAGTCTGGGACTAGGTTAGCTTGAGAGTCTCTGTTGCGGTGGCACTTAGATTTGGTTAATGAACTTGTTGTCTAGGGTTAATTTATTGAGCATGTCAATCACCTGTAAACTGAGGAAACGAAACTACTCAATTACCCCATCCTTAGGAATTCTTTGTCTAATTGATTTTATTGTTTACTCTACTGCTGTGTACTGCATCCTGTCATCTGTTGCTTAGTTTCTGCAATTCTTTACTGTTACTCGACCTGATACTCGACCACCCAGTTGTCTGGCAACAGACTGTGCAGTCGAGTATCCCTGTTTCATTTTCTGTCTGTTACTCGACCTGTCACTCGACCTCACCCAGTGCTCTGCAAAGAGCTGTGTTGGTCGAGTGTTTTACTGTTTCTGTTTGATTTTCTGTTTTCTGCATGTTCACTTAGGATTGCTAGAACACACCAAAACCTGTTATGCTTGGCTTGACTTAGTGACTTCTGATCACATCTTGATTGTTAGCATCACACCCATTTGGATTGACAACCTTCAGTACTACAACGACATGATAGTGCTTTAGGATTAATTGATCTTAAAAACCTATTATCAGCGGTGTGTAAAAAGATCTGGTATGGGCAGCTACAGGTGTCGATCGATACTCATGTAAACTGATCGACACCGTTGCTCTACAACTCCCATTTGCGAGCTGAGCTAAAAGGAGCGTTTTTGGTGGCTCTATTTGGGGATTCTGAGCAGTCTGAGGAGGTGTGTCCTGGGTGGAGATCATGCTACTGATAAGCCTAATTAACTTTGTACCATCCCTGCCTAACTCCATCTCCAAGTCACAAATGTTAAGAGACACTGTACCTCTCTTTACATCAATCCTAGCACCAGCTGTAGCTAGGAAAGCTCTTCCAAGGATATGATATTTGGGTTCCTTATTGTAGTCCAGGACCACAAAATCAGTAGGGATTAAGGAATTGCCAACCTTAACAGGAACATCCTCAAGGATTCCTTCAAGGATTCGTTTGGAACAATCCGCGAATAGGAGGGTGATTTTAGTTGGCCTGTAGTTAGTCATGCCTAATCTCTAAGAACCATACTTAGGCATGAGGTTGCTACTTGATCCCAGATCACACAAAGAGCGGCTGAACCTGCTTGTGGAGATAGAGCAATCAAGAACGAAGCTACCTGGATCTGGGAGCTTTTTAGTGGTCTAACCTGGATAGTGCGGATGTACTCAGCAATGTCCACTCTCTGTGCCTTCTCTTTCTTGGCCTTAGGCAACATGATTGCACTGATGTCCTGTGTGAGCAGTTTAGCTTCATCAGAGCTAATACCATTGTCAGCTAAGCGCTTGACATACCTGTTGAGTGGGGTAGAGGATGTCTTAGAAGTATCCTTAGGAGGTGAGGTGAGGATCTTTTTCATTATGGCTGTGCACTTAGTAGATGAATCTCCTGCTTAGGACGACGCTTCCTTGGAAAAGGAACATGCGGAGTGTAGGCAGATTTGGGCAGCAATGGGATTCTCACTTCATAATGTGCTGTCCGGACCTAGTGTCGATCGACACTAGATGTGTGTCGATCGACACCCTCCTAAGGAACCGTTTAAGAAAACAGTGTTCCATACGGTTCTAGCTCTTGTTCAGTATCAACTTCTTCCCACACCTCATCTCCGTCTCTGATCATGATGGCATTACAGCTCTTCCTCAAGTTAGCATTAGGGTTTCCAGGAAGAAAGCCCTCTTGTCTCTTAATGGATTGTGTAGTTTGAGCTACATGTACATCTAGCTTCTTCATGTGAGAGCTCAGATTGTCAATCTTCCTATTAAGATCTGTGTAGACAGCATCGAACTTGCCATTAAACTCAACAACGAGCTTTGTTTGGCTCTAAAAAATCTGCTCGAGCATGGATTTCATTATGCTCTCTAATGAGGGGCGGAGGGAGCTTGGTAAGCTGAATTACCATAAGTCCTCTAGAAGTTGCTCTAAGGAAATGTCTTCTGGAAGGCTAGCTTTGGAGTGTAGTTTGAGGAACTCTGGTTCCCTGTAAACCTTTTGACACTGAAGTTGTCGTGTGGCTGTCCAAACTTCATGTAGCCCCGACCATCTATGTAGAAGACGCCCTCCTCTGACTCAGTCTTAGGCTAAATGGTTTCATCCTCAGTTGCAAAGTGGACATGCTTCTTCCCTGTAAGCAATATATTAACTGAATCTAACTTGGCATGAACCTCTGCCATTTGATTGCCTGAAACAGCTCCAGCAATCTTCTTCCTCTGAAAGTCAACATTCTTGGTGTTACTGCAAGCTAGGTTCTCTATTAGGGCGGTTGCATCAGCCGGATATTGTGTGATGAAGTTACCATTGCTTGCTGCATCTAGAGCCATAGCATCATCATAGAAATTGTTCAACAATGCTATCTTGATGTTTCTCCAAGTCTTGAGGGAACCTGCTTTTACTTGTTTCAGCCAAGAAGTAGCTTCCTGATAAGTGTGCATTTTACATGTTTTAAGCATCCATTTGTCATCACTTTAGCATCATATCACCACTGTTTTATACCATTTCTCATCATTTGTCATCACTTTGCATGTTTAGGATAGTTTTGCATGCATATTGCATATTTGTGTTGTTTTCAGGTGATTTGGAGATGTTGGTGAGATAATTGGAAGAAGTGGACATGATCAAACCAATATACTCAACCTGATCAAACCAATATACTTGACCTTGAGGTCGAGCACCGTCATCCTGGACTTCCTGAAGTACTCGGCCACAACCAGGCGTTTCACCAACATCCGTCACTCGACCCCCTGGTCGAGTAGCTGCCTTCACCATATCTCAATACCACTCAACCCCCTGGTCGAGTAGGTGCCCTCACCATCTCGATCCACCACTCGACATCATACTCGACTGCCAGCTTAAGAGTCTTCTATATTCCGCACTCAACCAGACACTCGAGCATAAGGAAGAGAAGAAGACTCTAGCTAATCACTCAACCAATCACTCGACCGCCTAGGTCGAGTACTGTTCTTAATTTGTCCCAATACTTTGTTATTTTCAGTATTAGGGTTTCAGAACATTTCACTATAAGTAGCTTGTACTTTATATTTTCGAGACTAAGTTTTTTTCCGCAGACACTTTTAGTTCTTGACATTTTGTAATCCGAATTTCTCTTAATCTATGTAGTAATTGCTTTTCATTTGGTTAACGAAGTTGTTCATCCTGCTATCATGTTGTTATTACTCTATTGCTATGATGTTTTCATTCATGTCTTCGTTTATGTTTCTGCAATAAAGTCTGAGTAGTGAATAGGTTTCTGAGGATGGGTTAGAGTAGTTTAGAATCCTCGGTTTGTTAGGTGGTTGAGTTTGATTTATAGATCCCTTCTGGATTAGTTGTTCTTAATGTCTATTGCTTTCTGATCAACTGGAATTTGAGCCCAGATATTTCTGCACCTAAAAGGTGTTCGATGAAATGTCTGAACCACTAATTCCAAGGTTTTGAGGCTCTTTACCAAGGTATTGGTTACATGGAGCGTTTTGGGTTTAACTTGTTGATTCGTAATGCACGTTAGGTTAGCTCTCGTCAATTGTGATTGAGTCTGGGACTAGTTTAACTTGAGAGTCTCTTTTGCGGCGGTACTTAGACTTGGTTATAAAACTTGTTGTCTAGGGATAGTTTATTGAGCATGTCAGTCACATGTAGACTGAGGAAACTAACTACTCAATTATCCCATCCTGGGGAATTTTTCACCCAATTGATTTCTTAGTTTATTGTGCTATCGTTTACTGCTTCTTATCACCTGTTGCTTAGCTTTTGCAATTCATACTTGTTATCATTCGTATACTCGACCACGCCCTGTTGTCTGGTAACAGACCGTGCAGTCGAGTATCTTTGTTACTGTCTCTGCTGTTTACTCGACCTCTGACTCGACCACACCCAGTGCTTTGCAACAAGCTGTGTTGGTCGAGTGTTTTGCTGTTTCTGTTTGAATTTATGTTTTCTGCATGATCACTTACGACTGCTAGAAACCCCAAAACCTGTTATTGCTTGGCTTGACTCTGCGAGTTCTGATTGCATCTTGATTGCTAGCATCACACCCATTTCGATTGACAACCAAAAAGTAGTACAACGACATGATAGTGCTTTAGGATTAATTGACCTAAAAACCTATTATCAATTTGGCGCAGTTGCCAATTGGGTGTTTGTTTGTTACATTTAAGATTTCAGACTTGCTTAGATCAAGTTCTTTTTTAATTTTTATTTCATGTACTAATTTGTGTTTTTCTTGTTGTCTTCCTGATCCATGTACACTTCTGCTGTATGCAAACTCGATCAACCGACAACCAGAACCTTCTTTTCAACGATAACATCGACCGTATAGCTCGCGAACTACGGGAAAGGAGAAAGACAGTTAACCTTGTACACCAGCAACCACTCAAAATGGCAGATGAATAAAATCAACAAAATGGACCCGCGAACATTGGTGCTGGAGATGCACCACGAGATCACCGTTAGAGGAAAGGAATTGCACCTCCTGCTATCCAGAACAACATCTTCGTGATTAAGAGTGATCTCATCTCGATGATTCAGAGGAACAAGTTTTATGGTCTGCCTATGGAAGATCCACTCGACCACTTGGATGAATTTGATAGGCTCTGCAACCTAACGAAAATAACCGGTGTTAGTGAAGACGGATTCAAGATTTGGTTGTTTCCATTCTCCTTGGGCGACAAAGCACACATCTGGGAAAAGAATCTGCGCCATGACTCAATCACCACCTGGGATGATTGCAAGAAGGCCTTTCTGGTAAAGTTCTTCTCCAACGCGAGAACTGCAAGACTCAGAAATGAGATCTCTGGTTTTTCACAGAAGAATGGTGAAAGCTTTTGTGAAGCATGGGAGCGTTTCAATGGTTACACCAACCAATGCCCTCAGCACGGTTTCAAGCAAGCCTCTCTGCTCAGCACTTTATACAAAGGTGTTTTACCACGGATCAGAATGCTTCTAGGTATCCCGAGCAATGGGAATTTCCAGAATAAAAATGTTGAAGAAGGCTGGGAATTAGTTCAGAATTTAGCTTAGTCAAATGGAAATTACAACGAGGACTGCGACATAACCATCAAAGGACCAGCTAACACGGATGACAAACACAAGAAAGAGAAAAAAAGCTCTGAATGACAAGCTAGATATGATTATTCTTAGCCAGCAGAAGCATGTGCACTTCCTTGTTGATGATGAGCAGTATGAGGTCCAAGATGGGGAGGGAAACCAGTTAGAAGAAGTTAGCTACATCAACAATCAAGGTGGCTACAAAGGGTACAACAACTTCAAGACTAACAACCCCAACCTCTCTTACCGTAGATCCAACGTTGTTAATCCACAGGATCAAGTGTATCCACCACAACAACAACAAGGTTAGAACAAACCTTTTGTTCCTTACAACCAAGATTTTGTTTCCAAACAACAATTTCAAGGGAACTACTAGCAGCAACCACCACCTGGATTTGCACCTCAACAACACCAAGGTCATGCTGCTCCTGATGCTGACATGAAACAAATACTACAACAACTGCTACAGGGACAAGCATCTACCTCCATGGAGATTGCCAAGAAGATATCAGAATTGCATCATAAGCTAGACTGACCTGAATGCAAAAGTGGAGGCATTGAATTTTTGAAAGTCAAATACTTGGAAGGACAATCTGTGTCTACCTCTGCCCCCAAAGTTATCGGACTTCCAGGGAAGTCAATACAGAATTCAAAGGATTATGCAACCGCACAAGCCATCACTATCTGCCATGATCGAGAGCTACCAACTCGAAATGTTCCTAAGTTAATCATTGGGACACTGATGTTCAAGAAGGGGATGCTTCTACTAAGATTGAAGTCTCTATTGTTGAATTCGACCACTCTGCTGGATCTCGCCATCAAATTCAGTCCACCTCGGAAGAGAAAGCAGCCATAATCGAGAGAATTGTAAAAAGATTCAAACCTACTCCATTATTGATATGGTTCAAATTATCTAGAACTACTCTCTCAAATAAAAGATCAATTGCAGTATTTTAGGATCAAATTCACGGAGTTCTTTTGTTCAAATAGTGAGTTAAATATCGAGATTAAGCTAGCATGGTATGAGTGAAATAGTAAGAAAACAAAATAAGAAAACAGCAGATTGATTGGGTTGTAAATGATTAGGAAAAGAGTTAGGAACAGGGTATTCTCAGGAAACTATTGGCTAGTAGATCTAATGAAAGCTAGGTTGTTATCGAACCATTCTTAAATTCAAACTCTAATTATGGAATAAGCAGTGGACGTGCCGCGAAACTCCCTATATCTATAGCTAATAGTGACCGGAGAAGCCGAGAGACTATCAACCTAAATATGCATTCTTAACGAGTTCAATTGTCCATCTTAGTAAATAGGCCGATTCTTATTACTCACCTATAAACCAGACTCATCAAATAATAGATCCAACTACAGATACCTATGGCGGGCATATCTATTGTCTTGATTCAAGATCTAGTTAATTACTCTAGATCTAGCATTAGGCACAATTAAAGATGAAGAATTCTACAGATAACCTAGCAAAGGGGGCAATCTACTAAACCATATGAATCCCTAATGAGAAACCCTATTTCTAACAAGTAGATTACTCAGACATATTGGATGAAACAAACAACATATTTGAGATAAAAAGCATAAACATAGTAAATAGAGAAGGGGAAAGAAGGGATCTCTTCACTGTATATAGATCTGAATGAAACTCTGAATAAAAATGGATGAATAGCTTATGTCTCTTACAATAAGGTTTGCAAAGAACTTGATAAAAGACTTGATAAAAGAAATCTAGGTCTAAAAAGAATATATATAGACCCTAAAAACGTCCAGGGACTTCATAATGCAATGGGGTAAACTTGAGCTTTTGGAAACTCGAAAGCGTCTAGGGTTTTTGCTTGGCCGAAACAGGTGTCGATCGAGATCAAGAGTGTGTCGATCGACACTCCTCGCTTATTCCTGGACCAAAATCGTCCTTAGCTTCTTTTTCCTTAGCTTTTGCTCCGAAATGTCTCCTTATCTACATTGTTGTCCCATTGCATAGAATACCTGAAACGACACTAAAAAGACTCGAGAAATAACATAAAGACTCAAAATCCTATATCTAAAACATAGATAAAATCGGTGAAAATCGGGTTATATCAACTCCCCAGACTTAAGTTTTGCTTGCCCTCAAGCAAAACACAAAAGCTGAACCTATGGAAGAGGTTTTGAAAACAAAGGAACTCCCAACATTATCTAGCCTATTGCCATGATCATTCAAACTAAGTTCATATGCCTAACAAGTCTAACCAAATCCTAACCAACATGTACTTCTCTACAAGCTTACACAACATTCTAGATTCCATACCTAAGTTCCACAACTATACCCACTAGGCTTTCCTCGCTGGGTCTCATCAAACAAGCCAACATTCAAGATCCTTCTAGACTCATTCCTGTACTATACCATGATAAATTGACCATTCTTTATATATTTTTTTCTTTTTCGGTGTTTTTTCTCTCCCCCAGACTTATTCTTTTTTGAGAGTAAATAAAGAGGAACTCGCATACTGGATCGACACCCTCAGCATTTTTCCAACCTTTGTAATTGATCATTCCAAATAATGTATAATAATGAGGTCATAGGAAACATTCCTACCCCTATACACTATCTGAAAGTCGTCTCAATCTCTCAATATTTTTTAATTTTTTTAAAAAAGGGGAGGGGAACATATTCTTTTTATCACATTGGTCTCAATATCAGGTATGAACAAGGAGTCAAGATCTATGAATACTAACCGCTTGAAAAGGTAAAAAGAAGAGCAGTGAGATTAGCTCCAGCCTTAGTGGTTGAGTTGGAAACTAGGATAATCTCAAGTCAGTTGGTTTGCCATATAGATTTTCTAATAGTCGGATTGACTCGAACCTGCAACACTCACAAATCAGGCAATAAACAAGAGAACTAAAGATCATGATTCCTAACTAAATTAAAGAAAACGTTTTTTTTTTTTTTTTTTTTTTTTTTTTTTTTATAAGAAGGAGAAAATAAAAGAAATAACTAAATGAACTACAAAATAAGAAACAAAAATAAAAGCATCATTAGTAAGAACCTCCCCCAGTGGCATTCAAATCCAAAGAAAGCGGGAAAAATAAATTAAAAATAAATAAAAGAAAGGGAAAAGAAAAAGAAAATCAGTGGGTTGCCTCCCACTAATCATTGTGCATGCAGAGGCAGCCTTTGATCAGCAAAGATCAGCTATTATGGATCAATAGAGCAGACCAGTTGATGTACAAGACCCACCTAATGTTGAATAACCAAGAAACATTGGTGCTGGTGATGCCCCAAGGAATCATCACCAAAGACAAGGGATAGTGCCACCACTAGTTCAAAATAACAACTTTAAAATCAAGAGTGGTCTCATCTCCATGATCCAAGGAAACAAGTTCCATGGTTTGCCTATGGAAGATCCTATGGACCATTTTGACAGCTTTGATAGGCATTGTAGCCTTACCAAGATCAATGGTGTCACTGAAGATGGATTTAAGCTAAGACTATTTCCCTTCTCTTTGGGAGACAAGGTACACCACTGGGAGAAGACTCTGCCTCCAGACTTCATCACCTCATGGAATGATTGTAAGAAAGCTTTTCTTGCCAAGTTCTTCTCTAATGAGGTTTCAGGTTTCACACAGAAAAACAATGAAACTTTGTGTGAAGCTTGAGAGAGGTTTAAAAGCTACACAAATTAGTGCCCCCATCACGGTTTCAAGAAAGCTTCATTATTGTGCACAATCTACAGAGGAGCTTTACCAAATATCAGAATGCTACTCGACATTGCCTCAAATGGAAACTTACTGAACAAGGATGTAGTACAAGGATGGGAGTTAGTCGAAAATCTAGCACAATCTGATGGTTGCTACAATGAAGACTATGATCGCTCCGTGAGAGGAACTGGAGAAACTAAGGATAGATAGAGGAAGGATATCGAGGCACTGAATGAAAAGCTAGACAAGTTGTTGCTGGCTCAGCAGAAGCAGATACACTACATCACTGATGAAGAGCATTTCCAAATGCAAGAAGGGGGGAATGATCAAACTGAAGAGCTCTGCTACATTCAGAACCAAGGAGGATTCAACAAGGGCTACAACAACTACAAGCCCAACCCGAACCTCTCCTACTTAAGCACTAATGTAGCTAACCCCCAAGATCAAGTGTATCCACCACAACAGAATCAGTCAAAGCCATTTGTTCAGTATAACCAAGGTTATGCCCCTAACAACAGTTCAATGGAGGATACCAACAGTAGAATCCACGACCAGGGTTCACTCAATAACCACAACAAGCCCCAGCAGCACAAGATCCTGAAGTTAAGCAACTTATTCAACATATCATTCACGGACAAGCTATTAGAGCTATGGCTTTTGATAAGAAGATAGCTGAATTACACAACAAGATAGATTGTTCTTACAACGATCTAAATGTCAAGTTTGAAGCTCTGAATTCCAAAGTCAAGTAAGTGGAGAGTTAGTTTGCATCCACCTCTGCTCCGAACCATCCTCAGCAACTTCCAGGAAAAGCAGTTCAGAATCCTAAGGACTATGCTACTGCTAATGCTATCACCATCCACCAAGAAGATGAGTCTCCACCAAGTCATCAGACTCCCAATACTGTGGACAGTATGATTCAAGAAGGGAGAAATTCAACTCAAATTGTTGCACCTGCCATCCAACAATTCATTTGGACTATAGAGCACACACCTTTGCTGAATACTCACCATTCTAAAAAAAAATTCAAAATAGAAAAACTTAAGAAGGATCAGAATCATTAGATGATTAGCAGTGTCATCTCCCATGAAACTTACAAGAAGAAAGTCATCCAAGAAAAGCTTGATGATCCTGGTTCATTCACTCTGCCATGCTCTCTAGGACCATTGACATTCAATAGGTGCCTTTGTGATTTGGGACCATCTGGTAGTCTTATGTCTCTCTCTACAGCTAAATGGCTAGGGATCATGGAATACAAGTTCTACAACCTAGGTTTACTCTTAGCTGATGGTTTTGTTGCATATCCTCATGGTCTAATAGATAATCTGCCTGTCAAGATTGAAATGTTGAGACACCTTTAAATTTTGTGGTATTGGAGATAGATGAAGAACGAAAAGATCCCCTGATCCTAGACAGGCCATTCTTAGGTTCAGCTGGAGCAGTCATGATGTCAGGAATGGAAAGATTAATCTGAACCTTGGAAAAGGCATCAAGATGAAATTTTGGGAAATCAACAACAGGAGGTCAATAATTTGGAATTCAAGACATTGACGTTGATGAAGAAACAGAAGCTGGAACCCCACCCAGATTTAACTATACTTGTCAACTCAGCAAGTTGAAGAGAACTTTTGACCACAAGAAGAGAGCAATAGAAGGGTTAGCTCAGACTGAAGATCCTACAGAAGATGACTGGTATGAGATGAGAAAAAAAAAAATGGCGAAGCAGAGTCATAGAGGGGTTATCTTCAAGGGTGATGAAGCTGAAAGATCAACTATGGATTTTTGAAAAAATTGTTTATAAGTATTCAATGGGTATTGATCCAGAGAAGATGGAAACTACACTAGCTATCAAAGAGGACAATGATTTCGCAACAGAATGATTTGCACCAGAAGATCAGAAAGGAGTTCATTTAGAGGAAAGAAGTGTAGAGAGTAAGTTGTTAAGTGAGGAGGAAATCCCTATTCCGACTTATTCTCCAGAAGTGCCTAAACAGCCCACCAACCCCTATGCTGAAGAAGAACACTTGATTTTTTATTCTGTTGCTGAACAACTCTTGGAGCTCTGGACTGGATATCAAATTCATAAGATGGAAGAGTTGAACAACACCATTCTGGAAGTTCAAGAAATGGTTAAAGGCTACCCCAGTTTTGAAATTGAGGATTGGTCAAAGGAACCTGGTTCAGAAAAAGAAGACTACTTTCTTGATCAGAAAGAAGCTTATTTTGAAGAAAAATCAAATGAGTACTCATCCTACCATATGTCAAGAGAGGATGCAAAGTATACTTCAGGAACTGAAAATTCAACCACTAAAGATGAGGGCTTCTCAGCTCCTCTCTTCAACCTTTTTTCTGACTAAGCTTTGTAAGAGTCAAGGTTAGTGACTTAAAACAAGCTCACTTGGGAGGAAGTCCCATGTCTATCCACGTATATAACTTTCTATTTTCCTTGTTATTTTTGATGTTTTTCTTGAAGTGTTTCAGGTTTATTTCATAGACCTTGAGGAATTCAACGGTCGAGTAAACTCAAACCAAGTCAAGAGATGATCTCCACCGTTGATCGAGTAAAATGAGGTGGAGTGTTCTAAGACATTGGATTGATTGACCAAATAGAGAAGTGACAAGTTACGAAATACAACTCCTCGTTTGATCGAGTGCTTAAGAATGAAGCATTCTCCACCGTCTGATCGAGTGAAGAAACCAAAGAGACCACCTTGTGGACGCCTCGTGACCTGCCTCCATTGAATCCCATGATGCCTCTCTGTCTCCTTGTTCCCTCATAATCACATTGGTCCCCCCCCCATTGTAATTCCCGAACTCAACAACCTCATCTCTCCACCTCCCAAACCAAAGCGTTCTCAAATTCTTATATATCTCTTTCGCTCTTTCACTTCCTCTTCTTATCAAAACCTCAACAAAATTCATTTGTTATCTTCATCATTCGATCTCCTAACCTTTGGTCTTTAGTCTCTCCCATTCTTGTTCTCAATGACAAACGTATGCTCTTGTCAAGGATCCAGAACAGAGCTCTCTCCCCACCGAAGAGATATCTAACACCTTCTCCGCATGTAGCAGCTCGAGGACTCTCTGAACCCTCATACATAGGGTCGAGCAGGAGAGAACAAGCAAGTTTCAAGATCGATCATAGCGTGTCAAGCCAAGAGGAGGAAGCGATGCAAGAAGAAGAGACTTTCAACTCTCTTGTCGGAAACACTCGATCCCGAAGGTCAAGTAAGGCCTCTTCGAGGGAGTTCTCGAGAAACAAGGCAGATATCACTCGAGGGAAGAAGCCCGTGGGGAGAAGGTTGGAACTGGTAGATGAAGACTCTGAGGAAGAAATGGTTTCACCTGAGGAAGCTGATCAAACAGATAAAGGAGGTGGTGATTTGGAATTAGAGAAGTGTGCAACTCAAAACAAGTACTACAAGCTGCTAAAACGCAACGAGTTTTTAGGAACTCGATACCCTCATCCCGAGACCATGGAGAGACTCGACATCTATGATGATGTATACTATATGTTTAAGTAGTGTTGCCTGAATATTCACATGTTTCAACCAATGGAGGGATATGAAGAAGAGACCATCCAGTTTCTTTCATCCGTGGAATGGTTCATATATGGAGAGTCAGAGGACGACGGAATCAGGCCAGATGGAAGTTTGGGATACTTGGAGTTCTGTGTGTATGACGTGGAATATCGGCTTTCAATCGAGCATGTAGAGCTGATGTATGGATTTCCAAGCGGCAAAGACACGAGTCATCGTTTTGACAAGAAAGAGCTTCACTCATTCTGGACCACACTTGGATCTAAACATGGATTTTCATCCTCTTGGACCAAGAGCAATGAAATAAGGAGTCCGGTGGTTAGATACTTTTATAGGTCTTTAGCCAGTGCACTGTTTGCAAGAGACAAGAATGGGACCTTTGTCAATGGAGAACTAGAGTTGATGGAGACAGCGCTGTAGGAGCTGCTTGGTTTAGCATCAGATGGTACCGTTCTAGCAGGAGATTAGACAGACGCTTCGGTTTCATTCTTCCTAGTCGAACATTTACTAAGCTAGAGAGGAGGGGCTAAGGGACTTAAGAAACCTGGAAGAATGGTTGTGGGAGGAGATGTGACCCCAATTTTGAGAGCATGCAATGTACCTCTACGTTCAAAGCCGATTTCCCCGAGATGGATTGATTTGCAGCACCTTATCAATTCAAAGAGCTTTTGGTCGCAGCAGAAGAATGACCTATATAGATTTAGGTTTGATCACCCTGAAGCAGGACAATCTGTCTTTCTCCTCCCAAACCCTGCCTCTACTTCGATTGGAGAAGGCAGTAACATAGAGTTTTGCCCACCAATATAAGCCCTCTATGTCTCCGGAGATGAAGTTGTGCCGATGGAAGGAGTGAATGATGATGAAGCTCCAATTCAACATTCAAATAATGAGGCAGAACCTATGGACGAGTCTTATGCAACACAACAATTTTACTTTGAGGAGTACTCCGCGCCAAGGCAAAGCAAAGACTCAAAGGAAATTCACAAGCGCCTTGGTTTCCTCCAAAGCTGGTGTAAGCTTCAAGACAAGGCTTTCACAGCACTCAACAAGAAGTTTAACGCTCTCCAACTCAAGTTCAAATGTTCTTCTTCTACCACAACAATGCCACGAGACATGCCTTTTGGGAGAAGCGGATCCACTAGCCATGAGCCTATGAATTACGATCCGCCTTTGTCACCAAGAAAATTTTCATATGAGCCAAGGGAACACCAGTTGTACCTTTACCACTGAGGCAATCATCCTTCGAACCTAGAGAAGAGGAAAGGAGGAGCAAGTTGAAAAAGCGCAGAAGAACAAGGAAATCGGATGTTGGGGCAAGCCACTCCACCGCACCACTTGAGGAGCCACTCGATCAACAACCCAAGCAAAGGGTCGAGCATCTAGCTAAACCAAGTACAACACAACCCGCTCCCTGGAGCTACACAAAGGAGAGCATGGATGACTTTGTCTCCGCCTACTTCACCTAACCGTTGAGGTAACACCACTACCACCATTGTATATACCATAGCTTTTTATTTTTCTTTGTTCGTTCTTTGTTTTGGTCTTGAATTCTTTCTCAGATTGGGGGAGGGTTCAAGACATGTTTGACATTGTGTTCTCTTTTCTTATTTCAAATTTTACATCATCTAAGGCATAGAAAAAACCAGAAAAAATTGAAATTTTTTCAGAAAATGATTTCATCAAAAACAGAGTGTCATGTAGATTGCATTTCATTTTAGGAATGTATATAAAGTGCTTGCATTTAGGATTGCTCATTTGCATAGGGATAATGATGATTTCAAACCGTTAAGGATGTTTTGATCCAGGGAAGTAAGTTCAATGCCCAAGTTGTTAGTTCTTTGTTGCATAAACGATTGTTTCTCTAAAGTAAGACTGCACCCTGTTTTGAATTTAGAACTTGACTATACTGGTTTGATTCGAAACTCGCTAATCTGATGTCATTCCCTATCTATTAGAACCTGAACTGAATTTGCAACTATTATGTCTATGCATTGTTTGTGAACTCATGGCTACCATATACATACTTGGATTATCTTATTCACTTCACCACCCTTTGTTAATCCAAGTAGCTAACTCTCATTTTTAGAGCAGTTTCCAATACCCTGAACTTAACCTTATTTCAAGCCAAAGCTCATTTGTGTGTAATTGTGAGATATTTTTCGATTGAGCTTGGTATAACGTGTTAGGTATAAGCCGACAAGAGCAGTCTTTCATGTAGACCTATCCCACGCTTTTTGGGTTAGCTAGGACTAGGTGGAGACTTATATTTGGGATTGGGATTGTGAATGGAATGAATAGAAACACTACAAGAAAACACGCAATTTGCGAGGGAAGAATTCCTAGGGACTCCCTCGCAAAACACCAATTGCAATGCATTTGCGACACAGAAGACTTCCTCGCAAATCACGTCTCGCAAAATGGAAAACATTTCAATTCCCTCGCAAAACTTGCGAGGGATAATTTGCCTCGTAAATTACACGCATATTGCGAGGCAACAATTCCGTCTTAAACTACATGGGAAATTAAAGCCTCGCAATTCTCTCGCATACTTTGCGAAGGATTTACTACGTTTTTTTCATCGCAATCGCTCAACAGTACCTGTTTTCATAAAGTCCTAATTTTTTTCGTCCTCGCAAAGTCCTAACACCTTTGTGAGGGAATTACGATATTTTGTTCTTTTCCTCGCAAATCCATCGCGGAGTTTGCTAGGACTTTGCTATTTGTTTGCATGTTTGTTTATCATTGTTTAACTCTAAAATTAGGGCTTAATTAATCTCGACTATCTGATATTTAAACTCTCATTATGTTTTCTAAAACGATCTTAAAACCCAAATTTAATTTTGCATAGCAATACCGTTACAAATCACAAGCATTTAAATTGTTTTTGTTTGTGATGGATAGTCATAAAACAATCCAAAAAACATGAAAAACATGAAATTAGAAGGTTGCTGATGGTGAGGATCAAGTACCGGCTTCTGTTCTCGCGTTAGCTCCCATAGCAGCAATTGGTGTCTTGTTGCCCACCTCAGGTCTCAGATTAGCCACCTCGGGTGTTGCATTGGTGCTAGTAGGTTCAGTCCTTGTAGAGGATGCGCCTCGAAAGATTGCAGCAAACTCTGGATCCTTGTCGGCAAGGTAGTCAAAGTAGACACTGAAGCTATTGATCTTCTCAGTCTGAGTTGCAATACAAGCTTCAGCCACAACCAACTTCTCAGAGAGTAAAGCTGGATCATCCCGAGGAAGGGGTGGACCGGTATGGGCTGAGGATGATTCAAGATGCAGAGAACCAACCCCATAAATCCTTCGTTTCTTCCCTGGAGCAACCTGCAAATCAGACAAACCAATTCCGACAAAATGACAAAACTCAAAAGACAATGCAATTCAGACATATCAGACAAAAACAGAATCATATGTAAGTGGTAAAACATATAAACACTTAGGAATTCAGACAAAATGACGCAACTCAAAAGATAATGCAATTCAGAAAAAAAAAGAATCATATGTAAGTGGTAGAACATATATGATTAGGAATTCAGACAAAATGACACAACTCAAAAGACAAAGCAATTCAACCTAATATGTTCGAGAATCCCATACCAAAAACACGACAACCAAATACAAAGCAATTCAGACACCATACACAAAACGCAAATACAAAGCAGTTAAGACAATAAAATCATTTCAGCCAACAAAAACTATAATGACTTAAAAGTCAACATACCTGGGTATAAATCATGTTCTTGGCTTGAACATATAATCCACCTGAAGCGATGCTCTTTGTATTCTCCCCAGAACACAGTTGAGACTCTTCCTCTACTAGCCTGGATGACACTTCCTTGTAGATCTCTTGGGACTTTCCATCGATGAAAGTCCCATCAGCTTTTCTGTGAGTCTCATCTAAGAGCACAAGGAAATCAGGAGTCATTTCTCCGGTCTTCTCACACTAAACCACATCAAAATATAAGGTTAGTTGTCATTATAACATTGCATATTAAGAAATGGTATGAAAGTTGATACTTAACTTACATGTTTTCGAATCCGAGCTTTGTAAGAGGTCTGGCCAGAACGGTGTTTAGATATGCCGAGGCCCTTTGGATCATGATATCGAGCTTGCCAACTTTTTATACTCTTTAACTCTGACTTCGGATCTTTCCAATACCTAACAAGACCAGCCCACACCTCAGGATCAAGCCACTGCGGCATTGCCTCATCTCCCTTCACCATCCACTTTCCCTTCCAGCGACAGATTTGATCGCAGATTCTATTCTTCAGCTTTGCTTCAAAGTCTATCCTAACTCTCTTGTTTATTGCACGGTCCCAGTTGTATATGGTATGGTTCAAATTACCTAGAACTACTCTCTCAAATAAGAGATCAATTGCAGTATTTTAGGATTGAATTCACGGAAACTCCTTCCTCTGACTCAGGCTCAGGCTCAATAGTAACTTACTCTCTCAAACTTCCTGTATCCCTGACCATCTATGTAGAAGACTCCTTCCTCTGACTCAGGCTCAGGCTCAATAGTCTCTTCCTCAGCTGCAAAGTGGACATGCTTCTTCCCTGTGAGCAAGTTATGAACTGAATCCAGCTTAGCATTTACCTCTGCCATCTGATTTCCTGAAATAGCTCCAGCAATCTTCTTCTTCTCAAAATCAGCATTCTTGGTACTATTGCTGCAAGCAAGGTTCTCTATCAAGGCTGTAGCATCAGCTGGGTAACGTGTATTAAAGTTACCATTGCTTGCTGCATCTAGAGCAATCTGGTATCTCCAATCAACTCCTCTAAAGAAGGTGCCTAGAAGTTGTACCTCACTGAAACCATGATCTGGACAATCTAGTTGGTACCCCTTGAAGAGAACCCAAGCAGCCTTGAAAGCTTCAGTTGGACCTTGTGTGAAGGTAGACAGCTTGTTTCTCAACTCCTCAGACTTAGCATCATTGTAGAAATTGTTCAAGAAGGCTATCTTGATGCTTCTCCAAGTCTTGAGGGAACCTGCTTTAAGTTGTTTCACCAAAGAAGCTGCTTCCCCAGCAAGTGAATAAGGGAAAAACTTGCACAGTAGGTAGTCCTCTGAGACTCCATTAGCCTTGATGCTCAAAATAAGATCCTCAAATCGCTCGATATGATCCATTGGCTGCTCATGAGATAAGTCATGGAAAGGATGCTGGCCAACTAAAGCAAAGTAGCCAGGCTTCAGCTCATAGTCGTTTCTCTAGAATGGTGGGGGTACAATCGCTGATCGAATTGCATAGAACAGGTCTGATCTGTTGAAATCCCCAAGAGTACGACGTGTTCCGCATCTGGAGGAATAGTTGCAGGAATCTAGTGTTGGTGTCGATCGACACCATTGTTGTGTCGTTCGACACCGATTGCATCCGCGTGCTGCTCCTGATGGTGTCGATCGACACCCAGGGTGTGTTGGTCGACACCGAGCCCTGCTGCATGATAGTAGGATTTTTGTCAATTAATCCCTAAAACACTATCTTGTCGTTGTAGTATTTTAGGATGTCAATCCAATCCGGTGTGATGCAAACAGATGAGATATGATCAGAAAGCTCTAAGTCAAGCCAAGTAGAAAGTTGGTTGGTTCTAACAGTCCTAGTATGCAATAACAGAAATGAAATGAAACTAAAAGCAGAAATGGCAATAGCAGGCAAGTGAAAGACAAAGCCGAAATGATAACAGGCAATCAAATGGATAAACGATTCCTGAGGATGGGGTAATCGAATAGTGTGGTCTACTTAATCTATTCAGGCGGTTGACAAAACTTCACAGAAGCTATCCCTAGACAACAAGTTCAACAACAGATTAATTCACTCCCGTGATAGAAATCCTCAAGCAAAGCTAGACACTGACCTAAATCCCTTTAGCGATCTCTAACTAAGCAGGCATTATCGAATCAACATGTTAAAGTCAATACCCTCTCTACAGCCAATCCCTTGGGGTAGAGTCAGGTATCTCTGGAATTAATAGGATCCAACGTCCATTAAACGCCTTCTAAGCGCTGGACGTCTGGACTCATACTCCACATTAGCCAGTGAAATAAGCAATAAGCGCAACTAATCCAGAAGGGATTCTAGAATTCTAAACTCAACCACCGAAAACGACCAAGTAAACCACAACTATTCTATCCATCCTCAGAAATACAGTTCACTACTCAGACATAATCAAAGACAATAACAAAGCAACAATTGAAAACATGATAACAGAAATGACGAAAGACTTAAACGAAAACTGAATATCAAATACTTGAAAGCGAAACTACAAAGTCGCAGGAGAAACATTGCGGCTATCAAAGTTGCGAAAATGTAAAAGCGAGATAAAAACGGATCATAGCGGATGCTAGCGGATGCCCTAGGGAAAACCCTAAGAGGTAGTTTATATAAGCGAAAAAATGAAACAAATAAGGAAACTAAATATATAGCGAATCTTCACGTCATGATCCTGCGACCGAATGTGTCATTGGCATCTGACGGGCTGAAATGAGCATCCCAGTGATCGAGTATGTCATTGATCAAACTGGGCTTCAGGGGCTCTGTCTTGCGATCGAGTGAAATGCAGTGAAGTCGAGATTGAATGGTCCAGCGACCTTGTGATCGAGTGCGATCGAGTGGATGTCATGAGGGTGTGATCGAGTGATTTCTTCGGCTTCTCTTCTCTTCTTTGTTCTCAGCTTGTCTGGTTGAGTGCAGAATGAGCAGATAGGCTTCCTGGTGATAGAGTGGTGATCGAGTGGTTCTGATGGGGTGATTCCTCCGGCTTCGCGATTGAGTGAAACTGAGTTGTTTGCTTCTCCGGGGTTGCGATAGAGTGATTTGCCCTGGCAGGGCTCCGAGGCTGCGATAGAGTACTTTTGCTGAAGGCGTCATTGGGCATTCTAACTTCATGTTCTGTTTTTCCTCTGTTTGAACTCCAAAAGCATCCAAAGTACCTGAAAACAACCAAATATGCCATGCACATGCAATCCTAATGCAAAATCGTCCTAAGTATGTAAAACACACTAAAACGACTCCTAATGAGATGAAATGTGGATGAAACAATGACAAAGTGGTGAAGAATGAATGCCTAAATCATGCAAATTATAGACATATCACTGCATCTCTAGCAGCTAATTGCGCATTGAGGCGCGCCTGATCCTCATTGGCGTCCTCAGGTATGATGAGTCCATGATCATCCAATCTCTGACCAGCCTTATTGTAGGCTTGCCCCTCCTCATCTCTCAAAACTCCTTCTGCATCAGCTTTGATGACTCTATCAGCCATTGCTAATTTATGAGTTTTTCGGTTGGTACGTTCAAGTTTTCCCAAGTCCAGAACAGACAAGTTGATAAGCTCCTTCTGTCTTGTGCTCCTTGTTTGCCTAGGCATACACCTGAAACACAGAAAAGAAGAAAACAAGAAACGCGTGAGTAACAAAATAGAAGTAAAAACTAGACGAAATCTCTAAACAAAACTCAATGATGATTCCCAAGAATTTCGGCAACGGCGCCAAATTTGGTATGGTTCAAATTACCTAGAACTACTCTCTTAAATAAGAGATCAATTGTAGTATTTTAGGATCGAATTCACGGAGTTCTTTTGTTCAAACAGTGAGTTAAATATCGAGATTAAGCTAGCAGGGTAATAGTGAAAGTAAAAGAGAACAAAGTAAAAAGACAACAGATTGATTTGGTTTAATAAATAGCTAGGAAAAGGGTATTCTCAGGAAACTATTGGTTAGTAGATCTAATGAATGCTAGGTTGTTATCGAACCATTCTTAAACTCAAACTCTAATTATGGAATAACCGATGGGCGTGCCGCAAAACTCCCTATATCTATAGCTAATAATAACCGGAGAAGCCAAGAAACTATCAACCTAAATATGCATTCTTAACGAGTTCAATTATTCATCTTAGTAAATAGGCCGATTCTTATTACACACCTATAAACCAGACTCATCAAATAATAGATCCAACTACAGAGACCTATGGCGGGCATATCTATTTTCTGGATTCAAGATCTAGTTAATTACTCTAGATCTAGCATTAGGAACAATTAAAGATGAAGAATTCTATAGATAACCTAGCAAAGGGGGCAATCTACTAAACCATATGAATCCCTAATGAGAAACCCTATTCCTAACAAGCAGACTACTCAGACATATTGAATGAAGCAAACAACATAATTGAGGTAGAAAGCATAAACACAGTAAATAGAGAAGGGGAAAGAAAGGATCTAAATGAAGCAAACAACATAATTGAGGTAGAAAGCATAAACACAGTAAATAGAGAAGGGGAAAGAAAGGATCTCTTCACTGTATATAGATCTGAATGAAACTCTGAATAACAATGGATGAATAGCTTATGTCTTTCACAATAGGGTTTTGCAAAAAACTTGATAAAAGACTTGATAAACTAAACTTAGGTCTAAAATAATATATATAGACCCTAAAAACGTCGAGGGACTAATAATGCAAATAAGGAAGTCTTCTGGGGCAAACTTGAGCTTCTGAAAACATGAAAGCGTCTAGGGTTTTTGCTGGGCCGAAACTGGTGTCGATCGACACCAAGAATGTGTCGGTTGACACTCCTCACTGATTCCTGAACCAAAATCTTCCTTAACTTCTTTTTCCTTAGCTTTTGCTCCAAAATGTCTCCTTATCTCCATTGTTGTCCCATTGCATAGAATACCTGAAAAGACACTGAAAAGACTCGAGAAATAACATAAAGCCTCAAAATCCTATACCTAAAACATAGATAAAATCGGTGAAAATCGGGTTATATCAGTATACTTGCTACAAAACAAAGTCAATATATTAACACAAGAAAACATAATCACATCATCTTGACACAACAGCCAAATACAAAACAAAACAGTTAAGTCAATAAATTAACACTAGAAAACAAGACATATTGCACTTACCGCAAACGTTTCAAACCAACGAGTGATCACTGGTTGCGGTGTCATTGTCCAATTAGCATGTGGTTCTTTGAAATCTCTTTCAAAGATGTTGCGGACAGTGCCAGCAACAGAAGGGTCTTTCGTTAAACCTAAAAAAAAGATTCAATTGGACTAATTAGTATAATCATCTAAAACCAAAACACTTTAATAGATTGTTATGCTAAACCAAACAATACATCTACACAACTAACCCTAAAACCAGAATAGAAACCTAATTAGTGTTAGAATGAAGGACATCAAGCAACTTGTCAATTGTTAGGTTGTTGAAACGCCCAGATATAGGATTAGAATGATTACCAAAAGCTTGAGGCGATTGACTTTGCTGTGTAGGAGAAGTCCCATGCGCTTGAGAGTTCTGATTGGTTGGCGTCGGAGGAGAGGAGGGAAGGCTTCTACCATGAACCGCTGAGGTGTTCCCTTCACTAAGAGGCAAAGGTACACGTTGCTGTTGGTGCGACCGGAATCTTGAACAATCATTCCCAGAAAATGACATCCTTAAAAAATCAAACGATTAGAGAAATGAATAGAACATAAATTAAGAACCAAAAACCCTAATTAAGAATCGAATAATAAAGAAATACTAGCTAGAACTAGAGAGATAATCGAGAGAAGGGATTAGGGTCCAAACAAAACCCTAATTCGTCTGAAGACTTTACCTTGGAGATGGAAGAGACGGTAGAGGCGGTGACGAAGATCTTGGTACGGCGGAGAGAATCGAAGAAGGGAGATTTACGGTTCAAGAGCGGAGAGAATTAGAGATTAGGGATCAAGAGCGGAAAAGACAGAGTTAGGGTTCAAGAGTGGCTGGGTTTGAGCAAGCTCAAACTAGGTTAAGTTTGCATATATAGAATCTTCGTCGTAGATCCCTCCCAAATTTGCTAGGATTTTGCGAGGAGGGGAAGAACAACCAATTAAAATGCGTCACATATTGCAACGGAATTACGAGGAAACCTAGCAAATCCCTCGCAGATTACTAAAAACTAAACGATCAAAATTCAAAATTAGATGGTAAAACTCGAAATTAAAGGATTATATTAATATTTTTTTACCTAAATAAAGAAAATAGAAATTATAATCAAAATTAATTTATAATTAAAACTTAGTAATTAAAACTTTGCACTGTTTTTTGTTACTTCCTATCAACAATTGAATAATCGATTTATTAGATTTTGTATTAAAAAACTAAATACAATAATAAACGTTTGTCTAGTTTCATTTTTGGAATCATTATAAGGTTCGTTATCATCATTAGTGTCTACTTGGTCATCAGACTTTTTTTGACTTCGTCCGATTATTCTTTGAGAATCGTCATTGATGTCTTCTAGTTCTCTGTTTTGTAGATCAATGTGTTTAACATCTTTTGTTGATATGATGGGTATAGAAACTTCTCCTATTCTTCCTTGTTGCATTACGACATTATCAACTAGGCTGACTATGCGGCCTCTTGGACATCATCGAAGAGAGATTTAAATTAATAGTTTTGAAAAGGACCTAAGATACTATATATGGAGCTGATTAGATTTGCACCAATGTAACCATAAGTTTCAGACATAATAGAGTATATGAACGATCAGGGGAGTTATGTATTCAATCCGTAGGGACTGACGGGGCTCGAACCCGTAGCTTCCACCCGCGGGTAGAGGATTATACCATAGAAGCAAGGAGGTAAACCTCTTTCCAATATATAACATGAATTCTAGCAATGTAGTTAGGCTTTCATGTTGATCTGATGATCCTTCAAGAAGATAGATCAGGCGAACTCGAACAAACTTTCTAGTTACTTCTTTAAGAAGTTTTTTTTTATATATAATCTATTTGATTTTGATTTATGATTGATTAAGGAACTCGTAAGTTCCTCGCAAATTGCAAGGGTTTTGCGAGGAAAACGTAATTATCGCAAAACTGCACACTTATCTCTACCAAATTTGCGAGGAATTTGTTGCTCGCAAATTTTGCGACGGATTAGCGATTTGTGGGTCCGTCCTCGCACATGTCTTGCAAAACCGTAGCAATTTTGCGAGGCACGTTATCCCTCTCAAAATTTTCTCGCAAAAATCTTGTGTTTTCTTGTAGTGAAAGGAGAATGGGAATGAAAAGAAAAAAAAGAGTAAGAGTTTAGAGTTCTTAAGGGGGATGCAAAAGAAAGTATTAGTCTAGTAATGGGTTTGGAGTTCAAAGAAAGTTAGGCATTGTGATTCAAAGAAAGTGGTAAATCGCCCTCTATGCTATAAGATTAGAAGAAAAGCCTTAAGTTTGTCAAAGTTTAAAACCAAACCCGCTAGACTCTTGAATCGTTTTAAAGAAACACCCTTGAGAACTTGAACCAAAAAAGAGAAACAATGAGAATAAGGGTAGAGTTAGGACATCTAAGGGACAGGGATCATGTTCTGAGCTATCACACTATATATCATTGGGTAGATGGGAGTTTGTTTTTGTATGTGTCCGTTGGCTTTTACCTTTAGCATTCTGCTAAAGCTCAATCTTTTATCTGAGAGTCCCCTATTACTCGACTAATCATTAGAGAGACCATCTTTGTCTCTTAGCCTAAACCCGAAACCAAATGAGTTCATAACCATTGCATTGCTTAATCCACTGTTCGTGCTTAATAAATGTCAAAGGGAATTGGTTAATGTGAATGCTTGAATAGATTAAGGCAAGTTGTTAGGTTGCATTGTGACGAGTATGGCTAAAGTTTTGGACATTGATCTACCTGGACAAAGGGATCTTTCACCTTACAACCTAGAATTAGCTACCTGGACATTGATCTCACCCGTTATATATGCATGCTTCGGTTTTTGAATCCCAACCTTCAAACCTTCAAACCTCTCCTTCAACTTAAGATTTTTTGTTTGCTTGAAAGCAAGCAAGACATAAGTTTGGGGGAGTTGAGAACATTGTATTTTACTCATTTTAGGCATGTATTTACGTTCATTTAGCTTAGTGATACTCATTGTATCATATCATTTTGCATCACATTTAGATCATTTTGCACACTTAGGCATTTAGGATCATCTTGCATACACATTGCATGTTTTGGTGTGTTTTCAAGTGCAGAAGGAGCTTACAAGGAATCTACTCGACCCTCTACTCTATCAAACCAGGAGGGAAAAAGTAGACCAATTCACTCGACCCCTTTACTCGATCCAGGCAGCCACATAGGAAGCAGCAAATCAGTCTACTCGCTCGTTTTACTCGATCCTCTACTCGACAAGTTACTCGATCAAGGGCAACCTACTCTACAAGACTTGTTGATCGTTCACAGCGTCTTCAGATCCTCCCCGTTCCCCACTCAACCAGACAGGTAAACATAAGAATAGGAGAGGAAGAAGAAACTACTCGACAAATTGATCACTCGGAGCATGGAGGCAAAGGCGCAGACTTTGCAGCACCCTCTTTACTCGATCCCCAAGATCGAGCATCCCTAGATTCACTAGAAGACAAGAGACTTGAGGCGGTTTGGGCGAATACTCGATCTTGGGGGTCGAGTAAAGAGGGTGCTGCAAAGTCTGTGCCTTTGTGTTTATGCTCCGAGGGATCAATTGGTCGAGTAGATGCTTCTTCCTCTCCTATCCGTATGCTCAGATGTCTGGTTGAGTGGGGAATGAGGAGGATGGATATGTCTATAATTTGCATGTTTTCAAGGTTCATTCATCATCATTTTGAGTCTAGTTTCATATCATTCATCACTGTTTTATATCATTTCTTATCATTCTTGCATACTTTGCATGATTAGGATAACTTTGCATACATATTGCATTTCTGAGTTGTTTTCAGGTGATTTGGAGATGTTTGCGAGCAAATTGGAAGAAGCGAGCCAGAACCAAAGGACATACTCGACCCCCAGGTCGAGTACATCCAGCACAATACTCGACCCCCTGGTCGAGTGACTTTGGAGCCATTCTTCCCATCTACTCGACCCCGTGGTCGAGTAACCTCAGCTCAGGCCACTCGATGACGCCACTCGACCCCCTGGTCGAGTATCACTTCGCCACACCACCTGACCTCACTCGGCCGTTCACTCTACCACGTTACTCGACCCCCTGGTTGAGTATCATCACTCACCACCAATACCATCACTCGACCAAGCACTCGATCACATCTTCGGAGTCTACTCAAATCCGCACTCAACCACACAAGCTGAGCACAAGGAAGAGAAGAGGAGAAGAAGAAGTGTTTGGAAGCGGTCTGGAGCTCCATCGGATCACGAAGCCCATCTCGGCCCATTATCACTCTATGGGCCGGGCGATTAGGTTATTGGCCCGTCTATTATCATTTTATTTCGTTTTGTATAAATAGATGTTTTAGGGTTCTGTCATGAGACATCGAGTCGACATTGAGTCTTTGCTTCAGTTTTATTTTCTGTTTTACTCTGGTTGCGCCGCTTTTTCTTCTACAACCTGTAATTTGAGATTTTTCCAAGTTATTCAGAGTCCGCATTTAATTTCACCTATCATCTACTCTTTATCTCTTTACTTATGCAATATTATCATTTAATTGCGTTTATGTCTTTGAGCATGTTGTCTGAGTAGTGAGTTAGAATTCTTAAGGATGGGATAGAGTAGTTGTGGAATCCGTAGTCTGTAGAATGGTTAAGTTTTAAAATTGATTGATTCCCTTCAGGACTAGTTGTGTTTACTGCTTATTTCTTTCTGATCAACTGGAATTCGATCCAAAGCAATACTGCACCCAGAAGGTGTTCGATGGAATGCTAGATCCACTAGTTCATGAGATATTCGTCTCTATCCCAAGGGATTGGCCATTTAGAGCGTTTATTGACTTTATCAGTTTGTTCTTATTGCCTGCATAATTAGATTCCGTTAATGGGAATTAGTCTGGGCTAGCTTTGCTTGAGGATTTCTATCACGGGAGTGAATTGATCTGTTGTTGAACCTGTTGTCTAGGGATAGCTTGATTGCGATTGTTAACCATTCGAATAGGCTAGGATACCACTCTAATTGATTACCCCATCCTTAGGAATTTCTCGTTTATCTGATTTCTCTGTTTTATCGTTATCGCTTAATCGTTCTCATTGCCTGTTTCTTCGTTTTGCAATTACTCGACCAACTTACTCGAACTCACCCAGTGTCTGGCAACATACTGTGCAGTCGAGTACAGTTGTCTCGTTTCCTGTCAGCTACTCGACCAGTATACTCGACCACACCCAGTGTCTTGCAACAGACTGTGCAGTCGAGTATAGCTGGTTCATATCCTGTCTGTTACCCGACCACATCCTACTTCTGGCATCAGCCTGTTGTGGTCGAGTGATTTTAGTAATTTTTTTTATTGTTTTTGTTTTCTGCATGTTCGCTTAGGACTATTAGAAACCCCAAAACTGTTATTGCTTGGCTTGACTTAGTGACTTCTGATCACATCTCATCTGTTTGCATCACACCCATTTGGATTGACACCCTAAGTACTACAACGACATGATAGTGCTTTAGGATTAATTAACTTAAAAACCTATTATCAATTTGGCGCCGTTGCCAATTGGGTATTTTCTTTGCTATATTTGAGATTTTCGGAAACGTTAAGATCAAGTTCTTTTGTTACAAGGTTACTGACTCTGTGTCTTTTTCTCTGTTTGCGTGTTTCAGGTACTCACATTCATCAGCTTCCCTGGCCCATTCTCTGTTTGGTCTGTTCAAGCTCTGTTGATACCTGTTGTATGCAAACACGGTCACAAGGACATCAGAACCTCCTCTTCAACGACAACATCGACCGCATCGCTCGCTCTCTAAGAGAACATACACATACAAATACGATGGCTGACGTTGTAGATGAGCAAGAACTGCCCAACAACATTGGCGCTAGTGACTTCCCACACAACCATAACCTGCGCCATGGCATTGTTCCTCCGCCGGTTCAAAACAACAATTTCGAGATCAAGAGCGGTCTCATTGCTATGGTTCAGGGGAACAAATTTCACGGCCTGCCAATGGAAGACCCACTCGATCACCTGGACGAGTTTGAAAGGCTCTGCAACCTTACAAAAATTAATGGAGTTAGTGAAGATAGTTTCAAGCTTCGCCTGTTCCCATTTTCACTTGGAGACAAAGCCCATCTGTGGGAGAAGACGCTACCCCAGGGATCAGTCACAACCTGGGACGCCTGCAAGAAAGCCTTCTTGGCTAAATTTTTCTCTAACTACAGAACCACCAGACTCCGGAATGAGATATCCAGATTCACACAGCAGAATGCTGAAACCTTCTTTGAAGCATGGGAGCGCTTCAAAGGCTATCAAACCAAATGCCCTCATCACGGGTTCAAAAAAGCTTCACTTCTCAGCACTCTCTCTCTACAGAGGTGTCCTTCCCAAGATCAGGATGCTTCTTGATATCGCTTCCAACGTGAACTTCCTCAACAAGGACGTTGAAGAAGGATGGGAGCTGGTAGAGAATTTGGCACAATCGGATGGCAACTACAATGAAGAGTACGATAGAAGCATCCACACCAACTCAGATTCTGATGAGAAGCACCGTAGGGAACTGAAAGCTATGAGTAACAAACTGGACAAGCTACTCCTTGTGCAACAGAAGCACGTTCATTTTCTGGGTGATGATGAGACGTTCCAAGTTCAGGATGGGGAGACTCTGTAGTCAGAAGAAGTCAGCTATGTGCAAAACCAAGGAGGTTACAACAAAGGTTTCAACAACTTCAAGCAGAACCATCCCAATCTGTCTTACAGAAGTACTAATGTTGCAAACCCACAAGACCAAGTCTACCCTTCACAGCAGCAGAATCAACCCAAGCCTTTTGTTCCATACAACCAAGGTCAGCGGTATGTTCCTAAGCAGCAGTATCAGGGCACCTATCAGCAGCAACTTCCACCACCTGGGTTCACACAGCAGCAAAACCAACAACCTTCACCAATTCCAGATACAGACTTGAAGAACATGTTACAACAGATTCTCAAGGGACAAGTAGTAGGAGCAATGGATCTCGCCAAAAAGATGGCAGAAATCCACAACAAGGTTTATTGCACTTTCAACGATCTGAACATAAAACTTGAGGCACTTACCTCTAAGGTCAGATACATGGAAGGACAAACTGCGTCGACCTCTGCTCCCAAAGTAATAGGACTTCCAGGGAAGTCCATACCAAAACCGAAAGAATACAACACCGCTCACGCTATCACTATTTGTCATGATCGAGAGCTGCCTACTTGACATGTCTCCAACTCAATCACTGAGGACAATGATGTTCATGACGGGGAGGCTTCTACTCAGATTGAAATTTCAGTTGTTGGACTCGACCATTCAGCTGGATCCTATTTTCAAACTCAGTCTAACCTAGACGAGAAAGCATCCATCTTTGAGAGGATGGTAAAACGATTCAAGCCAGCACCATTACCTTCACGTGCTCTTCCATAGAAATTCAGGAAAGCATGGATAGAAAGATACAATTCTCTTTCAGAAAAGCAGCTTGATGAGATGGAAGCAGTGATGCCTCTAATAGAAGTTCTCAACCTGATCCCGGATCCTCAAAAACATGTGAGAAATTCAATTCTGGAAAGGATCAAGATGTATCAAGATTCAGAAGACGAATGTGATGCTAATCCGTCTAGAGCCACTATTAAGAGGAGTGTTCAAGAAAAACTGGAAGATCCTGGAACTTTCACTCTACCATGTTCCGTTGGGCAATTGATTTTCAGCAATTGTCTATGTGATTTGGGAGCTTCAGTAAGCTTAATGCCACTCTTCGTGGCAACGAAGCTGGAATTCACTCAATACAGGCCTTGCGACCTGTCTTTGATCCTTGCTGATAGGTCTTCAAGAAAACCCTTCGGCCTGCTAAAAGATCTCCCAGTAATGATTAATGGAGTGGAAGTACCTACAGATTTCGTTGTGCTTGAGATTGAACCAGAACCTAAGGATCCTCTAATCCTAGGGAGACCTTTCTTAGCCTCAGTGGGAGCGATGATAGATGTCAAAGACGGGAGAATAAGTCTCAACCTTGGGAAGCACATCAAGCCGCAGTTTGACATCAACGAAACTTCGCAAAGGACAACTGTAGAAGAAAAGATCAGGGCTCAACCTCAACCTTCGAATTCAATCACCAGACCAAGCACAAACTCTACACCTGACTTGCGAGATCTCAAAAAGAAATCTGATGATCAAGAAGGAACCATAGAGAAGCTAGCTCAGACAGTTGAGGAACTTAAGAGTAAATTGGATCAGATGCAAGAGAAAGCTCAATCAAAATGCGGGATTGATACTATCCCGAGAAAAAAGTTTACTTCAAGATGGTCTGAGGAGATAGATTATCCACTAGAAGAGAAAGAGGCCTATTTCGAGGAAAGAAGAATTGAGTATTCTTCTACGCATCTCTCAAGAGAGGATGCTGAATATGATGATGAGATCAGAGAGGACTATGCATATCCTCTCTATCACCCATTTTCTTCTTAATGAGTGTGAGGAGTCAAGCTAGAGACTTTAAACAAGCTCACTTGGGAGGAATTCCCAAGACTGTTTCTGTAAATAAAACTTTTATTTTCTTGTTATTTTTGATTTGTTTTTGGCTGTGTTTGTGATTCTCATGAATAGAGAAATAGCGTGGAGGTAGAGTAAAAATTTAAAAATTTTACTCTACAAAGCAACAGGGGATCGAGTATCTCTGAAATTCAAGAATTTAAAAAACTTCTGTTGCACTCAGAGGCCATGAGGTCGAGTAAGTTGGTCGAGTATTAGTGATGATTTTAAAACCAAAATTTTGAAATAATACTTATTCTCGACCAACAGAAGCTACAGAGACTTGCAGGGAGGTTAACAAGTTTATAGAGGATTACAGAAGGTTCTAGTAGACAGGATACAGTGCTTCAGGACAAACAGACCAAGTACGGGACACCTTCTCTCCTCTTTGTCCCCCCAGGCGTTTCTAGTGATAAGGAAATCCCAAGGGTTCATCATAGCCAGTCGATCCAACCTCATCTCTTCCCACCGACGCCATCTCTACCTCACAACTCTCACTCGACCAAACCTCACTCGTCATCTCTCTCACCGTCTCTCTTTCACTCGATTGCGACGTCCTCTCCAATTGCCGTTTACTCGACCACCTGACCTTCACCGTCTCTCCGTCGCCTTCGTTCACTCGACCTTGCCGTTCCAGCTTCACCATTCCTCACAGCTCCGTCTCCTTCTCACTCGACCACAACTCGACGTCTCCGCGCTTCATCTTCATTTACTCGACTTTGCAGGAGCTCCTCGCCGTTCCAGCTTTGCCATCTCTCACCGCTCATCATCTCTCCTTCACTCGACCACTTCACGCTTCGCCTCAACATCTTCGCCGGAGATTCTCGCCATTCACCGCGCTTTCGTCGCCTCCGTTTACTCAACGACCTCACGCCATTCACTCACCGCAAGCTTGACTTGGCCACCAAGGAACTCGCCTCTCCCTCCTCACCGTTCAAGCCCCCTCTCAACCACTCGTCCTCATCGTTGCCATCTCTCATCAAACTGCCACCGTCTTCTCTTCATTCACCGTTTACTCGACCAAACTGCAACTGCAATCCACCAAACAAGCCTCGCCACCATTCACTCGACCACGCCGTTACCGTCTCTCATTCACTTTCACTCGACCGCAAAACCGCAAAACTCGTAGCCACAATTTCAACGTACTCGACCGGTTTACTCGACCGTGTCTCATGTAGTTCTAATTCGCGTTTTTTGGACTAGATAAGACTAGGTGGGCGCCTATATCATGGGTTGGGATATGTTTAAAAGAAAAGGGTAAATTCAATGTTGATAAGGAAAGGGAAAGAATTCTAGGGGAAGTAAGCTAAAGAAGTTAGAAAAAAAAAATCTAGTAAAGGTTTTGGGAATGTTAAAGAAATAATGAGGTTCTTGTTAGCTAAAGAACAAGGATTAAAAGCCTTTGTTTTAAAGATTAAAAACAGGAACCTTAGTTGTTAAAGATATGAAAAAGAGTTTAAAAGATTCACGAGTGTAAAGGGTAGAGTTAAGTTCTTGTATTGGGACTAGAGTTGGGATTACCATTAGAGCTTCACTGTTATACTCTGGGTAGATGTAATCTTATCTCTGTATGCATAGCTTGGGACTTACCTTTAGCTATCTACTAAAGCTCAATCATTTTTTTAGAGATCCCCTCTTACTGAAGCCTATTCTGTAAGGGACCATCTTTGTCTCCTGACCTTTACCTTAGCCAAATGAGTTCATTGATGATGCATTGCCTGATTCACGTTCCAGAACTAATGAATGTTAAAGGGATTGGTAGATTTCAAAGCATGTGTAGGTCGAGTATAAGAGACGGATAGATTGATAACAAGGCATGGCCAACGTTTTTCAGTAAAATTCGATCATATCGCATCTTAGAACTACCAACTTGGACATTGATTTTATTTGCTCTACCTGATGCTTTGGTTCTTAGTCCCCACCTTCAAACCTCTCCTTCAACTATGTCTTCTTATTTGCGTGAGGGCAAGCAAAGACTAAGTTTGGGGGAGTTGATATGTCTATAATTTGCATGTTTTCAAGGTTCATTCATCATCATTTTGAGTCTAGTTTCATATCATTCATCACTGTTTTATAACATTTCTTATCATTCTTGCATGCTTTGCATGACTAGGATAGCTTTGCATACATATTGCATTTCTGAGTTGTTTTCAGGTGATTTGGAGCTGTTTGCGAGCAAATTGGAAGAAGCGAGCCATAACCAGAGGACATACTCGACCCCCATGTCGAGTACATCCAGCACAATACTCGACCCCCCTGGTCGAGTGACTTTGGAGCCATTCTTCCCATCTACTCGACCCCGTGGTCGAGTAACCTCAGCTCAGGCCACTCGATGACGCCACTCGACCCCCTGGTCGAGTATCACTTCGCCACACCACCTGACCTCACTCGGCCGTTCACTCTACCACGTTACTCGACCGCCTGGTCGAGTATCATCACTCACCACCAATACCATCACTCGACCAAGCACTCGATCACATCTTCGGAGTCTACTCAAATCCGCACTCAACCAGACAAGCTGAGCACAAGGAAGAGAAGAGAAGAAGAAAAAGTGTTTGGAAGCGGTCTGGAGCTCCATCGGATCACGAAGCCCATCTCGGCCCATTCTCACTTTATGGGCCGGGCGATTAGGTTATTGGCCCGTCTACTATCATTTTATTTCGTTTTGTATAAATAGATGTTTTAGGGTTTTGTCCTGAGACATCGAGTCGAAATTGAGTCTTTGCTTCAGTTTAATTTTCTTTTTTACTCTAGCTGCGCCGCTTTTTCTTCTACAACCTGTAGTTCGAGATTTTTCCAAGTTATTCAGAGTCCGCATTTGATTTCACCTTTCATCTACTTTTTATCTCTTTACTTATGCAATATTATCATTTACCTGCATTTATGTCTTTGAGGCATGTTGTCTGAGTAGTGACTTAGAATTCTTAAGGATGGGATAGAGTAGTTGTGGAATCCGTAGTCTATAGAATGGTTAAGTTTTAGAATTGATTGAATCCCTTCAGGACTAGTTATGTTTACTACTTATTTCTTTCTTACCAACTGGAATTCGATCCAAACCATTCCTGCACCCAAAAGGTGTTCGATGGAATGCTTGATCCACTAGTTCCTGAGATATTCGTCTTTATCCCAAGGGATTGGCCGTTTGGAGCGTTTATTGACTTTATCAGTCTGTTCTTATTGCCTGCATAGTAAGATTCCGTTAATGGGAATTAGTCTGGGCTAGCTTTGCTTGAGGATCTCTATCACGGGAGTGAATTGATCTGTTGGTAAACCTGTTGTCTAGGGATAGCCTGATTGCGTTTTTTAACCATTCGAATAAGCTAGGATACCACTCTAATTGATTACCCCATCCTTAGGAATTTCTCGTCTATCTGATTTTTCTGTTTTATCGTTATCGCTTAATCGTTCTCATTGCCTGTTTCTTCGTTTTGCAATTACTAGACCAACTTACTTGACCTCACCCAGTGTCTGGCAACAGACTGTGCAGTCGAGTACAGTTGTCTCGTTTCCTGTCCGCTGCTCGACCAGTATACTCGACCACACCCAGTGTCTGGCAACAGACTGTGCAGTCGAGTATAGCTGGTTCATATCCTGTCTATTACTCGACCACATCCTACTTGTGGCATCAGCCTGTTGTGGTCGAGTGATTTTAGTAATTTTGTTATTGTTTCTTATTTTCTGCATGTTCGCTTAGGACTATTAGAAACCCCAAAACTTTTATTGCTTGGATTGACTTAGTGTCTTCTGATCACATCTCATCTGTTTGCATCACACCCATTTGGATTGACACCCTAAGTACTACAACGACATGATAGTGCTTTAGGATTAATTGATTTAAAAACCTATTATCAAGTATCCGAAGATGCTTTGATAGCTCAACAAGTGTTGTAGAGATGGTCACCCTTGGTCGAGTAAATAGATCGAGTAGTGGATCAAGTAGGAGGGGCGAGTAGATCAATATGCTGCTTCATCTGAGGTTGCCTTGATCGAGTAAGAGGGTCGAGTAAACTGCAGCCTCCTCTGTAGCATCCTGGATCGAGTAAGGAGGTCGAGTAGAATGATGCCTCTTCTTTTGCTGCCTGGATCGAGTGAATGGATCGAGTAGAGTCCTTTTTAGCTCCTTATGCACCTGAAAACACACCAAAACATGCAATGGGAAAGCAAGGTGATCTTAAATGCCTAAGTATGCAAAATAAGATAAAATGATGCAAAATGATATTATACAATGAGCAAATGCATAGCTAAATGATGATAAACATACACCTAAAATGAGTAAAATACAGTGTTATCAGTTAGCCACCCGATGAACACTAAAGTTGCCCTTATCAATGAATCCATCCTTAGGACTTCTATTCTTCTTAGATTTATTTGTATTCACCCCCTGATTGCCCTTTTATTCACCTGTTATTTGTGTCATCTTGTTGAGTTACCTTTTATTGCATTTCAGTACTTAAATTTGTTGCCTGTATGGTTCTGCTCGACCCTCTGATCGAGTAGGGCACTTAAAAGTTCTCATTCTTGTTGTTTGAATCTTGATTTAGGATTGTTACTAGAAACCCACCATCATTATAATCTGGCTTGGCTTAGTTGCTTTTGTATACATCTTGACTGCTAGCAATAACAGTGAACTGGATTGACACCCCCTATAGCTGCATCGACATGTTAGTGTTTAAGGGGAATTGAACTGAACCACACTTCAGCACATAAGTAGGCGTAAAAATCTACTTATCATCTATTTCTATGTGTTTCTCGTACTAGAACATGCTTGATTAAGATATAGTCTTCACGTTTCTATTGGTAATTGTTTTTCTCTTTTCGAACATTTGTGGCTTCTAGCTTTAGAAGGTCTTGTTTATATGTGTTTGGCCTTTGTTTCTTTTTCTACAACTTGATAAATTGCGTTTTGAGTGTTGCCCAAATATATATGTATATGGCTGCTTAATTATGATCTTTTTCACATTTCTTGGTGCTAATAGTGTTTTGAAGTGTTTATCTGGTTAAACATTTGTGGCTTAGTTTCTATGTGGCTTAAGAAGATGGGAGAATGAGATTAAATATCTGACATGCCTTTGGTAAATTATTATAGGATCTCACCAACTCAATCCCAGAGTAAATCTACTTGATCATAGCTCTCATGATTATATTTATAAAGATGGAGGGAATGATGTTGATCCAACTTTGGTTATGGTTGCTTCAAAAGTTGGGGGTGACCGAAACAGTGTAGTTGAAGTAAGTCTTATCTCTGAGTATCAGTGTTTCTTCCACTGCTTAACTGGACACAAGTATTAACATGTATAATTTGTATCTTCATTCTTCACTCTCGTGAATCTTGCTATATAGCTTTGTGCAGAATGTCTTGTACTATACTAACTATATTGAATTATACTTCGTTTTGAATGTCTTGTACCAAACAGAACCATATATTGAATGATTGTACATCTTGTTTCTAAACAAAACCTCTTCTTCTTGTTTAACAAAGACACAAACAACATTTATTCTTGTTTTTACTGCATTTCTATTCTCTCCTATCTCATTCCTCTTTATTTACTTGCTTTCACATGGTAAGGAATTGTGAATATATGGTCTCAGCCTCTCATGTTAGACAAATTTCTTCTAAGATTCTCATCGCTAGATGGAGGAAAATATTCTTAGCATTGAATTTTGTTTTTATCAAAAAAGAAAAAATGGGTTCCTTCAAAAACACAGAAATTTGATCAATTGTTTCAATAAAACTTAAATACAAATTTTCAAAGTGAAAAGCAAGATATATATGAAACCACATTCAAACATTTCTCCTGGTTATTATTTCCACATTACTACTCTAAACTCAATTTTTTAGAAGATTTCAAATCATGTAATGGCACTACAACAAATATCAACATTGATAGCACTAGCGGATAGCTCATTTTCTGTTCCTGCTATGTTTTTTTTTTTTTTTTTTGGATTTTATTATAATAGCGTTGAATAAACCCTATGATAGGAATTTAATAAGCGGGAATCTAAAATGACTTTATCCGCCAACACTTAGCAAAAAAACACTTAGCTAATTCAGTTCCCTCTACAGTCACTTACCCCAAAACCCTTAAGCGCGAGAACAGTAACCAAACCCAAAGCTCTTCAGTCTCTCAAAAAAACAATTCCGAGCGACAGAGAGATTTATCACCAATTTACCTCAAATCTCAATCCTCAAAGCTCATTCTCAAGGATCGAAGTCGTATTAAGCCTGTTTGTACTCCGCCGTGGCCTAATCTTCACTCGCAGCGGCCGTCAGAGAGTTAAAACCAAGGCATGTCATTCTTCGTTTATATTCCTTTTGAGTTTTTGGTTAAGATTGTCTCTAATATCGATCTAGTTCAGTAGATTGCTAAGGAACATCAGATTTGTTTTTCAATTTGAAATTAGGGTTCTTCGATTAGTTTGAATTTAGGGTTCATCGGTTTGTTTAAAATTTAGGGTAAACAAAAAACTTCTGCGATTATCATGTCTGTTTAACATTTGAATCCACATTCTCTTCACAAAGATCTTGTTTTGTGATATAGATTTTGCCTAATCGATTTGTTATCAGTTTTTTTTTTTAAAGCTACATTGTATTATCTTATACTGATTCTGCATTTTTTTGGCAAGTGTTGGTGATTGAAATATTTTGGAACTGAAGCTTGGCTTTGTTATACTCAAACGACAGGTTAGTCAATGTGGCTGTGATTTTTTTATTGTAAATTGTATGAATGTTTTGGTTTTGCTGTGACAGTTTTGGTTTTGTTGAACTTGCTGTAACTGTTTTGGTTTTGTTGAACTTGCTGCCACTGTGTTGTTTTGTTGAGCTTGCTGCCACTGTTCTTGTTTCGGAGATAGTGTAAGGTGCTTAATACTTAGTATGTCTTTAGCATTGTGTTCAGTTTAAATTGTCCCTTCATGATAAGTTGTCTGATAAGTTCTCTCACTCGATTTGTTGCTCTTTAACTGTGACTGTTGTTGATTATAAGTTCTCTTTCAATTCATCTTAATAAGGTTTTTAAGCTTATAACATATAATGTTGGACAAGTCATGGGTGCATCTATGCAGGTAATGAATAAAATTATATAGATAGGTTTAATTTAAATTGGGGTTTAGAACATTGCTTGAGTTTTTTTTCAACTTTATTTCTTCATTGAAGAGCTGATCCTGGTTATGAGAGAGGTGCTCGGAAGTTTGTATTTGATGTGGCTGCGGCTTTAGGAGATATAGATAAGATAATATGTCCATGCAAAGACTGTCATAATGTGTACCGCCACTTAAGTAGTGATGTGGTGGTTCATCTTGTAACGAGAGGGATGGATGAGGCTTACAAGCTGCAGAGTGATTGGTACCATCATGGAGACTCAGTAGCTGATGGAGAAGGTGAAAGGGAAGTCAATCATTGGAATGAGGAAATTCATGAGTTATACAAAGCTGCTGAATACAATGACCAAGAGTTGGCTTCTAATGGTGATATAGATAACAATCCAGTGGTTGACTTAGGTGAGATTGCAAAGGGTGAGGACAAGAGAGAAGATGAGTTTCTAGCCAAGCTAGCAGATGCAGAAACCCCTTTATATCCTGATTGTTTAAACCACAACAAGCTATCGGCAGTTGTGTCTCTCTTTAGGCTTAAGACCAAGAATGGATGGTCTGACAAGAGCTTTGATGAGCTTCTTGAGACGCTGCCCAAAATGTTGCCCAAGGACAATGTGCTTCACACATCATTGTATGATGTGAAGAAGTTTTTGAAGAGCTTTGATATGGGATATCAAAAGATTCATGTGTGTGTAAATGACTGCTGTCTTTTTAGAAAGAAGTACAAGAAGCTGGAAAATTGTCCCAAATGCAATGCTTCAAGGTGGAAGATTAATATGCAGACGGGTGAAGTCAAGAAAGGTGTGCCACAGAAAGTATTACGGTACTTCCCAATAATCCCGCGGCTGAAGACAATGTTTAGAACAGAGGAAATGGCAAAAGACTTAAGATGGCATTTCAGTAACAAGTCTAGTGATGGCAAACTTCGTCATCCTGTAGATTCTGTTACATGGGAAAAGATGAATGACAAGTACCCTTTATTTGCTTCAGAAGAAAGGAACATGCGGCTTGGACTGTCAACAGATGACTTCAATCCATTCAACATGAAGAATACTAAGTACAGTTGCTGGCATGTTCTTATAGTAAACTACAACTTGCCTCCTCACCTATGTATGAAGAAGGAGAACATAATGCTAAGCTTGCTTATTCCTGGTCCACAACAACCTGGTAATAGCATTGATGTCTATTTAGAACCCCTTATTGAGGATTTAAATCATTTGTGGAAGAATGGAGAGGTAACTTATGATGCTTATAGTAAATCTACTTTTACTCTAAAGGCAATGCTTCTCTGGACAATTAGTGATTTTCCCGCTTATGGTAATCTTGCTGGCTGCAAAGTTAAAGGGAAAATGGGTTGTCCTGTATGTGGAAAAAATACAGATTCTATGTGGTTGAAGTATAGCCGGAAGCATGTGTATATGTGCCATAGAAAGGGATTGGCACCAACACATAGATATAGAGATAAGAAAACATGGTTTGATGGGAAGGTTGAACATGGGAGAAAAGGGAGAATTTTAACTGGTCATGAAGTCTATCAAAACTTGAAAAACTACAGAAACGATTTTGGAAATGTTAAAGGTTCTGGGAGAAAGAGAAAAAGGACTGCCTATATTGATCCAGTTTCTGATAGTTCAGATTCGTCTAGTGAATCTGAGGAAGATGAAGAAGCAGAAGTAGACCAAGAGGAATTATCAAGGTGGAAGAAACGATCAATATTGTTCAAGCTGTCTTATTGGGAGGTATGCTTGCATAATTGATCAATTAAGCTGTGATTAAGTATGAATCCAATCCAATCTAACTATACTTTTATTTGTTGTAGGATCTCCCTATAAGGCATAATCTAGATGTAATGCATTGTGAGAAAAATGTTGCTTCAAGCATTGTTTCTACATTGTTGCATTGTGGAAAATCTAAAGATGGTCTTAATGCTCGTAGAGATCTCCAGCATCTTGGTATAAGGAAGGATTTGCATCCAAATACACAAGGAAAGAGAACATATCTACCTGCAGCACCTTGGTCTTTGTCAAAGAAAGAGAAACAAATATTCTACAAAAGATTATTTGATTTTAAAGGACCAGATGGATATTGTTCTAATATATGAAGGGGTGTATCATTAGAGGATTTTAAGATCACAGGACTCAAGTCTCATGACTTTCACGTGTTGATGCAGCAGCTTCTTCCTATTGCACTAAGAGGGCTATTACCAAAAGGTCCTAGGACAGCAATATTCCGCTTATGTGCATTCTTCAACCATTTGTGCCAGAGAGTCATTGACAAAGAGATTATCTCACTAATGGAACGTGAAGTTGTGGAAACACTGTGTATGTTTGAACGGTTTTTTCCTCTCAGCTTCTTTGATATCATGGTTCATTTGACAGTACATCTAGGAAGAGAAGCAAGACTTGGAGGACCAGTCCATTTTTAGATGGATGTATCCATTCGAAAGGTAAACATTATTTGAACTCTTATGCATTCTGATATCTTTTTCTGCATTCTGATATCTTTTTCTTTGGACTTTGTAGGTACATGAAAGTTCTAAAAGACTTTGTAAGAAATCCAGCAAGACCAGAAGGTTGTATTGCAGAGTCATATCTTGCTGAGGAATGTGTGCAGTTCTGTAGTGATTTCTTAAAGAAGACAACAATGGTAGAAGACAAAGAAGACAGAAATACAGAATATGAGAACAGTTCTATACTAGAATGTCGTCCTCTATCTGCTGGAACTGCCATTACTCTTACTGAGATGGAAAAGAACATAACCCATCTTGCAGTCATTCAAAATATGGCTGCCTTGGATACTTATGTTGAGTAAGTTCTGTTTATGTTAATAGTTCTAGTTGTGTCAATTACAATGTTAGTTAATACATAATCTGATTATATAGCTTCTTTTACTCGTGTTTACACTGGTTAGCTACTTACACAATTAGCGAAGATTATCTATATATATCAGTGAGAACTGATTACTGACATTATATATTTATATGTTATAGAGACAAGAACCAAAAATAGGGGAAAACTCAGCTGCCAGAGTAAGTAATTTATATTACTCATGAAGAGTTTCTTTGTATTGTAATTTCTGATGAGGTGTTTCTGATCAACTATTTTGTAGAGTGTAAACAAAAGATCACAACCTAAGTGTGTATTGGTTGATTGGTCTGGTGGTGATGAAGACGTTGGTGAGGGACGTATTCTATCTTCTGATCCTGATGACTTAGTCAATGACTGTCGTCTAGGCCCTACAGATCTTAAAGTGTTGGTTAAAACAGCTACTAAAGCAGATGCATTTCTCTGGAGACCATCAACTAAGATGTTTACTATGGAGGAAGCAGTTGGACATATTATTGCATGGCCAGCGACTAAGTGTGTTCTGTTGGACAAGGAAATCCAAATAGAAGACATTGCGCCTTTGGTAAGTTTCTTATTGTTTCTTCGATGTACTCAGCCTATTTATGAGTTGGTATTTGAGGAGTTGTTTTCTAAATGTTTGTGACAGGGCCTACGAGCAAACTCTCCGAATAAATGTAAACTGCTGGATTTGTCTAATGATGATGTGATTGTTGCTGAGGGTCGTTGGCAGACACAAGAAGAAACTGCAATGGTTAATGGACTACCTCTTGGACCAAAGGCAGTAAAGGTATTTGTGGATTCAGTGCTTCAACCAGAAACATTCATATGGAGGCCTACAATGGATATGACCTACCTTGAAGACTGTTTGATGGCTTTTGTTTCATGGCCTGTCAATAAAGTTAGATTTGAGAATCCATCTACTAGACAGCATTCTGCATCAACAGATATACCATCAGGATCTAAAGCTGCTGTTGGGACAAAATCTGCAGAGACGAGTGCCTCTAAACCAGATTCATAGTCACCTATGGAGACTGCAACACGACCAAGCTCTCCAGTAAAGAAATCTATACCAGATTCACAGTCACCTATCCGGAAATCACAGGTAAGTACTCTATTTTATTTTGGTCTGCTTATTTCTGTCAAATCTTCTAACTTTTGTTTTATGTTGTAACATGGCAGCATATCATGCAAAATGGTTCAAAGGAAAATAAGAAGTGCATGTTGATAGACATTACAGACAAGAATCAAGTAGTTGCTGAAGGACGATGGGCAACAAATGATCCAAACCAGAAGGTTCACTTTGTTCCTTTGGGTCCTAATGCAGTTAAAGTGTGGGTAGACATTGTTAAAGTTAGCGACGTAGAAGTTTGGAGGAAATCAGATGAAATAGAGATTATGGAAGATGCCATTGGGACAGTTATTGCTTGGCCTGAGGACAAAGTGATCATGGCATGAGGTTTGGTTTGTGGAACTTGTTAGTTAAAATTGTTTTCAGACTTTTAGTAGCTTTTGGATCTTAATGAGATGTTTGTGAAACATGTTAATGAGATGATTGTGTTTTGTGATTTGTGTTTTGGATTAGAAAGTATTAATGAAATGTTGTGGGATTTTATAAAACAGGTGCATGAATATACTTGTTATGGCATTTAAAAACCTGGTACGAAATCAATTGGTTATCAAAATGTAAGATTAAACAAATGCTATTGTAGATCCATCTACTATAGCGCAATAAGTAAGTAATTAATCAAAAATTTAAAAATAGACAAACGCTACAAGATACTATATCATAGCATAAATATTACTATATAAAAACATAAACTAAACTGGTTTAACAAAGCTATCGTAGAGTCCCCTAACATAGCATGGGTAATGAATTATTATATAATATAATAACTAATTAACACGAATCAAGACACAACGTTTCCCTGATGCTATAATATAATTAATTAACATAGCACACATATCTGACGCTATCTTATATGGGGTACTTACGATAACAGGGGTATAAAATAGCGTTTATGAAATCGCTATTAATGACGTAACATAGCGTTTCTCTCGTGATAAGAATGTGGATTTTTCTTGTAGTGTGGGTACGTTAAACCTTTTAGAACAATCTTATTCATATGTACATTACCAACTTCCTTATTGATCATAGTTTTTTTTAATTGAGTTTTATGAAATTAAATATTTTTAAAATAATTTTATATTTTCATGAGAACCCTATTAAGAGAAACTACCATTGGACTATGATTTTTTTTTTTTTTGAACATAAGCTCTAATCTAACAAATTCACATAATTTATTCTTAAAAAATGGTGAGAGCCCATGGAGGGGCTCTCACCATTGGAGATGGCCTTAGGTAGCACAGCTTCCTAGTTGCCTTGAAACTAGGGTTTCAGGGAGTATCTTCATCGAGGAGTCTAGTTGTCATGCAAGAGTAGGTGTCTTTGAACTCTTCATAATCCTCCTCTTCTTTAGAACGGTCGGTGAGGTCATCATCCCCTCTTGAACAGTCTTCAATCCAATTCTCCAAATTCTCAAAGTGAGAATCGTCTTCTTGATCGTAGCTCTCTCTTCAAGAGTAGGTCTCGGCCATTGAATTTTCTTCTAGGCGTGCCGCTGCTTCTTCTTCTAAGTGATATCCTTCTTCGATTTGATCTTGTTGAGAAACATTAGGGATCGAAATCCCTAGAGTTTTTATAGGGTCAAAATTTCCTTTTTCGGAATAGCAACATAGATCTTTCCCTTTTTCACTAGGAATCCAATTTCCTTTTTTGTTTCCACCTAGTATCGGGCTTGGGCCTTGGGAAAATGTTCTTCTTCTTGGTAAGATTGGTTACTTCTCCACTCCGAAAACTCGTTTGAGTTAGTGAGCTTCTTCTCTAGTTCTTCAATCTTCCAATCTAGATGACCTTCAACCGAATCAATGGCAAATCCGACACTGATGATTCTTCTGTTGTGGTCTTGGATATCGTCTTGTTGGTTAAGAAGGGCGTTGCTGATCTTGACAAGCTTTTCCTCCATTTGCTAGAATTGGTCGCTGATATGTCTATAATTTGTATGTTTTACACATCCTTTTATCACCATTTTTAGTCTAGTTTGATCCATCTTTCATTGCATTCATCATCATTTTTGTACATTTTGCATCTTTAGTCGAGTGTATGACTAGTCTTGCATATATTCTGCATTCTGGAGTTGTGTAAGGTACTTTGGAGCTATTGGTGCTTAGAAAGAGGAAAAACAGAACAAAAAGTCACATTTCCACCAACATACTCGATCACCAGTAGCAGAGTGGGAAGCAATCAGCTCAGCAGTCCATCAACACACTTCTACTCGATCGCAGAGGAGACCAGGCAGTCCATTCTGCCAGATATACTTGATTGAAGAGGAGAGGAGGCAGTCCATTCTGCAGTTCTACTCGATCATAGAGCTGAAGGAGTCCATCCTGACAATTCTACTCGATCGGAGAGACGACCAAGCAGTCCACTTTGTGAGTCCACCAATATACTCGATCGGAGAGGAGAAGAACCAGTCCATCGTGACAGCTGACCAATATACTCGATCAGAGAGGCCAAGAAGCAGCCTAGACCATTCTGTCAACCAACTTACTCGACCACCACCTCGACCCTCTGATCAATCCGCACTTAACCAGACAACCTGAGAAACGGAAATACAAGAGAAGAGAAGGCCCATTCGAAGCCCTTTCGAAGCCCATTCGAAGCCCACTTCGAAGCTCATTAGGAAGCCTGCTTTGAGCCGACACTCTTGATCACATCGTCCATGGCAGCCCACTTCTTTATCCTTATCGTTTTTAGTATAAATAAGTCTCTAAGAATTTTGCCCTAAGACATTGAGACTTACACAGACTTTTTACAAAGATTTCTACAACTTATTCAGCAGCCGCTTTTTCATTCCTTCAACTTTATATTTCAATTTTTCTTCTAAGTTATTCAGATTTTGCCTTCATTTGCTTGTTCATTTCTGTTTCATTTCCTCTAATCTTTTAAGTATGCAATCTTCAATCGTTTCTATGTTATTGTCTTTAAGCATATTGCCTGAGTAGTGATTAGGATTTCTAATGATGGGATAGAGTAGTTGTGGAACCCCTGGTCGAATCTGTTAGTTAAGTGTAGATTTATTGAATCTCTTCTGGATTAGTTATGTTTACTGCTTATTCCTTTTTGATCAACTAGAATTCGATCCTAGACGTTCCAGCGCTGAGAAGGCATTTAATGGAACGTTAGATCTACTAATTCCAGTGATAATCGTCTCTATCCCAAGGGATTGGCCGTTTAGAGCGGTTATTGGCTTTAACTGTCGGTTCTTATTTCCTGCTTAGTTAGAGACCGCTAATGGAAATTAGGTCAATGTCTAGCTATGCCTGAGGATTTATATCACGGGAGTAAATTAATTTGTTGTTGAATCTGTTTTCTAGGGATAACTTCATTGAGAATTGATAACCAACTGAATTGATTAGGGAGACCACACTATTCGATTACCCCATCCTTAGGAATTTCTCATCCAACTGAATTCTCTGTCTACTTACCTACTTCATCCACTTGCTATTGAATTTTAGTATTTTCCTCTTTTCAACCATTCTACTCGATCACACCCTGGTATTAATAGTGAGACTGTGTGATAGAGTAAACTGGTCCATTTCTGCACTCTCTGTCATCCTGTTGTACTCGATCACAGGGTCCCTTCTAGCAGTCGACCTTGCGATCGAGTATATCAGTCATTTTTGTGACTTTTACTGTTTTCTGCATCAACACTAGGACTATTAGAAAATCAACCAAATTCTGCTTGGCTTGACTTAGCAACTTCTGATCATATCTCATCTGTTTGCATCACACCCATTTGGATTGACACATTTCAATACTACAACGACGTGATAGTGCTTGAGGATTAATTGATCTTAAAATCCTATTATCAATTTGGCGCCGTTGTCAATTGAGTGTTTGTTTGCTATATTTGAGATTTCAGAATTGTTAAGATCAAGTTCGTTTTTGTTATAAGAGATACTAACATTGTGTCTTTTCAAACTCTGTATTTCAGGTACTTAGCAACCAACTTTAATCGTCTGTTATAGCCAGGTTGCTACTTGTTGCATGCATACACGGTCACAAGGGAATCAGAACATCCTATTCAACGATAACATCGATCGTATTGCTCGCCAATTGAGAGAACAGATAATAACAGACACAATGGCTGACGTTCTAGATGAGCAAATGCAACCTAACAACATTGGTGCTGGTGACTTCCCATACAACCACCACCAGCGTCATGGCATTGTTCCACCTCCAGTACATAACAACAACTTTGGGTTCAAGAGTGGTCTTACTACACTGGTTCAGGGGAACAAATTTCATGGCTTGCTAATGGAGGATCCGCTTGATCATCTAGACGAGTTTGAAAGGCTCTGTAGCCTTACTAAAATCAATGGAGTTAGTGAAGATGGTTTCAAGCTTCGCTTGTTTATCTTCTCACTTGGAGATAAAGCCCATCTGTGGGAAAAGACGTTACCCCAGAATTCAATCACAACCTGGGATTACTGCAAGAAAGCCTTCTTGGCTAAATTCTTCTCCAACTCCAGAACTGCAAGACTCCAGAATGAGATATCCGGATTCACTCAGAAGCAAACTGAAACCTTCTATGAAGCTTGGGAGCGCCTCAAGGGTTATCAAACCAAATGCCCTCATCACGTATTTAAGCAGGCTTCTCTTCTCAGCACAGAGGCGTCCTGCCTAAGATAAGGATGCTGCTTGATACTGCTTCAAATGGGAACCTTCTCAACAAGGATGTTGAAGAAGGATGGGAGCTAGTTGAAAACTTGGCTCAGTCGGATGGCAATTACAATGAAGATTATGACAAAGGCATCCGCACCAGCTCTGACTCTGAAGACAAGCACCATAAAGAGATTAAAGCTCTCAATGAAAAATAGACATACTCCTCCAAGTGCAAAAGAAGCATGTTCACTTCGCCTCTGAAGATGAACTATTCCATGTCCAAGAGGGGCAAAATGATCAGTGTGTTGAGATGAGCTATGTTCAGAACCAAGGTGTCTACAAAAAAAAGTACAACAATTACAGACCCAACCCGAATCTCTCGTATAGAAGCACCAATGTAGCCTATCCACAAGACCAAGTCTATCCACAGCAGCAACCACAACAACAACCCAAACTGTTTGTTCCTTACAACCAAGATCAGGGGTTTGTTCCAAAGCAGCAGTTCCAGGGAGGTTATCAACAACAACAGGCACCACCTGGTTTCCAATCACAGCAACATCAAGCAGCTGCACCTCAGGATTCAGACATGAAGACCATGCTTCTGTAGATAATTCAAGGCCAAGCCACAGGAGCAATGGAAATCACTCAGAAGTTTGCTGAATTACACAACAAAGTTGACCGACACTTCGTCGAACTTAACAGCAAGTACGAATCTTTGAGCACTAGGATACGATATCTGGAAGGCATCCCCACTTCACCATCTATTACCAATATCCCAGGCCAGCTTCCAGGGAAAGCAATCCAGAACACTAAGGAGTATGCCACTGCTCACGCCATCACTATCTGCCATGATCGAGAGTTGCCAACTCGACATGCCTCTACCTCTATCACTAGGGACAGTGAAGTTCAAGAATGGGAGGTTTTCGTTCAGAATGAAGTTTCAGCTGAAATAGCTATAGAGGAGCCCATACTCGATCGTAGTACTCGATCCCAAGCTCAAGTAGTACATCCTTCTCTTAAAAAGCATGCCGCTACTAAAACCAAGGATAAAGTCTATGTTCCTCCACCCTACAAGCCTCCACTACCATTTCCAGGGAGATTCAAGAAGCAACTGATAAAGAAGTAGGAAGCTCTATTTGAAAAACATTTGAAGGACCTTGAAATCACAATGCCTCTAGTAGACTGTCTTGAGCTAATATCGGACTCACACAAACGTGTGAAGGACATGATTACAGAGAGGATCAGAGAAGTTCAAGGAACGGTGACGTTAACTCACGAGTGTAGTGCAATCATCCAGAAGAAGATTGTTCAAAAAAGTTAGAAGATCCGGGATCTTTCACTCTACCATGCTCTATTAGGCAACTAGCTTTCAGCAACTGCCTATGTGATTTAGGAGCTTCAGTCAGCCTAATGCCACTTTCTGTTGCAAGGAAGCTGGGATTTGTCAAATATAAGTCGTGCGACCTAAACTTGATTCTTGGTGATAAGAGTTCAAGGAGACCTTTTGGCCTGTTAGAAGATCTGCCTATAATGATCAATGAAGTAGAAGTACCTACTGACTTTGTTGTTCTGGATATGGAAGAAGAACATAAGGATCCTCTAGTCCTGAGAAGACCTTTCTTAGCCTTAGTGGGAGTAGTGATAGATGTCAGGGAAGGGAAAATAAGTCTCAACCTTGAAAAGCACATCAAGCTGCAATTTGACATCAACAAAACTCCACAAAGGTCAACAGAAGATGGAAAAACCTCTGAGGACGATAGAGTGATCTCAGGAGAAGGATATGAGACTGAAAGAGTAAAAGAGCTTAAAAAGAGGTCTGATATGGAAGAAGAAACTATAGGGACGCTAGCCCACACTGTGGAGGAACTTAGGGATAAAGTGAGTCAGATGCAAAGAGAAGCTATTCAACCTCAACTTAGCATTGAAGCTATCCCAAGGAAAACGTTCGCTTCTGAATGGTTTGAAGAAGAAGACTACCCACTAGAAGAAAAAGAAGCTTACAAGGAAAGGGCCATTGAGTACTCAACTACAGACCTGTCAAGAGAGCATGCTGAATACAATGTTGTATCTAACAAGGAAGAAGAGGAGACCTCAATTCCTCCTATCACCCTCCTTAAGCTTAATAAGTGTGAGCAGTCAAGCTAGAGACTTAAAACAAGCTCACTTGGGAGGAAGTCCCAAGTCTATCTTTGTGCATATCTTTATTTTTCCTTGTTGTTTTTGATGCATTTTGTTAGTGTTTTCAGGATATAAGTATGAAGAGCTGAGCGAAGTGGATTCTGGCTCTGAGGGTACAGCAATACACTCGACCACAGAGCAATCAAAGACACTCGACCTTGTTTTGGCTTCTCCACGCTAGGAGAGATCACTCGACCGCGGTGCTAGCCGGAGTATAAGAGAGAGGTCGAGTATCCACAAAGCAGTGTTGGCCGTAGCAGAAGAAGAGAGGTCGAGTATACTCGTGGCGGTGCTGACCGCCACAAAGGAGATGAGGTCGAGAACCCACAGGGCGGAGATGAGACACAACAGGGAGTTTCTGGCCTAATAGCAATCACAAGCAGCTATTGACGAATACATCCGCTCGTTCTTCAACTGAGGTAAGCTCCTCACTTCACCATTGTATTATACCATCTCCTATTTTTATTTTGTTTTTGTTATGTGTTTTGTCCTGAGTACTCTCTTCCTAATTTGGTAATTCTGTTATTGTGTCTGTTTTTTGCATGTTCGCTTAGGACTGTTAGAAACCCCAAAACTGTTATTGCTTTGCTTGACTTAGTGACTTCTGATCACATCTCATCTGTTTGCATCACACCCATTTGGATTGACACCCTAAGTACTACAACGACATGATAGTGCTTTAGGATTAATTAACTTAAAAACCTATTATCAATTTGGCGCCGTTGCCAATTGGGTATTTTCTTTGCTATATTTGAGATTTTCGGAAACGTTAAGATTAAGTTCTTTTGTTACAAGGTTACTGACACTGTGTCTTTTTCTCTGTTTGCGTGTTTCAGGTACTCACATTCATCAGCTTCCCTGGCCCATTCTCTGTTTGGTCTGTTCAAGTTGTGATGATACCTGTTGTATGCAAACACGGTCACAATGACATCAGAACCTCCTCTTCAACGACAACATCGACCGCATCGCTCGCTCTCTAAGAGAACAGACACATACAAATACGATGGCTGACGTTGTAGATGAGCAAGAACTGCCCAACAACATTGGCGCTGGTGACTTCCCACACAACCATAACCTGCGCCATGGCATTGTTCCTCCGCCGGTTCAAAACAACAATTTCGAGATCAAGAGCGGTCTCATTGCTATGGTTCAGGGGAACAAATTTCACGGCCTGCCAATGGAAGACCCACTCGATCACCTGGACGAGTTTGGAAGGCTCTGCAGCCTTACAAAAATTAATGGAGTTAGTGAAGATGGTTTCAAGCTTCGCCTGTTCCCATTTTCACTTGGAGACAAAGCCCATCTGTGGGAGAAGACGCTACCCCAGGGACCAGTCACAACCTGGGACGACTGCAAGAAAGCCTTCTTGGCTAAATTTTTCTCTAACTCCAGAACCGCCAGACTCCGGAATGAGATATCCGGATTCACACAGCAGAATGCTGAAATCTTGTGTGAAGCATGGGAGCGCTTCAAAGGCTATCAGACCAAATGCCCTCATCACGGGTTCAAAAAAGCTTCACTTCTCAGCACTCTCTACAGAGGTGTCCTTCCCAAGATCATGATGCTTCTTGATACCGCTTCCAACGGGAACTTCCTCAACAAGGACGTTGAAGAAGGATGGGAGTTGTAAGAGAATTTGGCACAATCGGATGGCAACTACAATGAAGAGTACGATAGAAGCATCCGCACCAACTCTGATTCTGATGAGAAGCACCGCAGGGAAATGAAAGCTATGAGTGACAAACTGGACAAGCTACTCCTTGTGCAACAGAAGCACGTTCATTTTCTGGGTGATGATGAGACGTTCCAAGTTCAGGATGGGGAGACTCTGCCATCAGAAGAAGTCAGCTATGTGCAAAACCAAGGAGGATACAACAAAGGTTTCAACAACTTCAAGCAGAACCATCCCAATCTGTCTTACAGAAGTACTAATGTTGCAAACCCACAAGACCAAGTCTACCCTTCACAGCAGCAGAATCAACCCAAGCCGTTTGTTCCATACAACCATGGTCAGGGGTATGTTCCTAAGCAGCAGTAAGGGCACCTATCAGCAGCAACTTCCACCACCTGGGTTCACACAGCAGCAAAACCAACAACCTTCACCAATTCCAGATACAGACTTGAAGAACATGTTACAGCAGATTCTAAAGGGACAAGCAGTAAGAGCAATGGATCTCGCCAAAAAGATGGCAGAAATCCACAACAAGGTTGATTGCACTTTCAACGATCTGAACATCAAACTTGAGGCACTCACCTCTAAGGTTAGATACATGGAAGGATAAACTGCGTCGACCTCTGCTTCCAAAGTAACAGGACTTCCAGAGAAGTCCATACAAAAACCGAAAGAATACGACACTCCTCACGCTATCACTATTTGTCATGATTGAGAGCTGCCTACTCGACATATCTCCAACTCAATCACTAAGGACAGTGATGTTCACGACGGGGAGGCTTCTTGTAACGCGCGTGTCTGAGTTAGGGAGTAACCGAGATCTTACACCCGACGAATTCGAGGACGAATTCAGTTTAAAGGGGTAGACTTGTAACGACCGCGTCCCGCGTTCATAAAGAGGCCGGGTTGTTTTAGGAGAAAACTATATCATGGTCGAGGAACAGACCAAAATACTTAGTCGGAAGAACGAGAAAGTTCAAGCTGAACCAGCTAGGTGAGCTGGACAAGCTGGATGAACTAGGTAGCTAAGCTAGGTGAGCTAAACCAGCTGGAAGACTTGCTAGGTCAACTAGGTCAGCTGACCGACAACTCGACTGAGCTCGATGAGCTGATCGAGTACTGACCCAGTTGGGTGGTCCGGTTAGCTGACACTCGAGTTGGTAGACTATGATAGCTCACAGGTGAAGAGGTGTCTCGGCCAAAAGGTGTAAGGTCGAGCGGGTACCAACGAACGATTGCATCGCCCAAAGGATGCAAGGAACGGATGTGACCTTTCGGAAGGATGCAAGGAACGGATGTGATCTTTTAGAAGGATGCAAGGAACGGATGTGATGTTTCGGGAAGCATCCATTCCCCCCCCTATATAAGGGAGGACGCACAAGACATCAACAACAACATCCAGATCGGATCGGCCAGACTGATCGTCGGACGGATCAGATCGGCCAGATCAGATCGGCCAGACGGATCGGATCGGACAGACCGATCGTCGGACGGGTCGGATGGGACAGGCTGATCGTCAGACGGAATGGGTCGGACAGACCGATCATTGGATGGGATGGATTGAGAAAAGTGTTCGAAAAAGCACAAGGATAAGTGCATCCGACCACACCCAAGGGTCGCCCATGGATACAATCTTACCGGTAAAGGGAAAAAGCACCAAGAATGGGTAAGGAACGTGATTCACCATATAGCATCAATATCGCGGCTGCCTTCATGTATCTATCTCCTTAGCCACGGTGAAACCGATTGGAGATCGATAAGACAAAAGGGTGACTCGACGGATAACCAACGAGAAAGTCCACGGTGGGAACCGATGGACAAAACAAATGTAGGACCCGCGAGCAAACCTAAGGCCGACGGAAGAAGGATTTCATGGGCTAGCCTACGATGATCCGGTGGATAAATCCACGGACCCTTGGGTGTGATAAGGATATCGTTCGGACCGCATGGATGGATCATTAAGCCGAAAGCTTTACTGACCACCATGGACCGGACAGGTAAACGGTTAGTAACCCAAGGGCGGTCGTAGCGTTAAACGACCGGATCGGAAACATGGATAGTTCGATAAGCCGAGGGCTCAATGGTCTACTATGTAACCGGAGGGGCGTACGCTTGGAGAACGGATGGACCAATAAGCCAAGAGCTTGATTTGGCCATCGTGAACCAAGGGAATCGTACGATCCCCAATCTCTATCGTTGTACTTAGACCAGTGGGGTTGGTTGGTTGTATGGCTAAGTAAAGATAGGGATTCGTTCATCAATGCACGATCGGATACGAATCATTGAACGAATAGAATAAGGCGACAAACGGGCTAGGGAATCAAATCCGCATATTGGCCAAGGTATGTAACGATCTAGCTTACTAGTTAGGATAGACGTTTGGGAATTGAACGTGAAAATGGGATAAAGGAATATGCGATTGTTAGGCCTAGAATGGTTAGCAAACAATATGCATGTCTTGACCAAGTAAAGGATCGATCTAAGTCTAAGGGACAAAGACGATGAAACCGGTACAAGAGTTGGTTAGAATTAAACCAAGGTTAGAAAGACTTCCGCTGTGTAATAAGAAAGTAATTATACAATTTAGCCTCGTAAAGGCAATTCTATGTTGAATCGCGAAAAATTAAGAGGTTTGGCCAGGAAGAGGCGCGAACGTGAGTCCAAGGTTGCCGGACGCCGAGACGTCCAGGGTCGGGTCTCACAACTTATAACGACCGCGTCCCGCGTTCATAAAGAGGTCGGTTTGTTTTAGGAGAAAACAAGATAATGGTCGGGGAACGGACCAAAATACTAACAAGGAAGAACGAGAAAATTCAAGTTAAACCAGGTAGGTGAGCTGGACAAGCTGGATGAACTAGCTAGCTAAGCTATGTGAGCTAAACCAGATGGAAGACTAGCTAGCTCAGCTAACTGAGCTGACCGACAGCTCGACTGAGCTCGGTGAGCTGATCGAGTACTGACCCAGCTAGATGGTCCGGTCAGCTGATACTCGAGCTGGTAGACTGTGGTAGCTCACGGGTGAAGAGGTGTCTCGGCCGAAAGGTGTAAGGTCGAGCGGGTACCAACGAACGGTTGCATCGCCCATAGGATGCAAGGAACGGATGTGACCTTTCGGAAAGGTGCAATGAACGGATGTGATGCTTCGGGAAGCATCCATTCGCCCCCTATATAAGGGAGGTCGCCCAAGGCCTTTAGGGCTTCTCATTCAACATCCAGACACCACAAAACATTCTCAAAACAGTCCCAACACATCCTAAAGTTGTTGGTCGGAAAAGGGGTGCGGCTTGGCGAGTATAACTCGAGCGAACTGATGCGCATGCTACCTCCCAGTCCAACGGTTCGATGGAGTGTAGAGGATGGAGACGGTAGACCGTTTGTCTTAGAGACGAATCGGATCTGGTTTACCGATCGTCTGATCGGATCGGCCTGACCGATCGTCGGACGGATCGGATCGGCCAGACGGATCGGATCGGACAGACCGATCGTTGGACGGGTCGGGTGGGATAGTCCGATCATCGGACGGAACGGGTCGGACAGACCGATCGTCGGATGGGATGGATCGAGAAATGTGTTCGAGGAAGCACTAGGATAAGTGCATCCGCACACACCCAAGGGACGCCCATGGATGCAATCTTACCGGTAAAGGGAGAAAGCACCAAGAATGGGTAAGGAACGTGATTCACCATATAGGATCAATATCGCGGCTGCCTTCATTTATCTATCTCCTCAGCCATGGTGAATCAAGGTCGGAAATATTGACAAAGTCGGAAAAAGACTTAAGTCGGAAATAATGATCGAGTCCGGGAAAGGACCAGGATCAAAAATTTGAATGAATGTCGGAAGAGGCAAAGATCAGGAAACGTTGATCTAGTCCAGGAAAGGACAAAGATTGGTAAATGTTGATCAAGTCCAAGAAAGGACAAAGATCAGAAAACGTTGATCAAGTCCAGGAAAGGACAAAGATTGGAAAACGTTGATCAAGTCCAAGAAAGGACAAAGATCAGAAAACATTGATAAAGTCCAGGAAAGGACAAAGATCGGGAAATAATGACAGAGTCCGGGAACGCACCATGATCAGGAATTTGATCGAGTGTCGTAAGAGACAAAGATCGGTAAACTTGATCAAACACGGAAATAGAGATTTGATCAAATGTGATATGTAAAGTCTCGGAGAAACTAAAGATGGGAAAGCGTGAAGGAGTAAACAAGATCTTACACCCGCTGAATTCGAGGACGAATTCAGTTTAAGGGGGTAGACTTATAACGACCGTGTCCCGCGTTAATAAAGACGCCGGTTTGTTTTAGGAGAAAACTAGATCATGGTTGGGGAACGGACCAAAATACTAAGTAGGAAGAACGAGAAAGTTCAAGCTAAACAAGCTAGGTGAGCTGGACAAGCTGGATGAACTAGCTAGCTAAGCTATGTGAGCTAAACCAGCTGGAAGACTAGCTAACTCAACTAGGTGAGCTGACCGACAGCTCGACTAAGCTCGGTGAGCTGATCGAGTACTGACCCAGTTGGATGGTCCGGTCAGCTGACACTCGAGCTGGTAAACTGTGGTAGCTCACGGGTGAAGAGGTGTCTCGGCCAAAAGCGTAAGGTCGAACGGGTACCAACGAACGGTTGCATCGCCCATAAGATGCAAGGAACGGATGTGACCTTTCGGAAGGGTGCAATGAACGGATGTGATTCTTCGGGAAGCATCCATTCACCCCCTATATAAGGGAGGACGCCCAAGGCCTTTAGGGCATCTCATACAACATCCAGACACCACAAAACATTCTCAAAACATTCCAACACATCCTGAAGTTGTTGGTCAGAAAGGGGTGCGGCTTAGCAAGTATAACTGGACCGAACTAATGCGCATGCTACCTCCCTGTCCAACGGTTCGATGGAGTGTAGAGGATGGAGAGGGTAGACCGTTCGTCTTATAGACGAATCGGATCTGGTAGACTGATCGTCGGATCGGATCGGCCAGACGTATCGGATCGGACAGACCGATCGTTGGACGGGTCAAATGGGATAGGCCGATCGTCGGACGGAACGGGCGGATAGACTGATCGTCGGATGGGATGGATCGAGAAAAATGTTCGAGGAAGCACAAGGATAAGTGCATCCGAACACACTCAAGGGTCGCCCATGGATGCAATCTTACCGGTAAAGGGAGAAAGCACCAAGAATGGGTAAGGAACCGATCGAGATCGGTAAGACCAAAGGTTGACTCGATGGATAACCAACGGGAAAGTCCACGGTGGTCTCACGTTCATAAAGAGGCCGGGTTGTTTTAGGAGAAAACTATATTATGGTCAATGAATGGACAAAAATACTTAGTCGGAAGAACGAGAAAATTCAAGCTGAACCAGCTAGGTAAGCTGGACAAGCTGTATGAACTACCTAGCTAAGCTAGGTGAGCTAAACCAGCTAGACTTGCTAGGTCAGCTAGGTCAGCTGACCGACAGCTCGACTGAGCTCGATGAGCTGATCGAGTACTGACCCAGCTAGGTGGTTCGGTCAGCTGACACTAGAGTTGGTGTACTGTGATAGCTCACTGGTGAAGAGGTGTCTCGGCCAAAAGGTGTAAGGTCGAGCGGGTACCAACGAACAGTTGCATCGCCCAAAGGATGCAAGGAACAGATGTGACCTTTCGGAAAGATGCAAGGAACAGATGTGACCTTTCGGAAAGGTGCAAGGAACGGATGTGATGTTTCGGGAAGCATCCATTCGCCCCCTATATAAGGGAGGACGCCCAAGGCATCAACAACAACATCCAGACACCACAAAACATTCTCAAAACAGTCCCAACACATCCTGAAGTTGTTGGTCGGAAAGGGGGTGCGGCTCGGCGTGTATAAGTCGACCGAACTGATGCGCATGCTACCTCCTGGTCCAACGGTTCGATGGAGGGTAGAGGATGGAGAGGGTAGACCATTCGCCTTAGAGACGAATCGGATCTGGTAGACCGATCGTCGGTTCAGATCGGCCAGACTGATCGTCGGATAGATCGGATCGGCCAGACGGATCGGATCTGACAGACCGATCGTCAGACGGGTCAGCTGGGACAGTCCGATCATCGGACGGAACGGGTCGGACAGACCGATCGTCGGATGGGATGGATCGAGAAAAGTGTTCGAGGAAGCACGAGGATAAGTTCATCCGAACACACCCAAGGGACGCCCATGGATGCAATCTTACCTGTAAAGGGAAAAAGCACCAAGAATGGGTAAGGAACGTGATTCACCATATAGGATCTATATCGCGGCTTCCTTCGTGTATCTATCTCCTCAGCCATGGTGAAACCGATCGGAGATTGGTAAGACCAAAGGGTGACTCGACGGATAACCAACGGAAAAGTCCACGGTGGGAACCGATGGACAAAACGGATGTTGGACCCGTGAGCAAACCTAGGCCGCGGAAGAAGGATTTTATGGGCTAGCCTACGATGATCCGGTGGATGAATCCACGGACCCTTGGGTGTGATAAAGGATATCGTTCGGACCGCATGGATGGATCATTAAGCCGAAAGCTTTCCCGACCACCATGGATCGGACAGGTAAACGGTTAGTAACCCAAGGGCGGTCGTAGTGTTAAACGACCGGATCGGAAACATGGATGGTTCGATAAGCCGAGGGCTCAATCGTCCACCATGTAGCCGGAGGGGAGTACGTTTGGAGAACGGATGGACCAATAAGCCAAGAGCTTGATTCGGCCATCGTGAACCAAGGGAATCGTACGATCCCCAATCTCTATCGTTGTACTTAGACCAGTGGGGTTGGTTGGTTGTATGGCTAAGTAACGATAGGGATTGGTTCATCAATGCAAGATCGAATACGAATCGTTGAACGAATAGAATAAGGCTACAAACGGGCTAAGGAATCAAATCTGCATATTGGCCAAGGTATGTAACAATCTAGCTTACTAGTTAGGATAGACGTTTGGGAATTGACCGTGAAAATGGGATAAAGGAATATGCGATTGTTAGGCCTAGAATGGTTAGCGAACAATATGCATGTCTTGACCGAGTAAAGGATCGATCTAAGTCTAAGGGACAAAGATGATGAAACCGGTACAAGAGTTGGTTAGAATTAAACCAAGGTTAGAAGACTTCCGCTGTGTAGTAAGAAAGTGATTATTGAATTTAGCCTCGTAAAGGCAATTCTATGTTGAATCGCGAAAAATTAAGAGGTTTGGCCAGGAAGAGGCGCGAACGTGAGTCCAAGGTTGCCGGACGCCGAGACGTCCAGGGTCGGGTCTCACACTTCTACTCAGATTGAAATTTCTGTTGTTGGACTCTACCATTTAGCTGGATCCCGTTTTCAAACTCAGTCCAACCTAGACGAGAAAGCAGCCATCATTGAGAGGATGGTAAAACGATTCAAGCCAGCACCATTACCTTCACGTGCTCTTCCATGGAAATTCAGGAAAGCATGGATAGAAAGATACAATTCTCATGCAGAAAAGCAGCTTGATGAAATGGAAGCGGTGATGCCTCTAATAGAAGTTCTCAACGTGATCCTGGATCCTCACAAAGATGTGAGAAATTCAATTCTGGAAAGGATCAAGATGTATCAAGATTCAGAAGACGACTGTGATGTTAATCCGTCTAGAGCCACTATTAAGAGGAGTGTTCAAGAAAAACTGGAAGATCCTTGAACTTTCACTCTACCATGTTCCATTGAGCAATTGATTTTTAGCAATTGTCTATGTGATTTGGGAGCTTCACTAAGCTTAATGCCACTCTCCGTGGCAGGGAAGCTGGAATTCACTCAGTACAGGCCTTGCGACCTGACTTTGATCCTTGCTGATAGGTCTTCAAGAAAACCCTTCGACTTGCTAAAAGATCTGCCAGTAATGATTAATGGAGTGGAAGTACCTACAGATTTCGTTGTGCTTGAGATGGAAGCAGAACCTAAGGATCCTCTAATCCTAGGGAGACCTTTCTTAGCCTCAGTGGGAGCGATGATAGATGTCAAAGACGGGAGAATAAGTCTCAACCTTGGGAAGCACATCAAGCTGCAGTTTGACATCAATGAAACTTCGCAAAGGACAGCTGTAGAAGAAAAGATCAGGGCTCAACCTCAACCTTCGAATTCAATCACCAGACCAAGCACAACCTCTACACCTGACTTGCGAGATCTCAAAAAGAAATCTGATGATCAAGAAGAAACCATAGAGAAGCTAGCTCAGACAGTTGAGGAACTTAAGAGTAAACTGGATCAGATGCAAGAGAAAGCTCAATCAAAATGCAGGATTGATACTATCCCGAGAAAAAAGTTTACTTCAAGATGGTCTGAGGAGATAGATTATCCACCAGAAGAGAAAGAGGCCTATTTGGAGGAAAGAAGAATAGAGTATTCTTCTACGCATCTCTCAAGAGAGGATGCTGAATATGATGATGAGATCAGAGAGGACTATGCAGATCCTCTCTATCACCCATTTTCTTCTTAATGAGTGTGAGGAGTCAAGCTAGAGACTTTAAACAAGCTCACTTGAGAGGAATTCCCAAGACTGTTTCTGTAATTAAAACTTTTATTTTCTTGTTATTTTTAATTTGTTTTTGGCTATGTTTGTGATTCTCAGGAACAGAGAAATAGTGTGGAGGTAGAGTAAAAATTTAAAAATTTTACTCTACAGAGCAACACGGGATCGAGTATGTCAGAAATTCAAGAATTTGAAAAACTTCTGTTGCACTCAGAGGCCATGAGGTCGAGTAAGTTGGTCGAGTATTAGTGATGATTTTAAAACCAAAATTTTGAAATTATACTTATTCTCGACCAACAGAAGCTACAGAGACTTGTAGGGAGTTTAACAAGTTTATAGAGGATTACAGAAGGTTCTAGTCAATAGGGAACAATGCTTCAGGACAAACAGACCAAGTGCGGCCCACCTTCTCTCCTCTTTGTCCCCCCATGCGTTTTTAGTGATAAGGAAATCCCAAGGCTTCATCACAGCCAGTCGATCCTACCTCATCTCTTCCCACCGACGCCATCTCTCCCTCACAACTCTCACTGGACCAAACCTCACTCGTCATCCCTCTCACCGTCTCTCTTTCACTCGATTGCGACGTCCTCTCCAATCACCGCCTCTGTTTACTCGACGACCTCATGCCGTTCACTCACCGCAAGCTTGACTCGGCCACCAAGGAACTCGCCTCTCCCTCCTCACCGTTCACGCCCCCTCTCAACCACTCGTCCTCATCGTTGCCATCTCTCATCAAACCGTCACCGTCTTCTCTTCATTCGCTGTTTACTCGACCAAACTGCCACTACAATCCACCGAACAAGCCTCGCCACCATTCACTCGACCCCGCCGTTACTGTCTCTCATTCACTTTCACTCGACCGCAAAACCGCAAAACTCGTAGCCATAATTTCAACGTACTCGATCGGTTTACTCGACCGTGTCTCATGTAGTTCTAATTCGCGTTTTTCGGACTGGATAGGACTAGGTGGGCGCTTATATCATGGGTTGGGATTTGTTTAAAAGAAAAGGGTGAATTCATTGTTGATAAGGAAAGGGAAAGAATTCTAGGGGAAGTAAGCTAAAGAAAGTAGAAAAAAAAAATCTAGTAAAGGTTTTGGGAATGTTAAAGAAAATAATGAGGTTCTTGTTAGCTAAAGAAGAAGGGTTAAAAGCCTTTGTTTTAAAGATTAAAAACTGGAACCTTAGTTGTTAAAGAAATCCAAATCCGCTAGATGTATCAGAGTGTTGAGAAAGCTTCTCCTAGAGTTAAGAGAAAAGAAAAGAATGATATGAAAAAGAGTTTAAAAGATTCACGAGTGCAAAGGGTAGAGTTAAGTTCTTGTATTGGGACTGGAGTTAGGATTACCATTAGAGCTTCACTGTTATACTCTGGGTAGATGTGATCTTATCTCTGTATGCATAGCTTGGGACTTACCTTTAGCATTCTACTAAAGCTCAATCATTTTTTGAGAGATCCCCTGTTACTGAAGCCTATTCTGTAAGGGACCACCTTTGTCTCTTGACCTTTACCTTAGCCAAATGAGTTCATTGATAATGCATTGCCTGATTCACGTTCCACAACTAATGAATGTTAAAGGGATTGGTAGATTTGAAAGCATGTGTTGGTCGAGTATAAGAGACGGATAGATTGATAACAAGGCATGGCTAACGTTTTTGAGTAAAATTCGATCATATCGCATCTTAGAACTACCAACTTGGACATTGATTTTATTTGCTCTACCTGATGCTTTGGTTCTGAGTCCCCACCTTCAAACCTCTCCTTTAACTATGTTTTCTTATTTGCTTGAGGGCAAGCAAAGACTAAGTTTGAGGGAGTTGATATGTCTATAATTTGCATGTTTTCAAGGTTCATTAATCATCATTTTGAGTCTAGTTTCATATCATTCATCACTGTTTTATATCATTTCTTATCATTCTTGCATGCTTTGCATGATTAGGATAGCTTTGCATACATATTGCATTTCTGAGTTGTTTTCAGGTGATTTGGAGCTGTTTGCGAGCAAATTGGAAGAAGCGAGCCATAACCAGAGGACATACTCGACCCCCAGGTCGAGTACATCCAGCACAATACTCGACTCCCTGGTCGAGTGACTTTGGAGCCATTTTTCCCATCTACACGACCCCTTGGTCGAGTAACCACAGCTCAGGCCATTCGATGACGCCACTCGACCCCCTGGTGGAGTTTCACTTCGCCACACCACCTGACCTCACTCGGCCGTTCACTCAACCACGTTACTCGACCCCCTGGTCGAGTATCATCACTCACCACCAATACCATCACCCGACCAAGAACTCGATCACATCTTCGGAGTCTACTCAAATCTGCACTCAACCAGACAAGCTGAGCACAAGGAAGAGAAGAGGAGAAGAAGAGGTGTTTGGAAGCGGTCTGGAGCTCCATCGGATCACGAAGCCCATCTCGGCCCATTATCACTCTATGGGCCGGGCGATTAGGTTATTGGCCCGTCTACTATCATTTTATTTCGTTTTTTATAAATAGATGTTTTAGGATTTTGTCATGAGACATCGAGTCAACATTGAGTCTTTGCTTCAGTTTTATTTTATTTTTTACTCTGGCTGCGCCGCTTTTGCTTCTGCAACCTGTAATTCGAGATTTTTCCAAGTTATTCAGAGTCCGCATTTGATTTCACCTTTCATCTACTCTTTATCTCTTTACTTATGCAATATTATCATTTACCTGCGTTTATGTCTTTGAGCTTGTTGTCTGAGTAGTGACTTAGAATTCTTAAGGATGGGATAAAGTAGTTGTGGAATCCGTAGTCTGTAGAATGGTTAAGGTTTAGAATTGATTGAATCCCTTCAGGAGTAGTTGTGTTTATTGCTTATTTCTTTCTAATCAACTGGAATTCGATCCAAAGCATTCCCGCACCCAGAAGGTGTTCGATGGAATGCTTGATCCACTAGTTCCTGAGATATTCGTCTCTATCCCAAGGGATTGGCCGTTTAGAGAGTTTATTGATTTTATCAGTCTGTTCTTATTGCATGCATAGTTAGATTCCGTTAATGGGAATTAATCTGGGCTAGCTTTGCTTGAGGATTTCTATCACGGGAGTGAATTGATCTGTTGTTGAACCTGTTGTCTAGGGATAGCTTGATTGCACTTGTTAACCATTCGAATAGGCTAGGATAGCACTCTAATTGATTACCCCATCCTTAGGAATTTCTCGTCTATCTGATTTCTCTGTTTTATCGTTATCGCTTAATCGTTCTCATTACCTGTTTCTTCGTTTTGCAATTACTCGACCAACTTACTCGACCTCACCCAGTGTCTGGCAACAGACTGTGCAGTTGAGTACAGTTGTCTCGTTTCCTGTCCCCTACTCGACTAGTATACTCGACCACACCCAGTGTCTGGCAACAGACTGTGCAATCGAGTAAAGCTGGATCATATCCTGTCTGTTACTCGACCACATTCTACTTCTGGCATCAGCCTGTTGTGGTCGAGTGATTTTAGTAATTCTGTTATTGTTTCTCTTTTCTGCATGTTCGCTTAGGACTGTTAGAAACCCCAAAACTGTTATTGCTTGGATTGACTTAGTGACTTCTGATCACATCTCATCTGTTTGCATCACACCCATTTGGATTGACACCCTAAGTACTACAACGACATGATAGTGCTTTAGGATTAATTGACTTAAAATCCTATTATCAAGGATCCGAAGACGCTTTGATAGCTCAACAAGTCTTGTAGAGATGGTCACCCTTGGTCGAGTAAATGGATCGAGTAGTGGATCAAGTAGGATGGGCGAGTAGATCAATCTGCTGCTTCATCTGAGGTTGATCGAGTAAGAGGGTCGAGTAAACTGCAGCCTCCTCTGTAGCATCATGGATCGAGTAAGGAGGTCGAGTAGAATGATGCCTCTTCTGTTGCTGCCTGGATCGAGTGAATGGATCGAGTAGAGTCTTTTTTAGCTCCTTCTGCACCTGAAAACACACCAAAACATGCAATGCGAATGCAAGGTGATCCTAAATGCCTAAGTATGCAAAATAAGATAAAATGATGCAAAATGATATTATACAATGAGCAAATGCATAGCTAAATGATGATAAACATACACCTAAAATGAGTAAAATACAGTGTTATCAGTTAGCCACCCGATGAACACTAAAGTTGCCCTTATCAATGAATCCATCCTTAGGACTTCTATTCTTCTTAGATTTATTTGTATTCACCCCCTGATTGCACTTCTATTCACCTGTTATTTGTGTCATCTTGTTGAGTTACCTTTTATTGCATTTCAGTACTTAAATTTGTTGCATGTATGGTTCTGCTCGACCCTGTGATCGAGTAGGGCACTTAAAAGTTCTCATTTTTGTTGTTTGAATCTTGATTTAGGATTGTTACTAGAAACCCACCATCATTATAATCTGGCTTGGCTTAGTTGCTTCTGTATACATCTTGACTGCTAGCAATAACAGTGGACTGGATTGACACCCCCTATAGTTGCATCGACATGTTAGTGTTTAAGGAGAATTGAACTGAACCTCACTTCAGCACATAAGTAGGCGTAAAAACCTACTTATCATCTATTTTTATGTGTTTCTCGTACTAGAACATGCTTGATTAAGATATAATCTTCACGTTTCTATTGGTAATTGTTTTTCTCTTTTCGAACATTTGTGGCTTCTAGCTTCAGAAGGTCTTGTTTATATGTGTTTGGCCTTTGTTTCTTTTTCTACAACTTGATAAATTGCGTTTTGAGTGTTGCCCAAATATATATGTATATGGCTGCTTAATTATGATCTTTTTCACATTTCTTGGTGCTAATAGTGTTATGAAGTGTTTATCTGGTTAAACATTTGTGGCTTAGTTTCTATGTGGCTTAAGAAGATGGGAGAATGATATTAAATATCTGACATGCCTTTGGTAAATTATTATAGGATCTCACCAACTCAATCCCCATAGTAAATCTACTTGATCATAGCTCTCATGATTATATTTATAGAGATGGAGGGAATGATGTTGATCCAACTTTGGTTATGGTTGCTTCAAAAGTTGGGGGTGACCGAAACAGTGTAGTTGAAGTAAGTCTTATCTCTGAGTATCAGTGTTTCTTCCACTGCTTAACTGGACACAAGCATTAACATGTATAATTTGTATCTTCATTCTTCACTCTCGTGAATCTTGCTATATAGCTTTGTGCAAAATGTCTTGTACTATACTAACTATATTGAATTATACTTCGTTTTGAATGTCTTGTACCAAACAGAACCATATATTGAATGATTATACATCTTGTTTCTAAACAAAACTTCTTCTTCTTGTTTAACAAAGACACAAACAACATTTATTCTTGTTTTTACTGCATTTCTATTCTCTCCTATCTCATTCCTCTTTATTTACTTGCTTTCACATGGTAAGGAATTGTGAATATATGGTCTCAGTCTCTCATGTTAGACAAATTTCTTCTAAGATTATCATCGCTAGATGGAGGAAAATGTTCTTAGCATTGGATTTTGTTTTTATCAAAAAAGGAAAAAATGGGTTCCTTCAAAAGCACAGAAATTTGATCAATTGTTTCAATTAAACTTAAATACAAATTTTCAAAGTGAAAAGCAAGATATATATGAAACCACATTCAAACATTTCTCCTGGTTATTATTTCCACATTACCACTCTAAACTCAATTTTGTAGAAGATTTCAAATAATGTAATGGGTACTTTAAACCTTTTAGAACAATCTTATTCATATGTACATTACCAACTTCCTTATTGATCATAGTTTCTTTTGATTGAGTTTTATGAAATTAAACAATTTTATATTTTCATGAGAACCCTATTAAGAGAAACTACCATTGGACTATGATTTTTTATTTTTTTTGAACATAAGTTCTAATCTAACAAATTCACATAATTTATTCTTAAAAAATGGTGAGAGCCCATCCATGGGCTCTCACCATTGGAGATGGCCTTAGGTAGCACAGTTTCATAGTTGCCTTGAAACTAGGGTTTCAGGGAGTATCTTCATCGAGGAGTCTAGTTGTCATGCAAGAGTAGGTGTCTTTGAACTCTTCATAATCCTCCTCTTCTTTAGAACGGTCGCTGAGTTCATCATCCCCTCTTGAACAGTCTTCAATCCAATTCTCCAAATTCTCGAAGTGAGAATAGTCTTCTTGAGTTTCGTAGCTCTCACTTCAAGAATAAGTCTCGGCCATTGAATTTTCTTCTAGGCGTGCCGCTGCTTCTTCTTCTAAGTGATATCCTTCTTTGATTTGATCTTGTTGAGAAACATTAGGGATCGAAATCCCTAGAGTTTTTATAGGGTCAAGATTTCCTTTTTCGGAATAGCAACATAGATCTTTCCCTTTTTCACTAGGAATCCAATTTCCTTTTTTGTTTCCACCTAGTATCGGGCTTGGGCCTTGGGAAAATGTTCTTCTTCTTGGTAAGATTGGTTACTTCTCCACTCCGAAAACTCGTTTGAGTTAGTGAGCTTCTTCTCTAGTTCTTCAATCTTCCAATCTAGATGACCTTCAACCGAATCAATGGCAAATTCGACACTGATGATTCTTGTGTTGTGGTCTTGGATATCGTCTTGTTGGTTAAGAAGGGCGTTGCTGATCTTGACAAGCTTTTCCTTCATTTGCTAGAATTGGTCGCTGATGTGTCTATAATTTGTATGTTTTACACATCCTTTTATCACCATTTTTAGTCTAGTTTGATCCATCTTTCATAGCATTCATCATCATTTTTGTACATTTTGCATCTTTAGTCGAGTGTATGACTAGTCTTGCATATATTCTGTATTCTGGAGTTGTGTAAGGTACTTTGGAGCTATTGGTGCTTAGAAAGAGGAAAAACAGAATAGAAAGTCACATTTCCACCAACATACTCGATCACCAGTAGCAGAGTGGGAAGCAATCAGCTCAGCAGTCCATCAACACACTTCTACTCGATCGCAGAGGGGACCAAGCAGTCCATTCTGCCAGATATACTCGATGGAAGAGGAGAGGAGGCAGTCCATTCTGCAGTTCTACTCGATCATAGAGCTGAAGGAGTCCATCCTGACAATTCTACTCGATAGCAGAGACGACCAAGCAGTCCACTTTGTGAGTCCACCAGTATACCCGATCGGAGAGGAGATGAACCAGTCCATCGTGACAGCTGACCAATATACTCGATCAAAGAGGCCAAGAAGCAGCCTAGACCATTCTGTCAACCAACTTACTAGACCACCACCTCGACCCTCTGATCAATCCGCATTTAACCAGACAACCTGAGAAACGAAAATAGAAGAGAAGAGAAGGCCCATTCGAAGCCCATTCGAAGCCCACTTCGAAGCTCATTAGGAAGCCTGCTTTGAGCCGACACTCTTGATCACATCGTCCATGGCAGCCCACTTCCTTATCCTTATCGTTTTTAGTATAAATAAGTCTCTAAGAATTTTGCCGTAAGACATTGAGACTTACACAGACTTTTTACAAAGATTTCTACAACTTATTCAGCAGCCGCTTTTTCATTCCTTCAACTTTATATTTCAATTTTTCTTCTAAGTTATTCAGATTTTGCCTTCATTTGCTTGTTCATTTCTGTTTCATTTCTGTTTCACACCGTGGTATTGATAGTGAGACTGTGTGATAGAGTAAACTGGTCCATTTCTGCACTCTCTGTCATCCGGTTGTACTCGATCACAGGGTCCCTTCTAGCAGTCGACCTTGCGATCGAGTATATCAGTCATTTTTGTGACTTTTACTATTTTCTGCATCAACACTAGGACTGTTAGAAAATCAACCAAATTCTGCTTGGCTTGACTTAGCAACTTCTGATCATATCTCATCTATTTGCATCACACCCATTTGGATTGACACATTTCAATACTACAATGACGTGATAGTGCTTGAGGATTAATTGATCTTAAAATCCTATTATCAATTTGGCGCCGTTGCCAATTGAGTGTTTGTTTGCTATATTTGAGATTTCAGAATTGTTAAGATCAAGTTCGTTTTTGTTATAAGAGATACTAACATTGTGTATTTTTAAACTCTGTATTTCAGGTACTTAGCAACCAACTTTAATCGTCTGTTATAGCCAGGTTGCTACTTGTTGCATGCATACACGGTCACAAGGGAATCAGAACATCCTATTCAACGATAACATCGATCGTATTGCTCGCCAATTGAGAGAACAGATAATAACAGACACAATGGCTGACGTTCTAGATGAGCAAATGCAACCTAACAACATTGGTGCTGGTGACTTCCCATACAACCACCACCAGCGTCATGGCATTGTTCCACCTCCAGTACATAACAACAACTTTGGGTTCAAGAGTGGTCTTACTACACTGGTTCAGGGGAACAAATTTCATGGCTTGCTAATGGAGGATCCGCTTGATCATCTAGACGAGTTTGAAAGGCTCTGTAGCCTTACTAAAATCAATGGAGTTAGTGAAGATGGTTTCAAGCTTCGCTTGTTTATCTTCTCACTTGGAGATAAAGCCCATCTGTGGGAAAAGACGTTACCCCAGAATTCAATCACAACCTGGGATTATTGCAAGAAAGCCTTCTTGGCTAAATTCTTCTCCAACTCCAGAACTGCAAAACTCCGGAATGAGATATCCGGATTCAGTTAGAAGCAAACTAAAACCTTCTATGAAGCTTGGGAGCGCCTCAAGGGTTATCAAACCAAATGTCCTCATCACGGATTTAAGCAGGCTTCTCTTCTCAGCACAGAGGCGTCCTGCCTAAGATAAGGATGCTCCTTGATGTTACTTCAAATGGGAACCTTCTCAACAAGGATGTTGAAGAAGGATGGGAGCTAGTTGAAAACTTGGCTCAGTCGGATGGCAATTACAATGAAGATTATGACAAAGGCATCCGCACCAGCTCTGACTCTGAAGACAAGCACCATAGAGAGATTAAAGCTCTCAATGAAAAAATAGACATACTCCTCCAAGGTGTCTACAAAAAAGAGTACAACAATTACAGACCCAACCCGAATCTCTCGTATAGAAGCACCAATGTAGCCTATCCACAAGACCAAGTCTATCCACAGCAGCAACCACAACAACAACCCAAACTGTTTGTTCCTTACAACCAAGGTCAGGGGTTTGTTCCAAAGCAGCAGTTCCAGGGAGGTTATCAACAACAACAGCCACCACCTGGTTTCTAATTTACAGCAACATCAAGCAGCTGCACCTCAGGATTCAAACATGAAGACCATGCTTCTGCAGATAATTCAAGGCCAAGCCACAAGAGCAATGGAAATCACTCAGAAGTTTGCTGAATGAGACAACAAAGTTGACCGACACTTTGTCGAACTTAACAGCAAGTATGAATCTTTGAGCACTAGGATACGATATCTGGAAGGCATCCCCACTTCACCATCTATTACCAACATCCCAGGCCAGCTTCCAGGGAAAGCAATCCAGAACCCTAAGGAGTATGCCACTGCTCACGCCATCACTATCTGCCATGATCGAGAGCTCCCAAATCGACATGCCTTTACCTCTATCACTAGGGACAGTGAAGTTCAAGAAGGGGAGGTTTTCGTTCAGAATGAAGTTTCAGCTGAAATAGCAATAGAGGAGCCTATACTCGATCGTAGTACTCGATCCCAAGCTCAAGTAGTACCTCCTTCTCTTAAAAAGCATGCCGCTACTAAAACCAAGGATAAAGTCTTTGTTCCTCCACCCTACAAGCCTTTACTACCATTTCCAGGGAGATTCAAGAAGCAACTAATAAAGAAGTATGAAGCTCTCTTTGAAAAACATTTGAAGGACCTTGAAATCACAATGCCTCTAGTAGACTGTCTTGCGCTAATACCAGACTCACACAAACGTGAGAAGGACATGATTACAGAGAGGATCAGAGAAGTTCTAGGAACGGTGGCGTTAACTCACGAGTGTAGTGCAATCATCCAGAAGAAGATTGTTCAAGAAAAGTTAGAAGATCCGAGATCTTTCACTCTACCATGCTTTATTAGGCAACTAGCTTTCAGCAATTGCCTATGTGATTTAGGAGCTTCAGTCAGCCTAATGCCACTTTCTGTTGCAAGGAAGCTGGGATTTGTCAAATATAACTCGGGCGACCTAACCTTGATTCTTGGTGATAAGAGTTCAAGGAGACCTTTTGGCCTGTTCGAAGATCTGCCTATAATGATCAATGAAGTAGAAGTACCTACTGACTTTGTTGTGCTGGATATGGAAGAAGAACATAAGGATCCTCGAATCCTGAGAAGACCTTTCTTAGCCTCAGTGGGAGTAGTGATAGATGTCAGGGAAGGGAAAATAAGTCTCAACCTTGGAAAGCACATCAAGCTTTAATTTGACATCAACAAAACTCCACAAAGGTCAACAGAAGATGGAAAAACCTCTGAGGACGATAGAGAGATCTCAGGAGAAGGATATGAGACAGAAAGAGTAAAAGAGCTTAAAAAGAGGTCTGATATGGAAGAAGAAACTATAGGGAAGCTAGCCCACACTGTGGAGGAACTTAGGGATAAAGTGAGTCAGATGCAAAGAGAAGCTATTCAACCTCAACTTAGCATTGAAGCTATCCCAAGGAAAACGTTCGGTTCTGAATGGTTTGAAGAAGAAGACTACCCACTAGAAGAAAAAGAAGCTTACAAGGAAAGGGCCATTGAGTACTCAACTACAGACCTGTCAAGAGAGCATGCTGAATACAATGTTGTATCTAACATGGAAGAAGAGGAGACCTCAATTCCTCTCTATCACCCTTCTTAAGCTTAATAAGTGTGAGCAGTCAAGCTAGAGACTTAAAACAAGCTCACTTGGGAGGAAGTCCCAAGTCTATCTTTGTACATATCTTTATATTTCCTTGTTGTTTTTGATGCATTTTGTTAGTGTTTTTAGGATATAAGTATGAAGAGCTAAGCGAAGTGGATTCTGGCTCTGAGGGTACAGCAGTACACTCGACCATAGAGCAATCAAAGACACTCGACCTTGTTTTGGCTTCTCCACGCTAGGAGAGATCACTCGACCGCGGTGCTAGCCGCAGTATAAGAGAGAGGTCGAGTATCCACAAAGCGGTGTTGGCCGTAGCAGAAGAAGAGAGGTCGAGTATACTCGTGGCGGTGCTGACCGCCACAAAGGAGATGAGGTCAAGTACCCACAGGGCGGAGATGAGACACAACAGGGAGTTTCTGGCCTAAGAGCAATCACATGCAGCTATTGACGACCAACTCTGCTCCTTCTTCAACTGAGGTAAACTCATCACTTCACCATTGTATTATACCATCTCCTGTTTTTATTTTGTTTCTGTTATGTGTTTTATCCTCAGTACTCTCTTCCAAATTTGGTCACACAGAGGATTGTGTGATTTAAGTTTGGGGGAGGGCTCAGGAAGTGTGTGTTGCATTGTTTATAATCTTGAGTCTGCATTCATCTAAGGCATAGAAAAAACTAAAAAAATTGAATTTTTTTCTGAAAATGTATTCCACCAAAACACAGTGTTCATTTAGTTTGCATCACATTTAGGATTGAGTTTAGGATGTTTCATATAGGATTATCGCATATGCATTGGGGATTATGATGAGATAGCCTTGTAAGCATTTTGGTTCATCGTTGCTAGTTGTCTGATACGTAGTCAATAAAATTGAAGTAAAATTGCATTATGTCTTGAATGCTCTACTCGATCATACTGTCATTATCTGATACCATTCCCTATCAATTTTGAACCTGAATTTGACTTGCAATTATCATGTCTTAGCATCGAATTTGAACTCATGGATACCATATATGGTTATAACTCATGGATACCATATATGGTTACTACAAGAAAACACACTTATAATGACTACAATTTTAGTCGCAAAGTTGTCGTAAATCGATAAAATTACGACTGTTTTACAACTAATCACTGTTGTCGCCTATCCACAGTTGCTAAACGCAATAGTCGTAATTTTAGTCGCCAATTTACGACTAAGTTACGACTAACGCACGTAGTCGTAATATTAGTCGTAAAATAGTCGCTATATGTTACGACTATGTTACGACTAAGTTACGATTAAACTATATGAACTTTCGATTATTGTAGGGATAGTCTGCGACTATTTAACGACTAATATAGGACTGAGTAACGACTACGGTTTCAGACAAAAGAAAAAAATGTCAATTTTATTTCTGATTTATATTGCTTAATCCTGTAATGCTTTCACAACTATTCTTATCTAAATTTCAAAACCAAACTTATGATTCAAACAAACACCAAATTCATTAATATTGTTACCAAAATACAAAATTCAACTTACACTAAATTCTCAAAATACAAGATTCAACTTACACTAAATTCTCAAAAGACAACAAGTTCATGCTAGTTTGTAAAGAGGGAGAAGTAACTTAAGAAGTAGTTGGAGATGAGATAGGCTCTGTAGTTGATTCAGGTGAATGAGACTCGATGAAGTGGAGAAAGGTCGGATCAGTTTGGCGCAAATACTTTTCAACTACACCCTTGGTTTGCTCTTCCTCACGTTTTGCATTATGAGCAGCTTTCTCTTCAAGTTTTTGTTGAGCTTCGTTCAGTTGCACTTGCAATGCCACGAAAGAAGAAGATTTTCCTAAGTGTTTGCGTTTTCCAGTGACTAGATCCGGAAGATGCTCCTGAAGACTGCCCACTCCATAATAATTTCCTCATGAATCTGTCTCTGTGGACTGTGAAAAGAAAGAGACAAACAATTACTAAAGAGCATGAGAATATGCAGACCATAAATATGAAAATGTAAACATTACCTGTAGGAATATGAGAGTACAGTCATCTGTTGTGAGCTGCCGAGGTCGTGATTCCCCGTCTGAAACATTTGAAGTCTCTGCCTCCATTTCAGAAACTTTAACCTGCAATTTCTGCTCATAGTTCTTTGCAATCTTCTCAGCCTTCTTATTGACATAAGTGCCATCTGGTTTTGTATGCGTCTTGACAAAGACCTTACCAATACCCACTGTCCTTCCTAATTCCTTTTCCTGCAATGTTAAAAATGAACAAGGACTAAGACAACATCTAAACTTGCAATATCTTTTATCCGTCTTTAACATATATCTTCAAAATAGTACTGAACTGTTCCTGTAATCAAAGGATCCCAATGGTGTGTTTATTGAAGATAATTAACAGCTAAACATTTTAGTGAATGCAAGAGAAAAACACTATACCGCAAACTCGAGGAAGTATCTTTCTCATCGTTCCCGTGGAACACATGACCAGCTATAGAAGACACCATCAAATTTGTTTGTCCATACTCTAGTAATCTTTCGAACCAGCCTCAAAGATGTGTCACGAGTAAACCTGCAAGGACATGACAAGAATACACAGATCAAATGCATAAGACACTCACATATTTAAACCAGAGATCACAATGCACTGACACATTAAAACTAGAGATCATAATTGGCTCACACATTGATATGTCTATAATTTGCATGATTTAGGCATTCATTCTTCACCACTTTGTCATTGTTTCATCCACAAATCATCTCATTAGGAGTCGTTTTAGTGTGTTTTACATACTTAGGACGATTTTGCATTAGGATTGCATGTGCATGGCATATTTGATTGTTTTCAGGTACTTTGGATGCTTTTGGAGTTCATACAGAGGAAAAACAGAACATGAAGTCAGAATGCCCAATGACGCCTTCAGCAAAAGTACTCTATCGCAGCCTCGGAGCCCTGCCAGGGCAAATCACTCAATCGCGAAGCAGGAGGAATCACCCCATCAGAACCACTCGATCACCACTCGATATCCAGGAAGCCTATCTGCTCATTCTGCACTCAACCAGACAAGCTGAGAACAAATAAGAGAAGAGAAGCCGAAGAAACCACTCGATCACCAACTCATGACATCCACTCGATCGCACTCGATCACAGGGTCGCTGGACCATTCAATCTCGACTTAACTGCATCTCACTCGATCGCAAGACGGAGCCCCTGAAGCCCAGTTTGATCCATGACATACTCGATCACTAGGAAGCTCATTTCAGCCCGTCAGATGCCAATGACATATTCGGTCGCAGGATTATGACGTGAAGATTCGCTATATATTTAGTTTCCTTATTTGTTTCATTTCTCGCTTATATAAACTGCCTCTTAGGGTTTTCCCTAGGGCATCCACTATTATCGGTTATTATCTCGCTTTTACATTTTTGCAACTTTGATAGCCGCAGTGTTTCTCCTGCGACTTTGTATTTTCACTTTCAAGTATTTGATATTCAGTTTTCGTTTAAGTCTTTCGTCATTTCTGTTATCATGTTTTCAATCGTTGCTTTGCTATTGCTTTTGATTATGTCTGAGTAGTGAACTGTATTTCTGAGGATGGAATAGAATAGTTGTGGTTTACTTGGTCGTTTTAGGTGGTTGAGTTTAGAATACTAGAATCCCTTCTGGATTAGTTACGCTTATTGCTTGTTTCACTGGCTAATGTGGAGTATGAGTCCAGACGTCCAGCGCTCAGAAGGCGTTTAATGGGCGTTGGATCCTATTAATTCCAGAGATATCTGACTCTACCTCAAGGGATTGGCTGTAAAGAGGATATTGGCTCTAACATGTTGATTCGATAATGCCTGCTTAGTTAGAGATCGCTAAAGGGATTGCTTGAGGATTTCTATCACGAGAGTGAATTAATCTGTTGTTGAACTTGTTGTCTACGGATAGCTTCTGTGAAGTTTTGTCAAACGTCTGAATAGATTAAGTAGACCACACTATTCGATTACCCCATTCTTAGGAATCGTTTATTCATTTGATTGTCTGTTATCATTTCTGCTTTGTTATTCACCTGCCTGCTATTGCCATTTCTGTTTTTAGTTTCATTTCATTTCTGTTATTGCATACTAGGACTGTTAGAACCAACCAACTTTCTGCTTGGCCTGACTTAGAGCTTTCTGATCATATCTCATATGTTTGCATCACACCGGATTGGATCGACATCCTAAAATACTACAACGACAAGATAGTGTTTTAGGGATTAATTGATTAAAATCCTACTATCACACATCATAACGAGACGCATACTAGAGATCACAATAGACTCACACAACTTACACAACTAAGTTTAACACTTAACATTAAACAATACACTCGGACTCTTATTACTAAGCAGAGACATCACAATACACTTATACTCTTATCACTTACACAACTAAAGCTGACACTTAACATTACACATTACACAATACACTAACACACTTACACAACTAAACAAGACACTTACACAACTAAACCAGACACTTACACATTACACTTACTGATAACACTGTATTTTACTCATTTTAGGTGTATGTTTATCATGATTTAGCTTTGCATTTCCTCATTGTATCATATCATTTTGAACCATTTTAGCTTGTTTTGCATACTTAGGCATCTAGGATTATCTTGCATTCGCATTGCATGTTTTGGTGTGTTTTCAGGTGCAAAAGGAGTTTAAAAGGACTCTACTCGATTCATTCACTCGATCCAGGTAGCTATAGAAGAGGCATCATTCTACTCGACCTCTTTACTCGATCCAGGATGCTACAAAGGTGGCTGCAGTTTACTCGCCCCTCCTACTCGATCCACTACTCGATCCATTTACTCGACCAAGGGTGACCATCTCTACAAGACTTGTTGAGCTATCAAAGCGTCTTCGGATCCTCCTCATTCCCCACTCAACCAGACATCTGAGCATACGGATAGGAGAGGATGAAGCATCTACTCAACCAATTGATCACTCGGAGCATAGACACAAAGGCGTAGACTTTGCAACACCCTCTTTACTCAATCCCCAAGGTCGAGTATTCGTCCAAACCGCCTCAAATCTCTTGTCTTCTAGTGAATCTAGGGTTTCAACATTTTAGTATAAATAGATCACTTTGGGATTTGTCCAAAGGATCTATGCTTTATCTTTCAGTTATTCTTTGTGTTTATTAATTTTGAAACCTTCATTACTCTTAATCTATTTCGTCTTTGCATTTGATTGTTTAAGTAAAGTTGTTTAGCTTGTTTAAATCTACATTTTGGTATGATTTTAGTAATTTCTGGGTTTGTGTTCTTGATAATGTTGCTTGAGTAGTGATTAGGGTTCTTGAGGATGGATTAGATTAGGGTAATCTCTAGGTTAGTTAGGTGGTAAGTGTTTAGGTTTATACCCTTCTGGATTTGCTTGGCCCCTATGCGGTTTTCACTGGCTAATGTGGAGATTCGATCATAGACGTCCAGCGTCCAAAAGACGTTCAAATGGAAGTCTAACCTACGAATTCCAGAGATTTGTAGACTCGACCAAGGGATTGGCTTGTCTGCCTATTGGCTTTGGTAGATTGTTTCTTAAACCCTGCTCCGCTATGTTTCATCAACGAGAGTTGAGATTAGGAAGTGGTAGAGTTATGGGGGTCTCTGTCACGAGAGTGGATTGACCAGGTTTTTGAATTTATCGTCATTGGTATCTACCTTTCGCCTATTAGCCATTTGATGAACCCTAGAGTTGCCCTTATCAATGAATCCATCCTTAGAACTTCTATTAGATTTATTTGTATCCCCTGTTGATTGCACTTTTATTTACCTGTTATTTGTATCCCCTGTTGATTGCATTTAGGTTTCTTAATTTTGTCACCTGTTGGTTCTACTCGACCCAATGATCGAGTAGGGCTTTTAAGTTCTTATTTTTACTTGTTTGAATCCTGACCTAGGATTGTTACTAGAAACCCACCATCATTATAATCTGGCTTGACTTTGTTGTTTTTGTGCACATCTTGATTGCTAGCAATACAGTGGACTGGATTGACACCCTGTATAACTGCATCGACATGTTTGTGTTTTAGGGGAATTGAACTGAATCACACATTCACCATAAGCAGACCTGAAAAACCTGTTTATCAATTTGGCGCCATTGCCAATTCATTGTTGCATTGTTACATTCAAGATATCAGAAACTTTTAAGATCAAGTTCTTTTACATTTATCAAGTTACTAACTCATATTTTCGTCTGCTTGTTTTTGTGGTATAGGTACTAATCTTTGTGCATGCAAACTCGATCCAAAGGTTCTGCACACCTACTACCATTCAAAGACAGAATTGACAGAATAGCTCGCGAGTTACAAGAAACCAAAGCAAAGGCAGCCTGTGATCAGCCAAGACCAGCTACTATGGATCAACAGAACAGGCCAGTTGATGTTCAAGACCCACCTAATGTTGATCAACCAAGAAACATTGGTGCTGGTGATGCCCCAAAGAATCATCACCAAAGACAAGGGATAATGCCTCCACCAGTTCAGAACAACAATTTTGAGATCAAGAGAGGTCTCATCTCAATGATCCAAGGAAACAAGTTTCATGGCTTACCTATGGAAGACCCCCTGGACCATCTTGACAGTTTTGATAGGCTCTATAGCCTTACCAAGATCAATGGGTGCTACAATGAAGACTATGATCGCTCAATGAGAGGAACTGGAGGAAGTGAGGACAAACAGAGCAAGGATATCAAGGCTCTGAATGAAAAGTTAGACAAGGTGTTGCTGGCTCAACAGAAGCAGATACACTACATCACTGATGAAGAGCACTTCCAAATGCAAGAAGGGGGGAATGATCAAACTAAAGAGTTGTGCTACATTCAGAACCAAGGAGGGTTCAACAAGGGCTACAACAACTACAAGCCCAACCCGAACCTCTCCTACAGAAGCACTAATGTAGCTAACCCCCAAGATCAAGTGTATCCACCTCAACAGAATCAGTCCAAGCCTTTTGTTAAGTACAACCAAGGTTATGTCCCTAACCAACAGTTTAATGGAAGATACCGACATCAGATTCCACCACAAGGGTTCACTCAACAACCACAACAAGCACCAGTAGCGTAAGATCCTCACACAAAACGAATGCATCAACAAATCATCCAGGGTCAAACTACTGGAGCTCTAGTTCTGGAAAAACAATTGGTTGAGATTAATAGTAAAATTGATTGTTCCTACAATGAGTTAAGAAGCAAATATGAGGATCTCACATCTAAAATGACATACATGGAACGGAAAGCTGTTTCCAATACCTCCTCAACGTATACAGGACAACATCCAGGAAAGGCCATTCAAAACTCCAAGGAATATGCACACGTAGTCACACTCCATAGTGGAAGGAAATTGATCAACAACCAACCAACAGAAACGATCACTGAGGACAGTGAAGTTCAAGAAGGGGAGGACCAACATCAAAACGAAGTTCAAACTGATGAACCAATTTAGTTTGATCAACCCTCAGACTCACTCGACCCTCTACTCGATCAAGCAAAGCCAACTTTTGAAGAAAGCAAAGTCGCGGCATCAGAAAAAAATAAAGAATTTGCTCCGCCACCCTTCAAACCGACTATGCCTTTCCCAGGAAGATTCAAGAAGGAATTAATAGAAAAATATAAAACCCTTTTTGATAAGCAACTAAAGGAGATTGAGCTAAGAATCCCGTTAATGGATGCTTTCACGCTCATGCCACACTCCCACAAGTACCTTAAAGGTCTGATTATGGAAAGAACCAAGGAGGTGCATGGAATGGTGGTAAAAGGCCATGAATGTAGCGCTATCATCCACAAAAATATAATACCAAGAAAGTAAAGAGATCCTAGATCCTTCACCCTACCTTGTTCAGTAGGACCATTATCTTTCAGTAAATGCCTATGTTATTTGGGTGCCTCAATCAGCCTCATGCCCCTATCAGTAGCTAGAAGATTGGGTTTTAGTAAATACAAGCCCTACAGTATCCAACTGATATTAGCTGACAGATCAGTCAGAATACCTCATGGAGTTCTCGAAGACCTGCCTGTTAAAGTCGGATCAATAGACATCCCTACTGATTTCGTAATACTGGAAAAGGATGAGGAGCCAAAAGACCCATTGATTCTAGGAAGACCGTTCCTAGCTCCTGTAGGAGCTATTATTGACGTCAAAAAGGGAAACATCGACCTAAACCTGGGGAAGGAGATGAAAATGACCTTCGACATTAACAAAGCTATGAAGAAACCGACAATCAATGGACAAGTCTTTTGGATCGAAGAAATGGATAGATTGGCTGACGAGTTATTGGAAGAACTTACAGAAGGAGATCACCTAGCAAGTGCCTTAACCAACGATGGAGAAGAAGGGTACCTACACTTAGAAACCCAAGGGTACAAAGAGTATCTTGACGCCCACATACCAATGGAAAGACCAGAAGAGTTTGAGGAATTGATTGTTCCCTTAGAAGAAGCAGTATCAGGATGCACAATGAGCCTAATCGCTGAAAAAACAAACTCTACTGAGATGCTCGACCATGGAGGAGAGAATATAAGTTCAGATGACTGGTCAGAACTCAAAGCTCCAAAGGTTGACCTTAAGCCTCTTCCAAAAGGTCTGAGGTACGCGTTTCTCGGTCCAAATGATACTTATCCCGTCATTGTTAATGACGGACTAAGTGATGAACAAGTGAACGAGTTGTTGAATGAGCTTAGAAAGTGAGGGAAATTGGGTATTCTTTAGCTGATATTAAAGGAGTTTCACCTAGTTTATGTACTCATAGGATCCATCTTGAAAATGAATCATATACTAGTATTGAACCACAAAGGAGATTAAATCCAAATTTGAAAGATGTGGTTAAAAAGGAAATTCTTCAACTGCGTGATGCTGATATAATATACCCAATTTCAGAGAGAACATGGGTCTCTCCCGTGCACTGTGATAGTAGGATTTTTGTCAATTAATCCCTAAAACACTATCTTGTCGGTGTAGTATTTTAGGATGTCAATCCAATCCGGTGTGATGCAAACAGATGAGATATGATCAGAAAGCTCTAAGTCAAGCCAAGCAGATAGTTGGTTGGTTCTAACAGTCCTAGTATGCAATAAAAGAAATGAAATGAAACTAAAAGCAGGAATGGCAATAGCAGGCAAGTGAATGACAAAGCAGAACTGATAACAGGCAATCAAATGGATAAACGATTCCTAAGGATGGGGTAATCGAATAGTGTGGTCTACTTAATCTATTCCGGCGGTTGACAAAACTTCACAGAAGCTATCCCTAGACAACAAGTTCAACAACAGATTAATTCACTCCCGTGATAGAAATCCTCAAGCAAAGCTAGACACTGATCTAAATCCCTTTAGCGATCTCTAACTAAGCAGGCATTATCTAATCAACATGTTAAAGTCAATACCCTCTCTACAGCCAATCCCTTGGGGTAGAGTCAGATATCATTGGAATTAATAGGATCCAACGCCCATTAAACGCCTTCTGAGCGCTGGACGTCTGGCCTCATACTCCACATTAGCCAGTGAAATAAGCAATAAGCGCAACTAATCCAGAAGGGATTCTAGTATTCTAAACTCAACCACCTAAAACGACCAAGTAAACCACAACTAATCTATCCCATCCTCAGAAATACAGTTCACTACTCAGACATAATCAAAGACGATAACAAAGCAACAATTGAAAACATGATAACAGAAATGACGAAAGACTTAAACGAAAACTGAATATCAAATACTTGAAAGCGAAACTACAAAGTCGCAGGAGATCCACTGCGGCTATCAAAGTTGCGAAAATATAAAAGCGAGATAAAAACGGATAATAGCGGATGCTAACGGATGCCCTAGGGAAAACCCTAAGAGGTAATTTATATAAGCGAAAAAATGAAACAAATAAGGAAACTAAATATATAGCGAATCTTCACGTCATGATCCTGCGACCGAATGTGTCATTGGCATCTGACGGGCTGAAATGAGCTTCCCAGTGATCGAGTATGTCATTGATCAAACTGGGCTTCAGGGGCTCCGTCTTGCGATCGAGTGAAATGCAGTGAAGTCGAGATTGAATGGTCCAGCGACCTTGTGATCGAGTGCGATCGAGTGGATGTCATGAGGGTGTGATCGAGTGGTTTCTTCGACTTCTCTTCTCTTCTTTGTTCTCAGCTTGTCTGGTTGAGTGCAGAATGAGCAGATAGGCTTCCTGGTGATAGAGTGGTGATCGAATGGTTCTGATGGGGTGATTCCTCAAGCTTCGCGATTGAGTGAAACTGAGCTGTTTGCTTCTCCGGGGTTGCGATAGAGTGATTTGCCCTGGCAGGGCTCCGAGGCTGCGATAGAGTACTTTTGCTGAAGGCGTCATTGGGCATTCTGATTTCATGTTCTGTTTTTCCTCTATTTGAACTCCAAAAGCATCCAAAGTACCTGAAAATAACCAAATATGCCATGCACATGCAATCCTAATGCAAAATCGTCCTAAGTATGTAAAACACACTAAAACGACTCCTAATGAGATGAAATGTGGATGAAACAATGACAAAGTGGTGAAGAATGAATGCCTAAATCATGCAAATTATAGAGATATCACACTGTGTACCCAAGAAGGGAGGAATGACTGTAGTTAAAAATGATTTAGACGAGCTCATTCCCATTAGAACTATAACAGGACATAGAATGTGCATTGATTACAGGAAACTAAATGCTGCAACTAGAAACGACCATTTTCCCGTGCCATTCATTGATCAAATGTTAGAAAGGCTAGCTAACCATGTTTATTACTGTTTTCTTGATGGCTATAGTGGTTTCTTTCAAATTGTAATTCACGCTAATGATCAAGAAAAAACCACTTTTACCTGCCTCTATGGAACCTTTGCTTATAAGAGAATGCCTTTTGGTTTATGTAATGCTCCTGGGACCTTCCAGAAAAGCATGGCTTCGATATTCTTGGATTTTATTGAGGAGATAATGGAGGTATTCATGGACGATTTTTTAGTCTGTGGATCCTCTTTCTCCTCATTTTTGTTAGATTTGTGCAAGGTTCTAGAAAGGTGTGAGGAAACCAATTTGGTACTCAACTGGGAGAAGTGTCACTTCATGGTTCCGGAAGGAATTGTGCTAGGGCATAAGATTTCTGGTAAAGGAATTGAAGTCGACAAGGCAAAAATCGATGTCATGATTCAGCTGCAACCCCCAAAGACAGTTAAGGATATTAGGAGCTTTCTAGGCCATGCAGGATTTTACAGGAGGTTCATAAAAGATTTTTCAAAGATTGCTCGACCCCTCACTAGATTGTTGTGCAAGGAAACTGAGTTCAACTTTGATGAAGATTGTCTCAAAGCTTTCCATTTGATAAAGGAAGCATTGGTGTCCGCCCCTATCGTTCAAGCACCCAACTGGACCACCCATTTGAGATCATGGGTGACGCATCCGATTATGCAGTTGGAGCTGTCCTAGGCCAAAAGATTGATGGCAAACTTCACGTCATCTACTACGCGAGTAGAACAATGGACGAAGCTCAAGCAAGATATGCAACCACAGAAAAAGAGCTATTAGCTTTGGTTTTCGCCTTTGAGAAATTTACAAGCTATTTGGTTGGTTCCAAAGTGAAGGTCTACACGGACCATGCAGCACTAAGGCACATCTATGCCAAGAAGGAAACCAAGCCAAGACTTCTAAGGTGGATATTGTTGCTTCAAGAGTTTGACATGGAAATCATTGACAAGAAAGATGTTGAGAATGGAGTTGCAGACCATCTCTCCAGGATGAGAATTGAAGATTCAGTCCCGATAGATGACATTATGCCTGATGAACAGCTTATGTTCTACGACCTTGTTAACAAAAGCTTCGACACAAAGGACATGCTGGAAGAAGCATATGTAGTTGAAGAAGAAAAGTTGCCATGGTATGCAGATTTAGTCAATTATTTGGTAAGTGGTATGATCCCCCAGAGTTTGGATGCATATATAAAAAAAAATTCTTTAGAGACATCCACCATTACTATTGGGATAAGCCGTACTTGTATAAAAAGAGGAGTGATGGGCTATTTAGGAGGTGTGTCTCTGAAGGGGAAGTTCAAGGTATACTGGGACATTGCCATGGATCCACCTATGGAGGGCATTTCACAACCTTCAAGACTGCTTAGCAAATTTTACAAGCAGGTCTGTGGTGGCCCACAATGTTTAAGGATACTCAGGAATTCATAGCGAAATACAATCCATGCCAAAGAGTTGGGAACATATCCAGAAGGAATGAGATATCACATAATCCAATTCTTGAGGTAGAAGTTTTTTATGTGTGGGGAATAGACTTCATGGATCCGTTCAACCCTCCCTCATATGGAAATGCTTATATCCTGGTAGCAGTGGATTACGTCTCCAAGTGGGTGGAAGCAATAGCAGTACCCACCAACGACCACAAAGTAATCCTGAAAATGTTTAAGTCTGTTATTTTCCCCATGTATGGTATTCTGAAGGTGGTGATAAGTGATGGAGGCTCACATTTCATAAACAAAGTTTTTGAAGGTCTATTGAGAAAACATGGGGTTAAGCATAATGTTGCCACTCCCTATCATCTTCAGACCTATGGCCAAGTGGAAGTATCAAACAGACAGACCAATGTTTTGAATTAAGCTAAGTAAGATAATAATGAAAATAAAAAGAAACTAAAGGAAGCAATAGCAGATGGTGAGGTTGTAAGACAAGAAAGTAAAAACGTCAGGCTTAGGGTATTCTCAGGTAACTATTGGTTAGTAGATCTAATAATAGCTAGGTTGTTATCGAACCATTTTTAAACTCAAACTCTAATTATGGAATAACCGGTGGGCGTGCCGCGAAACTCCCTATATCTATAGCTAAGAATAATCGGAGAAGCCGAGAGATTATTAACCTAAATATGCATTCTTAACGACTTCGATTGTTCACCTTAGTAGATAGATCGATTCTTATTACACACCTATAAACCAGGCTCATCAAATAATAGATCCAACTACAGATTCCTATTGCGGGCATATCTATTGTCTGGATTCAAGTTCTAGGTGATCAATCTAGATCTAGCATTAAGAACAATTAAAGATGAAGAATTCTACAGATAACCTAGCAGGGGGCGATCTATTAAACCATATGAATCCCTAATGAGAAACCCTAAACCTAACAAGTGGATTACTCAGACATAATCAAAGAAACACAAATAAGAGTCTGAATAAGAAATCAATAATAGCAAGAGAAAGAGTAAAGAGGATCTTCTCCAAAGGGAGTCTCCACATGGTTTTTCTCCCAAAGTACAAAAGAGATGAAGAGAATAGCCTGTCCAAACTTAGGTCTAAACAATGACCTTACAAACTATATATATGACCTAAAACACGTGATGAACCTTCTTTAGAAATAGGAGAAAGTCTTGGGCCGAATTTGGAAATCTTCAAAACATCAATAAGTCGCGTCTTCAAATTGCCGTCAGGTATTGGTGTCGCTCGACAGACACCACGTGCATTTTTGTCTTCAGATTGTTTCTGCAGCTTAAGTTGTCTGTTTTGCTCCAGAATGCTCCATAATCTCCAAATGCATCCCAAACATGTAAAGACCTGAAAAGGACTAGAAAAGACTCTACAAATAACAAATAGACTCTAAAACCTATACCTAAAACATAGTTAAAAACGGTAAAAATCGGGATATATCAATCTACAAAGAAAGAACAAAAGCTTTTCATGACAAAAGGATCTCACCAAAAGATTTCAACATTGGAGACCGTGTTCTTATTTTTAATTCAAGACTCAAGTTGTTCCCAGGAAAGCTAAAATCCAGGTGGTCTGGGCCTTTCACTATCAAAGAGGTACTGCCATATGGGGCAATTACTCTTACTAAGGAGGGAGGTTCTGAATTTACTGTGAATGGGAAGAGGGTCAAGCGTTATATGGCAGATTGCCATATTCCTGAAGGAACTACAGTAGACCTCCAGGAACCCATCAATGCCTAAAATAGTAAGAAGTCTAGCTTAAGACTTTAAACTAGCTCACTTGGGAGGAAATCTCATGCCTATCTCTGTACATATTTAATTTTGATATTTTGATATGTTTTTTAGTGTTTTTGGAATTCAGGAAATAAATCAGGATTTGTAGAGATGTGAACCCTGTGATCAAGAAATATCTGCAACAAAAGCAATTCTACTCTATCAATTGGTCGAGTAAAATTGCATCACCATTTTGCTCCATTAATTGGTCGAGTATAGTGACTAGGCGACCATGCATGATGATCGAGTGGCCCACTTGCTCCCACAAGCACTCTATTATTCGGTGGATAATTCCTTTGCCCATTGAACTCAACATTATTTGGTCAACACCCTTATCCCAACAAAAGAAGCATAGGAGACCATCCTCCTTCACTCATTCAAATCGCAACTAAAAAATAAGAGATTACTCTCTCTCTCTCTCTCTCTCTCACTTTCTTCTTTTAAGCGCACCTAACCATCATCTCTCTCACTCGATTCGTTTAGCAAAAATCATTCCCCAAAATTTCAATCTTCACTTTTCTTCAAGAAATCGTCCATCCCCTATTTTACTCGATCCAAACTACAAGTGTTTTTTTGTTTGAGACTTACCTACTAAGCTTTAGCTTTGATTTCTGAGAGTTTAGCTTCACCATGAGTTTGAACAGCAACGAATCCTCCATGGACGCCGATTTCAACGTGTATGAGGCTGAATCTTGGTCTACTAGGCCTGAGAGGGAGATGGAAGAGTATAGGCGGTTCATTCAACACGCCACCAAGGTCCTAGCTCATGATCGAAGAAGAGCTGAAATTGCAAGAGGTAAGAGAGCTATGGTCGAAGAGAGAAAACTCGTCGATGAAGACCTTGCTGGGGATGAAGACTATATCCCTGAAATAACTCCAAGAGCCACTCAATCCTTGGTGAAGAAGACTAAGCTATCACCGAAAGGATACTATGAGCTTTTGGCAGCTCATGAATTCCATGGAACTTGATACCCCCACTCCGAAACCATGAATGAGCTTGGCATAACAGAGGATGTAGAGTACCTCTTCGAAAAGAGTGGTCTTTTGGGTCTCATGTCCAACCCTCACTCAGCTTACAAAGTTTATTGATTCGCTGGAAGAAGAGTTGTTTCAGGGGCTATCTAGCGATGAAGCAAGGGAAGAAGAGCTTGGGTATATCACATTTGCAGTCTATGGAAAAGACGATGTTTTGGCTATCAAAACTTTTGAAGACATGTTCGGATTCCCTAGAGGGACTGATGTTAAACCCAAGTTCAAGAAAGAGGAGCTTTCCGGTCTTTGGGTAACAATAGGTGATGACGCCCAATTCTCGTCCTCAAGTGCCAAGAGCAACGCAATCCGAAACCCCTGCATTCGGTACTTCCAGAAAGCAATGGCTAACGTCCTCTACGCAAGGGAGAAGACCGGACCAATTAACAATGGCGAGATAGAGCTGCTGGATATTGCCCTAAAAGATATCATAGTCTACACCAAAAACAAAGTGCCTATGAAGGGTGACACCAACGATGCTTCACCATCAATGCGTTTATTGAATCATCTTTGTGGTTTCAGGAAATGGGCAGTAGCAAATAAGCTGAAGGGAACAATTTCTATAGGAGGAGTGATAACACCTATACTAATGGCTTGTGGGGTGCCACTTCAGTCGACTCCCTTTACCCCTAGATGGATCGACATTCTTCACCTGAGATGGGCTTTGTTTATTGAGCATTAGAGTCATAAGGGGATGCATGTTCTCAAGTTTTAGAACAGGACGTAAATGGATGCCAATCTTCTCTTACCCAACCAAGAGCTAACAACCATCGCAGTGAGAGGTAACATCGATTTCAACCCGCCTAATGAAGAAATTTTCTTCATGGAAAGTGCACCCCCGACGAGAGAGGCTCCAGACATTGAAGAAAGGGTTGAGAGTGAAGAAGGAGCTGAGAATGAAGAAGCAGAGGAGAAGGATTGGGAGAACTACAATGCTAGTAGATTCCATTTTGAGGAACACAAACCGCCACCAAGAGTGAGTAAGAGTCTGACTGTTGCACATAAGAACATTGGTTCGATGAGTGCTTGGAATAAGTTTCAAGACAGGATGTTGGAAAAATGTGGCAAGGCCATAGCCGCAATTCAGGCTGTACTAAGCTGTTCATCTTCAGGCGCCACCATGGTGAGAGAAAACCGCCCTGAAGAAGTGGTTTCAAGAAGGCATACAGTTTCACCCTCAAGACAATCTACTTATGAGCAACGAGAGGTAAGTTGCCATCAAGCCCCTACAAGACATTCATCTCATGAGCACCGCGAGCAGAAGAGAAGGAGAAAAACAAGAATTATTCGGCCAAGGAGCAAGGACCTTCTGATGTCCAGCAGAAGATCACTCGACCAAGATACTTGACGTGATATCGAGCAGAGTGTCGAGCAGGATCCGTGGGTTCAGAACGAGCAGAGCGTCGAGCAAAATCAGTGGGATCAAGATGGGCAATACTCGGGAATGAATTGGGATGCTTACCATGGCATCAACGAGCAAAAACCCACCTAAGAAAACTGAGGTAACACCACCTCTCCATTATATATACCATAGCATCTTTTTATTTTTCTTTGTGTGTTTTGTGCTTTGGTCTTGAATTCTCTTTCAGATTTTTATTACACAAGGGACTGTGTAATTTAAGTTTGGGGGAGGGTTCAAGACATGTTTAACATTGTGTTCTCTTTTCTTATTTCAAATTTTGCATCATCTAAGTCATATAAAAACCATTTAAATTTGAATTTGAAAAATTTTCAGAAAATTATTTCACTAAAAAAAGAGTGTCATGTAGATTGCATATCATTTTAGGATTGTATATAAAGTGTTTGCATTTAGGATTGCTCATTTGCATAGGGGATAATGATGATTTCAAACCGATAAGCATGTTTTGATTCAATGAAGTAAGTTCAATGCCCAGGTTGTTAGTTCTCTGTTGCATAAACGATTGTATCTCTGAAGTAAGGCCGCACCCTACTTTGAATTTGTAACTTGACTATACTACTTTGATCGAAACTCGCTTATGTGACGCCATTCCCTATCTATTCGAACCTGAACTTAATTTGAAATTATCATGTCTATGCATTGTTTATGAACTCATGGCTACCATATACATACTTGGATCATCTTATTCATTTCATCACCCTCTGTTAATCCAAGTAGCTGTCTCTCATTTTTAGAGCAGTTTCCTATACCCTTAGCCTAGCCTTATTTCAAGCCAAAGATCATTTGTGTGTGATTGTGAGGTCTTTTTCGATTGAGCTTGGTATAACGTGTTAGGTATGAGCCGACAAGAACAGTCTTTCATGTAGACCTAGCCCACGCTTTTTGAGTTAGCTAGGACTAGGTGGAGACTTGTATTTGGGATTGGGATTGTGTATGGAATGAATGGGAATGAGAATGAGAATGAGAATGAAAAGAAAAGAAAAAAAAGAGAGTAAGAGTTTAGAGTTCTAAGGGGAATACAAAAGTGTTAAGTCTAGTAAAGGGTTTGGAATTCAAAGAAGTTAGGCATTGCGATTCAAAGAAAAGGGTAAAACGCCCTATGTGATAAGATTAAAAGAAAAGCCTTAAGTTTGTCAAAATATAAAACATAACCCGCTAGACTCTTAAATCGTTTCAAGAGAACCCCTTAGAACATGAACCAAAAAGAGAGAAAGAATGAGAAAAAGGGTAGAGTTAGGACATCTATGGGAATGGGATCATCTTCTGAGCTATCATACTATATCATTGGGTAGATGGGAGTCTGTTCTTGTATGTGTCCATTGACTTTTACCTTTAGCATTCTACTGAAGCTCAATCTTTTCTCTGAGAGTCCCCTGTTACTCGACCAAACCATTAGAGGGACCATTTTTGTCTCTTGGCCTAAGCCTAAAACCAAGTGAGTTCATAACCATTGAATTGCTTGATCCACTGTTCGTGCTAAATGAATGTTAAAGGGAATTGGTTGATGTGAATGCTTGAATAGATTAAGGCAAGTTGTTAGGTTGCATTGTGACGAGTATGGCTAACGTTTTTAAGTAAGGGTCTATCATCTTGCAACCTAGAATTAGCTACCTAGACATTGAGCTTACCCGTTTTATAGGCATGCTTCGGTTTTTGAATCCCCACCTTCAAACCTCTCCTTCAACTTAAGATTTTTTGTTTGCTTGTGGGCAAGCAAGAGATAAGTTTGGGGGAGTTGATAACACTGTATTTTAGTCATTTTAGGTGTATGTTTATCATCATTTAGCTTTGCATTTGCTCATTGTATCATATCATTTTGCACCATTTTAGCTTGTTTTGCATACTTAGGCATCTAGGATCATCTTGCATTCGCATTACATGTTTTAGTTTGTTTTCAGGTGCAAAAGGAGTTTAAAAGGACTCTACTCGATTCATTCACTCGATCCAGGCAGCTACAAAAGAGGCATCATTCTACTCGACCTCTTTACTCGATCCAGGATGCTACAAAGGAGGCTGCAGTTTACTCGCCCCTCCTACTTGATCCACTACTCGATCCATTTACTCGACAAAGGGTGACCATCTCTACAAGACTTGTTGAGCTATCAAAGCGACTTCAGATCCTCCTCATTCCCCACTCAACCAGACATCTGAGCATACGGATAGGAGAGGATGAAGCATCTACTCGACCAATTGATCACTCGGAGCATAGACACAAAGGCGCAGACTTTGCAGCACCCTCTTTACTCGATCCCCAAGGTCGAGTATTCGCCCAAACCGCCTCAAGTCTCTTGTCTTCTAGTGAATCTAGGGTTTCAACATTTTAGTATAAATAGATCACTTTGGGATTTGTCCAAAGGATCTATACTTTATCTTTCAGTTTTTCTTTATGTTTATGAATCTTGAAACCTTAATTACTCTTAATCTATTTCGTCTTTACATTTGATTGTTTAAGTAAAGTTGTTTAGCTTGTTTAAATCTACATTTTGGTATGATTTTAGTAATTTCTGGGTTTGTGTTCTTGATAATGTTGCTTGAGTAGTGATTAGGGTTCTTGAGGATGGATTAGATTAGGGTAATCTCTAGGTTAGTTAGGTGGTTAGTGTTTAGGTTTATACCCTTCTGGATTCGCTTGGCCCCTATGCGGTTTTCGTTGGCTAATGTGGAGATTCGATCATAGACGTCCAGCGTCCAAAAGACGTTCAAATGGATGTCTGACCTACGAATTCCAGAGATTTGTAGACTCGACCAAGGGATTGGCTTGTCTACCTATTGGCTTGGGTAGATTGTTTCTTAAACCTTGTTCTGCTATGTTTCATCAACGAGAGTTGAGATTAGGAAGTGGTAGAGTTATGGGGGTCTCTGTCACGAGAGTGGATTGACCCGGTTTTTGAATCTATCGTCATGGGTATCTACCTTTCGCCTATTAGCCATTTGATGAACCCTAGAGTTGCCCTTATCAATGAATCCATCCTTAGAACTTCTATTAGATTTATTTGTATCCCCTGTTGATTGCACTTTTATTTACCTGTTATTTGTATCCCCTGTTGATTGCATTTAGGTTTCTTAATTTTGTCACATGTTGGTTCTACTCGACCCAATGATCGAGTAGGGCTTTTAAGTTCTTATTTTTACTTGTTTGAATCCTGACCTAGGATTGTTACTAGAAACCCACCATCATTATAATCTGGCTTGACTTTGTCGTTTCTGTGCACATCTTGATTGCTAGCAATACAGTGGACTGGATTGACACCCTCTATAACTGCATCGACATGTTTTTGTTTTAGGGGAATTGAACTGAATCACACATTCACCATAAGCAGACCTGAAAAACCTGTTTATCCCTTACACAACTAAACCAGATAGACACTTCACAACTAAACTAGATACCGCAAACTAATACACTTACACTAATACACTTACACAATACACTCGGACTCTAATCAATACATTGTTAAGAAAAAAACAAGACAATATCAAAACCAAACATCAAAACCAATTCTCCAATCAAAACCAGACATCAAAACCAAAATATAACAAGTAACCAAAACACTTCACTAAATCTTAGCACAGCTAGCTAATGAGCTAATGAGCTAATGAGCTAAAAGAGAAAGAAACACATAAAAGCATGGAGACTGAGCTAAACATAAACCCTAACTAGAACCTCTTTACACAAAAGCTATCAAAACAAGTTCCAGAGGTTATCAAAGCATGGAGACTGCTCAAGTGTTATCAACGACCACTCGATCATTCTGCTATCAAAACAAGTTCCAGAGGTTCAAAACTCAATGAATCTTAACTCCAACACTCCATTTCACATTTACTGTCTTAACTCAAATTTCAAAGCTAATGTCAGGAAAGAAACAAACAAACTTCATCGATTTCCATTACACTCAGACTCTTAGGACTTACACAACTAAACTAGACACTTCACAATACACTCACACACATCAATACACTCGGACTCTAATCAATACATTCACACATCAAAACTAGACACATCAACTAAACGTTAAGAAATCAAAGACCAGACACACTTAATTCTAAACTAGAGACCAACCACCTAAATAATATTGGAAAACCAGATAAAACGATGACTAACCAAGTTGTTTTTTTCTATCTGTATGGGAGAAAGAACGGGGGTCCACGCCTCACGACCAGGCACTTGAAGAATGTCGTTTAGAGCCTTTACGTTATCGGCTTGGAGTTCCGGTAACACAGAACTGACATGTTCTTGGAAGTTGTTTCCTTAGGAAGATGGTTGACTTACATGAGAGTTCTGAATTGGAGAACTTGGAGGGTCATGTTGTGGAGTCGATCGATTAGCTGCATCATTCTGGACTTCTTGTGACGAAAGAGGTGAAGGGAGATCATGATTCACGGAGTTCTGGAAAAGAACTTGAGGAGGTAGCTAGTCGGAGACTCGTGGAGCTGCTGACCTTGCTTGTTGGGGTTGAACTCGGACTCGCCCTTGGGAAGACTGGGCATGAGGAATCTCGGCCGCGGGGGTGAAGTTGTAATGACTAGGTAAAGGGTTTCTTTTCACATTAGTGGCTTTAGAGGCTCCGGGTCTCTTTGAAACATTTGGATCGGCTTTTCTCTTCCTTCCTCGCTTAGCTAGAGGCATCGAGACAGAGATTCAGAGAGATTGGAAGAGAGTGAGCGAGATTGGAAGAGAATGAGAGAGATTTAGAGATTCGAAGAAGAAGAATGAAGATGGAGAAGAATCGAGAGAGGCTGAATCGAAAGAGGATGAATTTTAGGGTTTTTTGGGATAACATTGGATTTCTTCTGGGCTTTTAATGGGCCGAGTCTTAATATTGTTTGGGTAGCGAAAATTTTCCAGGGTTTGAATTAAGCCCAATATACTTGATTATAGTCGCAAATTAGTCGGTAATCAGTCGCACAATATTTTAAAATTTTAAAAATCATAGGTCTTCATAACTTTGGTCCATAATATTTGCTAGTATCCAAAATTTGATTTTTATGTATACCAATATAAAGAATATATATGTGATTAACATTTCATACCAAAAAAATTATTCAATCACTATATATTCCTTTTTAATTAATTAATTAGAGTGAATTAATCTATATATATATATATATATATATAAATATATTGTACAATATTTTAAAGAGAGCATTTTCAAAATAAAGCTTTAAAATAAAATCTGCTTGAATGTTTACTTGTATTTTGATAATTACAAAACTAATAGTCTGAATATCATAATAAATATTAATTCATTATATTTACAATTTTAACGACTTATATGCGACTATTGTTTCCCCGACTTACTTATAGTCGTTACTGTAGTCGTTATTTAACAACTATGTGTTAGTGTCGTCATTTAGCGACTATATAACGTCGTTTTTAGTTTAGTCGTAAAACAGTCGTTAAATAGTCCTTACTTTGTCGCTAAATTTGACGACTACATACACAGTCGCCATGTATAGTCGTTATAACCGTGTTTTCTTGTAGTTATATACATACTTGCGTTTTCTTTAAACTTGTCACCACTCTTGCTAACCCAAGTAGCTGCTTTCCCTTGCCCTTAACCAAACCTTTCTTTTGAGCCCTGTTCTATATAGTGTGTGATTGTGAGGCATGTTTCAGGATTGAGCTTGGAAGAAAGTGTTAGGTTTGAACCGACAATAGTAGCCTCTCATGTAGTTCTAGTCCACATTTTCTGGGCTAGATAGTACTAGTTGAGTGTCTATTCTTGGGGTGGGGATCGAGTATATGAGAAAAATAAGAGAGAAGGGAAATGTTGATATTCTTAGGAGAAGGAAGTTGAGAAACAAGTTAGTCTAGTAATGGATTTTAGGGAACTAAAAAAAAAATATATAGGCTCTGTAACAAAAGAAGAAGAAAGTCTAGAAAAGTCTTGTTCACAAGTGCCATAGTTGTCAAAGAAAACCAAAGTCCACTAGATCCATCAAAGTAAAAGAAACTTCTCCATAAAATAAGAGTTAAAAAAAAAGAATGGTTTGATCCAAGATAAGAATGAGAAAAAATGTCTTGAGTGCAAAGGGTAGAACTAGGATCATATTTTGGGCTTAAGGGTAGTACAATCTGCTGGTGTATACACTGTCTATATTATTGGGTAGATGAGATACTATTCTTGTATGCAAAAGTTGGCTCTTACCTTTACCATTCTCCTAAAGCTCAGTCCATTTCTTTTGAGACTCCCCTGTTACTAAACTTGAACCACAAGAAAGGGACCATCTTTGTCTCCTGACCTTCACCTTAGCCAAATGAGTTCATTGATGATGCATACCTTGATTCACGTTCCTAAACTAATGAATGTTAAATGGATTGGTAAATTTGAAAGCATGTGTAGGTCGAGTATAAGAGTGGGATTGAACTATAATAAGGAATGACTCACGTTTTTGAGTAGAATTCGATCATATCACATCCTAGAACTACCAACTTGGACATTGATTTTATCTGTTTTATCTAATGCTTTGGTTCTGAATCCCAACCTTCAAACCTCTCCTTCGGCTTATGTCTACTTGTTTGCTTGAGGGCAAGGGGGAGTTGATATGTCTATAATTTGCATGTTTTACACATCCTTTTATCACCATTTTTAGTCTAGTTTCATCCATCTTTCATAGCATTCATCATCATTTTTGTACATTTTGCATCTTTAGTCGAGTGTAGGACTAGTCTTGCATACATTCTGCATTCTAGAGTTGTTTTAGGTACTTTGGAGCTATTGGTGCTTAGAAAGAGGAAAACAGAACAGAAATACACATTTCCACCAACATACTCGATCACCAGTAACAGAGTGGGAAGCAGTCAACTCAGCAGTCCATAACACACTTCTACTCGGTCGCAGAGGAGACCAGGCAGTCCATTCTGCTAGATATACTCTATCGAAGAGGAGAGGAGGCAGTCCATTCTGCAGTTTTGCTCGATCACAGAGCAGAAGGAGTCAATCCTGACAATTATACTCGAATGTAGAGGCGACCAAGCAGTCCACATTGCGAGTCCACCAGTATACTCGATCGTAGTGGAGAAGAACCAGTCCATCCTGACAGCTGACCAATATACTCGATCGCAGAGGAGAAGAACCAGTCCATCCTGACAGCTGACCAATATACTCGATCAGAGAGGCCAAGAAGCAGCCCAGACCATTTTGTCAACCAACTTACTCGACCACCACCTCGACCCTCTGATCAATCCGCACTCAACCAGACAACCTGAGCAACGAAAATAGAAGAGAAGAGAAGGCCCATTCGAACCCCATTCGAACCCCATTCGAAGCCCACTTCGAAGCTCATTAGGAAGCCTGCTTTGAGGCGACACTCTTGATCACATTGTCCATGGGCCGTTAAGTGGGCTCGAAGCCCGCTTCCTTATCCTTATCGTTTTAAGTATAAATAAGTCTCTCATGATTTTGCCCTGAGACATTGGGACTTACACATACTTTTTATAGAGATTTCTGCAACTTATTCAGCAGCCGCTTTTTCATTCCTTCAACTTTAGATTTTGATTTTTCTTCTAAGTTATTCAGATTTTGCCTTCATTTGCTTTTTCATTTCTGTTTCATTTCCTCTAATCTTTTAACTATGCAATCTTCAATCGTTTATATATTATTGTCTTTAAGCATATTGTCTGAGTAGTGATTAGGATTTCTTAGGATGGGATAGAGTAGTTGTGGAACCCCTAGTTGAATCTGTTAGTTAAGTGTAGATTTATTGAATCCCTTCTGGATTAGTTGTGTTTAATGCTTATTCCTTTTTAACAACTGGAATCCGATCCCAGACGTTCCAGCGCTCAGAAGGCGTTTAATGGAACGTTGGATCTACTAATTCCAGTGATAATCGTCTCTATCCCAAGGGATTGGCCGTTTAGAGCGGTTATTGGCTTTAACAGTCGGTTCTTATTGCCTGCTTAGTGAGAGATCGATAATGGGAATTAGGTTAGTGTCTAGCTATGCCTGAGGATTTCTATCACGAGAGTTAATAATCTGTTGTTGAACTTGTTGTTGAACTTGTTGTCTAGGGATAACTTCATTGGTCCTGTAAGATCCTCCATTGAACGGTTGAGATTGCAAAGACCCGCCATGCACTAGGGATGCATCGGGCGTGTAGTGGCCAGAAAAATGTGACCCGCGGTTTGAACCATGGTTCACAATAGGGTAGTAGCCATCGGGATAATTCCTTGGATTCATCTTTTAAGCTTCCTGAAACAAAGAAAAAGAAAAACGAAAATTAAAAGCAAAGTGTCCTAGAGCTCACTCTAGTTCTCTAACTTGTGGAACTAACAACTCACCCCGGCAACGGCGCCAAAAAGCTTAATGCGTGTTTTATTTCGCCTTAGGCTTTTACCTGAAAGACCACACGACTACTACAAGTGCACAGTATTTCGGAGTAGTACTTTAGGATCGATTCCACAAGGAGAGAAGTAGTTCAGAGAAATCCTTTAGAAGAGAGTGAAGCTAGGACCAAATAATAAGAGAGGGGGTTGTCGTATGCAGTGAATAAACACAATAAAAAAGTCAAGTAACTAAAGAGATGATAAGCAATAAGAGAGAAGCGCTAGGTCTTTGGGGGTTTCTCCGGATATCGTCGTTCAAAATAAAGGTATAGATTCCAATTCAGGTGATTACATGGTTAGGTTTGTTTACTTCCAAATTCTTAGACATACGAAATTCATTCAAGTCCAGCTAGCCCTAACGGTTAGTAGTCGAAAGCCGGTTAATCTCACTATACCTGGCCACTCAGTTGCCCCCACGGCTAGGAGGTGCTAACATGGTGATGACATACATATCAAAGCATTAAGTTCAAGTTCAATTATAGTCCATAAGACCCTATAATCGGCGGTTAGCAAAGGTAATCAAATCTTACTCATTCGTGAGTTAGTTCAAGCAATTATACAAGATTCTGCCAAGTATAAAGTACTTAAGATCATGTACTAGGTGACGTTGCGGACATACATGCATTAAGATTAAACTCAAATAGAAAGAATTGTGTAAACGATCAAACAAAATCATAGAAACCGCCAACCTAAATCAGATCTAACGTCCCCATGAATTCCCCTTTGAAACCCCCTCAAACCCAACTAGAGATCTACTCGCTCATGGCAAAGGAGCTAATCAATAGTTCGGTTGAGTAAACCATAATAATAACATAATAAGACTTAAAAAGGCTTTAGAGATCACTTCTTTTAATGTAGAACACAAGAGGCAAAGCTCCACCTTAAAGAATCTTATACAAAACGAAAGAGAAAGAGAAAGAGATGGTGATCTTCGAGCTCAAGGGGTGTGGCGGCGAGTTGGCAACTCTAGGTGACGGCTAGGGTTCGCTTGTGATGAAGGCACACCTAGGGTTAGGGCTTAAAAACTGTATTTATACTTGGGGGCCAAGAATTAGGTTTAGGGGTAAGAACGTCAATCCACCGGATAAGTAAGTGATCGGGCCGAGTAGCGGGCTTCATGGAGGAAGCCTAATGATGGTGGAACAAAGAGGGAAGGACCTAGGCGTGAGCCTAGTAGTCGGAGGGGAAGCTCGTAGGAACCATCCAGGTTCAAGTCTCCTTGGTCGGACGTTTTGGATTTATTATTTCCAAACGTCTGGTTCTTCCAAAAGGCTTCATGGATTGCTTCGATTCGACTTCGACTTTAATCTTAACTCTTCTAGCTTTCCATTCATACCAAAATGTCCCGTTTTCGCGACGGGAAAGACTTCGGCCGGATGGTAAACTTCTGAAGTACTGGAATTGATTGCCTTTTGATACTTTTTGCTTAGAAACTCTTAAAACCTTCTTGGCGCCTATAATACATGTTTCTCCCCTTCTTGGCTCTAAAATGACACTAAAATCTCTCTGAAACATAAGAAAACAATAGCTAAAAAGGGCTAAAAAGCCGTGTTATCAACCATTATCAGAGAGGTTGAAGAGATTATATCAATCTAAGCGCACAACGGAGCCAATGAGATCATGTAGAGCAAACAACCGAAGGAGAAATTCCGCATCCCTCAGATGTAGAAGCATATTTTCAAACAATGCATCCTAGTTTTTCTTATGAGCGAAGGAACATATATCTTGTACTACGTACAAATGGATTCTTGTACTACGTACAAATGTATTCTTGTACTACGTACAAATGGAGTCGTGTACGTACAAATGGATTCAATCCCTTTGGGAAGCATGGGACGTAGTACTAATTGTGGCTTATTATCATGACACCTTACGACTTGGTGCCATCATTATGCATGAAACGAGAGTTTTTGTTTTTGAATATCCTCGTTCCTTGCCCTGATCATCCAAGAAGATCACTCAACTCGTTTCTACAACTACTTATATACGAGTAACAACTTGGTGCTCTATTCCTTTGAGTTGGTCGTTGATCGGCTTAAGTTTGGCATCAATTATTTTCTCCATTTGTAACATGATAGCATCGATGATGACTTGGTCATTAGCACTCACTCCCGAGCGTGATTTGGATCTCACCATTCCTGCCAACATACAACACTAAACCAGTCACTAGTTCAAGGAGAATATCAAACGTTTTCCTAAGAACAGACGAACTAGATCGAACAAAATAAATTATCAAATTATGCTTAAAAATTCCAGAAACAATATCATAAAATACTAGACTCGTCCTAGATTCAGTTCCAATTGATTTCGCAATTTTATCGCAAGCCAATTATTTATGAAAATTAAAGCAAGATGACAGCAAAGATGAAAAGACAGATGAGAAGATGAACGGACAAAATGAAATGAGGTGATGAAAGGATGAATAGAATGGAACGAAATGATGAAGTGATGAAAGGATGGAGTACTCAAATTCAGAATGTGCTCTGATACCACTTAAGATGAATTCCCTAAGATCGACACTCTTGAGGTTGAGTAGGGGATAGACTTTGCATCTAAGAGATCTTGAAATCACTCAAACCAAAGGATGTGGAGCGATTGGTCACACAAAGGATGCGGATGGCCTTTGATTTACCTTTGATCTAGCTTAAAAGAGTTTGAGATTAAAAATATAGATGAGTTTACTATGAGGAAATACAAGAGTTTAAATAGAGAAGAAGAGAAGAGGAAGAGTTAGTCTTGGAACAAGCTCCAAGACAACTCGGAAGAGGAGAAATCATAAATGAAAATTTGAACAAAAATAGACCCATGGCCTTCCAAATTCGTGGTCCTCTTGGTGGGCTTGGGCCTGATTGATAATAGGGGATTTGGAAGTGTTACTTAGGCCTCGTTAAAAACCTACTAAGGAAAACCCAATGGGACAAAGCCTTAGCAGGGAAAAAGAGCATCCAAAGCAACACTTAGCCCATTACCAATCGTCTTGGAAAGATATCGCAACCATCATGGTTCTTGTCCAAGTGCTTGGGTAGTCCAAAATACCTTGGTTGAGAAGCTTGGTCTTTGAGCGAGTCATTTGTCTTCTTGGTTTGGCCAAAGGTTCCTCCACTACAAGCTGCTCCGCTGGTTTAAGTTCCGGGTGGTGGTCGGGAATATATCTCCCGCAAAATTAATCCATCCCTGACTCCAATCCTTCTTGCTCATTTTATACCCTTTGATCACAATATCAAAAACATGTAACAGATCCTTGTCTTTAGGATTCTTTTTTGAAACCCAGTGGTCATATTCATGAGAATTAACACCAACTATTCGTATCACTTCAACCTGTAAATATATCCCTCGCAAAATTGCAAGGTACTTGCGAGGAATTTTTGAAACGAAAACCCAAGATATTGCTATAACATAGAAGAGATACGACAAAAATAAATAAAATCGAACAAACCCAAATATCAAAATTTAGTATCACAAATTTGTTACCTTCAATTGATTCTTTTGCTAAAGAAACAGAATTTCTTCAAATTTTTCTAAGGAAGAAGACACAGTGAGAGAGACGACAGTTTCACTTAATTTTGTTTTTTTACTTTTTGTTACTTTCACAGTTTCCTTTTTTTTTTTTTTTTGCTTTTTAGTGAATTTTGGGCTTTAATGAATTTTTACTAAAACGGTTCGTTTTTTCGAAAATAAGAGGTCTAGGCCCAATTACTAACAGTTAAAGTGTTAACCTTACAGTAACTTTTTCAACACTTTAAAATTCTTTTAAAATCCTTTTCACTAAAAGAAAACAAGCGATTTGCGAGGAACATATGGGATGGAAAAGGTACCTTGCAAATTTGCTGCAGAATTGCGAGGACTTTGCGAGCCAATAGGAGAACGTGCTAATTCGTCGCAAAATTTGCGAGGAATATATCTCCCGCAAAATTTTCTTCTTCCTCTTCTTTTTCTTCTTCTCTAGTAGAACTAGCAGAAACTCTTTAGAACCCTAAATAGTCCTCCATCCTTCCAACTTTGTACCTAAGAACTTCACAGTTTTCATAGACAAGTCTTATTTTCTCACCAAAGGACATTGATTTCCTTTTTCTGCTGCGATACACAAGTGTTTCAATTGCAAGTTTCATTACATAGTCAATTCTACCTTCATGTACTTGTTCCACTTCAATCCATCCCTGTCTCTAATTCTTCTTGCTTATTATATACCCTTTGATCACAAGATCAAAAACATGTAACAGATCCTTTTCTTTAGGATTGTTTTGTGAAACCAAGTGGTCATATTCATGAGAATTAACACCAACTATTGGTTTCACTGCAAATATATCTCTCGCACAATTACGAGGACATTGTGAGGACATTGTGAGTAACTTGCGAGGAATTTTCTCGCAAATTCGTCGCGGAATTGCGAGGATTTTTGGAGCAGATAAGAGAATGTCACTACTTCGTTGCAAAATTTGCGACCAATATATCTCTCGCTAATTTTTTTTTTTCTCTAGTAGAACTGGCAGGAACTCTTTCAATCCCTAAATAGTCCACCATCCTTCCAACTTTGACCCTAATAATTTTACAGTTTTTATAGACAACTCCTATTTTCTCACCAAAGGACATTGAATTCCTTTTTGTGGTGCGATACACAAGTGTTTCAATTGCAGGTCTCATTAATTGATTAATTCTACCTTCATGTACTTGTTCCACTTCAATCCATCCCTGACTCCAATCCTTCTTGCTTATTTTATACCTTTTGATCACAAGATCAAAAACATGTAACAAATCCTTGTCTTTAGGATTCTTTTTCAAAACCAAGTGGTCATATTCATGAGAATTAACACCAACTATTGGTTTCACTTCAACCTGCAAATATATCCCTCGCAAAATTGCGAGGTACTTGCGAGGAATTTGTGAAACGAAAACCCTACATATTGCTATAACAAAGAAGAAATTCGACACAAAGAAATAAAATCGAACATACCCAAATATCAAAATTTAGTATCATAACTTGTTACCTTCAATTGATTCCTTTGCTGAGAAACATAATTTCTTCAAATTGTTCTAAGGAAGAATACACACTCAGAGAGACGACAGTTTCTCTAACTTTTTTTTTTTACTTTTTGTTACTTTCACTGTTTTCTTTTCTTTTTTTGTTTTGTTTTTTAGTTAATTTTGTGCTTAAGTGAATTTATCATAAAACAGTTTGCTTTTTCGAAAAATAAGAGGTCTACGCCCAATTACTAACAATTAATGTGTTAACATTACAATAACTTTTTAAACGCTTTAAAATCCTTTTAAAAACCTTTTTACTTCAAGAAAACAAGCGATTTACGAGGAACATTTGCGATGGAAAAGGTCCATCGCAAATTTGCTAAAGAATTGCGAGGACTTTGCGAGCAGATAGGAGACCGTCGCTAAGTCGTCACAAAATTTGTGAGGAATATATCCCTCGCAACATTTTCTTCTTCCTTTTTTTCTTCTTCTCTAGTAGAACTGGCATGAACTCTTTGGATCCCTAAATAGTCTTCCATCATTCCAACTTTGTATCTAAGAACTTCATAGTTTTCATAGACAAATCTTATTTTTTCACCAAAGTACATTGATTTCCTTTTTTTGCTGCGATACACAAGTGTTTCAATTGCAGGTTTTAATTACATAATCAATTCTACCTTCATGTTCTTGTTCCACTTCAATCCATCCATGTCTCCAATCCTTCTTGCTCATTATATACCATTTGATCACAAGATCAAAAACAAGTAACAAATCCATGGATTTAAAATTATTTTGTGAAACCAAGTGGTCATATTCATGAGAATTAACATTTAGTATAGGTTTCACTTAAACCTGCAAATATATCCCTCGCAAAATTGCGAGGTACTTGCGAGGAATTTGTGAACCGAAAACCCTAGATATTCCTATCATAGAGAAGAGATTCGACAAAAAGAAATAAAATTGAACGAACCCAAATATCAAAATTTAGTATCATAACTTTTTTTACCTTCAATTGATTCCTTTGCTGGAGAAACGGAATTCCTTCAAATTGTTCTAACGAAGAAAACACAATGAGAGAGACGACAGTTTCTCTAATTTTTTTTTTTACTTTTTATTACTTTCATAGTTTTCTTTTTTTTTTTTTTGGTTTTGAGTGAATTTTGGCTTTGCTGAATTTTTACTAAAACGGTTTGCTTTCTCTTAAATAAGAGGTCTATGCTCAATTACTAACAATTAAAGTGTTAACATTATAATAACTTTTTCAATGCTTTAAAAACCTTTTATCCTTACAAGAAAACAAGCGATTTGAGAGAAACATTTGCTATGGAAAAGGTCCCTCGAAAATTTGCTACAGAATTGCGAGGACTTTGCAAGCAGATAAGAGAACTTCGCTAATTCGTCGCAAAATTTGCGATGAATATATCCCTCGCAAAATTATCTTCATCCTCTTTTTTTTTTTTTCTTCTCTAGTAGAACTGGCAGGAACTCTTTCGATCCCTAAATAATCCTCCATCCTTCCAACTTTGTACCTAAGATCTTCACAGTTTTCATAGACAAGTCCTATTTTCTCACTAAAGGACATTGATTTCCTTTTGCTGCTGCGATACACAAGTGTTTCAATTGCATGTTTCATTACATAATCAATTCTACTTTCATGTACTTGTTCCACCTCAATTCATCCCTGTCTCCAGTCATTTTTGCTCATTATATACCCTTTAATCACAAGATCAAAAACATGTAACAGATTTTGTCTTTAAGATTCTTTTTAGAAACCAAGTGGTCATATTCATGAGAATTAACACCAACTATTGGTTTCACTTCAACTTGCAAATATATCCCTCGCAAAATAGCGAGGACAATGTAAGGACTTTGGGAGCAGATAGGAGAACGTTGCTAAATCGTCGCAAAATTTTTGAGGAATATATTCCTCGCAAATTTTTTTTCTTCCTCTTCTTTTTGTTCTTCTCTAGTAGAACTGGAAGGAACTCGTTCGATCCCTAAATATTCCTCTACCCTTCCAACTTTGTACCTAAGAACTTCTCATTTTTCATAGACAAGTCTTATTTTCTCACCAAAGGACATTGATTTCCTTTTTCTGCTGCGATACACAAGTGTTTCAATTGCAGGTTTCATTACATAATCAATTCTAACTTTATGTACTTGTTCCGCTTCAATCCATCCGTGTCTCCAATCCTTCTTGCTCATTATATACCCTTTGATCACAAGATCAAAAACATGTAACAAATCCTTGTATTTAAGATTTTTTTGTGAAACCAAGTGGTCATATTCATGAGAATTAACACCAACTATTGGTTTCACTTTAACCTGCAAATATATCCCTCGCAAAATTGCGAGGTACTTGCGAACCGAAAACCCTAAATATTCCTATAATAGAGAAGAGATTCGACGAAAAGAAATAAAATTGAACTAACCCAAATATTAAAATTTAGTATCATAAATTTGTTACCTTCAATTGATTCCTTTGCTGGAGAAACGGAAATCCTTCAAATTGTTCTAAGAAAGAAGACACAATGAGAGAGAAGACTGTTTCTCTAATTTTTATTTTTTACTTTTTGTTACTTCCACAGTTTCCTTTCCTTTTTTTTTTTTTTTTGGTTTTAAGGGAATTTTGGCTTTAGTGAATTTTTACTAAAACGGTTTGCTTTTTCAAAAATAAGAGGTCTATGCCCAATTAGTAACAATTAAAGTGTTAACATTATAATAATTTTTTAACGATTTAAAAACCTTTTACAAGAAAACAAGCGATTTGCGTGGAACAATTGCTATGGAAATGGTCCCTCAAAAATTTGCTACGTAATTGCGAGGACTTTGCAAGCAGGTAAGACAACCTCGCTAATTCGTCGTAAAATTTGCGAGGAATATATCCCTCGCAAAATTATCTTCTTCCTCTTTTTTTTTTCTTCTTCTCTACTAGAACTGACAAGAACTCTTTTGATCCCTAAATAGTCATCCATCTTTCCAACTTTGTACCTAAGATCTTCACAGTTTTCATAGACAAGTCCTATTTTCTCACTAAAGGACATTGATTTCCTTTTTCTTCTGCGATACACAAGTGTTTCAATTGAATGTTTCATTACATAATCAATTCTACCTTCATGTACTTGTTCCACTTCAATCCATCCCTGTCTCTAGTCATTCTTGCTCATTATATACCCTTTAATCACAAGATCAAAAACATGTAACAGATTCTTGCCTTTAAGATTCTTTTTTGAAACCAAGTGGTCATATTCATGAGAATTAACACCAACTATTGGTTTCACTTCAACCTGCAAATATATCCCTTGTAAAATAGCAGGGACAATGTGAGGACTTTGGGAGCAGATAAGAGAACGTCGCTAAATCGTCGCAAAATTTGTGAGGAATTTATCCCTCGCAACATTTTCTTCTTCCTTTTTTTTTTCTTCTTCTCTAGTAGAACTGGCATCAACTCTTTCGATCCATAAATAGTCCTCTATCATTCCAATTTTGTATCTAAGAACTTCATAGTTTTCATAGACAAGTCTTATTTTCTCACCAAAGGACATTGATTTCCTTTTTCTGCTGCGATACACAAGTGTTTCAATTGCAGGTTTAAATTACATAATCAATTCTACCTTCATGTACTTGTTCCACTTCAATCCATCCGTGTCTCCAATCCTTCTTGCTCATTAAATACCCTTTGATCACAAGATCAAAAACATGTAACAAATCCTTGTATTTAAGATTTGTTTGTGAAACCAAATGGTCATATTCATGAGAATTAACACCCACTATTGGTTTCACTTTAACCTGCAAATATATCCCTCGCAAAATTGCGAGGTACTTGCGAGGAATTTGCGATCCGAAAACCCTAGATATTCCTATAATAGAGAAGAGATTCGACGAAAAGAAATAAAATTGAACTAACCCAAATATCAAAATTTAGTATCATAAATTTGTTACCTTAAATTGATTCCTTTGCTGGAGAAACGGAAATCCTTCAAATTGTTCTAAGAAAGAAGACACAATGAGAGAGACGACAGTTTCTCTAATTTTTATTTTTTACTTTTTGTTACTTTCACAGTTTCCTTTCCTTTTTTTTTTTTGGTTTTAAGTGAATTTTGGCTTTAGTGAATTTTTACTAAAACGGTTTGCTTTTTCGAAAATAAGAGGTCTATGCCCAATTATTAACAATTAAAGTGTTAACATTATAATAATTTTTTAACGATTTAAAAACCTTTTACAAGAAAACAAGCGATTTGCGTGGAACATTTGCTATGGAAATGGTCCCTCGAAAATTTGCTACGTAATTGCGAGGACTTTGCAAGCAGATAAGACAACCTCGCTAATTCGTCGTAAAATTTGCGAGGAATATATCCCTCGCAAAATTATCTTCTTCCTCTTTTTTTTTCTTCTTCTCTAGTAGAACTGACAAGAACTCTTTTGATCCCTAAATAGTCATCCATCTTTCCAACTTTGTACCTAAGATCTTCACAGTTTTCATAGACAAGTCCTATTTCTCACCAAAGGACATTGATTTCCTTTTTCTGCTGCGATACACAAGTGTTTCAATAGCAGGTTTTAATTACATAATCAATTCTACCTTCATGTACTTGTTCCACTTCAATACATCCGTGCCTCCAATCCTTCTTGCTCATTAAATACCCTTTGATCACAAGATCAAAAACATGTAACAAATCCTTGTCTTTAGGATTCTTTTTTGAAACCAAGTGGTCATATTCATGAGAACTAACACCAACTATTGGTTTCACTTCAACCTGCAAATATATCCCTCGCAAAATTACGAGGTACTTGCGAGAAATTTGCGAACCGAAAACCCTAGATATTGCTATAATAGAGAAGAGATTCGACAAAAAGCAATAAAATCAAACGAACCCAAATATCAAAATTTAGTATCATAAACTTGTTATCTTCAATTGATTCCTTTGCGGAGAAACAGAATTTCTTCAAATTGTTCTAAGGAAGAATACACAGTGAGAGAGACGACAGTTTCTCTTACTGTTTCTTTTTTTACTTTTTGTTACTTTCAGTGTTTCCTTTTCTTTTTTGTTTGGTTTTTAGTGAATTTTGGGCTTTAGTGAATTTATACAAAAACAGTTTGCTTTTTTGAAAAATAAGAGGTCTACGCGTAATTACTAACAATTAAAGTGTTAACATTACAGTAACTTTTTAAACGCTTTTAAATCCTTTTAAAAACCTTTTTACTACAAGAAAACAAGCGATTTACGAGGAACATTTGCAAGGTCCGTCGCAAATTTGATACAGAATTGCGAGGACTTTGCGAGCATATAGGAGAACGTCGCTAAGTCGTCACAAAATTTGTTAGGAATATATCCCTCGCAACATTTTCTTCTTCCTCTTTTTTTTCTTCTTCTCTAGTAGAACTGGCATGAACTCTTTGGATCCCTAAATAGTCCTCCATCATTCCAACTTTGTATCTAAGAACTTCATAGTTTTTAATAGACAAGTCTTATTTTTTCACCAAAGGACATTGATTTCCTTTTTCTGCTGCGATACACAATTGTTTCAATTGCAGGTTTTAATTACATAATCAATTCTACCTTCATGTACTTGTTCCACTTGAATCCATCCATGTCTCCAATCCTTCTTGCCCATTATATACCCTTTGATCACAAGATCAATAACATGTAACAAATCCTTGTATTTAAGATTATTTTGTGAAACTAAGTAGTCATATTCATGAGAATTAACACCAACTATTGGTTTCACTTAAACCTGCAAATATATCCCTCGCAAAATTGCGAGGTACTTGCGAGGAATTTGCGAACCGAAAACCCTAGATATTCCTATAATAGAGAAGAGATTCGACAAAAAGAAATAAAATCGAACGAACCCAAATATCAAAATTTTGTATCATCAATTTTTTAACTTCAATTGATTCCTTTACTGGAGAAACGAAATTCCTTCAAATTGTTCTAAGGAAGAAAACACAATGAGAGAGACGACAATTTCTCTAATTTGTTTTTGCTTTTTGTAACTTTCACAGTTTCCTTTTCCTTTTTTTTGTTTTGGTTTTGATTGAATTTTAGCTTTAGTGAATTTTTACTAAAACGGTTTGCTTTTTCGTAAATAAGAGGTCTATGCCCAATAACTAACAGTTAAAGTGTTAACATTATAATAACTTTTTCAATGCTTTAAAAACCTTTTATCACTACAAGAAAACAAGCGATTTGCGAGGAACATTTGCTCTGGAAAAGGTCCCTCAAAAATTTGCTGCAGAATTGCGAGGACTTTGCAAGGAGATAAGAGAACCTCGCTAATTCGTCGCAAAATTATCTTCTTCCTCTTTTTTTTTCTTCTTCTTTAGTAGAACTGGCAGGAACTCTATCGATCCCTAAATAGTCCTCCATCCTTCCAACTTTGTACCTAAGATCTTCACAGTTTTCCTAGACTAGTCCTATTTTCTCACTAAAGGACATCAATTTCCTTATTTTGTTGCGATACACAAGTGTTTCAATTGCAGGTTTCATTACATCAATTCTACTTTTATGTACTTGTTCCACTTCAATTCATCCATGTCTCCAGTCATTTTTGCTCATTATATACCCTTTAATCACAAGATCAAAAACATGTAACAAATTCTTGTCTTTAAAATTCTTTTTTGAAACCAAGTGGTCATATTCGTGAGAATTGACACCAACAATTGGTTTCACTTCAACCTGCAAATATATCCCTCGCAAAATAGCGAGGACAATGTAAGGACTTTGGGAGCAGATAGGAGAACGTTGCTAAATCGTCGTAAATTTGTGAGGAATACATCCCTCGCAAATTTTTTTTCTTCCTCTTCTTTTTCTTCTTCTCTAGTAGAATTGGAAGGAACTCGTTCGATCCCTAAATATTCCTCTATCCTTCCAACTTTGTACCTAAGAACTTCACATTTTTCATAGACAAGTCTTATTTTCTCACCAAAGGACATTAATTTCCTTTTTCTGCTGCGATACATAAGTGTTTCAATTGCAGGTTTCATTACATAATCAATTCTACCTTCATGTACTTGTTCCACTTGAATCCATCCATGTCTCCAATCCTTCTTGCTCATTATATACCCTTTGATCACAAGATCAAAAACATGTAACAGTTCCTTGTCTTTAAGATTCTTTTGTGAAACCAAGTGGTCATATTCATGAGAATTAACACCAACTATTGGTTTCATTTAATTTTTCAAATATATCCCTCGCAAAATTGCTAGGTACTTGCGAAGAATTTGCGAACCGAAAACCCTAGATATTCCTATAATAGAGAAGAGATTCGACAAAAAGAAATAAAATCGAACTAACCCAAATATCAAAATTTAGTATCATATATTTGTTACCTTCAATTGATTCCTTTGCTGGAGAGACGGAATTTCTTCAAATTGTTCTAAGGAAGAAGACACAATGAGAGAGACGACAGTTTCTCTAATTTTTATTTTTTACTTTTTGTTACTTTCACAGTTTCCTTTTTTTTTTTTTTGGGTTTTAAGTGAATTTTGGCTTTAGTGAATTTTTACTAAAACGGTTTGCTTTTTCGAAAATAAGAGGTCTATGCGCAATTATTTACAGTTAAACTGTTCACATTATAATAATTTTTTAACGCTTTAAAAACCTTTCACAAGAAAACAAGCGATTTGCGAGGAACATTTGCGATGGAAAAGGTCCCTCGAAAATTTGCTACAGAATTGCGAGAACTTTGCAAGCATATAAGAGAACCTCGCTAATTCGTTGCAAAATTTGCAAGGCATATATCCCTCGCAAAATTATCTTCTTCCTCTTTTTTTTTCTTCTTCTCTATTAGAACTGGCAGGAACTCTTTCGATCTCTAAATAGTCCTCCATCCTTCCAACTTTGTACCTAAGATCTTCACAGTTTTCATAGACAAGTCCTATTTTCTCACTAAAGGACATTGATTTCCTTTTTCTACTGCGATACACAAGTGTTTCAATTGCATGTTTCATTACATAATCAATTCTACTTTGATGTAATTGTTCCACTTCAATCCATCCCTGTCTCCAGTCATTTTTGCTCATTATATACCCTTTAATGACAAGATCAAAAACATGTAACAGATTCTTGTCTTTAAGATTCTTTTTTGAAACCAAGTGGTCATATTCATGAGAATTAACACCAACTATGGGTTTCACTTCAACCTTCAAATATATCCCTCGCAAAATAGCAAGGACAATGTAAGGACTTTGGGAGCAGATATGAGAACGTCGCTAAATCGTCGCAAAATTTGTGAGGAATATATCCCTCGCAATTTTTTTTTCTTCCTCTTCTTTTTCTTCTTCTCTAGCAGAACTGGAAGGAACTCGTTCGATCCCTAAATATTCCTCCATCCTTCCAACTTTGTACCTAAGAACTTCACAGTTTTCATAAACAAGTCTTATTTTCTCACCAAAGGACACTGATTTTTTTTTTCTTCTGCGATACACAAGTGTTTCAACTGCAGGTTTCATTACACAAACAATTCTACCTTCATGTACTTGTTCCACTTCAATCCATCCTTGACTCCAATCCTTCTTGCTCATTTTGTACCCTTTGATCACAAGATCAAAAACATGTAACAGATCCTTGTCTTTAGGATTCTTTTGTGAAACTAAGTGGTCATATTCATGAGAATTAACACCAACTATTGGTTTCACTTGAACCTAAAAATATATCTCTCGCAATATTACGAGGTACTTGCGAGGAATTTGCAAACCAAAACCCCTAGATATTGCTATAATAGAGAAGAGATTCGACAAAAAGAAATAAAATCGAACGAACCCAAATATCAAAATTTAGTATCATAAACTTGTTACATTCAGTTGATTCCTTTGCTGAGAAACGGAATTTCTTCAAATTGTTCTAAGGAGAAGACAAAATGAGAGAGACGACAGTTTCTCTAATTTTTATTTTTTACTTTTTGTTACTTTCAAAGTTTCTTTTTCTTTTTTGTTTTGGTTTTATGTGAATTTTGCCTTTAGTAAATTTTTACTAAAACGATTTGCTTTTTCAAAAATAAGAGGCCTATGCCCAATTACTAACAGTTAAAGTGTTAACATTATAATAATTTTTTCAACGCTTTAAAATTCTTTTAAGAAGCTTTTTACTACAAGAAAACAAGCGATTAACGAGGAACATTTGCGATTAAAAATGTCCCTCGCAAATTTGCTACAGAATTGCGAGGACTTTGCGAGCAGATAGGAGAACATCGCTAAGTCGTCGCAAAATTTGTGAGGAATATATCCCTCGCAACATTTTCTTCTTCCTCTTTTTTTTCTTCTTCTCTAGTAGAATTGGCATGAACTCTTTCGATCCCTAAATAGTCCTCCATCATTCCAATTTTTTATCTAAGAACTTAATAGTTTTCATAGACAAGTTTTATTTTCTCACCTAAGGACACTGATTTCCTTTTTCTGCTGCGATACACAAGTGTTTCAATTGCAGGTTTTAATTACATAATCAATTCTACCTTCATGTACTTGTTCCACTTCAATTCAATCATGTCTCCAATCCTCCTTGCTCATTATATACCCTATGATCACAAGTTCAAAAACATGTAACAAATCCTTGTATTTAAGATTTTTTTGTAAAACCAAGTGGTCATATTCATGAGAATTAACACCAACTATTGGTTTCACTTAAACCTGCAAATATATCCCTCGCAAAATAGTGAGGACAATGTGAGAACTTTGGGAGCAGATAGGAGAACATCGCTAATTCGTCCCAAAATTTGCGACAAATATATCCCTCGCAAAATTTTCTTCTTCCTCTTCTTTTTCTTCTTCTCTAGTAGAACTGGAAGGAACTCATTCGATCCCTAAATAGTCCTTCATCCTTCCAACTTTGTACCTAAGATCTTCACAGTTTTCATAGACAAGTCCTATTTTCTCACTAAAGGACATTGATTTCCTTTTTCTGCTGCGATACACAAGTGTTTCAATTGCATGTTTCATTACATAATCAATTCTACCTTCATGTAATTGTTCCACTTCAATCCATCCCTGTCTCCAGTCATTTTTGCTCATTATATACCCTTTAATCACAAGATGAAAAACATGTAACAGATTCTTGTCTTTAAGATTCTTTTTTTAAACCAAGTGTTCATATTCATGAGAATTAACACCAACTATTGGTTTCACTTCAACCTGCAAATATATCCCTCGCAAAATTTTTTTCTTCCTCTTCTTTTTCTTCTTCTCTAGTAGAACTGGAAGGAACTCGTTCGATCCCTAAATATTCCTCCATCCTTCCAACTTTGTACCTAAGAACTTCACAGTTTTCATAAACAAGTCTTATTTTCTCACCAAAGGACATTGATTTCTTTTTTCTGCTGCGATACACAAGTGTTTCAACATGCAGGTTTCATTACACAATCAATTCTACCTTCATGTACTTGTTCCACTTCAATCCATCCTTGACTCCAATCCTTCTTGCTCATTTTATACCCTTTGATCACAAGATCAAAAACATGTAACAGATCCTTGTCTTTAGGATTCTTTTGTGAAACTAAGTGGTCATATTCATGAGAATTAACACCAACTATTGGTTTCACTTGAACCTGCAAATATATCTCTCGCAATATTACGAGGTACTTGCGAGGAATTTGCAAACCAAAAACCCTAGATATTGCTATAATAGAGAAGAGATTCGACAAAAAGAAATAAAATCGAACGAACCCAAATATCAAAATTTAGTATCATAAACTTGTTACATTCAATTGATTCCTTTGCTGAGAAACGGAATTTCTTCAAATTGTTCTAAGGAGAAGACACAATGAGAGAGACGACAGTTTCTCTAATTTTTATTTTCTTTTTGTTACTTTCAAAGTTTCTTTTTCTTTTTTGTTTTGGTTTGATGTGAATTTTGCCTTTAGTGAATTTTTACTAAAACGGTTTGCTTTTTCAAAAATAAGAGGCCTATGCCCAATTACTAACAGTTAAAGTGTTAACATTATAATAATTTTTCAACGCTTTAAAATTCTTTTAAAAAGCTTTTTACTACAAGAAAACAAGCGATTTACGAGGAACATTTGCGATTGAAAATGTCCCTCGCAAATTTGCTACAGAATTGCGAGGACTTTGCGAACAGATAGGAGAACGTCGCTAAGTCGTCGCAAAATTTGTGAGGAATATATCCCTCGCAACATTTTCTTCTTCCTCTTTTTTTTCTTCTTTTCTAGTAGAATTGGCATGAACTCTTTCGATCCCTAAATAGTCCTCCATCATTCCAATTTTGTATCTAAGAACTTCATAGTTTTCATAGACAAGTTTTATTTTCTCACCTAAGGACATTGATTTCCTTTTTCTGTTGCGATACACAAATGTTTCAATTGCTGATTTTAATTACATAATCAATTCTACCTTCATGTACTTGTTCCACTTCAATCCAATCATGTCTCCAATCCTTCTTGCTCATTATATACCCTATGATCACAAGATCAAAAACATGTAACAAATCCTTGTATTTAAGATTTTTTTGTAAAACCAAGTGATCATATTCATGAGAATTAACACCAACTATTGGTTTCACTTAAACCTGCAAATATATCCCTCGCAAAGTTGCGAGGTACTTACGAGGAATTTTCGAACGGAAAACCCTAGATATTCCTATAATAGAGGAGAGGTTCGATAAAAAGAAATAAAATCGAACGAACCCAAATATCAAAATTTAGTATCATAAATTTGTTACCTTCAATTGATTCCTTTGATGGAGATACAAAATTTCTTCAAATTGTTCTAAGGAAGAAGACACAGTGAGAGAGACGACAGTTTCTCTAAATTTTTTTTTTTACTTTTTGTTACTTTCAAGGTTTCCTTTTCTTTTTTGTTTTGGTTTTTAGTGAATTTTGGGATTCAGTGAGTTTATACTAAAACGGTTTGCTTTTTCGTAAATAAGAGGTCTAAGCCCAATTACTAACAGTTAAAGTGTTAACATTACAATAACTTTTTCAGCGCTTTAAAATTTTTTTAGAAACCTTTTTACTACAAGAAAACAAGCGATCTGCGAGAAACATTTGCGATGGAAAAGGTCCCTCGCAAATTTGCAACAGAATGGCGAGGACTTTGTGAGCAGATAGCAGAACGTCGCTAATTCGTCCCAAAATTTGCGAGGAATATATCCCTCGCAAAATTTTCTTCTTCCTATTATTTTTCTTCTTCCCTAGAAGAACTAGCATAAACTCTTGCGATCCCTAAATACTCCTCCATCCCTCCAATTTTGTACCTAAGAACTTCACAATTTTCATATACAACTCCTATTTTCTCAGCAAAGGACATTGATTTCCTTTTTGTGCTACTGATACACAACTGTTTCATTTGTAGATTTCATTACATGATCAATTCTACCTTCATGTTCTTGTTCCACTTCAATCCATCCTTGACACCAATCCTTCTTGCTCATTATATACCCTATGATCACAAGATCAAAAACATGTAACAGATCCTTGTCTTTAGGATTCTTTTTTGAAAAATCAAGTGGTCATATTCTTGAGAATTAACAACAACTATTGGTTCCAATTTAACCTGCAAATATATCTCTCGCAAAATTACGAGGTACTTGCAAGGAATTTGCGAACCGAAAACCCTAGATATTGTTATAACAGAGAAGACATTCGACAACAAGAAATAAAATCGAACAAACCCAAATATCAAACTTTAGTGTCATAAATTTGTTACCTTCAATTGATTCCTTTGATGGAGATACAAAATTTCTTCAAATTGTTCTAAGGAAGAAGACACAGTGAGGGAGACGACAGTTTCTCTAAAATGTTTTTTTTACTTTTTGTTACTTTTAAGGTTTCCTTTTTTGTTTTTTTTTGGTTTTTAGTGAATTTTGGGCTTCAGTGAATTTATACTAAAACGGTTTGCTTTTCCGAAAATAAGAGGTCTAGGCCAAATTACAAACAGTTAAAGTGTTAACATTACACTAACTTTTTCAACGCTTTAAAATTCTTTTAGAAACCTTTTTACTTCAAGAAAACAAGCGATTTGCGATGGAAAAGGTCCCTCGCAAATTTGCTACAGAATGGCGAGGACTTTGCGAGCAGATAGGAGAACTTCGCTAATTCGTCCCCAAATTTGGGAGGAATATATCCCTCGCAAAATTTTCTTCTTCTTCTTATTTTTCTTCTTCCCTAGAAGAACTAGCAGAAACTCTTTCGATCCCTAAATACTCCTCCATCCTTCCAATTTTGTACCTAAGAACTTCAGAGTTTTCATAGACCAGTCCTATTTTCTCACCAAAGGACATTGATTTCCTTTTTTTCTGCTGGTGATACACAAGTGTTTCAATAGCAGGTTTCATTACATGATCAATTCTACCTTCATGTACTTGTTCCACTTCAATCCATCCCTGACTCTAATCCTTCTTGCTCATTTTATACCCTTTGATCACAAGATCAAAAACATGTAACAATTCCTTGTCTTTAGGATTCATTTGTGAAACCAAGTTGTCATATTCATGGGAATTAACACCAACTATTGGTTTCACTTCAAACTGCAAAGATATCCCACGCAAAATTGCGAGCTACTTGCGAGGACTTTGCGAGCAGATAGGAGAACATCGCTAATTCGTGGCAAAATTTGCGAGGAATATATCCCTCGCGAAATTTTCTTCTTCCTCTTCTTTTTCTTCTTCTCTAGTAGAACTGACAGAAACTCTTTCGATCCCTAACTAGTCTTCCATCCTTGTAACTTGGTACCTAAGAACTTCACAATTTTCATAGACAAGTCCTCTTTTCTCACCAAAGGACATTGATTTCCTTTTTCTGCTGCAATACACAAGTGTTTCAAATGCATGTTTCATTATATGATCAATTCTACCTTCATGTACTTGTTCCACTTCAATCCATCCCTGACTCCAATCCTTCTTGCTCATTTTATACCTTTTGATCACAAGCTCAAAAATATGTAACAGATTCTTGTCTTTAGGATTCTTTTTTGAAACCAAGTGGTCATATTCATGAGAATTAACACCAACAATTGGTTACACTTCAACCTGCAAATATATCCCTTGCAAAATTGCGAGGTACTTGCGAGGAATTTGTGAACCAAAAACCCTAGATATTGTTATAACAGAGAAGAGATTCGACAAAAAGAAATAAAATCGAACAAACCCAAATATCAAACTTTAGTGTCATAAATTTGTTACCTTCAATTGATTCCTTTGATGAAGATACAAATTTCTTCAAATTGTTCGAAGGAAGAAGACACAGTGAGAGAGATGACAGTTTCTCTAATTTGTTTTTTTTTTACTTTTTGTTACTTTCACAGTTTCTTTTTCTTTTTTGTTTTGGTTTTTGATGAATTTTGGGCTGCAGAGAATTTATACTAAAACGGTTTGCTTTTTCGAAAATAAGAGGTCTAGGCCAAATTACTAACAGTTAAAGTGTTAACATTACAATAACTTTTTCAACGCTTTAAAATTCTTTTTAAAACCTTTTTACAACAAGAAAACAAGTGATTTGCAACAAACATTTGCGATGGAAAAGGTCCCTCGCAAATTTGCTATAGAATTGCGAGGACTTTGCGAGCAGATATGAGAACATCGCTAATTCGTCGCAAAATTTGCGAGGAATATATCCCTCGCAAAATTTTCTTCTTCCTCTTCTTTTTATTATTCTCTAGTAGAACTGACAGAAAGCCTTTCGACCCCTAAATAGTCTTCTATCCTTCTAACTTGGTACCTAAGAACTTTACAATTTTCATAGACAACCCCTCTTTTCTCACCAAAGGACATTGATTTCCTTTTTCTGCTGCAATACACAAGTGTTTCAATTGCATGTTTCGTTATATGATCAATTCTACCTTCATGTACTTGTTCCACTTCAATCCATCCCTGACTCCAATCCTTCTTGCTCGTTTTATACCTTTTGATCACAAGATAAAAAATTTGTCATAGATCCTTGTCTTTAGGATTCTTTTTTGAAACCAAGTGGTCATATTCATGAGAATTAACACCAACTATTGGTTTCACTTCAACCTGCAAATATAGCCCTCGAAAAATTGCGAGGTACTTGCGAAGAATTTGCGAACCGAAAACCCTAGATATTGCTATAATAGAGAAGAGATTCAACGAAAAGAAATATCATCGAACAAACCGAAATACCAAACTTTAGTGTCATAAATTTGTTACCTTCAATTGATTCCTTTGCTCGAGAAACAAAAATTCTTCAAATTGTTATGATGAAAGAAACGACAATTTCTCTAAATTTTTTTTTTTTTTTACTTTTTGTTACTTTCACGGTTTCGTTTTCTTTTTTTGTTTTGGTTTTTAGTGAATTTTGGGCTTTAGTGAATTTATACTAAAACGATTTGCTTTTTCGAAAATAAGAGGTCTAGGCCCAATTAAATAGTTAAAGTCTTAACGTTACAGTAACTTATTCAACGCTTTAAATGTTTTTTAGAAACTTTTATTCTACAAGAAAACAAGCGATTTGCGAGAAACATTTGCGATGGAAAAGGTCCCCCGCAAATTTGCTACAAAATGGCGAGGACTTTGCGAGCAGATAGGAGAACGTTGCTAATTCGTCATAAAATTTGCGAGGAATATATCTCTCACAAAATTTTCTTCTTCCTCTTATTTTTCTTCTTCCCTAGAAGAACTAGCAGAAACTCTTTCGATCCCTAAATACTCTTCCATCCTTCCAATTTTGTACCTAAGAACTTCACAATTTTCATAGACCAGTCCTATTTTCTCACCAAAGGACATTGAATTCTTTTTTCTGCTGGTGATACACAAGTGTTTCAACTACAGGTTTCATTACATGATCAATTCTACCTTCATGTACTTGTTCCATTTCAATCCATCCCTGACTCCAATCTTTCTTGCTCATTTTATACCCTTTGATCACAAGATCAAAAACATGTAACAAATCCTTGTCTTTAGGATTCATTTGTGAAACCAAGTGGTCATATTCATGAGAATTAACACCAACTATTGGTTTCACGTCAACCTGCAAATATATCCCACCCAAAATTGCGAGCAGATAGGAGAACATCGGTAATTCGTGGCAAAAGCAAGGAATATATCCCTCGCAAAATTTTCTTCTTCCTTTTCTTTTTCTTCTTCTCTAGTAGAACTGACAGAAACTCTTTCGATCCCTAACTAGTCTTCCATCCTTGTAACTTGGTACCTAAGAACTTCACAATTTTCATAGACAAGTCGTCTTTCTCACCAAAGGACATTGATTTCCTTTTTTTCTTCTGCAATACACAAGTGTTCAATTGCAAGTTTCATTACATGATCAATTCTACTTTCATGTACTTGTTCCACTTCAATCCATCTCTGACTCCAATCCTTCTTGCTCATATTATACCTTTTGATCACAAGATCAAAAATATGTAACAGACCTTGTCTTTAGGATTCTTTTTTGAAACCAAGTGGTCATATTCATGAGAATTAACACCAACTATTGGTTTCACTTCAACCTGCAAATATAGCCCTCGCAAAATTGCGAGGTACTTACGAAGAATTTGCGAACCGAAAACCCTAGATATTGTTATAATAGAGAAGAGATTCGACAAAAAGAAATATCATCGAACAAACCAAAATACCAAACTTTAGTGTCATAAATTAGTTACATGAACACTCTTTTTTTGTAATGCAACTACATGAACACTCTTTAGCTTACTTCACCTAGAGTCTTTTACCTTTTCTCATCAATGAATCAACCCTTTTTTTTTCTTTTAAACACATCCCAACCCAAAGTATAAGCGCCCAAGTAGTCCTATCTAGTCCAAAAAATGCGAACTAGAACTACATGAGACACTATCTCTGTCGTTACGAACCTAACACTTTCTACCAAGCTTAATCGGAATAAGGCCTCACAAACACTCACAAGTGATATAGGGCTTAAAAGAAAGTCTAGGTTTGGGTTTGGGTTAACTGCTCTAATAAGGAGAGTTACCTACTTGGATTAACAAGAGTGATCAAAATGAATAAGAAAATCCAAGTATTTTAGGGTATCCATGAGTTCAAATTTGATGCAGACATGATAATTAAAGATCAGATTCAGGTTCAAATTGATAGGGAATGGTATCAGATCATGACAGTGTGGTCGAGTAGAGCAATCTAGGCATGGTTCAGTTTTGCTTCAATTTCATTGACTACGCAATAGACAACTAGCAACGAGGGCACTGAGTTTATCTCGTGAACCAAAATGCTTACAAGGCTATCTCATCATTATTCCCTATGCATATGCAACAATCCAAAATGAAACACTCTAGACTCGATCCTAAATGTAATGCAACTACATGAACACTCTTTTTTTGTGAAATCATTTTCTGAAATTTTTCAAATTGTTTTTGGTTTTTCTATGCCTTAGATGAATGTAGACTCAAGAGTATATACAATGCAACACACACTTCCTGAGCCCTCCCCCAAACTTAAATCACACAGTCCACTGTGTGAATAAACTTGGAAGAGAGTACTCAGGACAAATCCAATCACAGAAACAAAATAAAGAACAAATTACAAGAGATGATATAATACAATGGTGAAGTGAGGCGCTTACCTTTGCGAGAAGATAGGAGAACATCGCTAATTCGTCGCAAAATTTACGAGGAATATATCCCTCGCAAAATTTTCTTCTTCCTCTTCTTTTTCTTCTTCTCTATTAGAACTGACGGAAACTCTTTCGATCCCTAAATAGTCCTCCATACTTCTAACTTTGTACCTAAGAACTTCACAATTTTCATAGACAAGTGATATAGGTCAAATTGCCTTAAGACCACTCTCTCAAATAAGAGATCGATTGTAGTACTTTAGGGTCAAATTCCTCAAAGCTCTCGGATCACACAATAGACCAAGGTTTTGAATTAAGCTAAGTAAGATAGTAATGAAAATAAAAAGAAACAAAAGGAAGCAATAGCAGATTGTGTGGTTGTAAAACAAAAAAGTAAAAACGTCAGGCTTAGGGTATTCTCAGGAAACTATTGGTTAGTAGATCTAATAATAGCTAGGTTGTTATCGAACCATTCTTAAACACAAACTCTAATTATGGAATAACCGGTGGGCGTGCCGCGAAACTCCCTATATCTATAGCTAAGAATGACCGGAGAAGCCGAGAGATTATTAACCAAAATATGCCTTCTTAATGAGTTCGATTGTTCACCTTTGTAGATAAGCCGATTTTTATTACACACCTATAAACCAGGCTCATCAAATAATAGATCCAACTACATATACTTATGGCGGGCATATCTATTGTCTGGATTTAAGTTCTAGGTGATCAATCTAGATCTAGCATTAAGAACAATTAAAGATGAAGAATTCTACAGATAACCTAGCAGGGGGCGATCTATTAAACCATATGAAACCCTAATGAGAAACCCTAAACCTAACAAGTGGATTACTCAGACATAATCAAAGAAACACAAATTATAGTCTGAATAAGAAATCAATTATAGCAAGAGAAAGAGTAAAGAAGTTCTTCTCCAAAGGGAATTTCCACAGGGTTTTGCTCCCAAAGTACAAAAGACGTGATAGGTCTTCTTTAGAAATAGGAGAAAGTTCTGGGCCAAATTTAGAAATCTTCAAAACATCAATAAGTTGCATCTCGAAATTGCCGTCAGGTATTGGTGTCGTTCGACACCTATGTGCATTTTCGTCTCCGGATTTCTTCAGCAACTTAAGTTGTCTTTTAATCTCCAGAATATTCCATAATCTCCAAATGCATCCCAAACATGTAAAGACCTGGAAAGGACTAGAAAAGACTCCAGAAAGAACAATTAGACTCTAAAACCTATACCTAAAACATAGTTAAAACGGTAAAAATCGGGATATATCAACTCCCCCAGACTTAGCTTTTGCTTGCCCTCAAGCAAAACACAAAGAAACTCCCAACATTCTCTAGCTTATTGCCATGATCATCCAAACTAAGTCCATATGCCTAACAAGTCTAATCAAATCCTAACCAACATGTACTTCTCTGCAAGCTTACACAACATTCTAGATTCCATACCTAAGTTCCACAACTATATCCACCAGGCTTTCATCGCTGGGTCTCATCAAACAGGCTAACATTCAAGATCCTTCTAGACTCATTCCCGTACTATACCATGATAAATCGACCATTGTTTATATATTTGTTTTCTCTTTTTCGGTGTTCTTTCTCTCCCCCAGACTTTTTCTTTTTAGAGAGTAAACAAAGGGGAACTCGCATACTGGATCGACACCCTCAGCATTTTTCCAACCTTTGTAATTGATCATTCCAAATAATGTATAATAATGGGGTCATAGGAAACATTCCTACCCCTATACACTATTTGAAAATCGTCTCAATCTCTCATTATATTTTTCTTTTTATAAAGGGAGAGGAACACATTCTTTTTATCACATTGGTCTCAATATCATGTATGAACAAGAAGTCAAGATCTATGAATACTAACCGTTTGAAGAGGTAAAAGGAAGAGCAGTGAGATTAGCTCCAGCTTTAGTGGTTGAGTTGGAAACTAGGATATCCTCAAGTTTGTTGGTTTGCCATCTAGATTTTCCAATAGTCGGATTGAATCAAATATGCAGCACTCATAAATCAAACAATAATCAAGAGAAATATAGATCATGATTCCTAACTAAATTAAGGAAAACGTTTTTTTTTTTTCATAACTCAATAGACTCAAAAACGAAAAATAATAAGAATCAAAAATAAAGGCAATGTTAGTAAGAACCTCCTCCAGACTTAAACGACAATGTCCCCAGTGGCATTCAAATCCGAATAAGATGGGAAAAATAAATCAAAAATAAAATAAAAAAAAGAAAGGGAAACGAAAAATCAAACCAGTGGGTTGCCTCCCACTAAACGCTTGTTTATAGTCAATAGCTTGACTTTGATGGAATATGGGGATCAGATGGTGGCAGTAAATATCGCGGAGAAAGACCTCTCATCATCCATACTGGTATATAAGCAATTAGTGTATGAGGTCTATATAGGACGAGAGGAGCATCAGCAGGGTGGAACTCAGGTATGGGTGGAATACTCCTTTGTCCTGGAAAATCGTCAAAAGAGAGAACAAGCGCTCGATGAGAAACTCGTGGCTTGCTTAACCGTAAAATAGTTATTGGAAATTTTAAGGTCTTATTGATGAAATCATGAGGTTTAGGAGGAGGAGATGAATACCTTAGCCGTTTAGGAGGTGGATGAAGTAGGAGAGGTGTAGTGTGTGACTTGACAGTAGTGCCTGGACTGATAGCAGTGATCCCAGCTTGAAAAGTAGCTATCAAAGAAGATTCTTTTTCAACCAGTGGTGTGTGTCGATCGACGCGAGTGGTGGTGTCGATCGACACTCGTGATACAACTCGACTTCCATTAGTATGTTGATAATTCAGCGCTGCAGTCTGCGTCCAGTGTCGATCGACACTAGGTGAGTGTCGGCCGACACTACTATTTGGTATCAATCCTGCTCTGTCAATCTTGGTCGATTCTGCTCCGTCAAATGTCGACACTTCCTCAGGTTGGTACTGGTGTCGACCGACACACAGGTGGGGTCGGTCGACACTATCAATGTGTGTCGAGCGATTCTGGAGATCAATGTCGAACCTGGTCGATTTTGCTTCGTCACAGCCTGATGTCTCGTATATATGTGATGGTGTCGATCGACACCAAGGGTTAGTGTCGTTCAACACTGCCTCTGTAACGGCAAAATCGTCACTCTCCTCAATCTTCACTAACTCATACTCACTTTCCATTGAAGCAGAATGCCAAGAAGTAGTGAGGCTGCTCTCATGCCATCTAGGGATAGGTCTCTCTAAGATCCTCTGTTGACCTTCCAGAATCTGTTCCAGCAATGATTCTATCTTGCTTTTAGGTGTGGGTGGAGGGGGGGGGGGCTTGGTAAGAAGCAAGATCATAGTTCCTTGTGAAGCTGAAACTATTGCTATTATGAAGCGGTTGCTGGAACTGAGAATTATGAGTGTAGCTAGTTGGACGATTCCCATAGGAACCTCTGTAGCCTTGTTGATGATCAAATCTCTGATTCGGAAAACCTCTGCTACTAACATAATCGACATCCTCCACAAGTTGATTGTGGACCGCGTTAAGCTTAGCCATGATCCTAACAATTTTACTCTCGTTCATGTTTCTCGTTTTGTCCTGGTTCTGTGATTAGACAAACACCCAAAACACACAAGAAAAAGAAAAGAGAAAGACTAAGTAAATAAAAACAAAAAGAAAAATAAAAGCTTAGACAAAATTCTAATCCTAATCTAATGGTGAATCGTAGAGAACTTCGGCAACGACACCAAATTTGATATAGGTCAAATTGCCTTCAGACCACTCTCTCAAATAACAGATTGATTGTAGTACTTTAATGTCAAATTTCACAAAGCTCTCGGATCACACAATAGACCAAAGTTTTGAATTAAGCTAAGTAAGATAGTAATGAAAATAAATAGAAACAAAAGGAAGCAATAGTAGATTGTGAGGTTGTAAAACAAGAAAGTAAAAACGTCAGGCTTAGGGTATTCTCAGGAAACTATTGGTTAGTAGATCTAATAATAGCTAGGTTCACTACAACAAATATCAACATTATTAGCCAGTGAAAAGCGGTATAATATGTCATTAATAGCGTTTTCATAAAAGCTATGTTATGCCCCTGTTATTGTAGACCCACATACGATAGCGTCAGAATTGTATGCTATGTTATAGTTTTCTACGATAGGTCTAATGAAACGCTTTATTAGAGAACACCAATATTTTTGCTAAATTATTTAATAATCCATTTTCTTCGCTATGTTATGAGTTTTAACCATAGCATTATGAAAACGTTACATTACATTTGAAGTTTTTAATAGCAGGATTTGTGTCTGCGATAATATATGTTTTTCATAACAATGATAACCTGTCATGATTGAACTAACCGAAACTTTTTAACAAAAGCATCATTCATTTGCCATATAACATCCAATACACATAAGTCTAAATCCAGGATACACAATACAATTCTCAAGCCATGTTCTACTTAATTACATTATCCAAAACGAATTACAAACACAACAAAAGTCTCAAAAGTATAGTAAACCTCAAGACATGATAACCTTGTCCTCTGGCCATGCAATGGCTGTGCCAAGTGCATCTTCCATGATCTCGACTTTATCTTATGGCCTCCACACTTTTACATTGCTTACTTTCACAATATCGACCCACACTTTAACTGCATTATCACCCAATGGAACAAAGTGAACCTTCTGTTTTGGATCGTTTGTTGCCCAACGTCCTTCCGCCACAACTCGTTTCTTTCCGGTAATATCCATCAACTTGCACTTCATATTTTCCTTAGAAACGCCTTGATCGAAACACTGCCATGTTCATAACATTAATAAACCAAAGACTGATTCAATATGACAGAAACAATTTCAAGATACTAAGGAAACATTTACCTGAGATTTCTGTAGAGTTTTCTGACTTGGAGAGCTTGGAGCATTTGCATTCTCCAAAGGAGTTTCAGATCCTAAAGCTGAAGACTTAGAACTTGTGGATTTAGAAGCTGAAGATTTTGCCTAATTGCGGAAAATTAACTCACTCTTATGGGAAGGTTAACAAACCCCTCAGCTTAGAGACTATGGTCTCTCATACTGTGGCTCTCGAACCGCTGGAACCTTAAAGGCAAAGCAATACGTTCAGACTTGGGTAATGGCTGCTTTAAGTTCATATTTAATTTTGAAGACGATCTTACTAAGGTTCTAGGTAACAGACCTTACCACTTTGACCAGTGGATAATCATCTTTCAAAGATGGGAACCAATTATCTCTCCAACTTTCCCATCTCTCATACCCTTCTGGATTGAACTTCGAGGACTCCCTAAGCACTTATGGAAGCAAGAACTGCTCTACAAATAGGGAGGAACTGGGAGAAGTTCTGGACCATGAGATCTCCACAATAGTTGCAAAAATAAGAGTGCAAATCAATGGACTAGACCCTCTAACCAAAGAAACAGTGGTGGAGTTCTCAGATGGCAGGAGGCTAAAGTTACACTGGACTATAAAAACCTGAAAAAGCACTGCAAACATTGCCAAAGACTCTCTCACGAAGTGGATAGCTGCCCTGGTTTAGGTCGAGAGAAAGCTCCCTCAAGTGGACCAAAACCAAGCCCTCCTCCGAAGGCACCTATATCTACTAATCCTGCTGTCAGCTCCCAAGCAAGATCCAAATCTCACTCAAGAGACACTTACTCAGCACAAGCAAGATATCCCAACTCCAGGAGAGAACAAGACCATAACAAAAGAAGATCGGAGGACAGAGTGCATAGCGACAGTCGATACTCAAACCCTAATCAATCTGTTCATAGGACTCCAAGTTACAGACTGTCTACTTCTCGATCCCTAGACTACTCTAGGAGAGAACGTTCTAATTATCATCTTACCAAAGAAATCTGAATGAAACAGAACACTCCACATCCTCTAGAGCAAAACGCCCTCCTCTAGAGAGAACCTCTTTCGCAGGAGAATCAACTCATCCACCTGACACTATCCCAACCATTGTAGAGGTGATGGACGAGTTAAGAGAAATCACAGTGCAGTACACAAGTTGCGCTGACCCAACCGAGAGCTTTGCTAGCAAACAGAGGGTGCTACAGGGAGAAGCTCGGGGCTTAATGGCAGAAACTGCTGAGTAGATCATCGCCACATCATCCAGACAGATCCTATCTGCTGAAAACCTATCTCTGGATCATCATCCTGCACCTGCATCAGGACAAATAGAAGAAAAGTTTCCTGTATGCCAACAAGTATAAAGGTACAACACTGGAACCTATAGTTCTGAAAAAGAAGAGAGGTAGACCCCCACTTACAAAACCGGTTAATAAGAGCCCTATCCAGCTAACGAGTGCCAAATCTAGCAAAAGAAACAAACTCCTGATTCAAAATTCACCAAGAAGACGATCAGCTCCCTCACGCATTGAAACTCAGACTTTAACAAAGAGGAAACCACCTAAACAGAGACTTACCCTAGTCGATGAAGAGGCGGGACCCTCCACCTCTAGAGCACCAAACTAGACTCTCATTATCCAAGCTATTGTGAAACCAGCAGTGGATTTTCACAATCCACACCATCCTCTTCCTTAAAAGTGGTCAGCTGGAACTATTGTGGTCTTGGGAACCCCTTGACAATTCGACGTCTGGTGGAGATTAAGAAATCTTTCTCACCTGATCTAATGTTCTTCATGGAGACAAAAAACACAGAAGAGTTTGTACTACAAAAACTCCATGCTTTACACTTCAATTCCATTAAACTAGTACCACCTCAAGGACGAGGAGGAGGCCTAGCTCTTCTTTGGAATCAGAATGTGGAACTAGAAGTGATTACTTAGAGCCCTAACTTCATTGAAACGCGTTTCAAGGCAGAAGGAAAAATTTTCTATGCCACCTTTATCTATGGTGAACCTGAAAGAGCCAAGAGGAAAGATATTTGGAATTAAATCTCACTCATAGGACAAAATAGGCCAGAACCTTGGTGGTTAACCGGGGACTTTAATGACATCATAGATTCTTCTGAAAATCAAGGAGGAGTGATCAGACCTGAACGGTCCTTTGCCGATTTGAGATCCCTAATGTCTGAATGTGATCTATACGATCTTCAACACTCTGAAAACATCCTCTCATGGAGAGGTAAACGCCATGACCATCTAGTTTTCTGTAGACTCGATAAGTCTATGTCAAATAGCAGCTGGGCTGAAGAGTATCCCTCAGGAAGAAGTGAGTACCTTCTTTTTGAAGCTTCAGACTACAGACCCCTAGTTACTTACTTTGACCTGCAAAAGAAAAGAAAGAAAGGGCTCTTCAGGTATGATAGGCGCCACAAGAAAAATAAGAAAATATCAAAACTAGTGGTCAAACATTGGAAAGGCAGTGTTTTTGAGGAGGTAGATACCAAAATCAGAAGATGCAGAAGGGCCATTATTGAGTGGAATAAAGAGAAACAAGTGAACAGCCAAAAGAAAATCAAGGATCACCAATCTTAGCTAGAAACAGCAATGATTGACCCTACCTCATCTATAGAAACGATCAATAAAATCAGCTTTGACCTGAGTTATGCTTACAGAGAAGAAGAAGAGTTCTGGAAACAACGAAGTCGGCAACTGTGGCTAACTCTAGGCGACAGAAACACTGGCTATTTCCATGCTATCACTAAAAGCATGTTAGCTATTAACAAATTCTCTGTCATTGAAAATGAGGAAGGTATAAGTGTCTTTGAGGAGGACAAGATACTTGGAGTTATCCTAGACTATTACCAGCAGCTATTCACAAAGCAAGATACTCATGATGAAACTTGCAGGTCCATAGTTCAAGAAGCATTATCACCGTGCATTTCAGAGGCTACAAATAACAGATTGATAGAAATACCTTCAGAAGAAGAGATCAGAATAGCGAGCTTCTCCATTCATCTAGACAAGGTGCCAGGTCCAGACGGTTTCTCACCCAGCTTCTTCCAAGCAAACTGGAACACAGTCAAGGAGCAGATTGTTAAAGAGATCCAAGAGTTCTTCTCCTCTGGTCTCCTGCCCTGCAACATAAACAATACACATGTCAGACTGATTCCAAAAATCAAAAGACCTAAGAAGATGACAGATTACAGGCCCATAGCACTATGCACAGTCTATTACAAGATCATTGCTAAGTTACTCACTAAGAAACTCCAACCTATTCTCGCTTACATAATTTCGGAGAATCAGAGTGCTTTTGTTCCCCAAAGAGCAATCTCAGATAACGTTCTCATCACTCATGAAGTACTCCACTATCTACACACTTCCAAAGCCAAAAATAAAGTTTATATGGTTGTGAAGATGGATATCAGAAAGCCTACGATAGAATCGAGTGGAATTTTGTGAGAATGGTGCTAGAAAGACTTGGATTCCACCAAACTTGGATTACTTGGATCATGAAATGCATTACCTCGGTCTCCTACTCTTACCTTCTAAATGGTTCAGCACATGGTTCAATTAAGCCAAAAAGAGGATTGCGCCAAGGGGATCCACTTTCTCCCTACGTCGTCATTTTGTGTAGCGAAGTCTTGTCTGGTCTGTGCATCAAGGCTCAACACGACAATAAGCTCACGGGCATCAAAGTTGGCAAAAAGAGCCCTAGACTGAATCATCTCTTATTTGCAGATGATACAATGTTCTTCTGCAAATCTGATTCAAAAGAGGCCAGCTCTCTGTTGGACATTCTCCATAAGTATGAAGTCGCTTCAGGCCAAAAGATCAACCCCCAGAAGTTGCAATAACATTCTCTGCCAAGACTCGATGTTCAGTTAAAGAAAGGGTTAAAAATCACCTTGGCATTGCAAATGAAGGATGCGCTGGCAAGTATTTAGGGCTCCCAGAATTGTTTGGCAGGAAAAAGAAAGACTTGTTCAACATGATAGTGGACAGAATAAAACAACGTGCTTCAAGCTGGTCTTCCAAGTTCCTATCTGCAGCAGGAAAGGTCATCATGTTAAAATTTGTCCTAGCAACAATGCCAACCTACACTATGTCATGCTTTAAACTACCTGGATCTCTCCACAAAAGGATTCAATCTGCTTTGAAAAGGTTTTGGTGGGATGATACAATGGAAAAAAAGAAGATGTACTTGGTGTCTTGGAAAACCTTAACAAAAGGTAAAAGAGATCCTGGCTTAGGTTTCAGAGACTTACAGTGCTTCAATGACGCCCTTCTTGCTAAGTTGAGCTGGCAGATTCTCACAAAACCCACTTGTCTCCTAGCCAAATTGCTCCTTGATAAATACTGCCACAAGTCCTCCTTCCTTGATAGCAAAACGCCAGCTTCCTGCTCACATGGTTGACGAGGAATTTGTTTAGGCAGGGACTTGCTTCGATCTCAACTCGGCAGAGTGTTAGGAGATGGCACATCCTTGCTCATTTGGAAGGATCCATGGCTATCTCTTAGTACACCCTCCACACCTATCGGACCACGAACAGAAAATAATCAGAATCTTAAGGTTTCCCACCTCATATCCCCTGTTTCATTAGACTGGGACAGGGAGAAAATCTTGCAAACATTACCTGAACTTGTAGACGACATCCTTGAAATCAAGCTGAGCTCCTTCGGGGCAAAAGACTACTATGCCTGGCTCCCATCAAAGGATGGAATCTACAACACAAAATCAGGATACTTTGAAAGTCTAAACGGAGAACGGTTGCTAGAAGAGAATCACCAACAAGGGGCTATTAACAGAACTCACCAGGGCTTTGAGTGGACAAAAGAGATATGGAACGTCAGAGCATCACCAAAAACCAAATTCTTCCTATGGAAATTGATGAGAGGTGCTCTACCTCTAGGTGAAAATCTAAAAGCCAGACATATCATTGATGTAGCAGGCTCTACTTTATGTGCGCAAGAGGAAACACGCCTGGGAGCTTTTCTTCAAGTGCCCTTTTGCAACAAAGATATGGAATGTAGCTCCACTCAAAAACTCAATCTCAGTTGATCATATCAGCTCACAGAGATCAGCCATCGAAGCCTCAAAATTACTCATTTGTCTGCCCCCTTCAGGTTTAGCTGCAGGACCTCTCCTTCCATGGATTGTTTGGGCAATCTGGTTAGCTCAAAATCAGAAGATCTTCAGCAACAGGATCTTTACACCGATGGAAACCTTGACCCACACGATTTGTATGGCTCGAGAATGGCAAACGCGACTGCCCAGAAGAAAATCCCGACCCGAATTAAGCGACGACATGATGCTGACTCTCACTACTGCTTCACAGATGTGGCTTGGACAGAGAACTCAAAAACTGCTGGCTTGGGATGGAACTGACATAAACTCTTTCGATCCCTAAATCGTCCTCCATCCTTCTAACTTTGTACCTACGAACTTCATAATTTTCATAGACAAGTCATATTTTCTCACCAAACGACATTGATTTCCCTTTTCTACTGTGATACACAAGTGTTTCAATAACAGGTTTCATTACATGATCAATTCTACCTTCATGTACTTGTTCCACTTCAATCCATCCTTAACTCCAATCCTTCTTGCTCATTTTATACCCTTTGTTCACAAGATCAAAAATATGTAACAGATTCTTGTCTTTAGGATTCTTTTTTGAAACAAAGTGGTCATATTTAACACCAACTATTGGTTTCACTTTAACCTTCAAATATATTCCTCGCAAAATTGCGAGGTACTTGCAAAGAACTTGTGAATTGAAAACCTTAGATATTGTTATAACAGAGAAGAGATTCGACAAAAAGAAATAAAATCGAACAAACCAAAATATCAAACTTTAGTGTCATAAATTTGTTACCTTCAATTGATTCATTTGTTGGAGAAACAAAATTTCTTCAAATTGTTCTAAGGAAGAAGACATAGTGAGAGAGACAACAATTTCTCTAATTTTTGTTTTTTTTACTTTTTGTTATTTTCTTCTTTTCCTTTTCTTTTTTTGTTTTGGTTTTTAATGAATTTTGCGCTTTAGTGAATTTATACTAAAACGGTTTGCTTTTTCGAAAATAAGAAGTCTAGGCCTAATTACTAACAGTTAAAGTGTTAACATTACAGTAACTTTTTCAACCCTTTAAAATTCTTTTAGAAACCTTTTTAATACAAGAAAACAAGCGATTTGCGAGAAATATTTACGATGGAAAAGGTCCCTCGCAAATTAGGTACATAATTGCGAGGACTTTGCCAGCAGACAGGAGAACGTCGCTAATTTGTCCCAAAATTTGCGAGGAATATATCCCCCCCCCCCCCCCAAAAAAAATTTCTCCTTCCTCTTATTCTTCTTCTTCCCTAGAAGAACTAGTAGAAACTCTTTCGATCCATAAATACTCTTCCATCCTTCCAATTTTGTACATAAGAACTTCAGAGTTTTCATAGACCAATCCTATTTTCTCACCAAAGGACATTAATTTCCTTTTTCTGTTGGTGATAGACAAGTGATTCAATTGCAGGTTTCATTACATGATCAATTCTACCTTCATTTACTTGTTCCACTTCAATCCATCGCTGACTCTAATCCTTCTTGCTTATTTTATACCCTTTAATCAGAAGATCAAAAACATGTAACAGATCCTTGTCTTTAGAATTTTTTTGTGAAAGCAAGTGGTCATATTCAAGAGAATTAACACCAACTATAGGTTTCATTTCAACCTGCAAATATATCCCTCCCAAAATTGCGAGGAACTTGCGAGGACATTGCGAAACGAAAACCCTAGATATTTTAATACCAGAGAAAATATTCGACAAAAAGAAATAAAATCGAACAAACCCAATCAAAATTTAGTTTCATAAATTTGTTACCTTCAATTGATTCCTTTGTTGGAGAATCAAAAAATTTTCAAATTGTTCTAAGGAAGAAGACACAGTGAGAGAGACGACAATTTTTCTAATTTATTATTTTAATTTTTTGTTTCTTTCACGGTTTCTTTTTCCTTTTTGTTTTGGTTTTTAGTGAATTTTGGGTTTAGTGAATTTATACTAAAACGGTTTACTTTTTCGAAAATAAGTGGTCTAGGCCCAAATACAAACAGTTAGAGTGTTAACATTATAGTAACTTTTTCAACACGTTAAAATTCTTTTAGAAACCTTTTTACAACAAGAAAACAAGCGATTTGCGAGGAACCTTTGCGATGGAAAAGGTCCCTCGCAAATTTGATACAAAATTGCGAGGACTTTACGAGCAAAGAGGAGAACATGGCTAATTCGTCGCAATCTTTGCGAAGAATATATCCCTCGCAAAATTTTCTTCTTCCTTTTCTTTTTCTTCGTCTCTAGTAGAACTAGAAGAAACTCTTTCGATCCCTAAATAGTCCTCCATCCATCCAACTATGTACCTAAGAACTTCACAGTTTTCATAGACTAGTCCTATTTTCTCACCAAAGGACAATGATTTTCTTTTTCTGTTGTGATACACAATTGTTTCAATTGCAGGTTTCATTATATGATCAACTCTACCTTCATGTACTTGTTCCACTTCAATCCATCTCTGACTCCAATCCTTCTTGCTCATTTTATAACCTTTGATCAAAGGATCAAAAACATATAACAGATTCTTGTGTTTAGGATCCATTTGTGAAACACATGGGTCATATTGATGAGAATTAACAACAACTATTGGTTTCACTTCAACCTGTAAATGTATCCCTCGCAAAACTGTGAGGTACTTGCAAGGAACTTGCGACTAATTTGCGAGAAAATTCCTCGCATAATTGCGGGGACTTTGCGAGTAGATAGGAGAACGTCGATAATTCGTCGCAATATATGCGAGGAATATATCCCTCGCAAAATTTTCTTCTTCCTCTTCTTTTTCTTATTTTCTAGTAGAACTGGCAGAAACTCTTTTGATCCCTAAATTGTCCTCCATCCTTCTAATTTTGTACCTAATAATTTCACAGTTTTCATAGGCCAGTCCTATTTTCTCATCAAAAGACATTGAATTCCTTTTTCTCATGCGATACACAATTGTTTCAATTGCAGGTTTCATTACATGATCAATTCTACTTTCATCTACTTGTTCCACTTGAATCCATCCCTGACTCTAATCCTTCTTACTCACTTTATACCTTTGATCACAGGATCAAAAACATGTAACAGATTCTAGTGTTTAGGATTCATTTGTGAAACACATGGGTCATATTCATGAGAATTAACAACAACTATTGGGTTCACTTCAACCTGTAAATATATCCCTCGCAAAATTGTGAGGTACTTACAAGGAACTTGCGAGGAATTTTCTCGCAAATTTGTCGTAGAATTGCGAGGACTTTGCGAATAGATAGGAGAACGTCGATAATTCGTCGCAAAATATGCGAGGAATATATCCCTCGCAAAATTTTCTTCTTCCTCTTCTTGTTCTTCTTTTCTAGTAGAACTGGCAGAAACTCTTTCAATCCCTCAATAGTCCTCCATTCTTCTAACTTTGTACCTACGAAATTCACAATTTTCATAGACAAGTCCTATTTTCTCACCAAAGGACATTGATTTCCTTTTTCTGCTGCAATACACAAGTGTTTCAATTGCAGGTTTCATTAAATGATCAATATTACCTTCATGTACTTGTTCCACTTCGATCCATCCTTGACTCCAATACTTCTTGCTCATTTTATACCATTTGTTCACAAGATCAAAAATATGTAACTGACCCTTGTCTTTAGGATTCTTTTTTGAAACCAAGTGATCATATTCATGAGAAGTAACACCAACTATTGGTTTCACTTCAACCTGCAAATATATCGCTCACAAAATTGCGAAGTACTTATGAACCGAAAACCCTAAATATTGTTATAACAAAGAAGTGATTCGACAAAAAGAAATAAAATCGAACAAACCCAAATATCAAACTTTAGTGTCATAAATTTGTTTCCTTCAACTGATTCCTTGTTGGAGAAACAATTTTTTTTCAAATTGTTCTAAGGAAGAAGACATAGTGAGAGAGACAATAATTTCTCTAATTTTTTTTTTTACTTTTTGCTATTTTCACCGTTTCCTTTTCTTTTTTTGTTTTGGTCTTTAGTGAATTTTGCGCTTTAGTGAATTTATACTTAACGGTTTGCTTTTTCGAAAATAAGAGGTCTAGGCTCAATTACTAACAGTGAAAGAGTTAACATTACAGTAATTTTTTCAACGCTTTAAAATTCTTTTAGAAACCTTTTAAATACAAGAAAACAAGCGATTTGCGAGAAACATTTGCGATGGAAAATATCCCTCCCAAATTTGCTACAGAATTGCGAGAACATTCCGAGTAGATAGGAGAACGTCGCTAATTCGTCCCAAAATTTGCGACGAATATATCCTTCCAAAAATTTTTCTTCTTCCCTAGAAGAACTAGCAGAAACTCTTTTTTGATCCCTAAATACTCCTCCATCCTTCTAATGTTGTACCTAAGAACTTCACCGTTTTCATAGACCAATCCTATTTTCTCACCAAAGGACATTGATTTCCTTTTTCTGCTGGTGATACACAAGTGTTTCAATTGCAGGTTTCATTACATGATCAATTCGACCTTCGTGTACTTGTTCCACTTCAATCCATCCCTGACTCTAATCCTTCTTGCTTATTTTATACCCTTTAATCAGAAGATCAAAAACATGTAACAAATCCTTGTCTTAAGGATTCTTTTGTGAAAGCAAGTGGTCATATTCATTAGAATCAACACCAATTATTGGTTTCATTTCAACCTGCAAATATATCCCTCCCAAAATTGCGAGGTAGTTGCGAGGACATTGCGAAACGAAAACCCTAGATATTTTAATAACAGAGAAGAGATTTGACAAAAATAAATAAAATCGAACAAACCCAATCAAACTATAGTTTCATAAATTTGTTAACTTCAATTGATTCCTTTGCTGGAGAATCGAAATTTTTTCAAATTGTTCTAAGGAAGAAGACAAAGTTAGAGAGACTACAATTTTTCTAATTTTTTTATTTTATTTTTTGTTACTTTCACGGTTTCTTTTTCCATTTTGTTTTGGTTTTTAGTGAATTTTGGGTTTAGTGAATTTATACTAAAACGGTATACATTTTCGAAAATAAGAGGTGTAGGCCCAATTACTAACTGTTAGAGTGTTAACATTACAATAACTTTTTCAATGCGTTAAAATTCTTTTAGAAACCTTTTTACAACAAGAAAACAAGCAATTTGCGAAGAACTTTTGCGATGGAAAAGGTCCCTCGCAAATTTGATACAAAATTGCGAGGACTTTACGAGCAGAGAGGAGAACGTGGCTAATTTGTCGCAAACTATGCGGAGCATATATCCCTCGCAAAATTTTCTTCTTCTTTTTCTTTTTCTTCTTCTCTAGTTGAACTAAAAGAAACTCTTTCGATCCCTACATAGTCCTCCATCCTTCCAACATTGTACCTAAGAACTTCACAGTTTTCATAGACTAGTCCTATTTTCTCACCAAAGGACAATGATTTTCTTTTTCTGTTGTGATACACAATTGTTTCAATTGCAGGTTTCATTACATGATCAATTCTACCTTCATGTACTTGTTCTACTTCAATCCATCCCTGACTCCAATCCTTCTTGCTCATTTTATAACCTTTGATCAAAGGATAAAAAACATGTAACAAATTCTTGTGTTTAAGATTCATTTGTGAAACACATGGGTCATATTCATGAGAATTAACACCAACTATTGGTTTCACTTCAACCTGCAAATATATCCCTCGCAAAATTGCGAGGTACTTGCAAGGAACTTGCGAACCGAAAACCCTAGATATTGTTATAACAGAGAAGAGATTCGACAAAAAGAAAAAAATCGAACAAACCCAAATATCAAACTTTAGTGTCATAAATTTGTTACCTTCAATTGCTTCATTTGTTGGAGAAACAAAATTTCTTCAAATTGTTCTAAGGAATAAGACACAATGAGAGAGACAACAATTTCTCTAATTTTTTTTTTTTTTCTTTTGTTACTTTCACGATTTCCTTTTCTTTTTTTTTGTTCTGTTTTTTTTTGTGAATTTTGGGCTTTAGTGAATTTATACTAAAACGGTTTGCTTTTGCAAAAATAAGAGGTATAGGCCCAATTACTAACAGTTAAATTGTAAGCATTACAGTAACTTTTTCAACGCATTAAAATTCTTTTAGAAACCTTTTTACTACAAGAAAACAAGCGATTTGCGAGGAACATTTGCGATGGAAAAGGTCCCTTGCAAATTTGCTACAAAATTGCGAGGACATTGCGAGCAGATAGGAGAACGTCGCAAAATTTGCGAAAAATCTATCCCTCACAAAATTTTCTTCTTCCTCTTCCTTTTCTTCTTCTCTAGTAGAACTAGCAGAAACTCTTTCGATCCCTAAATAGTCCTCCATCCTTCCAACTTTGTACCTAAGTACTTCACAATTTTCATAGACCAGTCCTATTTTCTCACAAAAAGACATTGAATTCGTTTTTCTCCTGCGATACACAAGTGTTTCAATTGCAGGTTTCACTACAAGATCAATTGTACCTTCATGTACTTGTTCCACTTCAATCCATCCCTGACTCCAATCCTTCTTGCTCATGTTATAACCTTTGATAACAGGATCAAAATCATGTAACAGACTCTTGTGTTTAGGATTCATTTGTGAAACACATGGGTCATGTTCATGACAATTAACAATAACTATTGCTTTCACTTCAACCTGTAAATATATCCCTCGCAAAAGTGTGAGGTACTTGCAAGGAACTTGCTTGGAATTTTCTCGCAAATTCGTCGCAGAATTGCGGGGACTTTGCGAGTAGATAGGAGAACGTCGATAATTCATCGTAAAATATGCGAGGAATATATCCCTCACAAAATTTTCTTCTTCCTCTTCTTTTTCTTCTTTTCTAGTAGAACTGGCAAAACTCTTTCGATCCCTTAATAGTCCTCCATCCTTATAACTTTGTACCTACGAACTTCACAATTTTTATAGACAAGACCTATTTTCTCACCAAAGGACATTGATTTCTTTTTTCAGCTGTAATACACAAGTGTTTCAATTGCAGGTTTCATTACATGATCAATTCTACCTTCATGTACTTGTTCCACTTCAATCCATCCTTGACTCCAATCTTTCTTGCTCATTTTATACCCTTTGTTCACAAGATCAAAAATATGTAACAGATCCTTGTCTATAGGATTCTTTTTTGAAACAAAGTGGTCATATTCATGAAAATTAACACCAACTATTAGTTTCACTTCAAACTGCAAATATATCCCTCGCAAAATTTATTACCTTCAATTGCTTCATTTGTTTGAGAAACAAAATTTCTTCAAATTGTTCTAAGGAAGAAGACACAATGAGAGAGACGACAATTTCTCTATTTATTTATTTTTTTACTCTTTGTTACTTTCACGGTTTCCTTTTTTTTTTTTTTTTTTTTGGTTTTTTAGTGAATTTTGGGCTTTAGTGAATTTATACTAAAACGGTTTGCTTTTTTGAAAATAAGAGGTCTAGGCCCAATTACTAACAGTTAAATTGTAAGCATTACAGTAACTTTTTCAATGCATTAAAATTCTTTTAGAAACCTTTTTACTACAAGCAAACAAGCGATTTGCGAGGAACATTTGCGAAGGAAAAGGTCTCTCGCAAATTTGCTACAAAATTGCGAGGACATTGCGAGCAGATAGGAGGACGTCGCGAAATTTGCGAGAAATATATCCCTCACAAAGTTTTCTTCTTCCTCTTCCTTTTCTTCTTCTCTAGTAGAATTAGCAGAAACACTTTCGATCCCTAAATATTCCTCCATCCTTCCAACTTTGTACCTAAGTACTTCACAGTTTTCATAGACCACTCCTATTTTCTCACCAAAAGACATTGAATTCGTTTTTCTCCTGCGATACACAAGTGTTTCAATTGCAGGTTTAACTACAAGATCAATTCTACCTTCATGTACTTGTTCCACTTCAATCCATCCCTGACTCCAATCCTTTTTTCTCATTTTATAACCTTTGATCACGGGATCAAAAACATGTAACAGATTCTTTTTTCTCTTTTTCCTTTTTGTTTTGGTTTTTAGTGAATTTTGGGTTTAGTGAATTTATACTAAAACGGTTTAGTTTTTCAAAAATAAGAGGTCTAGGCCCAATTACTAACTGTTAAACTGTTAACATTACAGTAACTTTTTCAACGCGTTAAAATTCTTTTAGAAACATTTTTACTACAAGAAAAGAAGCGATTTGCGAGGAACCTTTGCGATGGAAAAGGTCCCTCGCAAATTTGCTACAGAATTGCGAGGACTTTACGAGCAAATAGGAGAACGTGGCTAATTCGTTGCAAAATTTGCGACGAATATATCCCTCGCAAAATTTTCTTCTCCTCTTCTTTTTCTTCTTCTCTAGTACAACTAGTAGAAACTCTTTCGATCCTTAAATACTCCTCCATCCTTCCAACTTTATACCTAAGAATTTCACAGTTTTCATAGACCAGTTCTATTTTCTGACCAAAGTATATTAATTTCTTTTTTCTTCTGTGATACACAAGTGTTTCAATTGCAGGTTTCATTCACTACAAGAAAATTCTTCATCGTTAGCGCAAACCATCTGCTATTTTATGTAATACACAGCGAAATCACAAATGTTATGTTTGTGGCAGCTATAGTAGGTGTCACCCCTATGACAGCATCGTTTTGTACGCTATGGTATATTTTGATACGATAGCAACGATAGAACGCCATTATAGAGTTTTGATATAGCACTTTAATTTCTTGATATAAATTACTAATCTTTCTAATTTGTGTCATAATACCCTCACCTAACATGACAACTAATTATTGCCGCCTAATATACTTTTTGTAGCTTTGTGTTTTATGCTATCATATATAATTTTTTGACAATGACATCGCAGAATTGCTATAGTAAACATAATTAGGGCGTTTAATTATTCTGTAATATAATCTACTATAGTTGAAAACAACAACCAATTTTTGCTATAATATCCAATCTCAAAGAACTATCTTTTGTGATTAATTCTAAACCTGTTTTGCATAACATAAACATACAACATAACCTAAGTCTTAATAGATGTTATATTATAAATAAGTCTGATTCCAATCCAAGAGACACCATTCAAAAGTTAAACATAATCATCCAAAACAAGTTTAAGCAAAGCCAAATACATAACAACACAAGTCTGATTCCAAATTTCATAACAGAAGTAGATTAGTCTAGTCTTAACTAGCTAATCTGGACCATAGATTCTTCACTCCCTGCAATAATCAACAATGTCTCATATCAGTTCCTGCATAAAACCAAAGCACAAGCATCACAACAATTTCAAAACTTACCCTAGATTCTGCAAAGTCAGTATGTCACCAACTTATCTTTTGGCCATGCAATTCAAAACCATCACACACAATCACTGGCTAAGTTCTGGATTTATTGCCTATCAGATTCATTTTAAAACCATTACAAACCAGTCCAATTTCAAAACCATCACTAACCTATCCAATTTCACAAACCATCACTAACCTAACAATCATCACAAACCAAACTGTCACAACTTCCAAACTATAACATACTCACAATTTTTTCAGCCGCATTTGTATTCACTGGTGTTCCATCTTTCTTGGTCCGTGACTTAACCCAAACCTTTAGCCTCGTCACTTCAGTTGGGTCTTCACTACCAGTTTTCTGAAAAACACAACATGCCAATATTAGTAAAAATTCTAAGCGATAAAAAACATAACCTAACAGGCACATAAGATAACCATATCTTCTGCTAGTCTAACCATCCCTCTGCGACTACAAGTGTGAGGAATCTGGTTGCGCCTTCTTTCCTTGTAGCTATCGCTTATAACCTAACAATGATTGTTAATTAGTAACTTTCTACATAGTAAATATACTTAGTTTAATTTTCTCCCTTAACATACCTTAAATTCACGGCTAGTTTTGCTCTTCACAAATTTTCTCCACTCAAATGGAGAAACATTTTTAGGTCTCAGATTCATCCTCTGCTGGTTTGTCTTTGCTTCTCTAAACTTATTTACTTGCCTTGATTTCCAGGATCTCCACAAACATCCCATTTGCTTAAGCACCGCAACCTTTTTATACTCCTCATCTAGTTCAAACCTTGCCTTCAATCAGTTACAGAAAAAAGTGATTATTGTTGTGATAAGAAAAGATAGTCAAATATTACAAAAAAAAAAAAAAGTGAAGTGTTACCTGGACAGATTTCCAGAGAAGTGTCCTGATTTCTTCACCTATTTTTGTCCAGCGATCAATTGTGATAGGGACGTGTTCACGGACCAATGCGCCTGCATATGATGCTAACTTAACTGAGCCTTTACCAATAGGCTCTCCCATCATGGTGTACTCCACTCTCACTCTGGCATTTGGATCCTTAGCAATATCTTTCATCCTAGTTGGTCCACGCTGCCTCTTGGTCTTAGGTTGAACAACATCTTCATCTCCAGATATTTCAAGCTCGCCTTCAGGTTCTTCTGCTGCTTGCACTCCAGCTTCTTTTTCTGTCTCTCCATTAATGTCTTCAGCTTCGTTTTCTGTCTCTCCATTAATGTCTTCAGCTTCTTTTTCTGTCTCTCCATCGATGTTTTCAAGGGAATAAAGGAACATAGAAGACATTATAGTCCAACAGTATAATGTCTGTTATGCAGCCATAACACTGCACCAAATCCACCACTTGTTCCTTATCCTTTGCACTAGACCTACAAACTGATGTCGCTTCATAGAAAACACCACTATTCTGTGTTTTCCTGTCAACTGTTCTTGTGTCAAATCGTTGCCCATTCACTATGTAACCAGTAAATGATCTTGTGCAACAACATGGACCATAAGCCAGCCATTTCAGTGTTTCACCATGAGTACTTGAATCAAGATGTATCTATTAAAGAAAAATAGAAAAAGTCAGGCTCTTATATCTATTGCTAGCTTGTTCTTTAAGCTAAACTACTAAGTGAAAGACAAATACTAGCCTGTTCTTTAAGCCAAGATGCAAAATTTTGGGTGTCCATACTCCATAACAGAGACGCATCACGTCTGCATCTCCCATTAGTGTTTTGTAGAAGCTGCAGGTGCTCACTAGTAAACAGAGAAAACAAAATTCAGAATCAGCATTCATAGAAGTAGAAAGTGAAGCTTAACTTAGCCATTACAGATACAATTAATTAGTTTCTATATATATATAAAAGCAATAGAAAGAGAGATAGATTGTAACTTACTCAACATAAGGTTCGACGACAGCCATATTCTGGATCACAACCAAATGAGCTATTTTTCTCTCCATTTCTGTAAGACTAATAAAGGTGCCTGCAGAGATAGGACGCCCTCCAAGGATAGAGTTGTTCTCATACTCAGTATTTCTATCTGCCTTTTCCTGAACTTTTGTTGTCTTCTTCAAAAATTCACTACAGAATTGGATGCACTCTTCAGCTAAGTAACATTCAGCAATACACCCTTCAGGTCTTGCTGTGTTTCTCACAAAATCTTTGAGGACTTTCATATATCTCTCAAAAGGGTACATCCATCTGAAATGAACTGGTCCCCCTAACCGAGCTTCTCTCCCTAAATGAACTGTCAAGTGCACCATGATGTCAAAGAAATTGGGAGGAAAAAACCTTTCAAACAAACAAAGGGTTTCAACAATCTCAGCTTCCGTTTCCAAAAGTTGCTCCATATCAATCACTCTCTGACATAAGTGATTGAAAAATTTGCATAAGCGTCCAATTGCTACCCTAGGACCTTTAGGTAACAACCCTCTCAAAGCTATTGGAAGAAGCTTCTACATTAAGATGTGATAATCGTGTGATTTCAAGCCTGATACCTTACACTCTTCTAAAGATACACCTCTTGCTATGTCTGAACAGTAGCCATCTGGTCCTTTAAAATCAAATAGACGTTTGCAGAATAGCTTCTTCTCTGTCTTGGAGAGAGACCAAAGTGCTGCAGGAAGGTATGTCATTTTCCCTTTGGTTTGCGGATGCAAGTCCTTCCTTATACCAAGCACCTCGAGATCTTTGCGAGCATTGAGACCATCCTTTGACTTCCCACAATGCAACAATGTTGATACAATAGATGCAGCCACATTTCTCTCCACATGCATGACGTCTAAGTTATGCCTTACTGGTAGGTCCTACAAAACAGACAAACAAAATGCATTAGACATTTTCCCTTTGTTTCAATCTAAACAATATAACATATTTCAAGAAAAGAGAACAGACCTGCCAATAAGATAGCCTGAAAAAGATTGACCTTTTCTTCCATCTTGATAACTCTTCCTCATCTACTTCTGCCTCTTCTTCCTCATCCTCCTCCGAGTCACTAGATAGATCATCACTATTTGATCCTGATTTAACAGACTCCGATTGTTTCCTCTTCCTTGTAGATTGTTTGAAATTTCCAAAATTATTTTGGAAATTTTTCAAGTTATGATAAATTTCCAAACCACTTAGTATTCTACTCTTTCTCCGATGTTCAGCTTTACCATCAAACCAAGACTTCTTATTTCTAAACCTATGTGATGGTGGCAGACCCATTCTATGTCCCATATAGATATGTTTTCTGCTGAATTTCAACCACATGCTTTCTGAATGTTTACCACATAAAGGACACGCTATTTTTCCCTTCACTTTACAACCCGTAAGATTCCCATAAGCCAGAAATCACTAATCGTCCAAAGCAGCATAGCTTTGAGAGTAAATGATGATTTACTGAAAGCATCATATGTCAATTCTCCATTGTCCCACAGATGGCATAAATCATCTATAAGTGGTTCTAAGTATACATCAATACTATTTCCAGGCTGTTGTGGACCCCGAATCAACAATGTCAGCATGATGTTCTCCTTCTTCATGCATAAGTCAGGAGGCAGATTGTAGTTTACAAGCAAAACAGGTCAGCACCTATACCTTGTGTTTTTCATGTTGAATGGATTAAACCCATCTATGGAAAGACCAAGCCCCAAGTTCCTTTCCTCTGATGCAAATAAAGGGTATTTTGCATTCATCTGATCCCATGTTACTGAATCAACAGGGTGGCAGACCTTTCCATCTGTGCTTTTGTTGTGAAAATGTCACCTTAAATCCCTAGCCATTTCCTCAGATCTGAACATTCTTTTGAGGCGTGGGATTATTGGAAAGTACCGCAACACTTTCTGTGGAACACCTTTCTTTACTTCACCAGTATGCATGTTTGTCTTCCATCGTGAAGCATTGCATTTAGGACAATTCTGGAGCTTCTTGTATTTCTTTCTGAATAGGCAGCAGTCATTAACACATGCATGAATCTTCTGATAGCCTATATCAAAGGATTTCAAAAACTTTTTCACCTCATACAGTGATGTGTGTAGCACATTATCCTCTGGTAGCATCTCCGGCAATGTCTCTAGAAGATCGTTGAAACTCTTGTCAGACCAGCCATTTTTGGTCTTCAGTCTAAACAGAGACACAATCGCGGACAGCTTGCTATGGTTAACACAGCTTGGATATAGAGGTGTCTCAGCATCTGCAAGCTTTGCAAGGAACTCGTCTTCTTTCTTGTCGTCACGTTCTACAATCTCGCCCAATTGAACCATAGCATCAAACTCTTTGTCCAAATACTCTGCAGCCTGATACAACTCAACTACTTCATCATTCCACTGACTGACTTTGCTTTCACTTTCACCACCAGACACCAATTCTCCATGATGATACCAGTCACACCGCCTCTTATTAGCCTCATCCATTCCTCTTGTCACAAGATGATCAACAACTATACAGCCTGAGTGACGATCTATGTTACGACAATCAATGCAAGGACATACAATCATATCATCTCCCAAAGCCGCAGCCACATCCCGTACAAACTTGATAGCTCCTCTCTCATAAGCAGGATCAGCTCTTTGTTGTAGAAGTAGAAAGAGAAAAAAAAAAAAAAGTAAACTGCCCAAAACCCTTACTGAAACCTAAGGAATATAATTATAATTATAATTATATTCCTTACCTACCAAGATGCACCCAATCCTTGGCCACCATTCTATGTGCTAACCGTAATATAAACCTTTAGTAACCTAAGCAGCATACCATATTGTGTAAAGAAAAGAATCTCCTAAATAAGCAATCACACAATAAGTAGACAACATTCACAAATAATTCAAACTTATAAACGTAATCAATCAAAGCAATTCAGGTTTTAAGTACGTGCTACTCGATTATAGTTGCAGGTTTTAAACAAATGTAACTCAAAAGAATCTTCAATATAAACAAACACAAAATACAACATTTACAAATCACTCTATCAAAATAATTCAGTAGATAAGTACAGTTACTAGATTATATTAGCATGTTTTAAAATAAATAAAACTGAAAAGAATTCTTCTAAGTAAACAATCTTAGAACAAGCAGACAACATTCACAAATAACTCAAACTTATATACTAACTATGACAAGAGAAAACAATTCACAAAAGGGAGACAATGATACTAACCTTTCCTATGAAAAGAGAGAATTGATAAGCTTCCAAATGTCCATTGATTCGCTCAGCAACACTTGCAAATTAAACAAAATATATAGAATGAGCAAAATGTTTTATATTCAAGAAAGTGAATCAATGATAGTTTGACATAACAAAATAACTAAATCGATGTGACAATACCAATACGATTCAGACAACAAACGAAGCTTAATCAATCTGACAATGAAATTCTCAAGTTTTATCACTCAATAAAAAATCAAACATTACAGAGCCAAAATCCAAAATTTGCAACTCTAATGCCCAAATAAATACACAATTTCGAATGCAAAATTGTTCACAGGCACCTAAAGCAGTTCAGGTTAACATTAATAAGACGAAATTCATATGAATTCGTAATAAACAAAGGCATGCAAAGTAAACCAAATTTTAAGAATCGATAAAGAAAACCATTCTAAAATCACACAAACATCGGTTATTGAGTCTCAGAGATTGATGGAAACAGATCTAGGGTAACGAATTGAGTGTCAAAGGAGAAAAAAACAACATAGAAAATGACTTGCCTTCGATTCAATCTCGAAGTGGACATATATAGAGCGGATTGAGTGCCGGCAGAGGTTCCAGTTGCACCGAGAGCTTTCACGACGGCGACGGAGAGGCAACAGAGGGTTTAATCGGTGGCCGGAATAGTAAGTTCGTCGGATTGACGACTGAGGACTGAGAGAGTTTTCTTTCTTAGGGTTTTCGAAAAGTTGTTTTGTGTTTGGGTTTTGTGCTCGAAAATGACTAAGTGTTTGGCGGAATAAGTATTTTGTGTTCCCGCTCATTAAAACTTTATCTCAGCGTTTATAATAAGTATTTTGTGTTCCCGCTCATTAAAACTTTATCTCAGCGTTTATAAAGTGCTGTAATATTAAAAGGGAAAAATGTCGAAAAAAGCTTGAACTTTCAAATTTGGGATGAAAAAAGCATGAACTTTCAAAATGCCGTTTCGGGCATGACGTTAATTTTCCGTTAACAGAACGATAACAGAGTTGACTTTCCGTTAACAGTCTCCGTTGAACCAAACGACGTCGTTTTAAATTCACTTAAAAAGAAAGAAAAATGAGCACTTTAGGGATCAAACCCGTGACCAATTGATGGATATAACAGACTTGCAACCATTGAGACACGACATGATTATGATGTAATGGCAAACAATGATTTATATATAGAACTTACCCAAAATAACAAAAGTTAAAATTTGTTTTGTGTATATACAATGTATACATAAAAAATTCTTTGTTACGTATAAATATACACACAAAAATTTTCATTAAAGATATACACAAAAATATTTATTGTGTATATATTGATATATATATATATATACATATATAAATCTTAAATTATTATTTAAAAAAGTTAATTACATAGACATAAAATAATATATAAGCAATAAATATTTTTATGTGTATATTTGTAAGGAAGATTTTTTTGTGTATATTTATACGTAATGAATATTTTTATGTATATATTGTATATTCACATAAATATTTTTTTAGTTTTGTTATTTTAGGTAATTGTATATATAAATTTCTCTTTGCTATTATAATGTAATTCATGTTGTAGCTCAATGGTTGCAAGTCTCTTAAAATCATCATCTGGTCACGGGTTCGATTCCTAAAGTGCTCAGTTTTTTTTTTTCTTTTTTTAGTGACTTCAAAACGACGTCGTTTGGTTTAACGAAGACTGTTAACGGAAAGTTAATTCTGTTATTGTTCCGTTAACGAAAAATTAACGTCATGCCCGATACGGCCTAGTCAACAAAAGTTGGTCATTTTTCAAAATATCAAAGTAAAGTTTAGGATTTTTATGGCATTTTGAAAGTTCATGTTTTTTTCGTCCCAAATTTGAAAGTTCACAATTTTTTCGATATTTTTCCCAATATTAAAACTATATCTTAGCGTTTATCAACTGCTGTACTATAATAACGAAAATTACATGACATCTTCAATAGCAATTGAGTAATCCGTGCTATAAAGATATGCTATCAATGAAGACTTTTTTTGTAGTGATTACCTGATCTATTCTACTTTCATGTATTTGTTCCACTTCAATCCATCACTGACTCCAATCCTTCTATCTCATTTTATACCCTTTGATCAGAAGATCAAAAATATGTAACAAATCCTAATCTTTAGGATTCTTTTTTGAAACCGAATAGTCATATTCATGAGAATTAACACCAACTATTGGTTTCACTTCAACCTGCAAATATATCCCTAGCAAAATTGCGAGGTACTTGCGAGGAATTTGCGAACAGAAACCCTAGATATTGTTATAACAGAGAAGAGATTCGACAAAAGAAATAAAAATCGAATAAACCCAAATATCAAACTTTAGTGTCATAAATTTGTTACCTTCAATTGATTCCTTTGCTGGAGAAACGAAATTTCTTCAAACTGTTCTAAGGAAGAAGACACAGTAAGAAAGACGACAGTTTCTCAAAAAATTTTTTTTACTTATTGTTACTTTCATGGTTTTCTTTTCGATTTTGTTTTTTGGTTTTTAGTGAATTTTGGCTTTAGTGAATTTATACAAATACGGTTTGCTTTTTCGAAAATAAGAGGTATAGTCCCAATTACTAACAGTTAAAGTGTTAACATTACAGTAACTTTTTCAACGCTTTAAAATTCTTTCAGAAACCTTTTTACAACAAGAAAACAAGCGATTTGCGAGGAACCTTTGCGATGGAAAAGGTCCCTCGCAAATTTGCTACAAAATTGCGAGGACTTTACGAGCAGATAGGAGAATATGGCTAATTCGTCGCAAAATTTGCGAGGAATATATACATCGCAAAATTTTCTTCTTCCTCTTCTTTTTCTTCTTCTCTAGTAGAACTAGAAGAAACTCTTTCGATCCCTAAATAGTCCTCCATCCTTCCAACTTTGTACCTAAGAACTTCATAGTTTTCATAGACCAGTCCTATTTTCTCACTAAAGGATATTGATTTCCTTTTTCTTATGTGATACACAAGTGTTTCAATTGCAGGTTTCATTACCTGATCTATTCTACTTTCATGTACTTGTTCCACTTCAATCCATCACTAACTCCAATCTTTCTTGCTCATTTTATACTCTTTGATCAGAAGATCAAAAATCTGTAACAAATCCTAATCTTTAGGATTCTTTTTTGAAACCAAGTGGTCATATTCATGAGAATTAACACCAACTATTGGTTTCAGTTCAACCTGCAAATATATCCCTCGCAAAATTGTGAGGACATTGCGAACTAAAAACCCTAGATATTGCTATAACAAAGAAGAGATTCGACAAAAAGAAATAAAATCTAACAAACCCAAATATCAAACTTTAGTTTCATAAATTTGTTACCTTCAATTGATTCCTTTGCTGGAGAAACGAAATTTCTTCAAATTGTTCTAAGGAAGAAGACACAGTGAGAGAGACGACAGTTTCTCTATAAAAAATTTCTGAATTTTTTTGTTACTTTCACGGTTTCCTTTTCCTTTTTGTTTTGGTTTTTTAGTGAATTTTGGGCTTATGTGAATTTATACTAAAACAGTTTACTTTTTTGAAAATAAGAGGTCTAGACCTAATTACTAACAGTTAAAGTGTTAACATTACAATAACTTTTTCAACGCTTTAAAATTCTTTTAGAAACCTTTTTACTACAAGAAAACAAGCGATTTGCGAGGAACCTTTGAGATGGAAAAGGTCCTTCGCAAATTGACTACAGAATTGCGAGAACTTTACGAGCAAATAGGAGAACTTGGCTAATTCGTCGCAAAATTTCGATCCTTAAATACTCCTCCATCCTTCCAACTTTATACCTAAGAATTTCACAGTTTTCATAGACCAGTCCTATTTTCTCAACAAAGGATATTGATTTCCTTTTTCTTCTGTGATACACAAGTGTTTCAATTGCAGGTTTCATTACCTGATCTATTCTACTTTCATGTACTTGTTCCACTTCAATCCATCGCTGACTCCAATCCTTCTAGCTCATTTTATACCCTTTGATCAGAAGATCAAAAATATGTAACAAATCCTAATCTTTAGGATTCTTTTTTGAAACCAAGTGGTCATATTCATGAGAATTAATACCAACCATTGGTTTTACTTCAACCTGCAAATATATCCCTAGCAAAATTGCGAGGTACTTGCGAGGAATTTGCGAACAGAAACCCTAGATATTGTCATAACAGAGAAGAGATTCGACAAAAGAAATGAAAATCGAATAAACCCAAATATCAAACTTTTGTGTCATAAATTTGTTACCTTCAATTGATTCCTTTGCTGGAGAAACGAAATTTCTTCAAATTGTTCTAAGGAAGAAGACACAGTGAGAAAGACGACAGTTTCTCAAATTTTTTTTTTACTTATTGTTACTTTCATGGTTTTTTTTTTCGATTTTGTTTTTTGGTTTTTAGTGAATTTTGGCTTTAGTGAATTTATACTAATACGGTTTGCTTTTTCGAAAATAAGAGGTATAATCCCAATTACTAACAGTTAAAGTGTTAACATTACAGTAACTTTTTCATCTCTTTAAAATTCTTTCAGAAACCTTTTTACAACAAGAAAACAAGCGATTTGCGAGGAACCTTTGCGATGGAAAAGGTCCCTCGCAAATTTGCTACAGAATTGCGAGGACTTTACGAGCAGATAGGAGAATGTGGCTAATTCGTCGCAAAATTTGCGAGGAATATATACATCGCAAAATTTTCTTCTTCCTCTTCTTTTTCTTCTTCTCTAGTAGAACTAGAAGAAACTCTTTCGATCCCTAAATAGTCGTCCATCCTTCAAACTTTGTACCTAAGAACTTCATAGTTTTCATAGACCAGTCCTATTTTCTCACCAAAGGATATTGATTTCCTTTTTCTTATGTGATACACAAGTGTTTCAATTGCAGGTTTCATTACCTGATCTATTCTACTTTCATGTACTTGTTCCACTTCAATCCATCACTCACTCCAATCTTTCTTGCTCATTTTATACCCTTTGATCAGAAGATCAAAAATATGTAACAAATCCTAATCTTTAGGATTCTTTTTTGAAACCAAGTGGTCATATTCATGAGGATTAACACCAACTATTGATTTCACTTCAACCTGCAAATATATCTCTCGCAAAATTGTGAGGACATTGCGAACTAAAAACCCTAGATATTGTTATAACAGAGAAGAGATTCGTTAAAAAGAAATAAAATCGAACAAACCCATATATCAAACTTTAGTTTCATAAGTTTGTTACCTTTAATTGATTCCTTTGCTGGAGAAACAAAATTTCTTCAAATTGTTCTAAGGAAGAAGACACAGTGAGAGAGACGACAATTTCTCTAGTTTTTTTTTTTTAATTTTTTGTTAATATCACGGTTTCTTTTTCCTTTTTGTTTTGTTTTTTTATTGAATTTTGGGTTTAGTGCATTTATATTAAAACGGTTTGCTTTTTCGAAAATAAGAGGTCTAGGCCCAATTACTAACAGTTAAAGTGTTAACATTACAGTAAATTTTTCAACTCTTTAAAATTCATTTAGAAACCTTTTTACTACAAAAAAATAAGCAATTTGCGAGGAATATTTGCGATGTAAAAAGTCCCTCGTATATTTGCTAAAGAATTGCGAGGACTTTGCGTGCTGATAGGAGAACGTCGCTAATTCGTCGCAAAATTTGCGAGGAATTTATCCCCCGCAAAATTTTCTTCTCCCTCTTTTTTTTCTTCTTCTCTAGTACGACTAGTAGAAACTCTTTCGATCCCTACATACTCCTACATCCTTTCAACCTTGTACCTAAGAACTTCACAGTTTTTATAGACCAGTCCTATTTTCTTACCAAAGGACATTGATTTCCTTTTTCTGCTGTGATACACAACTGTTTCAATTGCAGGTTTCATTACATGATCAATTCTACCTTCATGTACTTGTTCCACTTCAATCCATCCCAGACTCCAATCCTTCTTGCTCATTTTATACCCTTTGATCACAAGATCAAAAACATGTAACAAATCCTTGTCTTTAGGATTCTTTTGTGAAACCAAGTGATCATATTCATGATAATTAACACCAACTATTGGTTTCACTTTAACCTGCAAATATATCCCTCGCAAAATTGCGAGGTACTAGCGAGGACTTTACGACCCGAAAACTCTAGATATTGTTATATCAGAGAAGAGATTAGACAAAAATAAATAAAATCGAACAAACCCAAATATCAAACTTTATTGTCATAAATTTGTTACCTTCAATTGATTCCTTTGCTGGAGATTTTTTTTTTTTTCAAATTGTTCTAAGGAAGAAGACAAGGTGAGAGAGACGACAATTTCTCTAAAAAGTTTTTTTTTTTACTTTTTGTTACTTTCACGGTTTCCTTTTTTTTTTTTGTTCGGTTTTTAGTTAATTTTTGGTGTGAAATTATACTAAAACGGTTTGTTTTTTCAAAAATAAGAGGTCTAGGCCCAATTACTAACAGTTTACGTGTTAACATTACAGTAACTTTTTCAACGATTTAAAATTCTTTTAAAAACCTTTTTACTACAAGAAAACAAGCGATTTGCGAGACACATTTGCGATCGAAAAGGTCCCTCGCAAATTTGCTAATGAATTGCGAGGACTTTGAGAGCAGATAGGAGAACGTCACTAATTCGTCGCAAAATTTGCAAGGAATATATCTCTCGCAAAATTTTCTTCTTCCTCTTCTCTATTAGAACAAGTAGAAACTCTTTCGATCCCCAAATAGTGCTCCATCCTTCTAACTTTGTACCTAAAACCTTCACAATTTTCATAGACCAATCCTATTTTCTCACCAAATGACATTGATTTCCTTTCTGTGCTACAATACACAAGTGTTTCAATTGCAGGTTTCATTACATTATCAATTCTACCTTCATGTACTTGTTCCACTTCAATCCATCCCTGACTCCAATCCTTTTTGCTCATTTTATACCCTTTGATCACAAGATAAAAAATATGTAACAGATCCTTGTCTTTAGGATTCTTTTTTGAGTGGTCAAATTCTTGAGAATTAACACCAACGATTGGTTTCACTTCAACCTGCAAATATATCCCTCGCAAAATTGCGAGGTACTTGCGAGGACTTTGAGAGTACATTGGAGAACGTCACTAATTCGTCATAAAATTTCGGAGGAATATATCCCTCGCAAAATTTTCTTCTTCCTCTTCTTCTCTAGTAGAACTGGCAGAAACGCTTTCGATCCCTAAATAGTCATCCATCCTTCTAACTTTGTACATAAGAACTTCACAATTTTCATAGAAAAGTTCTATTTTTTCACCAAAGGACATTGATTTCTTTTTTCTGCTGCAGTACACAAGTGTTTCAATTGCAGGTTTCATTACATGATCAATTCTACCTTCATGTACTTGTTCCACTTCAGTCCATCCCTGACTTCAATCCTTCTTTCTCATTTTATACCCTTTGATCACAAGATCAAATATATGTAATAGATCCTTGTCTTGAGGATTCTTTATTCAAACCAAGTGGTCATATTCATAAGAATTAACACCAACTATTGGTTTCACTTCAACCTTCAAATATATCGCTCGCAAAATTGTGAGGTACACGCGAGGAATTTGGGAACCGAAAACACTAGATATTGTTATATCAGAGAAGAGATCAGACAAAAAGAAATAAAATCGAACAAACCCAAATATCAAACTTTATTGTCATAAATTTGTTACCTTCAATTGATTCTTTTCTGGAGATTTTTTTTTGTTTTCAAATTGTTCTAAGGAAGAAGACAAGGTGAGAGAGACGACAATTTCCTTAAAAAGTTTTTTTTTTACTTTTTGTTACTTTCACGGTTTCCTTTTCTTTTTTTTTTGTTTTGGTTTTTAGTTAATTTTTGGTGTGAATTTATACTAAAACGGTTTGCTTTTCCGAAAATAAGAGGTCTAGGCCCAATTAATAACAGTTAAACTGTTAACATTACAGTAACTTTTTTAACGCTTTAAAATTCTATTAGAAACCTTTTTACTACAAGAAAACAAGCGATTTACGAGAAACATTGGCGATGGAAAAGGTCACTCGCAAATTTGGTACAGAATTGCGAGGACTTTGCGAGCAGATTGGAGAACATCGCTAATATGTCGCAAGATTTGCGAGGAATATATCCCTCGCAAAATTTTCTTCTTCCTCTTCGTTTTCTTCTTATCTAGTACAACTAGCAGAAACTCTTTCGATCTCTAAATAGTCCTCCATCCTTCCAATTTTGTTCCTAAGAACTTCACAGTTTTCATAGACCTGTCGTATTTTCTCACCAAAGGACATTGATTTCCTTTTTCTGCTGCAATACACAAGTGTTTCAATTGCAGGTTTCGTTACATGATCAATTCTACATTCATGTACTTGTTCCACTTCAATCCATCCCTGACTCTAATCCTTCTTGCTCATTTTATACCCTTTCATCACAAGATCAAAAACATGTAACAGATTCTTGTCTTTAGGATTCTTTTTTGAAACAAAGTGGTCATATTCATGAGAATTAACACCAACTATTTGTTTTACTTCAACCTGCAAATATATCATTCGCAAAATTACCAGGTACTTGCGAGGAATTTGCGAACCGAAAACCCTAGATATTGTAATAACAGAGAAGAGATTCGACAAAAAGAAATAAAATCGAACTAACCCAAATGTCAAACTTTAGTGTCATAAATTTGTTACCCTCAATTGATTGAGAAATTTGTTTTTCAAATTGTTCTAAGGAAGAAGACACAGTGAGAGAGACGAAAGTTTCTCTAAATTTTTTTTTTTTACTTTTTGTTACTTTCACAGTTTCTTTTTTTTTTTTTTTTTCCTGTTTTGGTGTTTAGTTAATTTTTGGCTTTAGTGAAATTATACTAAAACGGTTTGCTTTTTCAAAAATAAGAGGTCTAGGCCCAATTACTAACAGTTAAAGTGTTAACATTACAGTAACTTTTTCAACGCTTTAAATTTCTTTTAGAAACCTTTTTACTACAACAAAACAAGCGATTTGCGAGAAACATTTGCGATGGAAAGGTCCCTCGCAAATTTGCGAGGACTTTGAGAGCAGATAGGAGAACGTCGCTAATTTGTCGTAAAATTTGGGAGGAATATATCCCTCGCAAAATTTTCTTCTTCCTCTTCTTTTTCTTCTTCTCTAGTAGAACTGGCAGAAACTGTTTCGATCCCTAAATAGTATTCCATCCTTCTAATTTTGTACCAAAGAACTTCACAATTTTCATAGACAAGTCCTATTTTCTCACCAAAGGACATTGATTTCCTTTTTCTGCTGCAATACACAAGTGTTTCAATTGCAGGTTTCATTACATGATCAATTCTATCTTCATGTACCTGTTCCACTTCAATCCATCCCTGACTCCAATCCTTCTTGCTCATTTTATACCCTTTGATTACAAGATCAAATATATGTAACAGATCCTTGTCTTTAGGATTCTTTTTTGAAACCAAGTGGTCATATTCATAAGAATTAACACCAACTATTGGTTTCACTTCAACCTTCAAATATATCGTTCGCAAAATTATGAGGTACATGCGAGGAATTTGCAAACCGAAAACCCTAGATATTGTTATAACAGAGAAGAGATTCGACAAAAAGAAATAAAATCAAACAAACCCAAATATCAAATTTTAGTGTCAGAAATTTGTTAGCTTCAATTGATTCTTTTGCTGGAGTAACCAAATTTCATCAATTGTTCTAAGGAAGAAGACACAGTGAGAGAGACGATAGTTTCTCTAAAAATTTTTTTTTTACTTTTTGTTACTCTCACGGTTTTCTTTTTTTTTGTTTATTTTGGTTTTTAACGAATTTTGGGCTTTATTGAATATATACTAAAACGGTTTGCTTTTTCGAAAATAAGAGGTCTAGGCCCAATTAATACCAGTTAAACTGTTAACATTACAGTAACTTTTTCAACGCTTTAAAATTCTATTAGAAACCTTTTTACTACAAGAAAACAAGCGATTTACGAGAAACATTTGCGATGGAAAAGGTCACTCGCAAATTTGGTACTGAATTGCGAGGACTTTGCGAGCAGATAGGAGAACATTGCTAATTCCTCGCAAGATTTGCGAGGAATATATCCCTCGCAAAATTTTCTTCTTCCTCTTCGTTTTCTTCTTATCTAGTACAACTAGCAAAAACTCTTTCGATCCCTAAATACTCGTCCATCCTTCCAACTTTGTACCTAAGAACTTCACAGTTTTCATAGACCAGTCCTATTTTATCATCAAAGGACATTGATTACCTTTTTCTGCAAGTGATACACAAGTGTTTCAATTGCAGGTTTCATTACATGATCAATTCTACATTCATGTACTTGTTCCACTTCAATCCATCCCTGACTCCAATCCTTCTTGCTCATTTTATACCCTTTCATCACAAAATTAAAAACATGTAACAGATCCTTGTCTTTAGGATTCTTTTTTGAAACAAAGTGGTCATATTCATGAGAATTGACGCCAACTATTGGTTTCACTTCAACCTGCAAATATATCCCTCGCAAAATTGCGTGGTACTTGCGAGGAATTTGCGAACCGAAAACCCTAGATATTGTAATATAAGAGAAGAGATTCGACAAAAAGAAATAAAATCGAACAAACCCAAATGTCAAACTTTAGTGTCATAAATTTGTTACCCTCAATTGATTCCTTTGCTTGAGATTTTTTTTCTTTCAAATTGTTCTAAGGAAGAAGACACAGTGAGAGAGACGACAGTTTCTATAAAAATATTTTTTTACTTATTGTTACTTTCACAGTTTCCTTTTCTTTTTGTTTTTTTTTTGTTTTGGTGTTTAGTTAATTTTTGGCTTTAGTGAATTTATACTAAAACGGTTTGCTTTTTTAAAAATAAGAGGTCTAGGCCCAATTACTAACAGTTAAAGTGTTAACATTATAGTAACTTTTTCAACGCTTTAAAATTCTTTTAGAAACCTATTTACTACAAAAAAAACAAGCGATTTGCGAGAAACATTTGCGTTGGAAAATATCCCTCGCAAATTTGCTGCAGAATTGCGAGGACTTTGAGAGCAGATAGGAGAACGTCGCTAATTCGTCGTAAATTTTGGGAGGAATATATCCCTCGCAAAGTAGAATTGACAGAAACTCTTTCGATCCTTAAATAGTCCTCCATCCTTCTAATTTTGTACCTAAGAGCTTCACAATTTTCATAGACAAGTCCTATTTTCTCACCAAAGGACATTGATTTCCTTTTTCTGCTGCAATACACAAGTGTTTCAATTGCAGGTTTCATTACATGATCAATTCTACTTTCATGTACTTGTTTTACTTCAATCTATCCCTGGCTCCAATCCTTCTTGCTCATTTTATACCCTTTGATCACAAGATCTAAAATATGTAATAGATCCTTGTCATTAGGATTCTTTTTAGAAACCAAGTGGTCAAATTCTTGAGAATTAACACCAACTATTGGTTTCACTTCAACCTGCAAATATATCCCTTGCAAAATTGCGAAGTACTTACGAGGAATTTGCGAATCGAAAACCCTAGATATTGTTATAAAAGAGAAGAGATTCACCAAAAAGAAATAAAATCGAACAAACCCAAATGTCAAAGTTTAGTGTCATAAATTTGTTACCCTCAAATTATTCCTTTGCTGGAGATTTTTTTTTTTTCAAATTGGTCTAAGGAAGAAGACACAGTAAGAGAGACGACAATTTCTCTAAATTTTTTTTTTTTTTACTTTTTATTACTTTCACAGTTTCTTTTTCTTTTTTTTTGTTTTGGTGTTTAGTTAATTTTTGGCTTTAGTGAATTTATACTAAAACGGTTACTTTTTCGAAAATAAGAGGTCTAGGCCCAATTACTAACAGTTGAAGTGTTAACATTACAGTAATTTTTTCAACGATTTAAAATTCTTTTAGAACCCTTTTTACTACAACAAAACAAGCGATTTGCGAGAAACATTTGCGATGGAAAAGGTCCCTCGCAAATTTACTGCAGAATTGCGAGGACTTTGAGAGCAGATAGGAGAACGTCTCTAATTAGTCGTAAAATTTGGGAGAAATATATCCCTCGCAAAATTTTCTTTTTCCTCTTCTTTTTCTTCTTCTCTAGTAGAACTGGCAGAAACTCTTTCGATCCCTAAATAGTCCTCCATCCTTCTAATTTTGTACCTAAGAACTTCACAATTTTCATAGACAA